>OX454266.1:18489211-19712172 GCA_949715065.1 Periphyllus acericola | reverse complement strand
AGTAATCAAGACCAACACTAAAAATTCTCATCACAATACATTCTAAATAAAAATAAACCTTATAATATTTATCTTATAGTAAAAATTAAATGTAACAAGTAGGAAAACATTACAAGTTGTTTAACTGTCTTATAATATTTATTTGTAAACATAATTGAACCAATTCAGATACATCTTCCGGGCGAGTTTATGATAATTTAATAGGCTGGCGAGAATTAACGGATGACGAAAAAGCATTTGTTGGAAAAAAAATGGCGTGGTGTGATAAAGAAAGCAGACCTTCACCAAGTGTCAAACCAAAGCCACAATCTATTGCATCACCAAAACCTGCTACAATTCCCAAACCAATCAAATCGAAAAAACAAATTTTGCCGAAACAACCAGTTATATCTCCAAAACTTGATAAATCACCAGTACCTTCCAAATATTCTAAGTCATTAGATTCTGATGAATTTGATGAATCTGATGAATTGTACCATTCAAGTCCAAAAAAGCCAGGACAGCTCAAGAAGACTGTTACAAGTCTTGCAAATAAGAAGAGAGTTAATCAGCCGGACGAAAAAGGGTAAGACTTTTTTGCGTACTAAATAATGTAAAACCCTAAAAAATTTAAATATTCTATATAATATTAATAATATATATATATATATATGTGTGTGTGTGTCTATATATAATTGTATTTATATATATAAATATAAATTACGGTCAAGGTGGATAAATAATCATTATAAACACTGACCGGACAGTATAAATATAATATAGGATTTTTTTCAATATTGAAGATGTGGATAGTTAAATACATGGATTAGAGTAAGGGTGTTCAACCTGCAGCCCGGCTTGTCATTATTTGCGGCCCGCAATGAAAGTAGAGCATATTATATCTTTATTGGAACGACTATTAACCATAATTCAAGCTTTAAGATATCGCTAACGAAAATTGTTTTTTTATAAAATACATATTTTTACTAGGAATGCGGCCCGCGAGATTTTTAGAGGATAATATTTGGTCCGTTGCAAAGGTTGAAAACCCCTGGACTAGATTAAATTAATTAAATTAATTAGACACTGCATACACCGGCCGTGATAGACAATGCCAAGTGAAAATAATATTTAATATGCTTAAGTACATAATAATAAAAATATTAGTTATTTCATAAAATAAAACATTGAAGTGAACATTGGAAGAAAAAGCATATTACTTTATGATACTCAATTGATTTGACACATATTTCCGCTGTTACATTTGGATTCTGTATAAAATGCCAGAAACTTTATATTTTTTGTTAAAGTACAGCAGTCATAATTATTGCCTCCTAGATTTGAGGCCAAGCTACTTCCCCGAGGGAAAACTGAATGTCGAATACTGAAATAAAATGTATTAAAATTATAAATTGCATATAATAACCAGTTTCAGTAACGTATGCAATGACTGGCATTGTTTTACAATGATCAGACTATACAGTGAATTAATATTTTTATTATACATTGCCCAAATATTTTGCACATTGGATATAATAACCATTTTTACTTCTTAGACCGTAAAATATTATGTACAATAGTCACAGCGTATTGGACTTACTTTTAGGTAAAGTCCATCAACCGTATAAATCAATAAGACGAAAGACCATCAAAACCAAAAATATATATTTTTATTTAAAAATGTTCATTCGATTAAAAATATTTACAGATATCTCATCTAAGTAAAACAAATATAGGTATATAAGTAAATATTTGTGTAGATGTATAATTTGTATAATTATGACATAATGACATAATGTATGGGTTAAAAAGAAATAATACAATATATACAATAATAACAATATATTAATATATCAGGAATGTATTGATATTAAACAACAAAAATGTGTATCTATAGCTGACAAAAATAAATCCTTTTTTCATCTACGATGATTCATTGTCATTTACATACCTTTCGAAAGAAATAGTAACCGAAACTCATACCCGAAATCACTTACATCTGACAGTAATATTGGAATATTTTTTTAAAAGTATAAATGCCTAAAACTGATATTGTATACGTTTATAAAATATATATATTGTTAAATGTTAATAAACATAAAATCTTTATTTGCAGGTCTTTGGTTAAAAATAAAAACAATGAAGTGGGAACTGGATCTATTATTATTTCTGGTAATGTTGATATGTCTGGACGTTCTGATTCTGACGTGTCAAAGTCGAAACCCAATATTACTTTTGGAGGACTTAAGTAATAACATTTTTTTTGTATATTACTAAATTGATTTGAATCTCTGGTGTATATTTTGATACTATTTCTTAGTTTTAAGAGAAGAAGGAGGGATTTCTGAGTTTTATTTTAATTGAATATAGACAAATGTAATAGCAACAGTTGTTTATTTATTTTTTTATAACAATTAATTATTAAAATAATAGTACAAGTCTTTTAAGTATGTACATTTTTAAATTGGTTTCAATTTTCCAATTTATATTATTATATGAGAAACTAAATTGATCACTTTCCGAAATTATTTTTGTATCATGTGGCATTTTTTCAGGTCACCAGTTACTTCAAACTATGGAAAAACTAAAGGAGGTAAAAATAGTTTGATCGAAAAATGTTTGTATATTAATACTTATGAATCAATTATTATGATAAAATACTAATGACAAATTAAGAAGCATTAATTAATTACGTAAACATAGAAACAAAAATATTAAATTAACGTTTATATTAAAACATTATCTTTCTTTTTAAATGTATTATTTCTGGGTACCAGTAAATTGCACTAAATATGTTTTTGGTGCATCAGATATTTACACTTTACATTCCATAACGTCAAAAACTGGACCGAGGAAATTTCCTTTTAACTGTTAACTTGATAACTTTTAATGTAATAAATTACACTTAAAAAAGTGTAAAATGTATACTATTTCTAAGAATAATTATTTTACCTATGATAAATTAAATACATTCATAATATATAAACTATAATACTATATTATTTACCATTTCAAAATATCAACTGATATGTACTAATATTAATTTTTTTTTTTACATTTTCAGCTGTAGGTAATTCTGGAAATCTGAAAAATATTAAAAAAAAACCATTAAATACGAAAAATGATGATAATTCATCAGGGTCAGATGACGATGATATTCCATCATATAGCATCAATATAGGACATAAGTAATTATAAAATTTTGATTTGTGAGTAATATAAAACAGTAATATAGTTATACACCATACCAGAATTCACTCATAAGACTTAATTAGTTCATAACACAATATTTACATACCTTTTAAAATGAATAATAAAATAATTTTACAGCATTTAGATAAATTATGACGTTATAGTATATTATCATGTTCATACTATGTTGTTAAATAGTATAGCTATCCTTGAGCTTTGATAATGGAATTTTCATTAATTAAAATTAAATCTTACATTATTTACTTTTTACATATTATTATTTAATATAGAATGTTATTATTTTCAGCTATAAAAATTCACCATCGAAATCTTTTGGGAACTCCAAAACTAACGGTAATAAGTTTGGTAGTCGTAGTAAATACGCTTAGTATACCTAGATATAGTTTAAGTAATTAAAATAAAATGTTTGAATTATTGTCACCGACAAAAACGTTGTAAAAATAGCAATATGTGCATTTAGTTTTTTTTCTAAACATTGGATATCGCTAATGTGTCATTTCAGATTATGAGAGACAGGAGAGATATAGGTATTGATCCTATGATGATGATTCTTTGCATTTCAACAGGTTTTTCGTGAATCTAAACATTATATAACTAGGATAATACCACAAAATAATGATAAGTCGAAAAATGAATTATTCGACTTATCATTATTTTGTCTGATGTGATCATTGATTAAAAATAATTGGAAATTATGTTCAATTTCAACAAACATATTTCTTTGGACAAATAGCCAATTTGGTGTTTGATAGCTTAAAAATTATTTATGAGGCAGTTTAAGTTGATTTCTAAAAACCACACAATGATTAGTCTCAGTAAATTAATTTTTATAGGAACGGTTACATTTAATACGACACGAACACTTACGATATTAATTTACAATTTTAAATACAGCACTTTTGAAATGTTAGCTTCCACCCATCTTAATTTTTTGAAAATTTAAAATAAATTTTATAAGAGAAGATTAATCGATGTATATTTTTTTACACCAGTTTTCAGTATGAGTCATTAATGTAAAAAGATTTTAGTATTATTATGTACTAAAAAGTTTTAACAAATAACGGAAAGAAAAGCAAAACACTCGATTCTAGTGTTCTCTCCCTGGCCTGTGGCCACATTTTGTAGTTGATTTTTAAATTAACTACATTGCTTAATCCAATCATTTTGAAATCCATATACTCTTATACTGTGGTCGTTGGAAAATATTTATATTTCACAAGACCTTACACGTTCAAATGTCCTTCTATGTATCTGCTTCGGGCTTTTACCAGATATCTCGAATTTTCGGTATTAGCTAATTCACTTATTCCTCCCAAACTTATTCACAGTCGGCCTATTCCAGACTGACGTATTTTTCAAATTTAATTTAATTTCCTAATTTGGTTTAATCTTCCATTTCAATTTCCGTAAATTAAACGTGACAAAAAATACACATTACGTATAACGTTTTTAATAATATAATTAATTTTGTAAAATGTTGAAGGTCTTTTTCGTTCAAAGTACATTTTATACAAATTTACACTTTCTTTTCCCACCTGTAATTCCTGTATTAAAATGATGTACAGGTTAGGTTAGGTATTTTGACAGTGGAGATCAAATAAGTTATGTAAAGATTTTTCCTGGAATCTCCTGACTGATATGTGAACACATATATCAGACATGAATTCTTAATATATGGAACATAATATTCTCGTTTTCACTGTAAAACTTAAAAATAGATCAGTTCTTTTTTAGTTCGGTCGAGAACTACATATGCATACTAAATGTCAATAAAATATGTTATAGAAATAAAATGCATAATGAAATAAGAATTTGAATTATTGAATTAAAGAGATTAATTTCAATTCACATTTATTAAATTTTGACGTATATTTTCACCGTGTTCTTTCACCTTTAGGCAATAATTCCGGATTTGGAAAAATATCAAAAATTGGTAATAATAATTCTATGAACATGAATTCAAATACTTTTACAACTGACGGGAGGACATTCGTGAGTTCAGGAGACTATGAAATATTCTATGGTGGTGACCTAACCTTAGGTAAATACTTTTACGTTCATAATACTTTAACTTATAAGTATAAAATGGTAAAAATAATATTAATAATAGTAATTTTATTGAAAAAAAAATACTCATGATTTGTTAACATCTCTAGAGTAATTTTCTCAAATTTTAATTTGCGGTTTGGTCTGTATGCATAGAAATGCATGTGTGACCGTAAATCGCTATACCAGGAATTGCCTAATTTAATAATCGGATGATTACGTTAGCTAAAATTCTAAAATTTAATAAGCGTCCACGTAACTTACAATTCAGTAGTGAATATACGAATTCTATCCATGGACAGTAAACTTTCAATATAACTCTGACTAGATAATGACGTCAAGTCTATAATCGGTAGGCAATGTTGATGGTTCTATTTAATACTTTATTTAATATTTTAATACATGGTGTGTATTATTTTATTTAAAAAAGTTATTAATGTAATTAAATTAAAATATTAACTGTCTCAAATAATTATTTACTTACCACTATAATGAATACCATCCTTTAACCACTATAATACATTTAACAAGGTCTTTAAGTAATTAAATCCTTTGATTTGCTAACCACCCAGCTCACGAAGGGAAACTATTTTTTTTTCCATGAATTAGTAATGACTACGATTTCAGGTTTTTGTTTTATCATCCGAATGTAGTAAAATAAAAAATATTCTTGTTGATTCTACAATTGGAAAACTTCAAACATTTAATCAAAATTGTCTGAAGAAAATTGGAATTTTTGCTATTTCTCAAGAAGTGTAGATAAATATCAGATTGCCCGTGGATCTCGTCTACTACTTAATTTTTTAGTCAGTATCATATTAAGATAGTAATTTACTAGAAAATAACTATCATCCCTTATTGTTAATCTTTGCTAGTAATATATTATGTAAATATCCACTCATTATTATTGATTTATTTTAACAAATATATGATTTATTTATAACACATTTCCGGAATATCAACAATAACGAACATGTGTAGTATAAAATAAAAACCCTGATTTTCACTTCAAAAATACAAAACTAGTCAGTTACTATTCTTAAGTTTACGTTTATTATTAAGTGTACTTTTATTTATATGTATACAGCTACGTCTTCTGGAATTTATACCGGATTAGAAAGCTGGAAAAAATTATCAGATAAAGAAAAATTATTAGTTCAGAATAAAATAAAAAAGTTTGAAAAATCTATGGAAAATTTCATGAAATCATTTGAATCACCTGAATCTCCGGAATCACCTGAATCTCCGGAATCACCTGAATCTCCGGAATCACCTGAATCTCCGGAATCACCTGAATCTCCAGAATCACCTGAATCTCCAGAGTCACCTGAATCTAAAGAATCGGATTATTCTTACAGCTGGGGTTCGCCATTTAAAAATAATTCAAGAACGCGTTACACAAATTTGAAAAACTCTGAAAATTCCAATAATAATAATTATATACAAAAGAACCAACAAAGGTAAAAATATTAAGGTTTCGTTTGTAACTGAAGATAGAACACTATACTATGGTTTGTAATCAGACTCAGCGCAAAAATATAGTTCACATAATTTATATAATTAATATCCATTGATGGTTCAAAAACATTTCATTTAAATAACATAAATCAATTTAATTTATATATTATTTTTTTTAGTTTTCGACGAATTTACTCTTCTGCGTACATTTGAAAACGGTACTCATTTTCAAAACACTTTTCTTCAACCTCAAGTTCATTGTCGTTCATATTTAATTATTATTAAACGAGTCAATCATAGTTATTTGAGTTAACTCTAAATTATGTAAAACGTTATAAATTAATTACAATAACTTATTATTTGTTTATTTAATAAAACAATTTGTGAGCATACATTGTTGGTAAATCATAGTCAGTTAAGAGGAGCAAACAGCACTTCTAGAAACTATGGCCCGTTGCAAAATATTTATTTTTACGGTTGAAACAAAATATTTGGAAATTAATTTTTCTTCAAATTTAGTTACAAATACGATATTTTTCAATATGATAGACATAATAAATAAAATTATCATTATTTTATCACTGAACAAAAGATTAATTTTGCATTCTTAAATATATATTAAAAATATTAGAAGAAAAGAAATAACAAAATACAATAATCTGTATCATTATTTAAGGTTATTAATAGGTCATGGACGAGCGGGTACTAGTGGAAATAATATTGGATATTCCGGATATGGTAATTTACATTGATAAAATTATTAACGTAAAAAAAAGAAATTAATCTATTAAACTATTCAAAACAACATAATACATTTAGATGAAATCAGTCATATAGTATTCCAATTTTTAATTTCTATGACTAACGAGTAGTAATTATCTATAATTAAACTGAAAAAAATTAAAATAACAATAAATTACAATATCTCGAATTATGATGTGCACATTTATAAGATTAATTTGAAACTGTAATAATTAACTAATCGAATTATATTTTGTATATTTTATCTACATATTTAGATGGATACAATAACGGCAACGGAAGTTCAAAACCAACGAAAAAACAAACCATTTTTTACCCAAGTATTCCAATGTTTAAAAGTGGCTTCAACAATAACAATGATAACAGTATTAGAAATATTAAAAATGTGGGATATCCAAAGAATGGATCAGGATCTATTAATATCGGACATAGATATTGAATTTAATTAATTAAACAATATATTTTTAATAAATTTAAATATATACCTTCAACGCAAAAAATATTTATTTTGAGCTTGATTTAAATAAACAAAATTTACTCTAATGAATTGTTTATCGAGTACATTTAGTTATGGCATGTTAAAGTGATAAAAATAACCAGATTATCAAAGATAAAATTCTGAAATTTTAAGTTACCATATAGTTTGAGTCTGGTGATTTAAACACAATTCCTTTGACGAGTATAATCTATAAAAAATATGAACAATTATTGCCGCTGAACATAATCGGAATAGATTTTCATTGGATGCATGATTTTTAATAATATTTTTAGTTTATAAAGAAAATCCGTAAATTATTATGACCTCGTCATTTTTCAGATAAGTTTTATTAACTATGTTATTGTTATTTAAAATTGTGTAAATAGTACACTATTTTCTTGTAAAGTAGAAAAACTATTAAAATTCAAGAACTCAACAAAAATTGAATGTTGAATCGTCAACATTTTTAGAAAAATAAGCCTTATAAAATGGCCATCTTTGAAGTTTATAAAAGTTATAAAATAAAAGGTTAATTTTTTAACTTCTTTAATAAATAAACTTATATTTACCAAATTTTCAACCAAATAGACATTACCCAGGGATGCTAATAAAAAAAAAAACAAGAATAGGACTCTTATTAATATGCGGGTGCTTACCTTACGGCTTACTCCACTAACATAACGTAATGGGCTATATTTTAGAACTAAAATCCACTAAAATAATATATTTTAGTTTTGAATTAGAATTCAACTTTGAAAATAAAACCATTTTTATCCAATGGTAAGTCAGGTTTTCAAATTTTTGTGACGATAGGATACTAAATATTACTAAAACCAAAAATTTTCCAGGTAATGTAAAATTTAGTGTCGAATTCTGAACTTTTGCATATCGAAGATATAATTTGTAGCTATTCGGGTTCGCAATGTCTCTGAATATTTCACCTAGGTTAGGTTAGCATGAACGCCGGTTAAGGGTGTCTCAGGGTCGCCTCAGCTACGGCGTCTTTAGTTTTAACATGAAAACTGTAGACTTTATTTTTATTTGGTTATAAGAATAACTAACAAATAAATAAATAATTGACAAAGAAAATATCAGGTCCGAAAACCAAATATTTATTTGTTAGCGTTAATACATTTAATTTGTGTGCCGAAAAAAGCGATCAGTCATAAAAACTCGATCAGAAAGGCAAAACTATAATTATTCAAGACAATAGAACACGACAGGATTATAAGTAAAAAAACGGTAAATAGGAGTTATAAAAAAGAAATAAATCATAATAGAAAAATAATCAAAATATTCTCGAACCGGTCAAAGTACTATTTATTAAAAATCGTGCGATTTTTATATTAATCAGGCACACATTTTTGCCAGGGTTGCATACAGCCATACAGGTCAGGCATCGGAACATTTTCCAAACGGGAGTAACTTAAAGCACCTAGTCTACTACATCATGGGCTAGGTCTGCACTCTCTGCGTTCCTAAAATAAATAATACTAATAATAAAATAATAATTTACTATTAATAAGAAATGCAAATAATAATCAAAAGTAATAATACGCGTTGTGTCACTATCGATGGCTGAGCAATAACCGATACGAAGCTAAATGGTTGATTACGGAAAAATTACAAAGTGAAACAATATACTTGTGAGGTACTAGGAGGTATACCTGGCCGATAATTTTCAATAATAATAATAATGATAATTAAAGACTAAGTAAACGTTTATGTGACGGTGGCGAAAGATACCGCGACTTTTTGTTTATTCCGTGGTGCGGTAGGTTTTTTTGAACCTTGCAATTTTTCAAAACAAGTGCTTATTCCACTAAGTATCGGTTAATTGTTTTTTTCAGAGTTCTGTGCCTTTGGCTATATTTCCTGCACTTATATCCCTGTAATACCAAAATGTAATGCTGAATTATAGTACAATTCACTGATACCCCTCTCAAAATAAGAACATTGTTTCACACCGAAATAAATATTTTTAGTGGTACTTACTTTTTTCTGATTTTTTTAACGGAGCGTACCTAATGTTTACAATATTTACGTTTACATGTACTAAATATTCGTACATTATAACGACTAGAAGTTGATTTATCTACCAATCGTTGAGATCTTAAAGCCATTTGCCAACCGTAAAATAGTGTTAAATATTATGACGATCAATGAACATATGTCAAACAGTTAAAATAAAGTGTCATAATGATATCATATCCTTAATCTAAAGTTTTTAGACACAGTGTACATATAATAAGGTATATATTTGTAACAAATCCAGTGAAATATCACTGAATAGGATAAATTAATATAATATTTTTAATTTTTCTCGTGAAAGTTTCTTACTAGTTAATTAGACATATTAAATTATAAGTGTTATACGAGTATCACGCGTATTCATATAAACAATTGCAAAGGTTAAATACAACATTTGTATACTTATCGTGATAACAGTAGTTTTGTTTTAGTCAACATTTTATTTTGAAGATTTTTGGTTTTTTAATGTCAAAATAATATATGCATCATTAAAAATTCTATTGTATTGAACATCTGCAACACGAGGTAAACATTGAAATACTTTATAATTTGTTTAAATTTGGGTCTCGAACAGACATGCTCAAAATATTTTGTTTAAAACAATGTTGTTGATATGTTATTGTGCAAACAAATTTATATCTGTTACAAATTCAACACCATTAATGCAATTCTAAGTAATTATACATTATGGTTCGTATATAAACTCACATATTTTTTCCTCATACACCAGTAATATTCTTGTGCCAATAATTTATAATTCTGACTCACAGAAATTGCATTAGTTTTTGGAATTTTCTTCAGAATCGAAATGAAGAATATTAAACTATTATTTAAATTTTTTCTCGTCATAAATATAGCATTAACATTTATCAGTGTCCTCATACGGTGACTTTAAATAATACATTATTTGATAATCAAAATAAATGATAAATTATATTTCAGGTCTCTGGTTAGGGATGAAAATGAAAAAACTAAATTAGACAAAAAAAACAGTAATAATAAAAATACAGTTAATAAAAAATTAGAATATATTAAACATGAATAAATGTAGCATCATAGTTTTAGCTGAAATAACATAAGTACAACAATAACAAATTACATCCTAAAAAAATGTGCGTATCATAATTAATGACTTTTGATTTAACTAATTTACTTACATTAACTATAATACAGAACAGTACTACACACACGTATACTATAATGTATATAACTTAAAATCGGTAGGTAACTGTAAGTTGCACTTATAATAAATATTTTTTCAAATTAAATATGAATTCATAGTTGACATTCTATAAAAGTAATGATGGTTATTTTTCTCTTTGGTAAAAGAGTTTACTATTCGCAAAATATTTTCCAGAACCTGAAAGTATTATATGAGTTGATTCATATTAAAATATATCCAATAGAAATCTCTTAAATACAATTTCTATGGTTTATTCCATGAGTGATTTTGTAAAATTAACAAATTATTTATTTAAAACTTAGACATTTAGCCTTAGTAATTAGTATATTGTATGTTCATATGTATTAATTACCATTTTTTTAATTTAACTTTATAATTAATATGAATTTATAATTTTTGTATTATTTCAGGACGCAAAAATGGAAATAACTATTTGAAAAGTAGTAGATCGATTAGCAATAAATATAATAGCAATACTGTTGATACTACCAATAATGTGAATAGTATAGTTAGAAATCGTATTTATGGAAATAGTAAGAGTATAAATAATTATAGTAACCACACGTAAAGACTTGGAAACGGTGAATTTGACCAATTTTGTTTTTCATTTATGATTTGATATTTATATATATATATATATATACAGTGAAACCTGTATATAACGGACAGTCACTGGAGCAAAATAACTGTCCGTTATAGACAGGTGACCGTTGTAGACAGGTTTTAATGTTTTAAAAATAAAATTAATCTTCAAACATGAAAATATTTTCTTTATTTTTTAAAACTTTGGCCACTTGCAATTTACCGATGCCAAATTTGTCGGCAAGTTTACGAATAGACCAACCTCCGTTAGAGTCTTTAAAACGAATAATGTCCACCTTTTGTTTTAAATTTAAAGATTTACGCGGCACGGGAGGTGGCATTGCTATGGAAAAGATGCACTTACAACAGTTTACACTTACAAGAGTTGTATGAACAACTTGTATATACAACTCTGACTGCGAACCGATAGAAACTGAATAAAAACGTTTGATACTCATGGTTATCATTTATACGTATATTATACGTAATTTATAACTGGATATATTTCTGTTAAATTGTATTAACCTAAATTGCGTTCCTTATCGACGCTGTTTCATAGTTAGTATTTTTGTCCGTTATGAAATTGTCGGGTTAAATATTAGTGTCTGTGTCCGTAATAGAAGGAGTCCGTTATAGACAGGTCGAAGTACATTGGAATGCCTATCTTTTTACCGGGACCAGGTCATTTTGTCCGTTAAGAGAGGTGTCCGTTATATACAGTTGTCCGTTAAGTTAGGTTTCACTGTATATATATATTACTTAAATCTTAGAGAGACGCCCTTGTACAGTAGGGTGACGGGAAACCACTGTACATTAAAACTTCTCTTGAATACCTTATGAACTTATGAACTTCAAATAAAAATATTGTTTTATCAATATACGAAGCAAAAATAAAACGTTTATTATACAATGACTAAAATGTTAAGAAAACTTATATAATTTAAACTTTATTTTAAATTTATTATTTATAATCTTTGCTTTAAATTCCTTCAGCATAATAAATAATGGTTGAAAATTATCCTCACATTATCGATAATATTTTACGCAACCCCTATAAATGCTCGAAATATTATTAATTTATTCATGTTATTAACGGGCATTGACAGTTCCATACAGAACAATGAAGTGACATGTACAATACATATCTACTATGTGTCGTTTAGTATATTATTCAAGCTTTGTTGCAGTTTACAAAGGCTATTGTTTATGAAACGATGAAACTCCATCAATTAAAATGGAAAATGATCGAACTATAGAAACCTCTTACGTTTTTTTTAAAAAAATTCCAATTTAATTATTCAATCTAACAATACAAATTATGTTGGTTTATATAAGAAAAGCTTGAGTTGGAGTTAGAGAATTATTACAACAATTTAATTACATTTTACCAAAATTATTTAGATTGTATTCAGTAATAAACTTATAAACAAATATATGTAACAGCTAATAAATAGAAGAAAATAAAAAAATAATTATAATAATAATAATAAAATATAAGAACAGCATTGATTCTAATCATGAGTATTTAGATATGAGTGATATTAGTATATGTACAATGTACATATATTGTTTTCAAATATTTTACAAATCACATATCAATGATTGATTTATATATCTATTTACATTAGAATTTTTAGTATTTGGTCTTAGAAATTTTTTAACATTAAAATTTAAAGAGTTGAATGTTTCAGGTCCTAAATAATTAATGAATTTTTGGCCTATATTTTTTCTGACATTATTAACTTTTATGTCATAAGCATTGTTTTCCCGCTTATTAAATATATGTTCTCTTTGGAGAAAATGTTTTTAGTGTAAAGGGAATAGCAATTTTTTTGTATAAAAGACTTATTGATTATAGATTATTTTATTTTATTTTATTTTTTTATGTTATTTTGTTTTATTTTTATGAATTATATTTATATTACGGTCAAAGTGGATAAAGGGTATTATAAACTCAGTGTTTTTCAAGGATATACTTCATACACCGGCCATGTGTCAACGCCAAGTGGAAATAGTGTATAAATGCATAACTTCATTAAAATAAAAATGTTAGTTATTACATTGAACAAAACATTGAAGTCAACATTGGAAGTATAGGCATAATACTCAACTGATTTGACACGTATTACCACTGTAACATTTGGATTTTATATACAATACCACTTACCAGTAACTCTACATTTGCATCTCCTCGTATCACACTTTTTGACAAAAGTTCAACGATCATAATTTTTTCCATCTACATTTGAGGCCAACCTACTACAATAGTCTAACTACTTCTCTAAAGGAAAACTGAATGTCGAATACTCAAACAAAAATTTTTAAAATTTAAAATTACACTCAATGACCACAACAGTTTTAGTATCGTATGTATTGACCGGCATTGTTATACAACGATTTGTCTACATGGATAATAAATATTTCTAATTCACATTTCCTAAATTTTTTCTGCATTGTATACAATAAACAATATTTCCATTTAGACTGTTAAATATTATGTACAATAATCACCGCTTATTTTGACTTATTTGGACTTACTTTGAGACAAAACCATTTGAGTCCATCAACCGAAACAATCACTCAACAAAAGTCCAGAAAAAGAAAGAATACATATTTTTCTTCAAAATGTTAATTAAATAAAAAAGGTTTATAGAGATCTTGGCTAAGTAGGACACATAGATGCGATTAGAGGAAAACGCTGGAAAATGGTTGGACATGCCCTGAGACACCCGGAAGAATTGCATAATATAATATTGGAGGGTATGATAGAAGGAAAGAAAACTGCAGGACGTCCGCGGAACTCGTATATAGGACAAATTAAAATTGATGCAAAAGTCAAAACCTTCAAAGAACTCAAAGAAAAGGCGAGGAATCGGTTAGAATGGAGAATTGGAGTTGTAAACCAACCTTTGGGTTGAAAAAAAAATATTAAAAAATATTACATCAATAGTAAATACGTGAAAATGAATTATAATACTGTAATATATACTTACCTTTGGATCGTCGATACTTTTGCCAAATCTCTAAGTATAATAATTTACATTTTAAGGAATTAAAAAAAGTTATAATACTATAAAATTATATTATTATTATATTGTCTTTGGATAATAAAACCACCTATGTGTAGATAAAATATTATTGGCACAAAAGAACTTTTTCAAAATCATTTTAAAATCATCTTCACGTAGGAGACTCTTTCATTTATTCTGCCATGAGCGTAGTACATCGTAGTTTTTATCATATTTCATCAAATTTTATTCTGCATCCAGGTGGAGCCATATCTCAAAAACGTTTATTTTGCACTAAGGTGATTATTTCTCGTCAACGACGAAATGTATGAAATAATAAATAAAAATAAACATTTTTTATATCTGAACTTTAGCTTGATTTTGTTTACATTATAAAATATTAGAGGAAAATACTTAACAAAATATTATAATTTGTATCATTGTTTTCGGCTATCATTAGGTAATGGACGAGCGAGTACTAGTCAAAATAATTATGGGAATTTCGGATATGGTAATTTATATTAATACAATTAACAACGTTGAAGAAAATTAGTCAATCTAGTAAACTATTCAAAATAATACAATGTATTTTGATGAAAGCATTGATACAATAATAATCGTTTTTACACGTGAATTAGGTATATCAATTATATATTATTCCAATTTATAATTTTTATGCCTAAACTAGTAATATTTAGTGACTATTTTACTTAAATAAAGTAAGAATAATCAGAACAATATCTTGAATTATGATGTGCACATTTTACGATTTATTTGAAACTATGATAATAAATTAATTGACTTATATTTTATCCATATATTTAGGTGGGTACAATATCGGCTATGAGAGTTCAAAACCAATGAAAAGAAAAACGGGTTATACTCAAAGTATTCCAATTTTTAAAAGAGGCTTCAACAATAACAATGATAACAGTATTAGAAATATTAGAAATGTACGATACCCAGAGAACGGATCAGTATCTATCAATATCGGACATAGATATTGGATTTAATTAATTAAACAATATATTTTTAATAAAAGCAAAAAATATTTATTTTGTGCTTGATTTAAATAAACAAAATGTACTCTAATAAATTGTCTATCATACCGATATTCAAATTTGTTGTGTGTCACCTACGGGTGCATTTAATATAGTTATTGGTTATTTATAAGCTCCTAGGGAAAACATTTATAATTTGTTAGCCTTTACGACTTGCTAGCATAACGATAAATCGTTAAGCGTTACCACAGCCACAAAAATTGTCCAAGTATTCAAATCGCACCGATCAAACGCGTAAAAAAATTTTTTAATAAATACGATACAAAATGAACACAAACAACAGAAGACAAAATAATACTAACTGCCCCATGTCGCCACCACATCGCCAGCAGCAGCAGCAACAGCAACAGCGGCAGCAGCGGCAGCAGCAACCGCAGCAACAGCAGTACGGTGGTCAGGCAGTGGCTTCAAATGGCGGTGGTCGTAGCGTGAACTACGGACCGGGCAGCCCGGCCACATTTAGCCAAAGAATACATGTCTTCGACAGTCGCCGTGCCCACCAGCAGTCGAACACGGATAACGGCCAGCGGACTAGTACACAAATGAACAGTCATCATTCATGTAATAATCGGGTACGTAGTGAACGTGCCTGTCCCAGGTGTGGGTTACAAGACGAGAGCAGAGAGGAAGAAGACCTAAACTTTAGCGGACTAACCACGGATTCGATCGGATACGACGAACGGTGGACGGTGTCGGACAACGAATTGGATTTGTCGATGATTCCGCAGATCGGGTCCAACAGCCCCCCGAGGAGATCGAGGCCGATGTACACCACGGCACGACCTCCGCGGGCCGTGCCCACCATAAGCCACAGAATACGGATTGCCGATCAGGTCCCTCGGCAGTCGAACTCTGGTCACGTCCAGCGGACCGATGTGCAAACAAACGGTCGGAACGCGTCCGAACAGAGCTGTTCACCTCGCGATACGAGAAACGAGCCGACGACCAGCAACCGCGAAGGACACGGGTGCGACGCGCGAGACGAGGGGCACGTGGACGAGGGACAGACTGCGGGCAACACTAGCGTCGCGCAGACCGACGACCCCCGCCGTACCAACCGGTTTTACACGTCGCTGAACGAGCAGTCGAACTACGATTGGACGATGAGCTCCGACGGTATAGCCGCGACGCAGGACAACAGCCAGTCGGTCCCGGTAGAGACGGCCGGTTGTGCCCCGCCCGCGAACCCTAGTAGCAGCCCGCCCCGGAGCACGGGCCACCATTCGAGTGCTGGCAGCCGTGACAACCAGCCGCCGTGCGACGTTCGAGGATCGCGGCCCGTAACACCCGTGAGCACTCGTACGTCGCCCGCGGCTTGTGCTAACCGCAGAACGAGTGACGTCGACCAGCTCCAAGCCAATCGCCGGTCGGACACGAGTCACGGTCAGCGGCGCGATATGTTGCACGGTTCGAGTCTGTTGCCCTGCCGCTACATGCACACGTTGCCGGGTCTCTCGACCACCCGAACGGCCCGTGACCGAACGTGCACGAACGACACCCGGTGCGGTTCCATTCCCACGCACCTGTGCACATACTTCTTCCGGCCACGGCTGCACCAGACGCTTTTCCCCGACTCGCCGGTGGACCGCTATGAGCCGGCGCCCGTGGATCATCACGACTATTGGGAGCCGGACGTGAGCACGTATTCCGCGTTCGCCGACAGTCACCGACAGCCGTACGGGTTTGCCACGTCCGAACGAATCAACCACCCGAACGTTGACCCCTGGCCACGGGATCTAACCGACCGTGAAATCGAGGACGTCAGATTGTCAGCGTGCTGCAGCCATTACGACACCACCGGTGATGAATGCTCGAACGGTCCAAGGTCACAGGATCGTCGTAATTTGCGAGCTCAAAACGCCCCGATCAACAACAACGAGCCGGCCGTCGTAATCGGCTGTGACAACAGGAGGCAGGACGTGAGCACGCGTTCCCGGAACGCTGACTGTAGCCATTGGTCAGACGAGATCGCCGCGTTCGAACGACATCCTGATCATTCGAATGTCCATAACGCTTCGCCGCCGGTAAACCACAACGTACCGGCACCACCCTCCGTTTGTCACATTAGGAGGCCGGACGCGAGCAGGCATTCCGCGGTCGCCAACAGCAGCCCTCAGTCGAACGGTTTGTCGACGTCCGAACGACCCCGTGTTCATTCGCAAGTTCAAAACACATCCATGCCGATCAACCGCCATGAGCCGGTTCCCGCGAATGACGGCAATTGGCAGCCGGACGTGAGCACGTATAGCGCGTTCGCCGACAGCGGCCGTCACCCAGACGGGTTCGCCACGTCCGAACGAGCCCACCGCGTGAACGGAGACAGTTGGCCACGGGATCTAACCGATCGCAACATCGAGGACTACAGATTGTCAACGAGTTGCAGCATTCCTAATAGTATTGACGATGAACGCTCAAACGGTCGTAGATCAATGGTAGACCACGATCATTCGCATGTCCAGAGTTCCCACCAATCCAACGCGAGCACACATTCCGCGGTCGCCAACAGCAGCCCTCGGTCGAACGGTTTGTCGACGTCCGAACGACCCCGTGTTCATTCGCAAGTTCAAAACACATCCATGCCGATCAACCGCCATGAGCCGGTTCCCGCGAATGACGACAATTGGCAGCCGGACGTGAGCACGTATAGCGCGTTCGCCGACAGCGGCCGTCACCCAGACGGATTCGCCACGTCCGAACGAGCCCACCGCGTGAACGAAGACAGTTGGCCACGGGATCTAACCGATCGCGAGATCGAGGACTACAGATTGTCAACGAGTTGCAGCATTTCTAACAGTAGTCACGATGAACGCTCAAACGGTCGTAGATCAATGGTAGACCACGATCATTCGCATGTCCAAAATCCCAACCAGTCCAACGCGAGCAGGCTTTCCGCGGTCGCCAACAGCAGTCCTCAGCTGAACGGTTTGTCGACGTCCGAACGACCCCGTGTTCATTCGCAAGTTCAAAACACATCCATGCCGATCAACCGCCATGAGCCGGTTCCCGCGAATGACGACAATTGGCAGCCGGACGCGAGTACGTATTATAGCGCGTCCGCCGACAGCCGCCGTCAAACAAACGGGTTCGCCACGTCCGAACGAGCCCACCGCGTGAACGAAAACAGTTGGCCACGGGATCTAACCGATCGCAACATCGAGGACTACAGATTGTCAACGAGTTGCAGCATTTCTAACAGTAGTCACGATGAACGCTCAAACGGTCGTAGATCGATGGTGGACCGTGATCGTTCGCATGTCCAAAATCCCAACCAGTCCAACGCGAGCAGGCATTCCGCGGTCGCCAACAGCAGCCTTCAGCCGAACGGTTTGTCGACGTCCGAACGACCCCGTGTTCATTCACAAGTCCAAAACACATCCATGCAGATCAACCGCCATGAATCAGCATCCGTGGACCACGACAATTGGCAGCCGGACGTGAGCACGTATAGCGCGTTCGCAGACAGCGGCCGTCACCAAGGCGGGTTCGCCACGTCCGAACGAGCCCACCGCGTGAATGAAGACAGTTGGCCACGGGATCTAACCGATCGCGAGATCGAGGACTACAGATTGTCAACGAGTTGCAGCATTTCTAACAGTAGTCACGATGAACGCTCAAACGGTCGTAGATCGATGGTGGACCGTGATCGTTCGCATGTCCAAAATCCCAACCAGTCCAACGCGAGCAGGCATTCCGCGGTCGCCAACAGCAGCCTTCAGCCGAACGGTTTGTCGACGTCCGAACGACCCCGTGTTCATTCACAAGTCCAAAACACATCCATGCAGATCAACCGCCATGAATCAGCATCCGTGGACCACGACAATTGGCAGCCGGACGTGAGCACGTATAGCGCGTTCGCAGACAGCGGCCGTCACCCAGGCGGCTTCGCCACGTCCGAACGAGCCCACCGCGTGAATGAAGACAGTTGGCCACGGGATCTGACCGATCGCCAGATCGAAGACTACAGATTATCAACGAGTTGCAGCATTCCTAATAGTAGTCACGATGAACGCTCAAACGGTCGTAGATCGATGGTTGACCGTGATCGTTCGCATGTCCAGAATCCCAACCAGTCCAACGCGAGCAGGCATTCCGCGGTCGCCAACAGCAGCCTTCAGCCGAACGGTTTGTCGACGTCCGAACGACCCCGTGTTCATTCGCAAGTCCAAAACACATCCATGCCGATCAACCCTTATGAGCCGACCCCCGCGGACCACAACAATTGGCAGCCGGACGCAAGTACGTATTATAGCGCGTCTGCCGACAGCCGCCGTCAAACAAACGGGTTCGCCACGTCCGAACGAGCCCACCGCGTGAACGAAGACAGTTGGCCACGGGATCTAACCGATCGCCACATCGAGGACGTCAGCATGAACTTCAGCAGTGGATACCATAACATCACTTGCGGGTGATTGTTGGAAATATCCAAGCAAATCACCGTGTAGGTAACCTTAAGTGGGATTTTTAGACAGAAAAACTTTTATCGCTCTTTTTCGTACTGGAAATTGATTTTCTACAGTGATTTTTAGTATAGTGGCTTAGCAAACATATTTTATTTTATTGCCAGGACGGATGATCACTTGAAAATATTGTTTTATACCCACATAATATTATTACTTTTCGATATTTTCTATTCGCCATCGGTAATTTTTATTTGAAATTTCACTTATATTTACTACGCGATGTATTTGAATTGAATGTCAGTTAAACGTTCAGTTATAACTACTTAATGTTGGATCGATGGAGTAGAATGACAAAAATGTAAATGTTCACTCCCACGTCGTTCCAACTATTAAACATTATAACTGATAAATCGATTTTTGATAGAAGATTCAATTTCATTGTTCTGATAAATATAATAGATATCTCATTAGGAATTTCAAATAACTATCGATTTTTTTACGACTATGGAACGGCTATAAAGTTAAGGTAACCACACATGCGTTTTGATCGGCCCTGTAAGATTTGGCTCCGCAGGCCGTTGTAGAATGAACGGCCTGCTCAGGCATAACTATAACAGGGCGGACCACAACGGGTTTGGCTACCTTAAGAGTATTTTTAGAAAAATATAGAAGAGTAACAATGAACTAACATTTCAATGAAACATAATATCAACAACAACGGTATTCTTTAATTTAATATAATATGGTTTGTGGGTTTACTGTAGAAAATCATTGTAGTACAATAGTTCTAGACCTGTTCAGTCATAATAATGGAGAGCTTTTCGCGATAATTTTAATTTTTTTTTACTAAATAAAAAACATAAAATTGCACAACAAATTTTAAAACCATTTACGTGACATAATTGGTCTTCATTCGAAAATAAGACAAAATTGGATAGTTATGTTGTTGCATGATGATGAATGGTCCAATTTAGTTTTTTTTTTTTAATGAAGAATTTCTGAGATCGAATGATTTTACTTTTTTGTTAGCATACGAGTAAATCAATTCAAAGTATTCACAATATGTTAACATATTTTGTAAAATTGTAAGGTTGTTTGGTAATAAAAATTACTGAGATAAAATATCGAAAAACTTGAAATAGATAATGTTCTCTTCTTTTAAACAAAACAAAAGAGCCACGACAATGACTTAGCACCAATTGGTTTTGCCCCCCTCAATAAAGTTTTTCTGTCTAAAAATCGTATACACATAATATATTTTTGTTATCAGTATTTTAACAATATTTTAACAATAAATGAAGTACAAGCGTACTCATTAAGACACAACTACGATTTTTTTTTTGCACTTCAAATACTGGATTGTAACATTTTATTGATAGAATATCATTTAATATATAAAAATAACCACTTCAAAATTGCAATTCTTGTACGGTTTTCATATACAAATCAACCGGGTTGTATTTAAATTTGTTGCCTTGCCTCAGCCTTCAGGTCTCAAAGTACGTATATCAGGCCCTGTAAGTCAAGATGTAATATCATTTTTGCATCTGCACTTGTTTTGTTTGTTTGGTGTTTCTTGGAATTGCCAGTTGAAATAAGTAATACGATGCATCGGTTTATGCATGATAATAACAAGAAAAAATTGTGTTGTAATTAAACGTGCCTTATTCATTAACACGGTTCTTAACATTGTAACAAAACACAAACTGAGAAATTACTTCACGTTGGTCATATTACTATTGATTAAAAATACATAGATAGCCCACGTCAATGGGCATAAAGGAAATAATATACTACAGTACTACACGTATTCCATTCGAAATTCAAATTTTCCTGGTTATGTGTTCTGTACTTTAATTTAGGCGTATCATGCACTCCCATCTATCGGTAGAACGCTGAATCTCGTTGGTGTTTTTGGTTTCTGTTGTTGAGCATAGATGCTGAATGATATTATTTTCTTAGAAAAACTTAAATTCGTATTCTTGCATTCTTCAACATATACAACAATATATGAATATATATTTTTTATAGACTATAGTAATATCATAGATATGAGTTAGTTTTCAGTCGGCTGGTGACCTGTATCGGACGTGAAAGGTTTGTGAAACAATGCCGCTCAACGCAATATTTTTTTTTTTTTAATTTTTATATGAAATACACAATCTATGCCCAGGCATAATAACAATATGTGCTACAAGCAATTTCACATGTAAAAGATGAGGGAAAATACTATCCAGGTGATCGCACTTTCTTTTGTTTAGTTAATCATTATGTAAGTCTCTACACCGGTCTCTTTTTAGTCACCGTGGTGGGCTTCCAGGAATCATGTGAGTGTCTAGTCCGGAAATAAAAGGGTTGGGGTGAGGGGGCATTTTATGGAAGAGTTTTTATAGAGATTTTATAAAAGTCTAAGTGTAAAGATAGTGTGTAGCGATTTTGATTGTTTCATTTTAACTCTCCATTTATCGTACCAATTTATCATTAAATTAAGATGATGTTGAAGATATAGGGAAGCAGAAATTGAGTGTTCATTAATTGCTATGATTGCCTTGTCGTATGCAAACTCAGCTACTATTGTGTTTGGAGAGGTAGGTTGATCGACCGCATATATGTTACATAGAGTTTGTGACAGTATACCACCCTGAATTTTAAAGAATTGAATACTAGTATGTACATTGTACAATTCTTATGTATCATATTAATATAATATAACATAATATCTTATTTTTCTAAAAATCATAGATTACATTACGATAGGAATTAATAGTTCTAAAACATATATTAATAATGAATAATGATGTTTTAACTTAAAGTTTAAGAGCACATGATTGATATAGATATATGTAACTGTACTTCTATAAATATATTAATGAGTCACTATCTGAATGAAAATAGATACATAACGTCTTCAAAACATACCATGGTTTATACACGTGCAATATTGATACTTAAATTGTATTAGAGTTGATAGTGAAAAATTAAACAAATTTCACTATGTGCCAATTATCACATAAGTGTATAATAACATTTAGAAATATGAATGTTGTAAAGTTACCTTTACTTTAGTTCATATATCAAAAATAACTTTGACAGTTTGAAAATATAAATCATTATTTACTCAAAAAAAATTAACAGAAATTATATAATGTATTAATAAACTTTAAAATGTTTAACCTTATGTAATATACACATAATTAATTTGATTATAATTCATAAGTAACAATACATAACGAATACAATATTAAAAATCTAGTAGGATGAAGAATGTGGGGAAAAAATAAATTTGCATTTATATTAATTAACCGCGAGACCTTCAGGATACGAAGACAACAGATTTCACAAAAGACAGTGCGGCAAGGGATCAGTCCAAGCAGCGTACACAACGTATCCAGCCTTTTAGTCAAGAATATCTACCTATTAATCTATTGTTATCGTCAAGTTTTATTTATTGTTCTTATGTTGATTTATTAAAAATGTTAAATTAACGTAATATGGTCTCAATTATACTACATATAATCATAAAAAATCCTAATACCGGGTGTTAAACATTGTTACTGCTGGTGTCAAAGCCGGCACGCAACAATGCACACAAAAGCCAAGATACTTGTCACCTACCTACATTGGCTACATGGCTACATGTACCTTGTACATCTTGTTTTTTCTGTCGCAGACAACTCGTATCTTATTCAGGCAGTCGCATAGTAATAATATGATCCAACACATAATATACATAAACCATGTACGTATATAAGAATTATCCAAACATCTTAACACATTCGCATCGATTGTATAGATTTTCAATTTTTTTTTTGTTTTCCTTCACACCACTTAATTGACAATGACATACTCGTACTAACCTGTTTCTCATACGTCCCGTGAGCTATTAATATTTATAAATAACGGTTATAGTTTTACGGCGAAAAGTTCTATATGTAATACTACAATATACCATACCTATACGTGCGCGCATACTGTACCCTGTGACGTGTTTACATGCAGGCACTATGTATTATACCACGGCACATCTTGAAGGACGGCAAATTTGAAAAGGATAATAATATTCTTATTCATATAGTTTTTATGCGATGCGGGCGCTTATGATATTTCTATTATAAATCGAATGTGCGAACGTGTCCATCTCGTAATAAGATATCTATTTTTAATTGTATGAAACTTGTATCAACCCTCGGCGGCCAATCGTTTCCACGAATATATTTTTTTTTACAATCGTTTCACACATCTACTTTTGTCTGAGAAATATTAAATTGTACTCCGAAGTATAATATTTATCTTACTGCTAGACGACTGGCCGTTGAAATAAATTAATAAAATATGTTAAAAACAAAATAAACCGAACACCGGGGTTTGTCGTCGCCAGTTTGAAACGTAATGCGATGGATACGGAGGTACGTACATATTATATACGTTTTATAATGTTCTAGTCATTTAGAGCAGTGATTTCTCACAGTAACCATGCGAATACGCCCCTTCATAATATGATACTACCCCATGACGTACAGCTACGTGGTATCGCGCGTGGAAGTGGAAGCCGATCCGTATTCATTATGCAAACGATGAGGACGGTTCACGTGCGCGCGTCTTATTGGGTTCTAGGTCAACCACATTAAATATCACCACTAGGGCGGTGAGCGTGTTCTCGCGATGGACTTACCGATATAGATGACCGGGGTGCGTTATTACTTTTGAATTTTACGCATTCGTATCGATCATGACATGTGTGTGTGCGTGTGTGTTTTAGTGTATATACGCGAACTCTTTTACAAGGTCTTGTGTTTGTACAACACGCCTGTAACGTATCCTAGCAACAGTATTTTGCGTACCCGGGGTGCAGGTGGTTTGCTCGCTAGCAGCGGAGTGTTGTTCGTCCGTCCATATACGCGTTGAACTCGCCGCGTAGTACTGCGGTACGATCCGTCCGTCCGCGCGCCGCCACAGATAGATCGATCCTCTAATTTCCATCCCCTCGACGTGTCCGTTGTATCCGATCGTTTTCATCCTAACCTTTCGGCGAGACCCGCGCGCGTTTCTCCTCTTGCCTCGTGAAGCCGCAGTCGTAGACGTTTAACGGTACCACGCGCGCGTTCGCGTCCCTAGTGTTTCGTCATGAAGAAATGATAGCAGACCAACATGAACAGATACATGACGCTGAATCAGCTCGGGGACGGCACGTACGGGTCCGTCGTGTTGGGGCAAAACATAGATACCGGAGAAAAAGTGGCCATCAAAAGGTACACCCGAGCGAAATAGTTGTCGCACTTAGGGCGGCCACACCGCAACGTGTTTTAGTGATCCTGCAGGGCGGTGATCGGCCAGCGTATTTTTCCCGGGGAAACATTACTTTTTTACCGATTTTTTTTTTTTTTTTGTAATTTTATCGTAGTATCACATTCGGGTTTTCATCGTCCCTCGACTGGCTCGAATAACTTTTGAATTTTTCATTTCGTATGAAATTGCAAAATATCCATTTTACAAAACAAGTTATCATGGGCATTTTAAATCGTCGAAAATTGGTTTCATATGATTATAACTTGTTTACATTTCAGAAAAAAGGAGGAAAGCTTATGCACGGTTATACTAGTCGTTGTAATAAACCAGTATAAATAAGATAACCTTTTCAACAACAAAACTTATACTATAAGTATAAGTCACTGCGATAGTAATAAAGACATTGTTGAAGCAGTAATGTTAAATGTAACCAAACACATCAATGCAACCTGAGATATAAACATTTTGTAATTTATACTAATTTATTACAACGGTGGAACATAATTTTGAACGTCTTGGTAGAATTCGATTCCGCCAAAGGGCGTTTAGTTTTTAATAATATGAAAATAACACCATACGTCAACTCCATAACTTGTATACAGTTTTATGAGATATTTTTACCACAAAGATCTAAATCATTAATCTATGGTAAAAATAAAATCAATCATCTTACAGGTACTATATTTAAATTATAGTATTTACAAACATACCTATTAAGCAAAGATAATACATCTCCGAAATTATATAAAAAAGAATGACGATATTGCTACTTACATTTTTATACAGTGATATAAAAAAATAAATAAAACCTGCTTTGGTAGGTAATGTGCACGTTGTATAATATACTAATTAGGCATAATTAGATTTTGTAGACACATGTACTAATACCACCGACGGTCGTGCAGTAAACTTTTACCTCAAATACAGTATGCATCGCACACAGTATAATTATTCCTTCATAAAAGTGCATGTGTGAGAGGAATCCTTAAAAGCACATCCTTGACATTCAAATTGATGTCTAAACAATAAAAAGGGTTAAAAAGCTATTAAAAATGCTTCTTCTTTATTTTCTTTTTTTCATACGCAAGGTGTGTTACCCTTGTCTTCGACCTACACGCAATACTTACACATTCTCTCGTAATAATTAGTAGGTAAAAAGTCTAAGAAACTAAAATGCTGTTATTATACGTAATAAACGGTTTATGTTTCATTATTTTGTTTAATAAAAAACATTGATTTTATAATGTATAAATAAAGCATAGTATAAATATAGCACCGTTGTTTATTGTGCAAGCGGATGAAATGCATTCAAAAGGGGTAGTGATGTATAGAAAGGGACAATTCAAAAAATATACCCTTCTAGAATGCATTTCACCACACACGTATAAAACAATATAGCATGACTAAGACGTATATTATAAAATCAAAGATAAAACTAATAAAATATTATCGGTCACGTTATTGGTTATTAAATAACACGCGTAGTATATTATTGACAATATAAACCTATTCTACAGAAATGGTATATAATAAACTTTTGAACAAAAAAAGTGTAGATTTCTAGATGTGCTATTAAAAGACTCAAAAAATGAGATTATTAACGCATTAAAATGAAAAATAATTAAAAATGTACAATTATAATTAGTTTTGAATTGAAAACTATATAATATTTATTTTAATAGAATTCCTATTTACTACGAGTGCTTTCATCATACACTCGTATGTATTGTTTATTATACTGAAATCAACTATAATGTTTTTTAAATATATATTTTATACATTTAATTGTTACAGAATGAAAAGAAAATATTATTCTTGGGACGAAGCAATGAACTTGAGAGAAGTCAAGGTACTCACCGCACTGACAACAATACAATTTATTAACTATGATTAAATATTACAATTTTTATTCTTTCAGTCGTTAAAAAAATTGAATCATGCTAACCTTATAAAGCTGAGAGAAGTGATAAGAGAGAACGATACTTTATACTTTGTGTTTGAATATATGAAAGAGAACCTGTACCAGTTAATGCGAAGTCAAAGCAAATTTTTCCCCGAGCAATCCATAAGAAATATACTTTATCAGGTAAAATAAATCGAACAAAAATATTTTAGAGACTATCTGGGTAAATTAATCACTCTTCTATTTCACATAAAATAGTAACTTCATATTCATTAACTATTTTAATCCACAACATTTACGTGTACGACAGTAGAAAATAATATGTAAAAACATGTAGATTATCTGGTCAGTATAATATAAAGGCGATAATTATCATCTAATCTTATTTTTTGGTTTTTCCTCCATTTTGAGCGACAAATAATGACCGGTCTTCTGCATATTAGTATACAATTGGTATACAATCGTCGCTATGCGGAGAAACGCGTTTTTTGTACACAAATAAATCGCACACGTTTTATGAATTTGTTTGCGAAGATATTCCAAGGACTGGCGTTCATGCACAGACACGGTTTTTTCCACCGGGACATGAAGCCGGAGAACCTGCTGTGCTGCGGACCCGAGCTGGTGAAAATCGCCGACTTCGGACTGGCCAGGGAAACTCGATCGCGTCCCCCGTACACCGACTACGTGTCCACCCGGTGGTATCGGGCGCCCGAGGTGTTGTTGCACTCCATCAACTACAGCACGCCCATCGACTTATGGGCCGTGGGCTGCATAATGGCCGAGCTGTACACGTTCAGGCCGTTGTTCCCGGGCACGAGCGAGATCGATCAGATTTTCAAAATATGCTCTGTCCTGGGCACGCCTGATAAGGTGAGTTCCGTATTCGTAAGAACAATGTAATCGTATATAATATGTGTAAGAAGAATATCACAAATGTGATTATGTGTACATATTATGTTATATCAAAAATTCATAACCGTTTGGTGGGAGGATTAGCTAAGTGTGCGCATCCCCGATTTTTAACACCTATGAAGTTGCTTGGGACTATATACGATTGTATGTTTGATAACAAAATTATTGATAATTTGTCATAACATTTTTACTGATAAAGTGACAACCGTCATGAACTAAACATATAGTGGTTTCTATCTTTTAGCTTTTACCATTTAAACTGAGAATTTATTTGCTTATCTGTAAATTTAGCTTTTTTACTGCACACCTATACTATAGAATCATAAAAATATGTGAATATTCTATGTTTAAGGCTTTATTGTAACATTCTCCCTATAAAAATCCTAACAATGCCATTGTCTCATACGAATATTTGGTTATTTACCTATATTATTTAAAATATGTAGGTACTCGGTAAAAATATTTTACACGCATGTCTAATTAAAAATAATAAGGAATACGATTGGTTATGCTGCATTTTAACTCATTAGATAAAAATATAATATTTATGCTTATAAATTGAGGTTTGTATACGATTATAATATTTATCGGTAGAGTATGCGGGAGTATATTGCGAACAAAATGGTATAAGTACTATTCCGCACTTTCATGCATCATGCGTGCAGTGTCTACGTGTATTAATCATCCAATGGAAGCATACAATTGGTAAACTATTGCATTTCTATAGAATGTAATAAAATATTCGTTAGGTTATTTATGTAATGATATTGTGTCCAAATAAAACGGCAGTTGTACGATGGAAGTAACACACAAATAAGACAAGCGGTTGTTGATTAATATACCTACCTATAACGTCATAATAAAAGCAATGAATTCCGTTTCCAACGGAATATCGTCTACACACAATATTTCAAAACACGCAACATGCGTGTCCTGTCTGTATTTTAGCTTGGGATACCTGGGAAAAAAGATTAACAAAAATCATATTTCATAAACACACACACAGAAATGTTTATCAAATAATACTACATAATGTAATATTAATATAATTTTTGAGGTAGCTATAAATAATTAACTTTTTAAATATTATAATAATGATATTTTTGATACAATGTAATAATATTAATAATGAATATTAAGTGGATGAATAATACTTAAATATGAAATTACATTTTGGTTTCTGAGTGAAACGACAAATGTATATGTTTTATCATGAAGTGTATTTCTATTTTTTTTCGTCTGTTGACACTATTTCAGCCAGAGGATTGTTCCGATGTATAAAAACACGATACTTTTCTCAAAGAGAATTTCGTTTAATTGATATTTAGGGAAATAATGTTTTGAATTTCTCAACAATTTTCCGAATAATTAAGTAAAATAGAGAACAAATTTCAAAAAACTTCAACCCAGATGGAGAATCGAACTACCCTGCACCGTCTAGTATTTTCATCACGCACAATCCCACTTGTTTATTTTTCATGTATACAAGATTTTTCTGTAACATTTTCTTTATTTGGTTGTTATCCTATGCATATTAATCGTAGCGACTCAAAGCATACATATATTATCGATATGTCGATATTAGCATTTAATATAAGTATAAATATCATAATTTTTGAAACATTTTTTTTTTTTTGCAAAAGGTAGAACATTAAAAGTTCAACCTAACTTATTAAGAAATTCGGTTCTAATAATATATCGACCATCTAAAGAAATCTTAAACTGAAATAATATAATACAGACTTGATTCTCAAATAATTCATAATTATAATCGAGCGATTTTCATCTATGAACCAATCGTTTCTTTTTTTATTAATACATATTAGTTTTCACGTTTAAATTGTGTAATGAATTAGTTTTGATCAAAACAATTGTGCAATGTGCGTACATTTTGAACTATCCATAAATATTAAATTATTCACCAAATGCAACGTCGTCACGATCTGACGTTATGCCAAAATTGCATGCAAGCGATTCATATCCAGTATTAGCGTAGGTAAAAAAGATTACACAAATAATAAGGCATTAGTTGCAATAATTTCTAGCTCACGGGTTATATCGACTAAAATAACACAAACATGTTTACTTCTATTGTCATTTCAACCATAGAGAAAGATGTGTACTAATTAATTTTCGCGTTACAAGTTGCAGTACGTTGCAGTAGGTACACGTTGTTTATATGAGTTTGGAATTTCAACAATAGGTCATTGCACTTATGCATATTTGTAATTTTGCGGACGTCTAGTTTTACAGTCTATCGGAAGTATCAGTCTGTAACAGACACTGACGAACCATTACAGAAGTATAACTTGTTACTAGAAAATAATTTATCGACGTAACTGCTTTATAATTTCAACTAAGGATAGGCAAAAACCTATGTGCCTACGCCGTAATAAAAAAAACGTCATTAGATATATATATTTATTCTCTCTTCCTTACCCATTGGATATACCGCAGACAATTAATTTACACACATTCAATATTTTTTTTGATTTGAAAGCATTATTTACAATTTTATATTTTTAAATACGTGTACGTTAGCACAGTTTCGAAAAAAAATTAAAGACCATTTGACGCAGAAGTTAGCCGCGGTTGTTTATCAGAACTACGGTTAAGTCGCGTGTTTTTAACTGCCGGATGAGTGATCACCCGAAAACTAAACGACAAATGCATGCACATTCACATGCAAACCACAAGTGCCAACGCCGTGAAGAAAACATAACCCTAACCTTTATATACCTACCATAACACCCAATGGCCTAAACTGCTGCGGGTAGGTTAAATAAAAAAAAAAACCCAATGACCTTTGTAGTTTAAGTTTGTAAAAAGAAATCAATAAAATAAAAAAAAACGTCCTATAGTGCAAACCATAACTTTGCTTTGTTTACCTGCGTCGTGAAATAAAAAAGAATAGAGAATTTTTCGAACGATGGATAATAACACGCAATTTTCCACGGTCTTAAATGCAAATCCGGTACGCTCTGTATGATTTATTGTTATTTTGAAACCGCACGAGTTGTGTGTTGAATATGTACAACGACTTTATACATTCGTGTTCAAAATTACTTAGCATGATTCTCGGTATGTTTTAATGGACGTATAATGTACGGGAAATACATGTAATATGCCGTGATAGCACAGAGTAGGTGAACATTCAAGCGTGAGAGGAAAACTTGTTTCCAGGCAGATGGGACTCATCGAGTAGAAGAATGCGTAATAAATGCTAATAATTATTAATAAGTAAGATTGAAACAAGATATCATAATGTTATATTATACGAGTACAACATTGTTTTAAAGCACTTGCTGCCCCGATCAATAAAATGTTTGTTGCGTCATTTGCAACAGTAATTATCAAGACTCGGGACTTATACGAGCACATCGTAGCACTTTAAATCATTGAAATAAGCGCTTAAAAACATCATTATAAGCACTCAAATAAGCATTTAAAAAACTTAAAATTTAAGCAAAAATATTTATTTAAAAAAAAATAAATAAATAAATAAAAAGTTTGACACTCTTTTGATATTTATCGGTTTTCAAATGTTGGGATATATTATTATTTTTTTTCAAAATAAATTTTTATTTCACACATTTTACTGTATAAAACATGGCCGTCTGTAGAAAAAATGTCAGATCCAAATTCAGAAACGTATATTTTTAGAGTAGATGATTTTTCTTTTGCCATTCTAAATTAATTTAAATACTCGGACACAGGGCCGAAACTACAATGGGGCAACCGGGGCAGTGCCCCGCGGCCCCCTGGCAGGGGATGGAAAAAAATTTTTTTAACCCGTTTCAATGAAAAATGCAAAAGAGTTAGCTAATTTTTTGATCATTCAGAATTCGTCATTGTCCTCAAGTTATCCAGATGTGTGCACAGCTTTTCTGATGTTCCTAACTGTCCCTGTCACTACTACGAAAGCTGAGCGGACTTTCTCCAAATTGAAGTTGATAAAAAACAATTTGCGTAGCTCAATGGGACAAGACAGACTCACAAATTTAGCGATATTATCCATCGAAAATCAAAGAGCGCGCAAGGTTGACACAAATAAAATGATAGACGAATTTGCTATGATGAAATCTAGGAAAAAGAGATTTTAGTTTTAAGTTTTTGCATTTTAATGAAACGAAATGTTTTAAGAGCGCCTGTTGAACATAACGAATATATCATGAATATCACGACTGTTTGTAAAAGTTAGTGTAAGATGTGAATAAAAATTTTTAATTGACAAAATACTTTTATTTTTACTTTGAATTTGCACAATATCATTGTGACGAGTAATTTTTAGGTAGGGCCCCCAAATTTGGTTTTGCCCCGGGGCCCCTTCAGCTCTACTTTCGGCCCTGCAGTCGGACACAAACAATGACGAAAAAAACATAGAAACGAAAACAAGACGTTGAATGTCGAGGCATTCGCACACATACGATGACGAAAGTAATACGGCCATGAAAGCAACACGCAGAACGAGAACGACAATCGACTCTACAAAACTCTACTCATCAAAACATAATTTGTACTTATCACGCATATAAACCACGACGGTCAAATATTATTATTTACCGAGAAATTAGTGATTAACAGATAAACATGAACTCAATTATATTAATCGTTTCCCCGAAATCCAGTTCTATTTTGAGCGTTGGAATATTTTTGTTAACCCTGCAACCTAACATGTAACATAACCTGCAACCCTGCAAAAAAAAAAAAACCCTGCAACGATGCCGCGGACGGCGACGGACTACACGACAACGTAGATAAGATAATAATTATTTTTAATTTTAATACTATCAAAAACAACTTTGCAGGAGAAAATTATAAAAAAGTAGAAAAACTGATCAAAAAAGCAAAAATAATCAAAAAAACTGGAAATAAGCATTTTTCTGAAAAATTGCTGAAATAACCATAAAAAAAGCACTTTCAAATTTAGGATTTCAATGTTTTGTGTTGTAACATGACATACACTTCCATAGCACTCTGCTACATTTTACGTCAATCCATAAAAATAAGCAAATGCTTTAAGTCCCGAGCTCTGGTAATTATATAAATGTTTTGTGATTGGTATATTATACATTAAATTATATAGTGATTCGCTTCATCTGTATATTCTACAGCAGATGTGTCATGCAAGTAGTATTAACCATTATTCATTAAAAATTACATTTCGATTTAGATTGAATGAATAATAATGTTAAAATAAATCATCAAATAAATCATCTAAGTTAGTGTATTTAAGATTTTTTATTAAATTCTAGTAAATTCTACACAATGACGGATTTTAACGAGACTTTTCGTTAAATTACATGATTATAAGCTATAGTTAATGTTTGTACCGTATATTTTACTAATTGAGATTATTTTTATTACAGAAAGAATGGTTTGAAGGTTACCAGTTGGCATCAGCAATGAATTTCAAGTTTCCTCAGTTTAAGCGGTTGGCCCTCAACACGGTTGTACCAAATGCAAGTCGCGATGGAATACATTTGATGGAACTATTGCTTAGTTGGAATCCGATTAGAAGACCCAGCGCGCAAAGTGCTTTGAGGTATTCTAGAATACATAATATATATTCACGCAGTGGCATACTTAAACGTGGCGATGAGGGGGTTATTGATATCATAACTTCCCAAAACCTTTTTTTTTTTATATTATTTTATAACAATATTAGAGTTTTTATCATTTACGTTTCAAAATGTATAATACTAAAAAAAGGTTTGAATTTTTGCAAAGTAGAATATTTTCAAGAATTTGGCAATTTCAACATGAGAAACTTGAAAGTGACTATTAACTGAACTTCTTGAATTTGAGTGTTTTTTCCTTGTTTTAGAATATTTTAGGTAAAATACAAACTCATTATGTAAAAAGACCAATTCAAATAAAAAAATTAGACTTTACATATTCGGCATATCAGTCCGTGAATAAAATGTTGTCTTGTGTCCTCCCATGTTACAATATACAACGTATATAACCAATTAAAATTTAGAAAAAATTGAAAATTTCAAGTGTTTATATAAACAGCACAAATTGCATTAACCAATAGCTACCTCGTTTCACTCAGGATCTAAATATATTGACGTGTGTGTGAATGGGTATTTAAATTACTAATTATTAATTAATATTACAGGCAACCGTACTTCCAAGTGGGACAACAACGTCTTAATCAGGAAGCGGGAGAGGTGTCCTACGCGAAGATCGGACAGCAAAAAAGACAACCGGTGCAGCTGATGAAATCTCAAATATCGCTTCTACAATCCAACAACCACAAGCAACTCAAGTCAGTATACAATAAACAAACAACTTAATAGGGCCCGGACTGAAATGCAAAATGCATCTTTATTTATTCGATGTTAGATAGTGCTTTCTAAGAACTTAATTCGTTTCATGTAACAGATACTTCAAAAGTGAAAATCTTATTTTGCATTTATAAAGCAATTTTTTAGAATTTTTCGGTCATTTTGCCTGCTTTAATGCATGTATTTATAATATGGGGCTTGATATTTTAAACTTGAATTATTTATAGTATTATCTAAAGATAATAATTTCAGTCAATACCATGTTTAGGTTTTTTTATTGTAAATTATAAATTAGGTATCTAATAAAAAAACACTTTTAATAAAAAAAAAAATACGAAGGTAATTTTTAACGGAATTTTCCCGGTGAAATGCATTCTTAAGTGCATTTTTCGATATAGCATTTAAATCCGAGCCCTAACAATATCAAATGACACACCGCGTACACCTGAAAGTGTCGCAGTGTTCTGCGCCGATCAGTCGGTATATCGTTCGATACAATATTAAACGCATTATAATTATATTCGTGTGTAACCATCACAGGTACGAAAACCAATGGGAAACGATGGCGAACAAACCCATCGGTAACAAAGAGAAATCGTGGTACAATAACGAAACGGACGTGAAGGTGCTGAGCAAGAAGAAGCTGAGCGCAAAACAACACTATCTATCCGTGGCCAGATACGTGACGGGCAGGGCTTCCAACTTCCAAGCGGCTGAGAATGAGTAAACGATTATTATATACTGTCGATAATATTGTACATTGTGATAATATTGTACATAATAATACGCAATACTGTATATGTATGCTTAAATATGCAAATATCGTTGTAAGTCGTTTCGAGTTTTTTAAATGTTAACATCGCGTGACAATTGGTCATCTATTTAATAAATATTAACGTCTTCATCGTACCCGAAAATTGTATGCAAGGGTAGTATTTGTCCTTACATCTTAATAATATGCGCCATACGTTTACAGATTTTGTTTTTTGTTGCGCCTGCTATACACTGGAGTTATCGCCTGGATTATTTAGCCAGGGACGCTCAGGAGTAGGGTCCCAAGCGATGTAAATGCATTATGATTTAAATTTAATAAATTCACCCACGTACTACCTGGAGCTTGGTTATTTTCTGCACACTATCGGCGTGTGGTTCCCTCACATTTTATCATTTTTAATTACCACCCCATCAAAGTTCGTGTAAGAAGTTTGATGTCGTGAAACAAAATAATAACTCATTTTTTTTAACAATAATCAGTTGAGTGTCCGTTCTCATTTTGTCCGCTCCGAAAGGGAAACTAAAATAGTGTCCTCTTGACGAGTAGAAGGTTAGTACAGGTAGTAAGTTTTAGGGGGCTCGAACTATAACACGGTTTAATAGTTTACTCTAAATATACTTTGCGCTCACATTGTGCTAAGCCTCAGTGGGCATCTCTGTGAAGTAGGTAGTAAAGGGATCAAAATCTATTAAATGCCTTGATTATAGTTTACCCCGTGTATCACGGACTGTTAATGATTTGGTTTTACCTATATACGTTTCAAGTACTAATAATATGATAAAGAATTAATTTTTAGATGTTCAAAATCGAAATCCATTCTTATACTACGTTAAGAATATTTTAAAAATAAGGTCTTTAAATTAATTTTAAATTGATTAATAAATAAACATAGTTGTTGTTCATATAAAACTGTTACAATACAGGAACCTATCGAAAAGCATGAGAAATGATACGTTTCCATCCGTAAGCAAAGTGTCGTATGGCCAAAGCGACAAGAATAGAAATGGCAAACGACAAACGGGTGGAAAAACTGACTGGACGTCGAAGTAAGTTCATCGTCTCAGTCAATATCGATAAAATAATATTTCAAAATATCATTTCAGGTACTTGGAGTGAATTGCGTACTTAGTTGAAATCAAAAGCTGTTTTTAATCAAACTAAAAAAAAAAGAAAAACAATCAAAATATTTTATTTTTATAGCTACCTCTGCCATTTACACGAATAATTATTTATACTTTGAAATACTATCGCCTATTGTACATTTAGTTTTTAAATTATTACTCATATATTTTCGCGTTAAAGATGTTCAAATATTTAGATTTTTTAATGGACATTGTAGGGATTACGAAGATTAAAATAATTAATTATACCTGTGCGTGAACCGAGGCCCGCAAATCAATATAGTTATACTTTAATACGTCAATAGTTTTGTAATTAGAAATAAACTATTACTACTTATACCGTTGCACAATGACGTACATAAAAAAAACCTACGCACATACCTATGATTATTTCGTTGACAAACGTTTTTTAGGCCGAACGTCGATGGTGATACAATTGTCTATAATACATATACATATATATATATATATATAATATATGTATAGTTTTCACATAATTCTAGTGATGACTTGTATAAATATCACGCGTGATCGACTGTTTACCTTGCTCAGTGCCCCAAAACTCTAGGAACAGGGGGCAGCTGCCGTCAAACGTTATTTGGTGGATTGTGTGAATACGCAGAATCCTTAGAGTTGTCCGTTGCACATTTAAGATTGGATATTTTCCCCGTAGATATTTCAAAATAAAAAAGCTTATTTTTTCGGTGTTTTGTGCTCCTTCAACAATTCAATTCTATTTTTTCAGACCCTTGGTGTCTTTTTGATCCGGCTCCTTTACAAAAATGTTTCCGAAAAACGATTGTCCTTCAGCTGACAATCATTGTTTTTCATTTTGACTAAAGTCGTATTCTATTCTCTGACTTATCTATATCTCTAAACGGTTGTTTTGTTTGATATTACAAGCATAGTTTATATTCTGAATACGAAAAATTAAAAATGCATAACTATGTATAGAAGTTTATTATTTTTTTTTTTTTTTTAGTTACGGGGAAAACAGAAAATCAGATATAACTACCTTGATTTTCTCTCAGAATACGTGTACTTTGTAATTATTTGTATAGTTGGGATTTTATGTATGAGTTGATCCTTAATCAAAAAATATATGTAAATATAAGAATATAAAATACAAATATATTCATGAACGACTAATATGGACGGGTGTTAATTATAACGCATCAATGATAGCTTTTTTGCTCTACAAAAGATAATATAATGAAACAATATTCGAAAACTCACGCATATTTTAACGGTGCGCAGACTGGTCAGTTGAAGTTATCTACAAATCTAAATAATAAAAATCACAGCTCCAGACAAATACCTAAATAATTCAATACCTTTTTTATTTTTCCTGCGAACCGAGGATCAGGCGAGAACAGTTTATCACAGTACTTTCACCCGAAATAATTCAGTACCTATAGGAAACTAAGGTGAGATGGGACGTCTACATATCAGGAAAATTATTGACTTTCGAAAAAAATTGTTTCAACAAGAAATGTTTGTTGGTTGCACGGTGAAGGGCGAATACAAGGAAGGGAAATAGGGGCAATTTCCCCCCTCCCCAAAGTTAACATAATAGTGATTTTAAAGTTGATCAAAATACTTTTTTTTTATGATTAAGTAGGTATTGATTTTATTTTAATAAGTTTTACATACAAAAATTAAAAATTGGTGCATTTTAAAACAATATGACAAAACTAATTATTGTGTCGATTAATAATAAGACAATTCCTATGCTTATCCCTAATAATTTATTTTATTGGTTTATATATATAAAACCCCCCTCCCCGTTCAGAAACTCTGTATCCACCCTTGTGCACGGTAAAAGTATTGTTTGATATGAAAAAAAATGTCAGTGATACGAGGGTTCACTTACGTTTTGAAATAGACCACATAATACGATGTAATATTTTGACTCCAGCTAACGAATAAATACTGTTATATTCGTATATTCTAAATCAATCCTCTATAATAATACTTAGTCCATTTCCATCTATTATGCATGTTATTTATAAATACTATTTCAAACTACACTACTTATATTTTATTTCATTGTGTTTTCAGTTTGAGATATTGTAACAATTATTACGATATGTTAGGCATTAAAAAAACTGCAAATTAATATTCAAAAAATTAAAAGTTCTTATAAAAAAATAATAACAGCATTACGTGCAAGTTCAGCTATGGGTCGTGTGGAGTTATTTATTGGTAAGAATCCAATTAAAAAAATAACATATATTTCAAGAGTTAAGTATAAGTTTTTATGTTTATCAGGTGTTAAAAAAGCATACGTAACATTAATAAATAGTGGTACACGAATGGCTTATGATCAAAGTTTAGACTGATAGATCATAAGACATAAACCATACGTGTATTGCATACGATTGGATTTCTAAGTAAATATTTTTGTCACTCATGCATCTATTAAATATTTTATCGGAAATTGGAAAACGTCTAATATTTATTCAATGCACATAAAACTTGATTTAATTGAAAGTCTTTATAATTATTTATGTTTTATATTCCCAGTGTATGATTGTAACAAGTGGTACGAAGTTCAAAAATGGCACAAAATAACTTATATCATAACCAATAAAATAAAATTTACTCAATTACGTTGTTTTGTTTTTCAACTCATATAAATTAAGTATTTAAGTCATAACTAGTTTTGTATAGGTAATCAAATATTTTTTTGCTAGACATACATGAATTCAAGCATAATTAATTAGTCAAATTATTTGTACACACAAAAACCAATTTGGGAATTAGTGGTTACATGGAATAAACCATGGAATAACACACTTCAAACTATATCGATAATATCAATTAACTTCACTCAAATCAACTTTACTCATTTATCTACTTTTTAAAGGTAGATGAGTAGCAAATTTCTCTTTTGTTTAAATATTTAATATTTTCTATCAATATATAATTTATATATATTAAGTTATATATTTTTAACAGTATTAAAAAATATTCCTTTCATTTCCATCTACTTTGGCAGCTTGGGTATTAACACTTATTATTAATAATTTAAAATATTTCACACGTGTAATCAAAGAAAATATAATTTTTAACGTTATATATAATTATTTTCTTAAGTATAGTTATATAAAATTTGAAAAAAACATAAAATAACCTTAGTGTCCAGATTCTAGTTATCGTAACTACATTAATAACACAATTTTAATGTGTACACCATAGCATAATAAATTGTTTAACCAGGTAGGAACTATTATAAAAATGTATAGTTTTAAAAACTCTTACGTATATAATAGAACAAAAAGTAAAATTTAAATAAATTCGATATGGTTTCTAAATTTCCGGAAGACACTTTACCATAGTTCCTATTTAAAATTGTTGAAAACTCCTATTTTTTGAAAGATTGTGAGCAAAAATCTTGCAATATTATCACATACCAAATATGATTAAGGGCCAAAGTAGAAATATAGTCGAAATATGGGGTTTAAATTATTGTGATACCAGTTGCCAATTTCTAGAAAAGTGGAGATCAACGTAATAATTTTAAAATGTTTTTTACTTTTGTATTTCATTATTTTATTCACTTACCTTTTAAGAAATTTAGAATTTTTAAGTTACTATAATCCGCCATTATTTCCATAAATAAGGAAGGTATGACCGCCTCGAAAGCAGAAATAGCAAACACCTCATCATCAAACGTGTTAACAAACAAAAAATTCTTCAATAAAACCAAAAAATATACATCGTACATAAAAAGAACATCCACCATCCAATGGCCTGAGATACCGAGGGTGCATAAGAAAAAAGAAAAACATTTGGAAAAGAAAAAATGTTTATATTATGAATTATAACTACTATATAGAAAAAATATTTTGGCTTAGGCGTCCAAAAACCGTGAGACATTTTCGAAGTATGCCGAATACTTTTGATCATGGCAAATAAGCTTCACTCGCTGTCGTTTTAATAATGCTACGAGAAGGATAAAAATCGAAATAAAAATTAGCATACGTTAAACAAATTCTGAGATATATACACTGAAAGATCTCAACTCACGCGGCGTAATCAGTAGGGCCTCACTCCAGGACTGCACTGGAGCTCCTTTTACGCAAGTGTCATTCTAAAACAATAGCACATTATCGTTATAAGACATTTGTTATTACTCTTATAATACTTATAATACTAAACAACAGGTTGGTACGTGTAAATAATTTGTAACCATACTGAAAGGATCATTAAGGATCAATAGTCGTTGTATTTGCGTTTAGTACCGAAAAAAGCACAGATACGTAGAATTTCAATAACGTAAAAGGTTGGTTACAAGGCAAACACGGTAGTATATGGTATTGTAATACGCACCCTTGTTAAATACAGATTTATGCAGTTTCGTTTCCCGTCGATGGTCACCGACTCGAACTCTACAAGACTGAAGCCTTCGGCCATCGCCATCTGCACGCACTGTAGTGCACCAAAAAATAAAACAACATGAGGAAATGTTAAATATTTATAATATTTTTTTCTGAAAAAAAATTTGACCTTTTCACCGTCGTTGGTGTCAGTATTTTACATACTTTTTTTATTATTTTTTTGTTAATATATCACAAAACAAGCACCTGAAATTCGTCTATGCTTTCAGGTACGCGTAGCACCACCCTTGGTGCAACTTCACGTAATTTTTGAAGTATTGCGGCCATACCGCCGGACCCGCGGCTGCAAAGGTCTCTAGTGTCGAACTCCTCTTGCATTATGTAGTCCGGACCACCCCACGGTGGCGATGTGACTACCGCGTCCACCTTGAGGTCAGCCGCAATTTGAAAAAAGTCGCCCACCATGAAAAAAATACGGTCCGCCACTCCGTATATTTCCGCATTTTTTTTGGCTAGAGCGACTTTTTTCGGGTCAATGTCCATGGCAATTACTGTGCGGAAAAATACGAGTTAATGCATTATTGTGCGAAGTTATAATAATATAAGAGTTGGTCGATCGCTGTATGAACAGATATTTAATTATTTACCGTGAGTGCAAGTAAGGGCCAGCTTTATCGCGTTACCTCCGGCACCGCAAAATGGGTCCAGTACAGTTCCGTAGGAACATCTATTTGCCATGTGCTGGGCCACCACTTCTGGGCATACAGATAATAAGCTGTCTGTGCAATCACGCGAACATAAAAAGATTAAAGTAATTATATTCGAATCGTGAGTATTTTATGTAATTTACCCTCGTCAATCATGATTCCTTTGTCAAATAAGGAAAACAGGGAATATCGCAATCTCCAGTTAGTTTGAACTTCGAATATCATCGACTCCTGAAAGAAAAACAGAACAATTGGTTTACGTGTCGTTCGTACAGCAGTTGATTTTATTTTATTTTTTCAAAATTGTCAGCAACTATACAGGTCGTTATACTTCGACAATATTATTCCTAAACAACTTAATAGAGTCGCGCGATAGAAAGGGGTAGTTAGTTTTTCTCTTGGGTCGGTAATCTCGACCGGAAAAGGGTGATCACCGGTAGAACTAGTAAAGTGGTAACTAATGACAACTTACCGCTTTATATGGTTATATTATACGTTTACTAAAAATGTAGTACTTATATACTTTTTTTTTGAGCTGGAAAATGTTCGCTATAACCGTAGGTCGATATTATAACCTTTTTTACCTGGGGCTTTTGGTTCCATCGACTTTGTTCCAGGCATTTGCTTCTGTATGCACCCAGTTTATTGGTCAATTCCATTTTTCTGAAAGACATCGTTTGTTTTCAAGTTTGTTTTTATAGTTTTGGAGTAATACCGTTCTATAAGACGTGTGATAGTTAAATGAGTTAAAATACGTTTACATCTCCGTAGTCAAAATGTTGTTTCAAATTGGCCGAGCAACGTTTTACAGAGTATAACAGAGAGTGCATTTTTTAGTAGCCAACAATGAAAAAAAAAACGTTACTTCAATTAGGGCTTATAAAAAAACAGGGCGTTCAAAGATTATGGACTCAGAACCGCGAAATTTTACAGATTTCTTAATTTTTAATTTTCAATAAATAAAGATTGGAAATCATAAATTACTTAAGGAACTGTAACTTCAAATTATATTTTATTGAAAAAAAAATTTAGTACTTTGAATATTGAATCATTTAATAGATATGATATGATGTTTTATGTAAAGTGATATTGTTGCCGCCTGATAACGGCAACAAGAGCTTTGTCGTCGCGATCACAGTGCACTGTTTCTCGGTCACCGGCTATTCCGGTGCACCACAGGCCGACCAATTAATGCACACACACACAAACAAACACGTAGATTAGGTTAATATTAAGATTTAAATTATTCCATATATGTTATCGTGAATTATTATTTAACCAAAAAACCAGTGTGTGTGTATTATTGTAATTATTCGTGTGTATTGTTTGTGTATGATTTATAATTTTTCTTTGTCGTGCGTCCATCTCCAATGTGAGTAGAACGTCGTCCACAAAGTTTTGTTTTACTGTGCGCCAATCGCCCGTGTAATATATTTCATTATTTTTATTGTTTAAAATTATTTGTTGCCCGCAAATCACCATTATTGTTATATCGTTCTAATTAAATCAGGTTCAGTGATTTTTTTTATATTGTTCTTACGGGCTCTTAATCGCCATAAATAGTAAAGTTGTGCGCTAATCGCCGACTGTTATTACGTTGTAATTATTATTCCGCGTGCGCAAATCGCCGCAAATTGTATTTATTATATTTTTTATTTTTATTTATTATTGCAATTATTATTTTTGTATTTATTATATTGTGTGTGCGCTAATCGCCACAGTGAATTTTATTTGTGTAAGAATTTAGGTACAGGTAGCGGCTGGCCAGTCTACGCTCCACCAATTTGTGAGTTTTTTTTTGTTTAATTATTTATATTGTTAATTTATTATTCTGTTGGGCCAGAAGGGCCATTTATTATTACATCATTTATATCACATTTTTACCATTGTTTTTTTTACATTACCTATTAGTTCCTATTTTATATCATAGTTTTTAAGCACACACAAAACACAAAACATATATACACACACCACACACTCACACCACCACATAGCTCACTAGTAATTGCGCGGCAACCCCAACCATTGCTAGATGAGCTATATACAACACGACACAACACAATTACACATAATTGGTAGGTCGGTGGAACCGACCGCACGCATAAGTCGGTGCCCGAGAACAGTGCAATAATATTTTGCACACTCGGCCCAGACAGATATCCTAGTTTGACAATAAACGTATTTTTAGTGAATTGACAATCGTACACTATGTATACTTCAAATTATAGATTATTTTGATTAAAAAGATTAGATAAATACAGTACTCCCTCGTTAACTCACACAAACTCAACGGGACCGGAAAATGAACACTGTTGGCGGGCTGTTCACGGTAAAAAAATGTGTATAAGCCGTATCGTTGAACACGAATTTGTTTGCGTTAAACGATTTATACTTAATTTATACTTACAGGAATTAATTCGGGTCATCAGAGAAGATTAGATCAAAAACGCGTATTAAAGTACATCATTAATTACATATAATAAATATTAAATACATACCAAATTTTATTATACATATAAAAATATATAAAACAGATGATTTTTCATTACAGATTATGTACTCGTACTTACATTGAAACTAAATAAATTTGAAATATTTTTTTTTTATAAAGTGACTAGATTAACTAAATTAACACTCACGTCAAGGAGTAGTGGATTGTTTAAAAAAATCGGTGATGGGTTTTTGGGCGAGCGTAATTTGATAGTAAATAGTGTAATAAAATGAAAATAGAAAATTAAATTTTTCTGTTCGTGCTAATCAAAAAAATGACATTATGGTTTCTAAATGTTGTTCAAGATTCGTGCTAACTGCTAACTTATTCGTGCTTATCCTGGTCTTGTAATGCTTCGGCATGTCTCATAAACTTCTCCCAATCCTGCTGGGTAACCGAATCCAACGCTTCGTTTGTCAATTGTTCGATATCGACCATTAGTTTTATTGTTTCTCGCCACTTGATTTTTTACTTGGGCTCATATCAGCTCAATTGGATTGTACTGGAAATGATACAGCGGAAGTCGAATTACCTCGAGGCCCATTTCCAATGCCAATTCATTCAGTTCATATTATTTTTCGATCGGCATCAATGTTTTCACTTTCATTCTTAGTTCAGCAAGATTTTCCAATGGTGAAAAATCGAAATTTTTTTTTTGGTTAACCTAGCTAGACATCTGTTATTCTCGCATTACTTTTAGGACAATTGTAAAAAAGGGATGAATTAATTTGTGTACGTCAACCAATAATATATATTTTCGAAATCGTTGGATACGACGAAACGACGGACTTAATTATATGTACCACCTCCGTCAAGTATTATAATAATATTATGTTTGTTCCGCGGTCAGTCCTCCCTGTTGAAACCAGTGCCGTATTAAGACTTTTGCCTCCCTGGGACAACAAAATTGAGCCGCTCCTTCCGACCCATAAAAAATGTTACATACCATTAATCAAAGTGACTTGAAACGAATTTGACTTTCTACTTGGTGTTCTGAACTTAAAAAAATCATACTTGGCTACAAAAATTATATATTTTGTCGCATAAGCTTCATGGACAGTAAAAGCCCTTCTATTAAGTTTTTTGACCAAAAATGGCTTTAAGAAAAAATAAAACACAAGTGTTTCAAGTTACCCCAAAATGTGGGTGACTTGTAACAGCTATGAAAATGTAACTAAAGATCCAATACAAGCATATCAGTTGACTTGTAACAACATATTTATTTTAAAAATGTAACCATACTCCTGTGAGTAAATTTAAAAAGAAAAAATGTTTACTTTACCCTTATAACAACACAATAAACACTTGTAATAATAAAATATTCTTTCACTATCATATTTTAATATATTTACTTTGTTTTTTCTTTCAGTGTTTCTTTTTTAACTTTCTTTTTTTCTTTTGTGTTTGTAATTTTGTTAACTTATAGCGTTTTATTATTATTTTATACATAGATACTTTCTTCTGTCACATTGCATCCTGCTTTTATATTGTATTGTTGATGGTGTTTCAAAATAAATAAATTTTAAATTAAGTAGGTACTATGAATATTTCTTTTTTAAATACTTTCAAATAACAAAAAAAAAAATTACAAATTCTACATAACACAACTGACAATTGTGAAGACTAATTTATTAGGTCTTATAAACAACTATGACAAACCAATTCAATTTTATAAAATAATTAAATATAAATTAGATAGAACATACTCGTATTATAACCGTTTCTAAAATCAAATTTTTTATTATTTATCGTATTAGGTACATTAAAACAATAACAGTGTATAAAACATAAGAGGCAGTGCTAAGTTATCAACTTGTTCGGTTTTTGCTTCAACTAGAGTTACAATGCCAGCACCAAGCAGAGGTACCACAAGATTGATATTACATACTAAACCTGTAAAAAAAATAAAAAAACGTTAAAAAAAACTTTAAGTTAATCTTAATATTGAAAAATAATTTTATTTTTAATAGACATAAGAACAAATAAATTCTTATTAACAATTTCAAACATAATATCACATATGAATAGTAAAAAACTAAAACATCGAATTAATTACGAATTAATTATGAACTTTTCGTTCGTGATATTTTTTAATTTACCACACAGGAATAAAGTTTAGAGTAAAAATTGTTATGAAAACGATTTTAAACTTAACAATCAATATTTACTTATAATATTTATGCATTACTTTACACCATGTCAGTATATTGTTAATATATTTATTAATTTTATTTTAAAATTAAAAAAAATCTATATCGTCGTAGTTCGCGATCCCTTGTATAGGTACAGTTATACAAATCTAACAAAATAGTATATAAGTATGCGATTGTAATATACAAACCTATATACTTGAGTGCGATGATGCACAGAGCTTGAGAAGCGAAACAAGCTATGGAACCTTCGATGGACTTTTTCGTACCTGTAAAAAGACATCGGCAAACGTTTAATAATTGCAAACTTGTGTGTACAATACTGTACATACTTCATGAATAGTGTCCAAAATTTAATTCAAATAAACTCGTGACTAGGATTTTTAATGTTCTAAATAATGTAGAAAAAACGAATACCTAGTAGATACGTTTTTAAGATATTGTGTGTTATAGTGTTTTTACATTTCACAAGTCAAATAAATGAAAACACTCATTATTTTATTTTATGCTCATGTCAGTACCTATATATACGAGTAGATTATGTATCAGTTTGGTAAAAGTATTGAGATAAATTGTTCTAGACCGATCTTCGGTTTAAACAGAGAGAGAAAAAATATTATGTATACGGTTTAGAATCTGAATCATATATCTTATGTACTTTATAGTTTATCCTATAGCAAAACAGCTATAAAATTCCAGCCCAGGTGATTTCAATGATTTCATACGATTATAAATATTAAAAACTCTCAGACGTATTTGAGTATTTCCAATGGATATATACATGTATAGGTACATATTTACCATGTGCAGTTATAATAATTATACATAAATAAAGTACCGTTCCACTTGTGCCGGCCGAACCTCGAGCCGACCACGCTGGCGGCCGTGTCTCCAATGCCTATGGACAATACGCCAGACAACAAGGGCAACAGGCTCTGGGCGTCCGGTCGTGGATGGATCCAAAGGGGAAGAGAACATCCGACTAGCAAGTAAATCGGAGTGAAAGCCACCGGCCCTTCGTCCTTCTCATCCGAATACACGCGAAACCCTTCCTGGAGAACCACGCCTAACGGTGGAATCTTGGCAATGCGCAAGGTCTGTCAAACAACACGAAATTATGTGACTGTAGCCCGTGTAGGATACAATAATCTAAGCTATAGACACCTTTAATAAGTATAACTACAAATAGGGTACTTATGATAGTGATATGATATCATTATGTACTCACTTCCAGCAATACGAAGGCAGCAAAAGCTACGCCGCTGGCCAAGTACAGCAAACAGGGGTCACGGACCAGGCCCGGAATGTACACGAGACAAACGATCAAATGGAAGTTCTTCCTGATCGACGTCGATGCTTTGGCGTCGCTCATTACTTGTACGCACACGAAAATGAAGGCAAACGCCGAACAACCGATCCAGTACAGCAACAGGATCGTCTATATTGTGTAAAACGTACAATGTAGATATTGTGAAATGGTAATTTAATTATTATTATTATTATTATTATTATTATTATTATTATTATTGGGTTCGTATCGTTTTTGCACGAATTATCATTAATGATTAACAATTATGATTTCTTACCGTATTACGGTCTTTTAAGGCCCAGTTCAAAATTTTCAGTACAGGACTAGTGTCCAGGACGATGTGCAACGGTAAGACGATTGTGGCAGATACGAACACAACAAACACCGCATAAAACCAAGCGGGCGAGGTGCGAAAAATGTCGATTTTATACACGGCCAGGGCAAATACGAATACGCCGACGATTCCAAACTGTAAAATTGAAAAGATAAATTAGTTATCCGCAGAGCATGAATAAATGTTGGTTCATAACGGAAATTTGAGCCGTTATATTGCAGCAGTATACAAACGAATATACCAAAATTTAAAATGTCCTTAGTTTTGTCTGAAAGCAGCATGTTGTCTAAGTATGGATATAATAAAATTATTTTTAGTATAAATATAGGAGGATTTCTTCCTAGGAACACATACATTTTATCAATACCCAGACAATGATTTAAAAAATAAAGTGATAATCTATGAATTTAGAAAATAATCATAGGATCTTACTAGATTTTATACCTTACAAGTAACAGCAATATATTTAAAAAAAAAAAAAGTATTTATACTACTCGTATTTGGTATTTTAAATTTCATAAAATTCTGATTTAGGACATTTCTCTTGGAATATATACATAAATGTATTATAAAGTACATTAAAATGGTTAGATTATCTTGTTTATTTTGAAATATTATTCTTTTCCGTAGGTACCTCCAATCGTAACTTCACACCAGAGTGATTAATAAATCGTAAACAGTCGAATATTGTATTTATACACATTGAAATGTTCCTACATTTAAGGTTAAATAATATACAAAAAATTTAATACAATTGTTTTTTGAGGCTAATTGGCAGATACTCTTAAAATAATAAAGTATTAATACAATATAAATGCAATTTATGAATAATGATTAAATTTACAAATATTATGAAATATAATATGATTATGTATTTGAACATATTATAGTATAATATTATGTGCAGTTATTATATAATAATTAGGTATAGGTACAATAAAACATAATTTTAGCAAGAACTTTTATTTTTTATATATTTTATATTTTATTTATATTGATATTATTAGCGAAGAATTTTTAATAATTTTGAATTAATTACTGATACATATTTTAATTGTACTTAATAAGGGAATTAACGATATTAACACTTGGCCATGGACCATGATAAATTATACAGGAAAATTTGTAAATTTATAAACACACATAATACGTAGGTATGCGTATAACTGTGAACCTGAATATTATATGGGTTCTGCAAAAGAAAAATCCAAAAAATACTTAGAATTTCATTTAGATTGCTCGGTCGAGATAGGACACAAAGAGCTGAGTCGACTATATACTATATGACGCTGACTGCAGGGAAATGAATAGGCAGCCGCCGTAGTATTCAACCTAGCTGCTCTACCTGCATTATGGTTGTGAACACGCCGAAGCACGTTTGTAGGTGAAACGGCGCCAATATGTTGGTAACGGAAGCGACGGCGAACAACAGCACGGCCTGCGTGGTCACGGTGGCTTCGCCGTACGTGAAACTCAAAGGGCAACACGACACGACCGACTGCAAGAGCCGGTGGTAGGAGAGGGCGCAGAACACGGCACATGTCACGTTATAGCCGATACCTGTGATACATAAGTACACTTTAAAATAAGTAACATTATAACAAATTAATAAGCAACAGATTAATTAGATGATTTTACTAGGGCTCGGATGTTGAAAGGTTGAAACCCCATAAAATTGTCCTAAAAAAATATACACCAATATTTGATGACATAAAAACCCGAACAATGTTTTTTTTATCTAAAATAAAATAAAAAGCACATAACGGTGTTAGAATTACTTGAATAATTTACAAATTTTTAAAATTTAAAATTACAATTTTTCGTGTAGGTACACGAAAAAAATATTTATCTGAATTTGATCGGAAAAAATGGTTTTATTCTGGAACAAAAATTAGGTATGTATAAAATTGAATAACCAAAAATGTTGTAATTTTTGTTATGTTATTGAAACACATATTTTTAGCTAGAAAAGCATTGTTTAGTGTGATTTAAGAAAATGGAAAAGTCATCTGCAGCAATATCCGGGTCATATATTTATATTACTCATAGTCCATAGGTATACGATTAAAATTATAGATATGTTTATTCTGTAGGTACCCTTTATTTTAGGAGTCACCAACCATTTCATACAAGTGAGCTACATTCGAACTTTTAAGTCTTCGATGATCGACATCTAGATTTTAGGAGAAAAATTTGTTTAATGAGCAAAAAAAGGTCTTATTAATCTAATATACGTCTATTTTATAGACATTCATGTCGGGGTGAGACTCCACGATCGGGTGAGATAAAGGAATGGGTATTTAAAACTAGAAAATACTAGACGGTTCAGAGTTATTTTGATCTCGGTTGAAAAATTTGTATAAATTAAGAATAATTAATTAAGAACAATAATTAAGAAAACTGTTAAATATTTTTTTTCCGTTCCTCTTATGTTACAGATAAACATATTTATTATTTGTAATAGTAACTAATGTTTAAAGAACTGATATACTGAAGATAATAGTGATAGGTGGATAGAATTTTGAGTACGAGTAAATACAATGTATAGGTAGTAAATCCAATACGTGTTTTCGCTTCGATAAGGATCATAAATGTGTTTTGGCGGTATGTAAGAGTAGGAGGTCCTTACAGCCCTAACAGATTATTTTTAAATTTTTGGTAGGAGCGGTAGGAGGACCCCCCCAGAACTTTAACCATAGTTAGCCTATGGTGCACACATTGTAGACCGTAAAGAAAGTTCGACTTGGACTACCTTCATAGTTTCGTGTCCAAGACGAACTTTCTTTCTTCAAATGCATCCATTTTATCGATCGATATAGTGAACCTTTCTGTGACGAGCGTTTCACTGTACGTGTATGGTAATTAATCATTACTCATTAATGTATAATTATGATTTATATCTCATACTACTTACCCAAATCAGTATAAAGAGTCAATGACTGTGCGACAACGGCTGCGGTAACAATGTAACTCAATGGTTTGGCTGGAAAACGATCACAATGCAACACATTGGACACGGCACTTACCAAGAGACCGCAACTCACAATTGTCGAGATGAGGTAAGGTTCCGAATCGGTTTTACATGTGTAGAATCCGGTGATTATTGCGCAAGGCAATAGGAACATAAGCCATACTCCGGGCTCCGCGTTCCGCCTGAAATAAAAATAAAGCAAAAGGCTTATAGGCTATCAAAGACACATATTATTGGTTTCGAGCATGTATTGCAGTCAGATTATTGTATATTGTGTGACATAATATATTCAATGTACTCAATTGATATAAAAAAAAAAGTATCTAGAAAAAATTGACACCGAGCGAGGTGTTGTTCAACACAGATAAGTATAGAGCTCGGAAGTTGATGCATTTTACATTTTTTTTTTAACTTCTTTGACAAAAACTTTTAAAAATTTCTTAACTGAAAATGTGTTTCAATAATATGTAAATCTAAATAAATTACTTTTATTTCTCAAACTTAAATAAAATCTCAAACAAAAAATAACGAGTTTATTAAAATCCACCAATAAAAGATTTATTTTTAATCACCTGACAAACAATATTTAGGTATATCTTATACCTATACAAATCTGATATACATGATACATGGTTCTGTCAAGTGTCAATGTCGGTAATTCAGGCAAATGACAATTGTATGTTATAAGTAATTATGGGCAATCGGTATATATTACCGATATTAACCGTTACATTAAGTCATTGTCATTTATCGGTATTTCGTAGGTTTGTTATCAATTTATCGCTCACGAAATTTTAGGGGCAGCAAATTTCGAACAAACCAAATTGTTTTAATTTTATATGATGTATTGTGGATATTACAAGTATATATTTTTAATGTAAAATGTACTTATTTCATATAATTTTTTAATGCATATTTTTTAACCTATTAGTGTATAATGTAAAAAAAATATTTTTGTTAAAATGGTTAATACTCTTAAATAATAATTAATAGGTAACAAATTATTATAATACTCAAGGCAATATTTATATTTTATTTTATTTGTTGTTACACCTATATACATATTTATTTTTTTGACAATTTCATTATTTTTAATAAATTATTAATTTATTCAATAATAATTTTTTATTAGTGTATAATGTCGGTTATAAAATATATCTATATGTACAGTATATTTTTAATTGCATTTATTTTTCTATACCTCCTTCCCCAAACCACATAACTATTGAATAAGGGCGCAAAAATTAGATTTATCTAGGGGCAGCCCTGGAGCCAAGGATTTCAGAGGTGTCTTAGTAAAAATGTAAAACTAAATGTGAAAATGATTGATGTGCTTGTTGAGCAGCAAAATAAACTATGCAATTCAAAGTGTCATATTAGTTTTTCTTGTGATAATAAATAACATTTTAAATTGTATTAATTGTAATTACATATTATATATATATATATATATATATATATATTATATATATATTATTAAATTGTATTTATTTAACATAATAATAAGTAAATTAAATATTGCTGAATTTGTTTATACATTTTAGTTATTATCAGTAATATCAACATTACCTAACAAAATCAGCCATTGTCAGTAATTACTAGTCATACAAATCAATGACGGATTGCCAATATTGATGGTAATATATATATATATATATGAATCTTTATTAAAAAATTAACTTGAACTTTTATTCCGGCAGACATAAAATATTTCTCTCATTAAAAAATTTTTTATACAGGTATAATATATTCCCTAAATTGTTTCTTTCGTTAAATAAATATGCAACATAAAATAAATAATTTTGTTTGGTCTTTATTTTATTGGAATATAAATTAAATGTTATACATTTATTTGATTACCTTCAAAATTTTAAATAAATTTAACATCAAAGAAATAATTAACTTCAAAATTAACCAAAATGCAAAACAATTTGATTTATCTTATATAATTTTTACAGGTAACTTTACTTGTACATTGGAAAATACCAATTGTATATAAAATTGTGTACAACGCAAATAATTAACAAACCAAAAAGTTTTTAAAGAACAACAATAGGGCTATAAGTAACATATAAGATTATAAGATGGGTAGGGGCCATTTAAAATATTCTACAATTCATGTAACTACATAATTATTAATTACATAACTACTGTTATTTTTCTAATAATTTCAGTTTCAACTGTCAACCCAAGTACTTATTCTTATTTAAACTAAGAAAAGCTTCAAACTTGACCTTTGTGAAAAACTTTAATGTTAAATATTTATTAACTACCTATGTCTATAATACTAATATTTTTCGATTTAACTTTTAAAGTGAAACACAAAATATATAATAATTTTAATATTTTTTTTTAAAACTTGGGAGGTAATGAATTAATAAACATTTTAAACAACATAGTTTTGCTAGACATTTTTTTTAATTGAAATAAAAAAAAATGTATACTTAAGTAATCTGGTATAATACAAAAATCTTTTTTCCAGATCATCTCTTTTGTTCTAATACATAAAACATTCAACAGTATTATATGTACATTGTACCTAAATATAATTATTTTAATAACATAAGTATACAGTCAAATTAAATTTAAAAATAATTATTAATAAGAAAATACACAAAAATAGCAATATTTAAAACCTTATAAATCCATATTCACTTTGTGGCTATTATTAAACAGTACTGAAAATAACTTAAATGTACAACATTAATAGAAAAAAAAACAATTAGGTAAAAAAGTAATAAAATAAAAACAATTTAATATCTTGTTATGCCTACCCTATTTGTTATTTGGATTTCCAAACCGATCCATTGTTTTAACTTGAGAAGTTAAATCAATTTGTACTTTTTTTCTTAAATAAAATATTGGACAATCTCGACTAGTACAAATGACTTCTTCATGTAAACTTCCTTGACAGCGTTGACATTCAGTCCATAAACGACAAAACTTTTCTTGTAAATCATTCACTTTAATACGTTCACGATAATATAGCTCACTTTGTTTAGGTAAACAATATTTGCAAAGAGCATTTTTATCCTCATTAGCGGGCAACACACTTTTACATCCAAGACAAACTTCTTTTTTTTTTGTAAATGCTGATAATGCACTCACTTTAGATGTTACCATGGCTTTCTTACGCGTATGATCACCTTTCAACAAAACAGATTCTGCTTTGTCACCAAGAATTGGAGAAAATATTCTAATCAAAGGTTTAGAAAGTTGATTCTCTAAATAATAGTTGAAATCAATAGGAATATTGTTTTCCAGTACAAATATTGGATCCTCTGCACGTTGATACGCTGGTGCACCTTTAGTGCCTGTAGTTAGAACAAATGGTACACGATCACCTAATTTTGGTGCATTTCCAGGGTCTCTTTTTTTCATTTTTATTGATAACTCTACATGAGCTTGTTTAGCTGCATAGTCAGATTTGCTCAGCTCCTTAGTGATAATCAACTGTGATATATCAATTCTATTACATAACAGATCACTTATAACTTCTTTTGCATAAGCAACTGCTCCATCAGGATCTCTATCAATAAGTAGCTTTTGCAAACACGTATTAATCATATTAGATACCAACGGCGAATTATCTCTGCGTACAGTCTCTAACCCTTTACAGTCCATTTTGTCGTATTTGTCAGGGCGTGTAAAATAAAGACCAGCATAACGTTTTTTGTTAATTAATAAATATGGAAAATACACTTTTTCAAAATCTAACTTTATAGGACTGATAAATTTTGTTGTTACATACTCAGCTGCTTCACGCCCTAATTCCATTGCTTCCTCAATAGTTTTTACTCCAAATTTTACCATGACTGAATCAGTGTCTCCATAAATAACTACAGCGTCATGTTCATAACCATTAGCAATGCAATACTTTTGCTCGACTTCTTGCTTGGTACATTCAATCATCATTCTACCATATGAAGTTACACTAGTTGAAATTTCCAAGCATGGCAACTTGCCAACTTGAGCACCAGTAAATCCATATACTGAGTTAGCACTTATTTTCAATGCTAATTGTCTACCATCTAAAACTTTTTTTTTGAAAGGATCAGTTTCAGATTTTAAATCTGTTTTTGCTTTTTTACGTGCAGATAACAGATTTTCCAAAATTTCTGGTAATAATCCTTTGCGTTTGGAACTTGACAAAAAGTAACTACCAGAAGGAGTTTTCTTATAATCATTTTCGGACAAGTTCAAAAGGGCAATAGTTTTTTGAGTCAACAGAGTAGTATAACATAAATTATGTGCCATCATTATACTTGGATATAGAGAAGTAAAATCTAATGTTGCAATTGGATCAGCATAATAACCTTTCATAGGTTCTATCACAGTAGCTCCTTCAAATTGTTCATCTGACATCCCACTATTCATTGTAGGCATTATATAATCTTTTTCCTGGGCAAGACGAAGTAACTGAGATACAACTTTAGCCTGCTGACCTCCAGTCACAAGACTACCCAATGGAACACCAGTTACTCTAGCCATTTCCATGTAATTAATCAAGGACATTAGTTTATCCAAAAGTTTTAATGGAAGAAATGCATCTTTTAAACAGTAAACTGCCAGACGACGTCTTGTTTGTGGGGTGCCATTTTGTAAATCTGTTATAATACTATGATGAACGTCTTCTTTTTGTTCTTGTAAAAAATGATAACTGACAGAATTTAATGAATATGATCGTAACTTATAGTCTCTTACTAAAACCAAGAATAAATCAAAAGAAACTCTTCCATCAATATTAATATTTTTATTTTCTCTTCGACCCATTTGTTTACTTTGAATTACTTGTTCTCTTATAACAGATTGTATGTCTTTAACACGCCCCAAGAAATTAAAATTTTTGGCATGTAAATGTTTAGCACGATTGAGTAAGTAAGGGAAATCAAAATTAATTATGTTATATCCAGTAATAATATCAGGATCACATTCGCGCATAAATGCAGCCCATTTTTCAAGCATAACATTTTCTTTTTCACAGCTTATAACTTGACTACCAACTATTGGTGCACATGTATTTAATGTAAAAACATTTCTAATTAATCTTTTATTTTCTATTTGTACCATATTGGCTATTTGTATAACAGGGTCTTTGTCGGCTTCAGGAAATATACCTTTACGACCAGCACATTCAATATCAAAGCTAAGAATGCGAAAAGGTGCAACTTTACTCCATTCACCCTCTGGAGCATGAGCTATCATATTTTGCCAGTCAACATCTACTTCTAATTGACACCTAGAATGTATTTTTTGGTTAGAATTGAATTCACGTTTAGTGTAAGAGCCAGCAGGAAGTTCAATCCAGCTGCAACCGACTATTTTTAAATCTACCATAAAACGCATATCATAATCAACATTAGTCTCAAACATTCTATAATGATGTCCAGAAAATGCAGGTAATATCAGTTCTTTTTCTAAGAGCCTTTTTGCAGCAGGTATTAATTTTGGTAAAGCCATAGTTATTTTTAAATATTTTTCAAATTCTTCACCATGATAGCCATAAAGATTCATTTTTTGAACAATTTCAACCATCAGAACAGCCTCTTGTACTCTATTTTGATTTCCACGCATATCACTTACAACAACAGCATTTAAACGGGTTTTAAATTCTTTACAATGCTCAGGACCAAAACCTTCAGGTGCAGTAGTATAGAAATAAGGAGAAAAACCATGAACATTACAGCATACAGAATTACCTTCCATAGTTATTCCAAACATTCGAGTAACAGGAACTAATCCAGTTTGTGCACCACTCATTCCTTTAATTGGTTCACCAATATAATTGTCTATAGTAAGTTGTTGAAAAGCCAAGCTATCAATAGAAGGGTTAATTTCTTTTAAAGCAGGTCTGCCCCACAGAACACTGGCATTTTCTTGATCAGGGCCCTCACCAATTACACCGGGTGATGATTCAAATTCTTTATCCATTTCTTCCATAACAGCAAGATCATTTTCAAAAATGGATCGTTCATTGTCATCATCTTCACCTTTAAATTTTTTATTAAAATTTCCGGACTTATCCGATGAATTTGGTCTTTTCTTATTAAACATCTTTCTTGAGATTTTATACAAGTCTGCAATAAAACAAATTCAACAATAGGTTTTACTGAGTTACAGAATAGATATAAAAACAACTAAAAATTATTATTTCATACAACCAAGCTAATGATCAAGATAATTATATTATAACAATCTTAACTCAATAGTGTAGATTAATTTATAACAAATATTGTTATAAATATAATGATAATACCTTTAATGAGATTAACAAAAACCACAAAGTAAATATTTGTCAAAAATCTTAACTAAGTATTTAGTTGTTATTAAATATAACAAAATAACAGTGTAAAAGTTATATAGTATAATGGTAGTTGATTCAACAACAATTTTTCTTGTATTTTCATATTAACATTTCTTAATACAAACTAACTTAATTTTATATACAATAAAATTGTAAATTTTCTTAGTGCTGACTAATATATAAATATATTTAAATATATAGTCCAGAGTTCAAAGAATATTTTTATCATTTTCATAAACCTCAAAATGAATAGTTTCAATAATTTGAATTGACTTTATTAAGACAGCATTGAATTAAATATTATTGAATGATCAGTCAGAATGCACTGTCATTTTTTAACACTATATTTATAAAGTTGTAACTAATATTCAAAAAAATTTAAAACAATCGTATACCTTATGACATAGGTATCTTTAAAAAAAATATTAACATTGGTTTGATATTGTTTTTAAAAAATAAATTATATCATATAATTTAATGAAGTAACACAAATAAATAAATAGATTAAATAAGAAAAATATAAAGTAATTTTATGATAATAGATTTGTTTTATAATTATATAATTTTGAAAAAAAATGTATACTATAGGGACTGAAGTTGAAATGAAATACAAAATAAATTGTATTATTTTTTTCTTATAGATACAGTAATAATTTCAAAATTATATTATCATAATTTTTTTATTTTACGCAATCAATCTATACACTATAATAATTTATAATAAGATCCAAGGTTAAATAAAATGTCTTAATCAGAATATACTAACCTGTATTGTAAATTATTGAGTTGTGCGGTTAGATTTATATTATTATTAATAAAATTGTTGATGTCAGTTAACATGGCATATCCCAAATGGAACTTTGATCATTAATAACATAAAATTCTGAAAATAAAAATCATTAATAATTTAATCAAAAAACAATATATTAGACCCTAAGAATTTATATTTTTAAAATAATATGTACCTTATAATTTAAACATTTTACTAGAACTTTTTTCATTGAATATTGATGAAGAAAACTTAATATATTGTTAAAAATTAAATTTAACTAATAAAATATCAAAAAAGAAAATTTTATAACTAAACAATAGGCAAAAATGTAAAATGAATGCAATTATCCTTTAATCTCTTGGATAATCTAATTAAAGTAAGAACTGTACACAAGTAAAAAGGTCAGCCTAGTTTTCTAAACACATACCATTATAAACGATAATTTATAATAGGAAGTAGAGTAATGAAAATTTCAATGTCAAACTGTTCTATTTAGTTATATACCTTTAAACTGAACAGATAGGTTTTAAAAGACACCAATATTGTACTAGTATAGATCATTTATATACTACCTATGGCTTATACATTGATAAAATGTAATTTACATCCAAAAAAAACTATTAATACTATTTTTTATAACTTAATATGGGCTAGTCTACAAATTAACCAATATTCAAATTAATTTCACACATAAAAAGTACATAAAATATTAGATATTTATAAATAATAAGTCTAATGATAACTAGCAGGCACTAGAAATATTAATATGACAAGAAAACAATAATTCATTAAAATTGAATTTCCTAATTAGAAACAATATGTGGATATTGTTTTTACCAATATAACTATATTTATCTGTTTCAATCTAAATTAGAAATATTTGATAATTTTTGATATAGAATCCCACCAAAATAATTTATAAAAATTAAGCGATTTTTAACAATGATTATAATACCTAACTACAAAATGTTCTTAACGTCAAAGGGATGACTGATGTACAATGTACATTGTGCAGTATTGTGATTTGTGATAAGATACTATTTAAGTCAATACAGTCTTCACGAGGAAATATAATATACACTAGACTTTCAAATATCGAGCAACCTAACATTCTTATATCTTCGGAGCAACATATTTTGTGCACAGATTCGCAAAATCAAATTTCACTCGGCGCCTGTCAAATTAGCAGACGGGTTGACATATTATGTAGGACAATATTAACAAGGGATATAAATGTGTATAAAGTATACGTACTCAGTTGTAGACGCTGCACTCGTGTAGTTTGACAATGGAACGACCGTGAACCGACAAGTAACGTGTTCAATGACTAACGGCCAACGGGTCGTTGAGACGTTGACTAATAGACAGCGATCCGTTTATTAGATTAATAACGATTGATTAAAGGGTATCAAATTCCAAAGCTGAAATTCTACTGCAGTACTGGGGGGGAACTGGGGAAGTATTAAATAAATCAATCGAATAATCGGACACCGAATGACTGCCACCGAGTCCTACTTGCTACCTTAGTAGTTACTAAATGCATACATATTACATATATATATATATATATATAAAATGGTGGTTTGGTCTTTACAGTATAGTAAATTCTAAATGGTGTTTACTGTTTACAACAACACAATATACCCAAAGAGGGGAAAACACAATAACCTACAGAAAGAAGCGCGAAAAACTTTGATAACAGTGATTGATAACGGTTCACGTCTTGGAACAGAAAATCTATTTGCGTTTGGATTTTAGAGCCGATCGGCGTTCTAAATGCCAGTCGTTGAATCCGAATTCCGGAGAAGACCAAAGAAAGAAAAACGGCTGTCACCATGAGCAGTGGTGTTTTGGAGATATGAGCGGGCATATATAACTTATACCCTTCTAAGTTCTAGCTCTAGACTGCTTTAGCGTTTACCGGTTTACCCCATTCAATTATTAGGAATACACCGGTATATGCATGTACTCGTATAACCTTTGAAAAAAAATTAAAATAAAATAATTTTTTTATTTTCAAAAAAATACTTATGAGTTTTATCTTTATGTTGATCAAATGTTGTAAAATATTTTTGATTTATTTTAAATAATTCATTAGCATTGCCTAAAAATCAAACCAAATTAAAAAATATCTGCAGTAACTTAGATGTTGTACCTATTTTTAAAAAAAGGCAGCGTTCTTGGCGTACGTTGGATTGCAAGTAATTGGAATTTGGAGAGCAGTAAATATACTGTGAGCAGGGGCGAACGCAGGGGGGGGGGGGTTGAAATCCCCCCCGAAATATCAGGAACAAAAAATAAATTATCTGACCTACAAAATGTATTAGGTACTAATAACATTTCAAAAAAATTAAAATAAAATAAATTATTAGTTATTAAAAAGTTTCTCGTCCACCATGGTTTGTAAATTGATGTATACAGTTCAGTAAAATTACCATAAAAATGTATGATAATGCAGTTTTGAAGTGTGGATTTTATAACTTTCGTCGCCAATTCGATGATGTACGTAATGTAGCCAGACGACGAGTGTAATTACCCACATAATATTACAGCCTGCCGGAAATTCACAACGATCCGTATTATCTAGAATCAACATAATTCTAGAAATTTTATAATTTTGTTCAATATAAACCACACCGCCAACGAAGACGAACACTACATAATATCTCGCATTCTTGGCGTAGTGCTGTACTGCTGTACCGCTATGCACTAAAGTTTTGATTGTCGTATAATAGCGTATTGCTAATTGCTATACTTAGGACGTAATATTAAAAGCAAATATAAAAATATTAAAAATTAAAAATGAGTACAATTTTAAAGTTTTTTAAACCAGAAAATAAAAATACTACCTCAGATTCAAATGTTTCGATTGATGTAGATTCAGATAAATCGTAGGCAGTCGACCAATAAAAAGACGAAAACACGAGATGTCACATTTAGTCACAATCTGACGCAAATCGTAATTTGAATTAATGTTAACTATCTATATAATAAACTATAAACTATCTATAATATGTTTTATGTTATAAAATAAAACAAGCTGGGTTGCAAGTTATGTTTGATACAGACTCGTTTTTAACATGATATAAAATTGTCATTAATATTAAGACATTAATCGATTAAATGGATTGATGCTATTAAACTTATACAGAGCCGTGGAAATGACTTGCAAATAGGTCATTGATATAATAGCAAAAGTTCCAAGACTTATAGATTTTATTTTATAATGTAAATTGACAAATTGTAATAATTAATTAATCTATAATATGTAATAATTGTAATATGTATATTATGTATATACTATAAGTGCCTAAAATAAATAGTAAAAGACAAAAGTGTAATACATAATACAGTAGAATTTTTATGAAACTTTACATTTTTTCAAAACCCCCCCGAAATGTTTTCCTGCGTTCGCCCATGAGTCTGTGAGTAATATATTCCCTATTCATTATGAACATATTTCGATAACATCAAATGATTCTAGTAGACATGGCACGTTATCTCGCTGGACAGAGTATAGTAAGTAATTTTTTTCTTTCTTCTGGCCATATTACATATATAACAATTGGAATGGAAAGTATGTTACGAAAATGTAGTTCAACTCCATTTGATGCGTGTATCATGGAAAAAAAATTGCCAAAAAATCATTGACTATAGGAATTGTCGGAAAAATACAATCAATGAATAATACTTCAAAAGTTATTGCGGTGCGGCGAAATAGGAATTTCGAACGCCAACGACCGCCGAACCACCATATGTGCGAACGGTTTTCCATTCCATGGACGTCGCCGTCTAGAACATTCTCGAACGCCCCTCTCCCGCCCCCTCCGCATAACATAGCCGACAAGGGACTTATTGAATTTCCTGTCGTTCCGCGTTCGCCACTCGCTATTCACTAATCGCCATCATTTTTCTGTGTACCATCAACGTTCACGGCTTAACGTGCATTCCTGCAACCGCTGTACTTCGACTCTTGGTAAGTTTTCTTTGTCTTTATTTTTTTCTCCCTGCTCGAATCTCTTTTAGCATATTAATTAGTAATTCTTAAGCCGTTTTGGACACGTTTATGCTAGGTACGCTTTAAACACTTCACCACACAACAGGTTCACAATAGTTCATTCATCGCGCCAAAAACTTGGTCGTGATTTATTGTTCTTTGTCGCGGTGCACAAACAAATTCATTTCCAGTTTGGTTTAATATTATTTCTAAGTCCGAGCTACTCGAATCTAGATTAGTTAATAGGTATTTTAAATTATTATCAATAGTCAATATGTCGCATTTTATTGATCCTGTTAGTGTATTCAACTTTGACTTTTTTTAAATTTTCTTTTCAATAATTTCGCTTCTGCTTGAGTTCTCCGCAATTTCGTATTATATGTGACTTGTTACTGTCGTTAATTCTGTAGGTACTTCTAATACCTTTATTGTATAATATGTGTTATGTGTATGTAATATATTATATGCAATGTGTACAAAATATATATTTATATGAGATTTTTATATATAATGATATTATGCAATATCACGCATTTACATTCAAACGTTTCTGTTTCCAATTGTTAGTATCAAATATCAATAATTGATTTAATTTTCTTAGATGCACCTTAGAAGTATTTAACCTGTTTAATTTAATATCCAGAAAAATATTCAATACATTTACTCGACCATTTAGTTTTCATTAGTGCAAGGTCGACTTCTAATGTTAAATATATTATTCATTCAATAATAACCTAGTTTTTTAGATTCTGAATGAAACAGTAATGTATTGGTTATGACTAGGGCTCGGAAGTTGATGCATTTTGCATTTTTTTTTGGAACGTTTTATACGATGCTCTTCTGGCCACAAATGTGTTTCATTAGCATGTGGATCTGAATAACTAATTTTTATTTTGCATTTTATGGTGTTTTTTACTTTATAAGTCATTTTTTGACATTTTTAGGTCATTTTCCCACATTTTAAGTCATTTTTACTGATTTCACACTAGTTCACTTCTTATCGTTTCTTGTCGACCATTATGCCGATAACTTATAACTTGGGAATTACCACGGACTAAGATTAGTACCTATCCGACTTTATCTTGCCGATTACATTTGCTGTTATCGTTTTGTAGTGAATATAATTATAAAATTAAGCTTTGATAAATTAATATAGAATCTTATAGTAAAATATTTAAAAAAAATTGTATTTTTGTTAATTTAAAACAAATATTTATAATTTTTTAGGACATTTTTGTCATTTTTACATCATATTTGCATTTTTTTTGGTCATTTTTTAATGTTTTTTAGGTCATCAACTTCACAGCCCTAGTTATGACATGATATGTGTTGTTTTTTTTGTCTGTTCACAATTTTAACCAGTGAGACTGCTCCAATGTTTACAAACTTGTTACTTTTCTGAAAAGAAATTGTCTTATTTGTACTTTGGTGGCTCATTTTTTTGAATTTCTCAACAGTTTTTTGAATAAATAATTGAGAAAAACCTGTCAAAAAATTTGGACAGAGATCGCAGATCGAACTCATTTTGAAGCTGTATTAATTTAGATAAATACTAGTCCACTATTGTATAACATATTTTATTATTCAACTAAAATAAATATATTATATTTTTACTGTTTGAAATTCACCATAGTTGAAAATAATTATGTAAATATCTAATTTAGTTTGACTTGTGGCTGATTATGTCAATTAAATGACGTTTTCATAAATACCATTGTTAAAATATTTTAGGTAGGTGTATACATTTTTTATACAACCTTTATTGAACTACTTGAAATATTTTTCTTTAATAAAGAATATTTTCTTGGTATATTTAAATTTGATAAGAACACCAGTTCACATACATTTAAAATAAAAGTATTATTAGGTTTATTTTAAATAACTTATTAACTTATTTGATGTTTAGTGTAAGAATAATTACCAAATATTCCTATTCTCCCCGAGATAAATGTAAAATGTTTTTTTAATTTATGATAGTTATCAAAGTGAAAATTAAAAGGTTAACATTTTAACTTATAATTAATTTTAGTATTATTTTACTGTAATATTAATACTTTTTATTATTTACAGAATTTATCAAGAAATAAGTTCCTATTATTTTACTATATCATCTATATAAATAAAGATGGCCAAGACACCAGCTGTTGGTATTGATTTGGGTACAACCTATTCTTGTGTGGGTGTTTTCCAACATGGTAAAGTAGAGATCATTGCCAACGACCAAGGAAATCGTACTACTCCCAGCTATGTTGGTTTCACTGATACTGAACGTCTTATTGGTGACGCTGCTAAAAACCAGGTTGCCATGAATCCCAACAACACAATTTTTGGTAATTAATTTACATTTGATATTCTTATATATTTAAAATGTAACTATATTTAATATTTTAGATGCCAAGCGTTTGATTGGTAGACGTTTTGAAGACGCTACTGTACAAGCTGACATGAAACATTGGCCTTTTGAAGTCATTAGTGACGGTGGTAAACCTAAGATCAAAATCTCCTATAAAGGAGAGAACAAAATTTTCTCTCCTGAAGAGGTACTTATTTATAATATTTAATTTATATGTTTTTTATTAATTTTCTTTTAAATGAAATATTAAATAGATAAAACAAATTAATGCATTATATTTTTTGGTCTAGGTGTCATCTATGGTTTTAACCAAGATGAAGGAAACCGCTGAAGCCTATTTGGGAAAAACTGTTACAAATGCTGTTATTACTGTACCTGCTTATTTCAATGATTCCCAGCGTCAGGCTACCAAGGACTCTGGTACCATTTCTGGTTTGAATGTTATGCGTATCATCAATGAACCTACAGCCGCTGCCATTGCATATGGTCTAGACAAGAAGACATCTGGAGAACGTAATGTTCTCATTTTTGATTTGGGTGGTGGTACTTTTGATGTATCTATTTTAACCATCGAAGATGGAATATTTGAAGTAAAATCTACCGCTGGAGATACTCATTTGGGAGGTGAAGATTTTGACAACAGAATGGTCAATCACTTTGTTCAGGAGTTCAAACGCAAGTACAAAAAAGATGTGACAACTAATAAAAGAGCCTTGAGACGTTTGAGAACTGCCTGTGAACGTGCAAAGCGTACTCTTTCTTCTTCCACCCAAGCCAGCATTGAAATTGATTCCTTGTTCGAAGGAATTGACTTCTACACCTCTATCACTCGTGCACGTTTTGAAGAATTGAATGCGGACCTTTTCCGTAGTACTATGGAGCCAGTTGAAAAATCTCTGCGAGATGCCAAGATGGACAAGTCGGCTATTAATGATATTGTATTGGTTGGAGGTTCTACACGTATTCCCAAAGTACAGAAGTTATTGCAAGATTTCTTCAATGGCAAAGAACTGAACAAGTCAATCAATCCTGATGAGGCTGTTGCTTATGGTGCTGCAGTGCAAGCAGCTATTTTGCATGGAGATAAGTCCGAAGAAGTGCAAGACCTTTTGTTGCTTGATGTCACTCCTCTGTCATTAGGTATTGAAACTGCTGGTGGTGTAATGACTGCTCTCATTAAGCGTAACACAACTATCCCAACTAAACAAACCCAGACTTTCACCACCTACTCTGATAACCAACCTGGTGTATTGATCCAAGTTTATGAAGGAGAACGTGCCATGACAAAAGACAACAATTTGTTAGGAAAGTTTGAGCTGACTGCTATTCCTCCTGCACCACGTGGAGTTCCACAGATTGAGGTTACTTTTGATATTGATGCTAACGGTATTTTAAATGTTAGTGCCATCGAAAAGTCTACCAACAAAGAAAACAAGATCACCATCACCAATGACAAGGGACGTTTGAGTAAAGAAGACATTGAGCGCATGGTGAATGATGCTGAAAAATACAAGAATGAAGATGAACAACAGAAGAATATCATTGCTGCCAAGAATGGTTTGGAATCTTACTGCTTCAACATGAAGAGTACAATGGAAGATGAAAAACTCAAGGACAAAATCCCTGAAACTGATAAGACTACAATTATGGATAAGGTTAATGATACTATTAAATGGTTGGATGCTAATCAACTAGCCGAAAAAGAAGAATATGAACACAAACAAAAGGATTTAGAAGCTATTTGCAACCCAATCATAACTAAATTGTATGCTAGTGCTGGTGGTGGTATGCCTGGTGGTATGCCAGGAGGTATGCCAGGATTCCCTGGTGGTGATCCTGGTGCTGGTGCTGCTGGCGCTGGTACTGGTGCTGGTCCAACTATTGAAGAAGTCGATTAATCAATTAAATTATAATTTGCACATTCCTCGAGTTACATAAAAATCTTGATCTTATCAATCACTTAAAACATTTTTGTCATAAAATAAAAATACAACATTTTTTACAGATTTAATTTCTTTTCTTTTTTCTTATAGTCATTTGTTACTTGTTATTATAATTTACAAGTCTTATAGAAGTGTTTGATTAAATGAATAAAATGAAACCTTTCATTATTTATAAATGTTTTGGTATATTACAAACCATTGATGTCGCTCTAATTTATTCTATAATTGTTCACTAGAAGTAATAACAGATTTAACTAAGAGTTATAATGGAATATTCTGTTAACATGGCCATAATTAATGTTCCTTTTTTAATATTGTAAGTTTGAAAAGTAGTCTGAACATTTGACACATAATCTAAGTACTTTAATGTTAAAAGGTTTTATTTCTAGTTAAGTTAAGTATTCAACTGATTAAACCCTGCCAACAAAGTGGTTAGATTATTTAAATTTTAGTCTGGTAACTAATAAACAAAATAACTTGCAACTTGTTGAATGACTTAACATTCTTAAATCCTAGTATTTTACCAATACTTTATTGCAACTAAAGATTTTTTAAACCCATTTTAAGTGTATACAATTGAGTTACACCATACAAAAAGGAAACTTGTGGCTACATTTTACTGTAATCGAGTGTATTTTATTAAACGTTTTTTTAAAATTCTTATATATTATAATTATAATTGGATCGGCAAATTTAATTTACTCGAATATAAAATAACATTACCTTTATTATAATTTTAAAATATTTTTTATCCAACTAAATTATTTGTCATTTAAGAGTAACATAATATCTTGATTTGTTAGAACAAGAAAAAAGGGTTATATGTAGAACTGTTTGCGGAAACGCAAATATGAAATGAAGGACAATCTTGTATAAACTAGAAAATCACTATCGCATAACACTATAATATATTCTTTGATTCGCTAAAAAAATTATTTAATATATATTTTCAATCACATGATGAGGAAGTTAACTGTGATCTATACATGGTGATAAATTAACCATGATCACCCCCTTTTTCGGCCAAAAAAATTCTTTAATTTAGATTTTTTTTTACTTTTAAGCCTATGTTTTCTATCACTTTTTCGTCCTACCTTAGGGTGTCTTGTAGGGGGTACAAATTTATTTTTCTCTAAATGGAAAACGCTGAATTAGAACTTAAAATACCAATAAGCCACTGAATTTCAGAATTTTCAATAAATCTTACTCAAGACAATTTAATGTTTATTCTTGGTTTCCTTCACACTAGTTTTTGTTGAAAAACTTAAGTTTTATTACCTACTGTTTGTCAATTAACATTATTATATTATATTAGAAGTATAATTGTATTAAATAGGTGATTGAATATCATCGTTGAAAGACGACACATGCAATAATAAGTTATTATATTAACATTTAATTTATTTTAATCAAGCATTAAAATTATTCCAACAGTTTTAATATTATGGAAGTCATTTTTTGAGACACGTTGACATATACGATAAATATAAAAATAATAAAATAACAACATGAACTTAAAAATAATTATTATTTATAATTAAAGTATTAGTATAATAAATATATTGTCAACATTTGAATTGCATAGGTATCGTAGACATTTTATCTCACAAATAAATGGTTTGTCTCATGAAAATTTCAGATTCCAATCTCTTCTAATAATAGATTTATCAATATTTTTTTGTTCTGTTGACGCAACATTGTTCACTGGTTTGAAAATTTATAATAAATACAAAATTGTAACCAAACACATGTGATCAATAAAATGAACAACGACGTATTAAGGTCGATTCACACTACATAATATACGGAACGTCAACGTCACGTCACGTCAAATGTGTTATATATTCACATCAAAACGTCAAACGTAAGCGTCAAATTGTAGGAATCATCGCAGTTTACCGAGGTTGCGTCTACGGAAGTGTACCACCCTAGTGTTTTGAAACAATTGTTATTTACTATTTTAGTTGTCTTGTGGTTTTAAATTAAAACATAGATTATCAATGTATTATATAAGTATTTCATCATGCCAAAGTTTAACAAAAAAACGTTAGCAATGATGGCAATTATTTTGGACGAGGAAGAAGAGAATTGTCACCAAAAACATCATATAGACGAACTTTTTCATCATCCATGATAAAATAATAAAAAAATAACTAAAATGTAATTATTTAAATTAACTTAAATTTGACGGAAACGTTCAGTTGTCACATTCATACTATCCGAACGGACAAGAACGTACAGGTTGCGTCACGTCAAAATATAGTTTTCGATAAACGTTGCCGTTCCGTGACGGTGTATGTGAACATTGCGATATAAATACATATTACATAGTAACATATTTTGACGTGACGTTGACGTTCCGTATAGTGTGAATCGACCTTTAACCCGATATCAAAATATGGCACATATGTTGCGGCGCGGCGCGATTTGTAGTTCTAGGGAATCCGCTATCAACCGCGCGGCCAAAATTAGATTCGCGCTGGTCGTGCGTTTCTAGAGTCTAGACGCGTTCTAAGGAATCACACCTTAAGCAGCCTCTTCAGTGGAACCGCAATTATCTTAATTACTTTTTAACTTTCTAACGCTGTGTGTACTATACGATATACATTGAACTCTCGGATTTCATATTCTCTTTTAAAAAAGCCACTGGTCACTATCAATATAGTCGTGTTTGTTTTATTATAACAACAAAATACAAGTGTACTATAAACAATGTCGTCGCTATAAGCATACGTCTTACGACGGACCAACGTACTTGTACTATTGTCTTATTTTAAAATGAACAAACTCGAACAGCAGACAAGCATGAGCTTATTAAATTTATACTTCCGTAGCCATACTCCATTTCAAGAGCCGACGAGTTTGGAGGAAACTCTGAGTCGATATACGAACGGTGCGACGGACAAAGTACTGGTTCGTTACAACGCGAAAAGGCTGGCCATGATCGAGTTTTCGCGCAAGGTGATTGCCCGGAAGACCGCTGAAGAGACCCGGTTGAAAAGTCTTATCGTGCATAGGCGAGAGCCCGACAAAAAGGCGGCGGAGTCGAAAGGGACGCCAGCGAGCGCTCGGACGAACTGGACGGCGATCCGGTACAACAAGATTACGGTGGCCAGGATAGCATTGGCGAGCGAGCGGACGGCCAAGAAGACCGCGGAAGAGAACCTGGCCAAAAACCTTATCGTCCGGAAGAACGAGCACGTGAAGAAGACGGTGGCACCGAAAGCGACGGCGTCGAGCGCTCGGACGGACTGGACGGCGGTCCGGTACAACGCGTCGACGGAGGCGAAGATGGCGTTGACGCGCGAGACAATTGCCAAGATGACCGCGCTCGAGAATCTGGCAAAGGACCGCATCGTCCGGTGGCGCGTGAACGCCAAGACGGGAGCGGCGCCGCGGCGATGCCGACGAACGAGATACATTGCCTGTTAGGTTATAGTTGTTAACCCTGGCCCGTTATCTACCGCGAAAGCATAGGAACACGCAATCTGCTGGTCGATTTTGCGCCATATTTTGATTTTCGAGTGAATTATGGGTTTTTACAATTTGTGTACGGTCACAGATGCGCGTGTTCATCGGTAATGGAGTTATTGCAGTCGCCCCCCTAACGATCGCGGTCTTCCGCATGAATGTTTGAGACGAGATTTTCTCAAGCTTAGTATTTGAGCGCCCATATCTTACCGACGATAAAAAAAAACGTTTCGACGAACGTCAGAATTGTTTTTTTCAAAATCTTACCATTCAGCCATTTTGTAAGGTGGCGTACGAATGATATATATATATATATATATATATTTATTTATACGCAAAAGATAATCGTTTCTGTAATCGGCTTCACTTTCAACGAATGGGAGCAATGATCACAGTTTCATATGTACAGCAAATTGTATGATAATGTTGGTTCTATAGTCTGTGCAATATTCCCGTAATGCTAGAGACGGATTGAATATATATTCGTATGGTATAATCCAAGTAGAAACAAAAATATTAACCAAACATATAGATATAGATATAGGTGACAACAATTATAAAATATGAATCATTATAGATAGCAATAACAATAAAAAGATAAATATAGTAAACAAAACGAATTCACACTTCTTTTTCCAATTCGGACAGCCAACGGACGGCGTCCCCTTCCAATACGTGCAAACTTTTCATACCTCCAGGAAAATGAGATGTCGGGCACTCTTCTACAAGGTGTTTCATTGTCTGGATCATTCCGTCAGCTTCACATAGTTCTGAGTCTGTCAGTTTCCATTTCTTCATTAGATAGTTTGATCTTCCTTGACCGCAGCGGATTGAATAATAATGTCCTAGAAAATTTATAAAAAATGGCCAGCTTGATCGCCATACCAATGACAGCATTATACAATAAAATATATCAGTAAAAGAAAAAAATATATCAATAAAATATCGTAACGCAATACTTTACAAAATGGTTAGTTTGAATTTGAAAAAAATTATACTGACGTTTGAAGCATTTTTTTAAAAATCGTTGTAAAGGGTATGCCATAACAAAATTATTAGAATAATAAAAATTCCACTCGAATACTATATAGCTCTAGGTCATAATTTATAGTGGCTGAAATTCCAACCAATTAGATCTAATCTAACATACTGTATACAGTTCTATTTCATTTCCTCATAATTCGCTTAAAAATCAAAATATCGTACAAATTATACATCAAGTACAGTAACTATTGGACCTCGAATTCCGTAATACGTATATAGTATATACTATTTATTATATACTATATATGAGCTTTACCTCGCCATATAGCACAATATATACAGAATACACGGACGCTTGCCGAGATTGCGTGCGGGGGTATCTCAGAGCCTTAGTGAGCTGCTGGATTCGTGATCTCGCTAAGTTCTTAACGGACGCTCGAAGCATACGCACGGGCTGTTCTCAAATATCGGGCGAGTTGATAAAGTACCGAAGAAATCGACAATAAATCGGCAATAAGAAGCCGGTCATTGGTCAATTACACCGACTATAGCAGCATTCGCCAACCTTTTGGACCTCGCGGACCACTAAATCCATAACTCTAAATTCTACGGACCACTTATGTCTTGTACTTATGTTTTAAATACCAAGTTAAAAAAAATAAAATTAACACATATTTTATAAAATATCAATAAAGGGTTTTATTATTAATAACAAAATTAGTTAAGCTAGTTTAATTATTATTGATAACAAAAAAGAATTAGCTTAATATAAAACAAGTTTTAATGTGAGATTTGTTCTTGCTTGTTTTGAATAAGTTTGTGTATAAGTTTTGATATCTGGACACTCACACAGAAACCGAATAATAGTGTGGTGGTAGTATTTGCACCGTACATAGAAATAAAAATAATAAAGATAGGTCATCCGGCAGTCGGTGCACACGCACTGACGACTTGCAACGGAAAGTTCGGTAAAGGGTTGCCTGTATGTGTTGTATAGGCGGGGCAGTAAGATATGGCGGAATGGTTCTGTGATCAATGGTTGTCTCTTTTGAAGATTGAACCTAGTTTTTGACAATGGTGAACCGTTAGATTTGTCTCTTATTTTTTAATTGTGTTTTCTGTGCGCGCGCCGAAAGAGCCGTTTATTTATTCATTTTATTTGTAAATACTAAAATGTTACAATCTTGAATGATGCACATCATTACATCCACCTTAAACTTTTTGTTGTGCTTTCATTCTCGCGCTCGCAAGCGAGAGCGATACTGGTACAAACATTTACCAATGTTGTAGAAATGAAAGAAAAAAAAAAAGAAAAGTTAGAATATAATATGAACTGGAAGGTCGGCGGTGGTGTCTATTTTTACAATGAGAAAGAGACTTTACTGATGACTTAACTGTTTTTAAACTGTTGTATCTATATTATATATTTTTTTCTATCTGGCGGATTATAATGAGTACTTACAATGTGATACATATATATTAAACATAGAATGATTTACATACATTTAAATTATACATTTAAATGATAATCACAATATTGAGAAACATTTTTTATTTGATATCAATACATTTTTTTTGTTGACTAAATTATATGATGATGATATACTTATGTATAATATCATATATTAAATTACTAACTATAGAATTTGCTACGTACATACACAAATTCACTGATACATATTTATCTAAATAATTTTTCACTTTAACCTAAAAACTCAAAACAATTGTACATTTTGTTATATGTTATTCAAGTTTTGCAGAACTTTGAGTAGGTATGTTTTCACTTACATGACGTAATGTTGACCGCTATAAAATCACTATTATATTCTTTTAATGATAAAATTAAATATTTAAATATTAGAGTATATTTTAGCTTTTTTGTATTTTCTTTAGAACATATTCAATACATTTTTAGGGAATAAATGCATTTATTTTTTAAAGGTTTTGTATAGCATGAAGTCTCTAGTCTTAGTATTAAACTAATAACCATACTATTCTAACTTAAAGATTGTGTCTTACACAATGTCAAATAATTAACGATAACAAATTACAGATACCAAGGTAGCCTATCTAGTAGGTAGTTGTAAACAAAAATAGAAAACTATAGCTTTATTAAGTATACAATTATATAGGTAATATTCTCATTTTTATACTAAATTCTAAAAAAATTACCATTGGTATTGTAACTAAAGATAGCTTATAAGCTAAAAAAATCCTCATCTATTATAATAACAATTAATTCACTATGAGTTATGTAGAACTCTTCTTTTCAAATAAAGTTAATCATGCTAATAATTATTAGCTTGTACATACCCTTCAATTAATCAAGTAAAAGTAACAAATAACAATAATGAACAATTTTATAATATACAAATATACTAATTACCTAGAGTGTTGAATTAATGATCTATTTGGACACTTCGTTTCTGTTACTCAATGATTTCACTATCACTGAGATAATGTTATAGCAGGTCGTCATTACCTAAAATCAAAGGAATTATTTAGTATATTCGAAACATATGATACATTATTTTAATTTGTTTACGCTTGCAAATAATTGTAAGTTGATGATTTTTTTCGGCGAGGCTTTAATTTTCACCTGAACAGCATCATTCATCCGCATTGCAAATAATAATAACTTTTTCTCTTTTATATCCATGTTTATCCATTTACTTGAATACATTCCAATGTTGACGGATTCCCTCTGCAGCATAAAGTTATTTGTATATTTTATTGAAAACAGTCTAAATTTTTTTGGTATTGTTTATTTACTTTATTGTTCATATTTTCAAATAAACTACAGTATAAATAAAGCTGCAAACATAGATATAGATCAACACTGGCCACTTTAAATAAGTAGACGATTGAAAATGATTCCGGTGAAGAGTAAATCTATCAATATAGTATCAAATTTTTCATTAAAACATATATTTATTTATATATACTCGTATATATGTATATACAGTCGAACCTTGATAACTCGAACCTCTATAAGTCGAATTTTCCATAACTCGAAGGAATGCTACGGCCCCTGGCTCCCAATATATATGTGTGTTAAATTTTCTCGATAATTCGAATTTCGCTAACCCGAATTTCTCGATAAGTCGAAGTAATTTTAGTTGAATTTTAGCGTATAACTCGAATTTATACTATGAAATATGTACAATGTACACACCTCGATAACTGGAAGGTCAAATAACCAAGAATGTATATTATTATAAACAAAATCCAGTCGAAGAAGAAAACCCAATTGAGTGGGATCGATATCAGCAGATTTTTCCTGAGACTAATACAGTTGAATTCCAACATTTTGTTGAGGTGGACCTGGTGTTATAACAACATACTATCCTACTGATAATGAAATACTGAACAATTTGAAATTCCAAGAAATACCTAACGAGTCCAGTGGGGAGTAGTCGGATATTGATGACGATGGTGAAGGTGAATTGGCTTTGCCTAAAACTACTCTTGCCCAGGCATTAGATAGTTTACAGGTTGTACGTAAGTACATTCAAGAACAACAAGAAATTGGAGACGAGATTTTTTTCGCGCTAAACGTTATTGAAAACTTCACAGATAGGTCAAACATTAAAAAACAATCAAAAATATCTGATTTCTTTAAAAAATAGTTCTTTTATTCTACTTAAGTCTAGTTTATTTATTACATTATACTTTTTTAAAAATTTTAATACAATATGCATACCTACATAGTACATACATTATACATTTATTAGTAAATACATAAATAAATAAAATTATAAAATTGAAGTCTTGGTATTTTTAAATAAAAAAATTATTTTCGATAATTCGAATTTTTTTTTGCAGATTCGAGTTATCGAGGTTTTCCATAAGTCGAATTTTCGATAACTCGAATTCTTTTTTCGCCCCCAACCGATTCGAGTTATCGAGATTCCACTGTATATATAAAATTTCAGTATTTCGTATTATGTATAAAATATGTTTTCTTAAAGCATTTACCAAAATAAACGCAAATGTCAAAATTATTATGCAAACTGAACAAGCAGCAACGTTCGCCAAACCGATAGACCACGCAACTTTATTATACGATTTTAATTTTCTAGAAGAAAAACATAGAAGTATAATAACAAAATATTAAATAAGTAATAATAAGTATCTATTAGTACCATAATTATCGTGAAGGTACACGTTTTTTTAAAATAATTTTTTTACAAATCTAATTGTTCCTCCAGAGTTAAGTTAAATTAAATTTTTTAAAGATAGTAAATATAATTTTTGTTTATCTATAATAGATATATGTTTTGTTTTAAAAATAAGTATCTTATACAAGTTCTATGATTTTTTTAAAATCTGTCAGTAAAACTATGGACCAAAAAATTATGAGAATTATTATAACATTTATAATGTATCTACTACACTGTGTTGATATTCTGTTAAACTTATTTAAAAGCGAGAACATGAATACAATTATTATTATATATAGAAATGGACTCAGAAACTAATTAAATATTCTATTTATTATTATATGTACTTACAGAAATAGTTTTAGTTGATCCAATAGAACAGATTTTAAATTGTCATAAATATTATTATCGCTCTCTGAAAAATTGAAATACAAATGATTTTATTACATTTCGTATATGATAATAGAACCCTAGTGGCTTAATGATTTACTCGCATTCACTCCATTCTTAGGAATTAAATAAAAGTTATTTTTATTTATCATTTATTTGATACGTACACCAAAGTGATTAAAATATCAAAAATTATATATTTAATTCAAAGGTTTTTACACATATATTCTATAGCTGTATTGTCATTATAATTTATAGGTCAAATATGATTAAAAAAAAAAAAAAAATGAAATAGGATAAGTATTAACTAGGTACCTGTTTGACGTTTATCTTCTTGGTCTTCATGTTCGAGATCCTTGAAAGCGAGAACAAGTACATCGTACTGAGCAATTATAATCCAGCCGTAAGACAATAGATATGTATCGACCATCAGCACACAGTAAAGTAAAAAAACTGCGAATACCGATTCGAGTACGAAAAATATACCATAACACTGGTTGTATGCACGTATGTTAACCGGAAACGGCATGTTGATCACATTTGCCATACGATTATCCTCTACATTTTCATCCGTTGCGAACATGTGGCCCAGAAAAGCAAACACTATCCATTGAAAGATGACCGCGATGCAGAAAATGCAATAAAAGTTGGTGAACTTATTAATTGTGTTCCGATGATCATACAGTATCTCATTGTTTTTGCGACAATGTTTACTTGTCAAAAAGTTTATTTTCGTGACGTCATACAAATCCATAATCTTGTCCACGTGATAGAATAGTATGCAAGTCTTATAAAAAGTGAGAGAGTTAATGAGATCAGCGAACACAACTAAAAAAAATTCGATTTTACTCAGCTGGTAATTAACCTTGACTAAAAGTCCCAAGTTCGAGTAAATGACCAGTGTATGAACGGTTATGAAGGTTATAATGAAAATTAGCCGGTAAATGTTATGGCCAAAAATCTGTTTTCCATTTGGATCGATTAGTCTGTAGTAACGGCTTTGTTTCAATAATTTCAAGTTAATGACGACTTCGTTATCGTTTAATACGTCCATCGAACAGAGATAATTATTTTTATCGTTGCTTTCTGTAATATATAAAATCTTTTTTTATTGAAACTAGTACAGTGACGGAGCAGCTACAGTCATTACATCTTATCTATTATACTACTTTTATCCAAACTTTTAATTTTGACAATTTGAAAGGTTGGAAACCCACCAAAAAGTTCTACTAATATGTTATAATGTAATTTTCTACTATTTAACAAAAAACCTTTATGTGATGTTCGGTAGAATATTGCTTATTTCGAAGGATATCGTTTATTTTTTTTTTATTGAGTATATTGCTTCAAAACGCTTTTTGCAAAAATGAGACAACCTATAGAGATAACATTATTTATCATCATGAAGCATTTAAAATATAACGCTAAATTATTCTTTACTTTAAATTCCACTGGGTGCCTATTATCACAGTAGGTACGTGATTTTGTTTAATAGTAATAGGAGCTTAAAAACATTTTATTACCGAAACAGTATAATAGGTATTAGGTAATTATGTCTTATTCTAACATTCAATAAAAAAGTTTTTGCACATTTTATCCGAAAGTATTGCCAACCGTTATATTATTTGAACATTTATTTATTTCGTAAAAAAGCACAATAATCATCTGTGATAAAAAATGTTAATACAACTTTAAATTTTTTGAAAAATACGTCATTCGGAATAACATCTAAACTTAAAATAGTTAGCCAATTTAACATACGTTTTTGGAGGTAATATATCCTTATCCGATCGCTGGTATAGTGGTAACTGATGTTGAAAAATATCAAAATTCCTAGTTTAGATATAGTGAATTTCTATTATGGTTACCATTAAAGTGTTACTTATGGTCCAGCCCATATTTTAAAAAGTCGATAATTTTAAATTTATTATAGAATTGATATTTAAATAATTTAAATACCTATTTGTAATTATATGTTGTCAAGGCGGGAAAAGGTATCACGCATATATGATGTACCTTACCTGTATGATTAAAAAAGGTATAAGAAATAATTTTAACATACAATTAACAGTAGGCAAGGAGGATGTAATATTATTCAAAATATTGAATAATTATATCAATGAGTTATTTATGTCCAAAAAAAAGAATGTATAGAAAATATGACTTACCGGATACCAGTGTTACAGACCTAACTATTATATTACACCTACAAAACTACAATGATTGAAGTCAGAGTAGATTTGAAACGGTTTTAAACGAAAATAAGAAAACGCTATGTTCAAACCGTATTTTTAATAGCTGGATTGAATATACCATTTGTATAATACTAGATCATAGTATTATATTAATATACACGACAATATATTTCTAAAACCAAGAAAATTTTTTCAATTCCTAAAAATATGTATGTTAAACCCTAAATCTGTCAAATCTAGTTTTAACTAGGCCACACTAGTTTTTACGACCCCCTTTTGTCAAAACTGAATTTGACTATTTAAAACTAGAATTAACTAGACCCTCAATGGTAGAACTAGTTTCACTCCTTTTTTTTTAGTTAAAACTAGTTGAATCTGATATATAATAGTTAAAACTATAGTCTATAACTATATCTTGACGATTGTTTTGCACCTACTTTATTCAGTAACTTAACCTAAATAGGAAAAAATAAAGTTATATTGTTCATCTAAATCAATAAAATATTAATTAAATAATTATATTCTGATAAACAGTATTATCTAGCAGGTGCATTTGTATTTACATTATTGAAATGGAACGTCTAAGTCCTAAGATGATAAACGGGCCATCGTTTTTATAAAATTAAAGTTATTTATACCTTAACGAATTTTATTTTGAACATTGCATTGTAGATAATATGTTCAAAACTGGGGTTTCATTTAAATTTCTCAGTTCAGGGAATATGTGAGTATATTATTTTTTCTATATAAATGCGCTCTCCAACTGAAAGATAATAATAGTCCAAACGTATAAAAGATAAAAACATTAGCAATTTGCATCAATTTTTCCATCGGAATGATCAAATTGCTAATACAATTAGTAATGTTATATTCAACGAAAAAAACTTGAAATTTGGTGGGTATTATTAACTAGGAATTTTTATCACGGGAAATGTCTACAGATATAGGCATAATAATTTATAAAAACTCTTTATAAGTAACATAACGTTTGCTGGGTCAGCTAGAATATAATAAAATTATACTTTGCTATAGTGCACTGAACTGTATACTAGTATACAGTTCAGTGCTATAGTGTCTAATCTATAGCGTTCATTGTTACCATGGACGCCTAAAACATTGATATTCAATTTGAAAATGTGTTCAAAACTAAATTAAAGTCTATGTACCACGCACCTACAACACTAGCTCTATATCAATTAGAATAATAGGTAAAACGTGTATGCGTTTGTTGGAAAATGTACATTATTGCCGTCGAATTTGTGTTGTTGATCCACGTAAACGGCGTAGGGCCATGGCACGTGCAATTTGAAGATGCACGGGTCAACACTGTTACGAAGAACATGAGGGAGTCGTATTTTTGGTACATAAACAACTTCGAACGGTGTTACCTGTGGTCAAGAACATTACCGTACCGCGAAAGAATGGAATATTTGATTACTTTGCGCCGGAAAGTAATCAAGTTTTACACAATATTATAATTATCTACTCGATTAAGTGTATTACACAATAGTCATAAGCACCCGCAGTGGGGGAGGGCAAGACGAATCATTTGCCCCACCCCCTTGGACTTCAAATTAAATGTATTTTTTTAAAAGTTTGAACTTTTATTATTGTTCAAGTAAATGTTCCATCGATATTTTGACTATATTAGTATAGACTAAAATATTTTAAATTGACGAAGGAAAAAAAAACAATACACCCGTCATGTATACTTATGTAAACCTTTATAGCGATATGATATGAACTTTTTTTAAAATAATTTTTGGTATTTCATTTCATTATGAACCTCCCTGAAAACATTTCTGAGGGCGCCCATGATAATAGTATATAATATATTATACCCCCTACAAAGTACACCGATGTGGTCATAAATCATAATATATGGCTTATCATATCAGTAGACGATAAGCCATAAATTATTATTTATAAATCTATGTCATCAAACTGTATAGTTATGTAAATGTTAAGCTATCGTTCCAGATTTTAGATGTAACACATCAGTGGGTTGAAGTTTACAAGGAGTATCAGATGCCTTTCAAAGACACACTACGTCCGTCGGAGGAAAAAAACTTGGTTCCCCCAATAAGTGTACATTTTCTCTGGGAGCCGATCGTTTTTGGTTTCATTACTTGGTGCGGATCGTTCGTCATAATTATCATAGCGCTGGCCATGAATGCTAAAAAAGCCAGGGGCTGATTTGGGTATGATTTGAGTATGACTCAACGTGACTTTGTTATAAATAAGTATGGGCATAAATTAAATCCATCCCCGTGTCGTTACCACTGCTGCATGGTCTCAAATACGCGTGCCGCAAGTGGCATCCTCCAGTCGTCATCGCAACTCCTGGCCTCAAAAACGTCTTGTGGCGTTTCCGAATCATTGCTTCTATAGTCTTCAAGACGTCCGTTCCGAGTGAGAAACAGGCATAGTCTGTCTTGGGGGTCACTAGAAAAATAATTTGTTCACGCAATGTCTCAAAGGTCAGAAGTGTGAGCAAAAGAGTCACTCCGCGTTGCGGTACGAGTTATGACAGACGAAAGTCTACATCCGCATCGGAGCAGTACTTGCACTATGTAGATGTGCGATCCTGCGGAGTGCGGAGAATATGCTGCAGGACAATAAGAAGGATCCATCTGACGAACCATTATCTCGACACTGGACAAACGAGGTGAATATACACTCTGATCGAACAGGATGCAGGAAAATTAAAACGGTGAAACACCATAGTATAAAAACAATAATACTATTTTATTTTCTCAGTAAGTATACATCGTACATACATTCCTGCTTTTCGCTGCTTGCCGAAATCGATCGACTAACCAACCAGAAAAAGAAGTTACCTATTATGTTGCATTTGAGAAACGTTGAATAAGAATGGGGTGCAGCATACAAACGTTGCAGTTCGTATGGTACAAAGCTTTATTAAGGACTACGGCAAGTTAATATTAATTTTTATGTATTAGAAAATTTGTATTTACCAAACTATCAAATATTGCCACCTTATTGGAGTTTCTTCACTACATTTGTAAAAACCTCATAATTGTCAATAACTTTAAAGTTATCATTTTTTTTCTTTCATATCATTATTGTTATTGTTACAAAATTACAATTTATTTCAAAATCAATAAAGTTTATAACTGAATGTATATTTATTGATCTTTCCTGTGTTATTATAAATATGAATTACTAATTATAAATTATACATCGTACAATAATTTAAAAGCGTTTGTTTGCTATAGCCTATAAATTATTACAAAATTACAAGGATAGAGAAAAACAATTTTTTGAGGATAGAGATAGCCACCTCCTCAAGAGTCTGGAAATCCTAAAGCTTAATAATCTTAAGTGGTTATCAATGATCATAAAAATTTTAATATCATAAAAATATATAAAGATAATTAATCAAAATCTTTATCTTTTGTCTACATTTTTTCTATTTTAAATTTGGCGTCGCTGCAGTTTTAACAAACCCCATATTTGACACATTTTATACGTTAGTATACGTGCTCGCGCGCCCTTCTGAACTTGGCGCCCTGTGCCATCGCACGTGTCGATCGTATCTAAAGCTGACCCTGGCGCCCTATTATGTAATAAATAAATTACATAACAAATATAGTTATCAACTTGCATTTTTTATGAATCTCCCAACTACGAGGAAATTTATTAACGTATTAGTGAAAAGTGAAGTGAATATAATGACGGTAAATAAAATGTAAAACCGTGTATTTTGATTACTGAATTAGTATATATATATATAAAACGGTCAGGTACTCAAGTAAATGATATTACTGTATTAATTATTTCATAAAAGTGAATACGCTTTCTGAGTTCTGTAAGTCAATAATATTACTTTGTGAAATATGGATTTAGTTATTTATTATTGATGTAGTGATGCATATTATATTTTAATACTCCATAATTTCAGAAACCGCAGAAAAGAATTAAGTCTTATTGTAAAATGTTATTTGGTAATAATATTTTGAATTTATTAATTTTTTAACCCTTAACTGGTATTCTTATTTGTACTTCCGTAACTTACTAATATCATCGTGCCATAACTATATTTCACAACATTTAAACTGTTTTCTATTTTTCAAATTTTTATTATTTCAATAAATTTTTTTAAGTGTTCAAATAATAATTTCCTACCTAATAACATAGTTTTTTTTTTTACCAAACATTAGTTTTAAGTAGTGTTTATTACTAATAAGTAATACCAAATATTTTGTATTTTCTTATTGTAATACTTAAAGTCAATGGTGGAATGCGGATCTCCTCCCATGCCAAACTATGTAGTTGTCAGATATTTATACTTCCATTTTTCGTAGAGGAATTATTAACAGGTAGTCTTCATAAATATAATGAAAAGCTAATGAGTATACAATAATAAATTGTACATTATACCCGAGTAATGTAAAATATATACCTATATTTATACATATATATACATTACATATACATATACATGTATATATATATATAAATTTACGTATAAATATAATTAATATATAATATACGTTTGTGTTATAGAATATGTGTATACCTAGTGTATACCTAGAATATGTTTGTTACAACAAAAGTAAAAAAAAATGTTGGTAAAATAATTACCTAACTACTACCAAGGCTAAAATAAATAACTCTTGACTCTCAAGGAAATAACCTAAATAAAAAAAATATATAAATACCTATATTGTACATTGATAACCAGGAACTCTCAGTATAGACAATTCGCTAGACCACGACTTCGCTAGTTACTTTTATTCCTCAATATTATTTTTGAAATATTATTTTCCACACTATCATGTTCATATTTTATATTTTTCAATTATTTGTGGAATACTAAAATAAATTCAAATTTTTTGTCAAGAAAGTAATTGTTGTACTTTGTATTTTCATTGGGTGTTCGCTGTTCACATATAAATATAAATTTTTGAAATTTAGACAAATTATAACATTTTCTGAATAACTATATCAACAGTTTACTCACAAGTGATCAACTGTGTATTTTAATTTAAATTTCAAAAATCAATCACTTTAAACATATTATAATACAGATAGTAAATGTAATTACCATTTTTCTTAAAAAAACAGACTTGCAATTTGGATATTTAAATTTATTAGTGATGTAAAGATATAATATTTGGAAATAATTTCGAGGTGAAATAGGCAATGCATATAAATAATTTAAGCTACAAATTACAATATGATAATTATTAGGTACTTGTAGATTAGCGATATAGGTGCAACTAGGGGGAAACTAGGCCTTCCAGTGGCCCAGTATTAAAATTCCTATAATAATGTGAAAAAACTGTTTTTTTTCTCCCTTTAAGTTTTTATTTTATGTTAAAAGAGTTTAAGGTTTTTTTGGGAGTGATATAAAGTTCACAAATTTTTACAAAACAATTTTAATGCCCTCCCACCCCACGGCAAATTTCTTATTACGCCTCTTGTTAATCACAGTATGAATTGAACGGAAACTGTGAAAAAGTATTTTATTCTTAAAAATCTTGTTGGATCTACTCTTACAAGTATTTATTTTATTTTCACGCTCAATCACTGTTTATTTTAGAGAAAAAGCAACCCAAGATTTTCAACCGTCAAATTAGTGAAAACCAATTTATTTCAGAGAACGGCACTGTGTGGCGAAGAAAGTCCAATATGTGACTTGGGTGTTATTCACGCTTGGGCAACGCTTACACACGCATACACACACCAACAAGCGTAAGCAGAGATATTGCAAGGAGTTATCCAACAAACTATAGTAACAAAAACAATAAAACCCTTAAATTGCATATACAAAGCGTCGTCTAACCTTTTAATGTGAATAATTTCTTATCGCTGTTACTTCTACAGTTCAACTATTCTTCAAGTACACCGTACACGGATTGAATACAGCGTGTCTCATCGTATTTGTAACCACGACTTCGCTAGTTACTTTTATTCCTCAATATTATTTTTGAAATATTATTTTCCACACTATCATGTTCATATTTTATATTTTTCAATTATTTGTGGAATACTAAAATAAATTCAAATTTTTTGTCAAGAAAGTAATTGTTGTACTTTGTATTTTCATTGGGTGTTCGCTGTTCACATATAAATATAAATTTTTAAAATTTAGACAAATTATAACATTTTCTGAATAACTATATCAACAGTTTACTCACAAGTGATCAACTGTGTATTTTAATTTAAATTTCAAAAATCAATCACTTTAAACATATTATAATACAGATAGTAAATGTAATTACCATTTTTCTTAAAAAAACAGACTTGCAATTTGGATATTTAAATTTATTAGTGATGTAAAGATATAATATTTGGAAATAATTTCGAGGTGAAATTGGTACTCTGAGTAAATTGGTAAAAAGTGAATAACTTATGTGTAATTATTTGTTGTTGGTTACCTAAAATTAAATGTATTTACTATATACGTAGATGTAAATATATAAGACACCACTGTATATGACACATTATCCGGTGGTAGTTCTATTAGGGAGGTCATCTTTTTTTAGGTAAAGGCGTATATGAGGCGTAGCGTTATGAGTATTTCATATATGCGGAATACTTTTCCTCCCCTTGAGGACATATAATTATAAATACTATCGACTTTTGAAAATATGGGCCGGACTATTAATAACATTAGTCCATTTCAACAATCGCTTTCTAGCGATGACACTGTTTTCGAGTTACCACGATACGCTGCTCTATATCAATAATATTATTAGAGTTATTCGTTTAAAAAAAAACAATCCTAATGCATTGCCAGTTTTTGTGAACAACACAAACATTTTGAAGAGTAACACACGTCATGCATAGATCGTAGATGTTGAATGTTAATTTATTCTATTTACTTAATGCATAGTTCAAATTATAATACTACATAACTTCAGAAACGTCTAACCAGCCGCGCTTTCACAAAAGTTGACTAGTGATAGACATCGTAAGCGAAACAAGAGTTGTTAGATCTTATCATCCAAGACCGTAGTGCCGAGATCGCATGCGAGTCCGTTTGCACATTTTATCGTAACTAACCGAACCTATCGTATTGTACAATAAGAACACCTATGCACAGGTAAGCACGTGCGTCCGGTGGAAAATCTCCCGAAAGATATCGCGCGTCCGATCTTACCTAACCGCGTTCGCACCACCTTTGCGTTATGTTATTATTATAATAACATAACCTCGGACCGATTTCGTCTACGGGACGAGCCGTTTAAATCAAACGAAAAGGTGGGTGGGCGCCGGCGAAACACCGCAGGACCAGTGGCGGATTAACCTTCTCGGCGCCCGTAGGCACGCTCAGTGTTTACCACCCCCTTTTTTTAATACTATCTAAAAATCGTAATTTGAATTGGCTAACATCGAAGAGTGATATAGTCGTCCCGGGAGTGAGAAATGGTTCAAATGTACTATGGTCAAGTATAAATGTATATTGTTATTGTATAATACGGGTTGAAAATAATCTTATCTTTTCGTCAATAGGTCGAACATTCAAACATTTCCGCCGATAAATTGATTTATATTTACTCGCAGATTCGTCAACTATATTATCGTCTATCAGTTTATTAATAAATCGATATTTATTATTTTCAGTCGCCTTATTAGTGAGAAAACTTGACGATTTTGGCCTTATTCTTATTAAGCGGCCTCGTATTTCTCAATCATTAATTTTTTCTTTTTTTTTGTATCATAAAATGACATGAAAAAATTTGCCGCCCCCTACAAATTGCCGCCCTAGGCTCGAGCCTTACGAGCCCAATGGGTAATCCGCCACCAGGACCGCACACGGATCTGTAGTATACACGTGTACAATAAACAAACACACGCACACAGACATGGACACACACACACACACACACACACACACACACTGAGAGCAGGCATAGTGGAAACATACGAGTATACGTAGGTATGTGTATATATGTGTGCGCGTCGGATGCACGCTGTTCCCTGTTTGAAATTTGGATGTTTACGACAAGCCATCGTCGAGCTTAGCTCTTTTCGGCTTTGAAGCGCGCGCGTAATGACACGCCGCAGGGGATGGAAACGCATAAATCCGTCGACCGTTGCCGCGCGATCCCGAGCGCCGAGTGAACCGCGTGCACGCGACGCGAAAAAAAATCCTCTTTCCACGTACAAGATTCTCGTTCACGGATAACGCGCATCGGAGTGAAAAAAATAAATATAAATATGTATAAACCATTTATGGCATTTGCATATTAACAATTTATTGGGTAAACTTCGTTTCATAACGTAAAAGTTAGTCAAGGTTAAAAATATGGTTCCAAAACATACAATGAGAATAATTTATTATGCACTTTATCAATCTAACTTTCAATATGGTATATTAGTACGGGGTGGCCTACGTGATGACATACTAAATACACTGCAAGTTAATCAAAATAATATAATTATCAGAATTCGTAGGATTCTACTCATAAAGGATCTACGAATGAAAAATTACAAAGAATTTGGTGTTTTACCAGTTAAGTTCTTATATATAATAAATTGTAATTATGTTTTAAGCTAACAATTTTAAATTATATAATCATTATAAAACTTTAAGTAATAAAAGAGATTCTAGAAATTATGATTCTCATGTTCAATATGCAAATACAATTTTTGGTCAGTGTTTTTTAGATTATTTGGGACCATCAATTTTTAATTCTATGCTATTTGAATTTAAAAAACTAGAAGTATAAAATGTGTGGTGTATAAATGTTTATTTCTAGAATTAGAGCAGAACACCTGTTAATGTTTCAAAATGTTGTTTTCTTTTTTTCCTTATTTGTCTCAATTTATTCGGTTTTCAGTTTCATTTCTCATATTTTTTTTTTGATGTAATTTACTATAGTTTATAATTTATTTGATGTTCATATATTTGTTTATATTGTGTATATTGTTTATATTATATTTATTATTCAATAAAGACTTTAAAAGACTTTTAAAGACCTTAAAGAATAAAGACTTTTAAGTGTTGGTGTTTCACTACAGCTGTTGCGTATTATGTCGTACAACAGTATTTAACGCACGCGGGGTGAAACCTCACTCTAATTGATTTCCATTGAAGCTAAATGGTTTAATATGCATGGCAATTTTAATCGTAAAAATTGATTCCCTTTGCAGCACATTTTTTTCAGTTCGGAAAAAAATTATTTTAATTGGTCAGGGTTTTCTTAAAAAAAAACGATGATTGTAAGTTTAAAACATTATATACATTTCACATTTGCGGTAAAGTTCGCACAAAAACTCGATTATATTGTGTGTACTTATACGTATTTTTACCCTAACCATTATCCCCATCACTATAGTTAAATTGCACATAGACGTAATGAAAAATTGTAAAATTTTAAATGAATAAGAATATCATTTTAATTATCTTTTGATTGTGGTGTATTATTTTCAGTTTTGTGCCACGCATTAAAATGTGTCCATAAAGACGATGTAGATTTTACATTGTTCATTTGTACAGAATCACAAATTAAACACTTTGTCGAATCGTTGAACTTATTAAGTTTAAAATACTGCCACCTGCCATATTCTTTTGGGAGCCATGATTAAACAGTTAAGAGGACGCTACACCGGTAATTTTCAGCGGTAAAAACACGTCCACGAAAAACAAACTAAATCACATTAAAAAGTGGGTTTAGAGTAAAATTGCCTATTATGAAATTTAAAGAAAACAATATTTATGAGGGATTCTCATCGGTTTTTTTTTAAATTTTAATTATTAAAAAAGTTACAGTCATTTCAAAAATGAAAAAAAAAGGTTTTTGTGCCTATTATATCTAGATGTATATTTAGAATAATATAAAACGCCGATGAGAATCCCTCCTAAATGTTATCCTCTATCAATTTCATAATAAGTGTTTTTACACTAAAACCATTTTTTAATAGCTTTTTGTAAGTTTTGCGTAAACATGTTTACGTCGTTGGATTTAATTTTTCATTGCTAGCATGTGCTGCCACCTGCATGCCGTGGTGACAGCAGCCGCGATTTCGCCCCACTACGCCAAAACGCCCAAAACTAACAAAACAACGTCTCGCGCACTCTACGGAGTTCACTTTTAAAGTCCATATCAACAAAAGAACAATCGAATTTGTCGTGTCTACTTTGTTGTATTAGTGAAAATAAATAATTTATATCGACAATCCTACGACCTTCGAGAAAACTGTAATTTAATATTTATAACTATATATTTCCAACATTATATTAAAAATAAAATTATTTAAATATGTAATTTTTAGTTATTGTGTGCATACTTTGTTACAATTTAACGATGGACTTGATTCGGATTCAATATTTCTAAATTGCAATTAAAATATAAAACAATATAAGTACAATACTGTGTTGAAACTTATATAAAATATAAATATAAATTGATAAATATATAGCATAATTCTTTGAAAAAAATAAATGACGAAAACAAATAGGAAATAATTGATGGCTATTTACGTAATTTTTGTAATATCTCATAATAATTGTTTTATTATTTAGTAATACGTAAATCGGATCACTCGATATAAAAAGTTTCACGGTTTATTACTTTACTATTTTGCCCAACTCTTACTTACTAAGTTGAATAATATAATATTATTATACGAGTAGTTCATGACGTGTTTAAATTTGTATAGCATATTATATTTTAGTATCAGTGAGTATATTCATTTTTAGAATTATCAAGCTCATTTCTATTATTATACTTACCTATTGGCTATTATATTGTATTTTGAAATAAAACTAAATAATATTGTAATACATTAAATTACATTTTCTATTTTTTATTATTATTCAAGAATTGAACAATATAAAATATATACCACGTATAAATTATAATTAGTAAACATTAAATGTTACTTACGGTTCATTACGAACTTTCTTCATTATTTTTCTAATACATGTTTTACCTAATCTGGCACGCTTTTTATTGTGTATACAATATAATAATGTACTCTAAAAGTCTGAGGTACCCACGAATAATAATTTTTTTAATTACAACAAAATTATAGATATGAGAGCAATATATTATGTAAATTAATTTTATTATTTATTAACTATGGTCTATGATAATATTATAATAATGTAAGCAACCATGTACAATTACCTAAGTACAATTAAAAAAATTAATAATTAATAAATCAATGACCTACCTAACACGATTGGACCATCGATTTTGAACAAGAGACTTTGTAGTTATTTTTCTAATAGTACTCTTTACAGCAAGTTTTTTATTCGCCATAGTAAACGTTTTACGTTGGTTCGTGTTTCACAGCTTTCACGTTGAACAAATAAACACGATAAATGCACAAGTATATCAATCACCTAAACGTCCTATGTTACATTACGTAGTATACAGACAATCGCATTCGTATAGGGAATATCCAAGATATATTGGGGGCGGGAAACTTCGTAAGACTAAAAATTACGATAGAAACGATACGAACAAAAGTTGTCTAAGACGTAAATTTTCTGCGGTCGAATATTGTTGGAAGTTTCATCAGGACATCTATCTCGGTCAGTGCTGTATTCACGACAGATTTCACTGTTCTTATCGAATCGTATAACTGACGTCTGACGGCGTGTGTAAGTTTCCACACCACCTTAGCTATTTTCTAAGCATGAGGTATTACACCCGGTGCGTTTTTTTTAACGTGGTTTCCCCAGGTAGGCCTAATCCACGAAAGGAAGAATGAACTAACGCCGCCAGTTGTATTGAAATTTAAGAAATTTGACTTTTATTGTAACACAAATAGAACTAGATCAATAAGTATGTAACGGAAATGTTAGATTTGAGAAAGTTAAAAGAGCATCTTTTTAAGTACTTTTGTTGTTTATTTTATGTTCAAGTGAATGCTGAGAAAAAAAACGCTGTTAAATTTAATTAAATTTTATATAATGACATAAATTAGTTTGAATTTGAATGAAATTTTACAAGAACAATGTTTATGGTAAAAAGGACTTCGTGCCTATACACCCAAAATGCAATTCCTGACCTAGCCCTAACCCCTTTTAATATTGTTTCCTATATTTGAAAGTCCTCCCTTTCATAAACATTTTTATTCTTGAGTGCAGTTAATAAAACATATATTTAAGTATTGTTATCTTATAATTTACATTAAAGTGAATGCTGAGCTTATATGATCTTTAAAAATTACATTTTATATATTTAATTTAAGAAATTATTCAAACAATTGAGTACAAAATTTAACAACAAAAATGCTTAATAACTGGGAATTTTAAAATACGAAATTATTAAAAATTGAACATTTAAATTGTTAAAAATAATTGATTTTGTGCCTTTGTGGCTGCTGTCCACCTACAAGCCCTAGCCCTATTTTTAATTAAAATTAGTAAATCTCTAAAAGTGAAAAAACATTTAAATAAGCGACAAAAAAAGTTGCATGTACACGGAAAGCACTGTAAAAAAAAAAGATGCACCATGCATTGAAATCCTGGAACAAAAAATTAACAACAAAATTGATTAATAATAATGATAATTTTATTTTATTTTAAAAAATATAAAATGAAATTGGAAAACATACTCTTTGGTCAATGCGCAGACTGGTCCAGCTGAAGTCACCTAGTTCTAAAAAATATGTGGATAAAGGGGCATTAAAAAATTTCCGGCGATTCGCGTGCCGGAATTTATAATGCAAGACAATATTAATGCATTTTATTTCAAACTAACAACACTTCGTTATTGTTACGCGCGAAGAAAAAAATGCTAATTAAAATAATAACTAATACTAATGCGCATAATAGGTCACCAGGGTCACCAGGGATATTTCGTTGTACAGCGATAACTCTTAACTTAACTCTTATAATATATATTAACTCTTAACGGTTAACTATGCTAATTTTATTTAACTTGAGCGGCAGCCGATCAAGAATGGGGTCAGTTAAAACCGTTATAGGGAATAGGGGTATTTCGTTGTACAGCGATAACTCTTAACTTAACTCTTATAATATATATTAACTCTTAACGGTGACTTTGCTAATTATGGTTATGGGATAAGGGATATTTTGTTGTACAGCGATAACAATTTAAAATATTATTTTACATACTAAATAACGCAAAAGCTTTATAGGTACCTATATCGCAACCTTAAATATATTTATAACCTGCATGCATGTCGGTTATTTAATTTACACTGTATAAAACACAAATCTCATACCGGTATATAATTTCCAAGATCACGTATCAAGGAACTATATATATACGAGTTGGCCTCTCATCGCGATCCTCTTCTGACAAAAAAAACGCCGTTAAAATATTTTAAGTTATAAGTTATACACATTATATAATGAGCAAAAATTGATTGATTTCTTTACGGTTCGAAGTATAAATGAAAACTGCTAATAAAATAAAATATATAGAAGATGAGGATAGAATGGTAAAATTACGGTTGACATAGAGCGTACATCTGTATCACGTGCTGAATGGATGATTTATAGAAAATCAAGGACATTAAAAAATAACAATACTTTTATTTCTCTAACGAATCGGTTTTGGAATAAATAATTATTAACTAAAATTTCGATAGAACGGTTATTATGTCTATCTGAATAATAATTAAACTTAATTTCACCCAAAATCTCTGCATTTTCCATCATTTTGTGTGTTATTATCTTTATTATAATGAGGTATCTGATTATCTGGCAGCTGCACAGTTTATCGTAATTAATTAATTAATAATTTTAATATACAATACGAATACGAACAGTATATTTTCGGAATATTAGAACAAAATAAAAAACGAACTAAAATTACAAATTGTTTTCAAAATACATAATAAATACATTATATGTACATACATATATTCTTTATAATCTTTTATTAATGTATAATTTTTATAATATTTTTATTTGTAATACATATTTACCTATTATAATTTTAGTTTTTTTTTTATCAGGATTATTAAATTTATTCAATAATAAAGTATGTAATATGTAATATGTGTTAAAGTATTAAAATCAAAGCAAAATATGTAGTAAAATAAAATTTATAAATACTCGGTTATAAGACTCACTTTGTGCTGGTCCCAAAGTGAGTCTTATAAGCGGCGTCTACTGTATATATATATATACGTTATAACAATACACAATCTCGTCCCCTTACTCTTACTACTTATTACCAATATATATTATTATAATATGTATATAATATTGCCATAATTACGGTGACAATAGATCGTAAGAATTTAACAAGATCCCCGACCACTGAGCAATATATGTTTACCATTCCGGCTCATATTTTCAATGTAATAATATAATCACGACATGAACAAGGACTTTGTTTTGCAAAACAAAATGAACAAAATATCCCTGTATTATAAATAAAAATCTGGTTTTATTTAACAATATTTTGATCAATATACAGTCAATGAAAAACTTTGTTGATAAAACTTTTGGTAATTCAACAAATTACAATTTTGTTAAATTGACAAAATGGTTTTCTTGAATCTACAACACCATTTTGTATTTTTAGTTTGTTATTATGAAATGTTTTTTGTTGATTTGTCTAAATTGTTTCTTGAATTTACAATACCATTTTGGATTTTTAATCTGATAATAATGAAATAATTTTTTTGAATTGACAAAATAATTATTTTAAATCTACCAAATATAATATTAAATACATACATTTATAAGTGGAGGAGTTTAGGAAGAATAGGTATTTAGAAAATATGTTTTTTGCAAAAAACAAAACAAAACATTAAATTATTTTTGATTTATTCATAACACCCAGTATATAATACATTATGCATACAACTAAGATTTTAATTAATTTATCACTTGTTTAACTAAGACATTAGATTTATCATACTCTGTAGTTATCTTATAAAAAATATATGTATAAATAACCACACATCACTTGACTCTATTGGATACTCTACATTGAATATGTGAAAAATCTTAAAACAGATGTCAAAGGCTTTAATGGCTGAAAACATTTTATACTTAATGTTGTCAAAATATACAAGTATTTGCTTTGGATCAAATAGTGTTCCAATAACTAATATACAAGGATGGATTGAACCCATCCCAGACATTTTTTGGAGTGTAGATTCCATGTCCACAGAAGTTGGTGTAACAGTTATAAATGAGTTTTGTGAATCTCGTATACTGTATTTAGTAAAACCTTTTATACCATTTTCATCACGAGTAGATTTTTTCGATGAAGGAATGAATACACGGTGTAATAAATACATAATAACCAGTACTTTTGAATCTGAAAAATGAATAATTTGTTATAAAACATTTTTTCATTTTATAATTAATATAGCACACAAATAAATATTAACAAAAACAATTTAAGTATGATATTGCCTAATGATTGGCTACCCTGATATTTGTAGGCAGGTACTAAAAAATGTAATATGTATGTAGATAGGAATCATATATTAAAAGTCTATTACTGAATTCATCATTTTTTGTTCTATGGAATATTGTAATAATAGAATGCTTATTAAATATTGGTATAATAGTACCTACCTACTATTGGAAATGAATTGTTAATACATGCTTTTTAGACTTTTTCAAGTATATATACCTAATTTCTGATTTTAACAGTTCTTTAGTTAGTAAGATTTTAAATAAACTACTTTCATTTAATCTTAAATAGGTACAATGTATATTTTTATACTACCAATCTTACAAATATTACCTGTCGTCAAATCGTTAAGTGTATTATTGAATGTTGTCAAAGTTTGTCTGTTAGCAGGGTCTTTTACTCCCTCTTTTAATACTTCAATGAGTTTATTGCACGATTCTTCAAAAATTAAATTAAAATTTGAGTTGTCTGTGTATAAACTTAAGAAATCAATATCAACCAAGAAATATCAATAAAAAATGTAATAATAATCTCTAAAATACTAATAAAATCATGTTATTGTTTCAAGATTCTTCAAAATTGTGCCTAGTGAATTTCACAAAAATTTTGCCGCTTTTATTGTTCGAGTGATAATCAGTCACGCGACATTATTATATAATAATGCATAATATGAATGTTATCGGTGGACGGTTCGACGGCCGGTTTTGGCTTTCGTGCGCTAACCGTGAAGACTATAACACGTAGTGGATTGTGTTCGAGTTTTTCTACCATTTTTTAGTACTCTTTTGTTTTGTTACCATTTTTTTTACCAGTTACCACCAGTTTACCATTTTGTCATCACCGTCGTCTTGTGTTTTCCTACCACCACCAGCGCGACCGAAAACCAGGTCATAACTTATTATTATTGTGTATTATTGTATTTATTATTATTGTGTATTATTGTATTTATTTTTCTGTGTATTATTATTATTAATACCCCATAGCTGGCCAGCACCAGTGTGCCCCACAATATAATCCTTGTTACAATATTTAATAGTACAACAATATCTCTTTAAAAGAAAGTAGTTATTTTAATTATTTACAGTCCATTCTGCCTCCCTAACAATTATAAAAATGAAATAAGATTATAAGTATAAGAAATACATTTATTTGATGCATATTTTGTATTATTCTATCATTTTTATTTTTGAATCTTGATGTTAATATGTTATTAACTTTAATGAGTAATATATATAATTTTATATATATATATATACATTTTTTTAATTATTATTGAAAAATTAAGCTATATGCTACAACTTCTTCCAGCACTGGGGTAGCGTAACAAAAAAAATTATGGGATTACTTTTAGTATTCATTACTAAAATCCTACAATGAGTATTAAGAAACTTTAGGCAATATTTTCTATCCATTGGTAAAAGAGAAAATATTGTTGGTGTAAATAATTTTGAGGTAGTTACACGCACAAAAAGTGTTGAAACATGTATGGAGTGTGTCCTTTATCTTATATTATAAGATAGATATTCAGATTTAAATTCAGTATAAGATATAATAATAGATAAACACTAAATTTAAATTGTATATATTTATATGTATATTGTATATGAAGAATATAATATACTTTATGGAACTAAGTTTTTAGTAAAACAAATTGAAACATTAGTATAATGTATTTTTTCTAAAATTGAAAGATACAATTTTTAAGTTTGCTTATGTATTTTTAATCATTTCTGTTTTGTATATGTTTAATATTTAATTAATATTACTGTTTATTAAATAAGCTTGTTGAGATAATAAAGGTCTTAATTAATAATTATGATAATGTATATATTTTAGGATACTTCAGCTACTCTATTGACTCCATCAAAAAAAAAAAAATTAAAAACATTGCAATATATTTGAATGATAACGATGAAGACGAAGAAGAGGATGATGGAAAAGAAAATGAACTTAACCCGTCAGTGGTCGCGATGATTTTTATAACACCGTTATACAAGTTTTGCCAATTTTGCATACGATTTTCATTAGAATAAGTTTAAGATCTTAAATTAAAGTTTGTGTTTGTCGGTGAAACAAGAATAATGCATTAAAATATTACTTTTATTTCTTATAATGATTAAAAATAATAATATATTTAGAAACTAAAAATCAAATACATATCATCTTTTCAATACAACTTTTTATAATAACAATTTAAAATTAACTTTGTTATACCTTATACACAATTATAAAAATAGTAATGATAAATTTAGTAAATTTCGTAAGAATTATTATTAATTGTAACATTATGTATAAGAAAAAAAAAATGGAAAAAATTATAAAAAAAATAAGCATTTACTTCCTAACATTATTCACTATCAGACTCGATTTCATTATTTAAAGCAGAAATATTGATATATTCATAACATTTAATTTTTTCTATATTTGTACATATTAATGTCGATAAGAGGTATTTATAGTTACACACGAAATACACCAGAAACAAGCCAGTGATGACCAAACTCGTTTAAATGTTGGCGTGGCGCTCACATCGCGACCACTGACGGGTTAAACAAGAACCAATTGTCAGTAGAGGAAAGAGAACAACAGTCCTTGAATCAAAACTTGGAGTAACTTATTTTTGTTCTATTACGTATATGTATTAAATTATTATTTTGAATATATTTTAGATGGATTCTTTAAGCGAAGAAAAACAAAAATTACATCAAAAATAATTGGCTGTAGCTTTAAATGAAGCTGCCAAACAACGTTTAGCTGAACAATCTAGTGGCAAGGAAGCTCAAAAGGTTCGAAAGTCAAATGTATCTTATAAATATCGTAGTCAAATGCCACAAGAAAGAGATGTTAAAGACCTGAAAATTTATGTTGGTGAGTTATGAATGTATATTGAAATACTTCTTTAGTGCCTAAATTATATTATATTACAATATCATATATTTTTTATTAAAATGATTGTTTAACACTAAATTTGTTTTTAGACAAAAAATATGAAATAGTCATACATCCAGTATTTGGTATTCCTGTTCCTTTTCATATATTTACTGTTAAAAATATTTCTCAGAGCGTTTAAGGTGATTACACATATTTAAGAATTAACTTTTTCCATCCTGGAGCTGCTTTAGCAAGAGGTGAAAGTTATTTTCAAAATCTGGAATCAATGTTTGTTAAAGAATTGTAAGTTATTAATGAATAGGTATGGTTTGTAGGTATGCTATTTTATTATTATATACTTTTTAGAACATATCGAAGCTCAAACACAAGAGAACCTGGTGAACAAATTACAGCTACAAATTTAGTGAATTTATGGTTAACGCTATACCAATGAACATGCTGGATCATGTTAAAGAATGGCTAAAGTATGTTATTAAAATATGATATGCTTATTTTTATATTTAAATAAACTGTATAAGTTGACTGGTGTGTAGTTTTTATGATAAATGAACATAACATAATATAACAAACATATTAAATGAAGCAATAAAATAAAAATGTATTTAAATTCTTTTCTCAGATTTTTCATTAAATTTATGTAATATACCATATTATTATTATTTTTTAACTGATCTAAGCTTTAGCAACTATGGCAATTAGTTGTAGGGTAGTAACAGTTATTTTTGAAACACATCAGTACTTGGTGCATGGCTGTGTTGATAAAAACCCGGGTGATCACCAGTCCGGAAGCTAGTGTCACCAGACGTTGCTTAACTGTAGCACTGATCAGCAACTGAGGCTAACCCTTGAGTCACACTTATTCCATATTATGATTTATGCATTGTTTTAATAGGTTATTTGTTTTTTTCTTTATCATTTTTGTTAAAGTTCTTGTCACATTTGATACTCTGAAGGTATTCAGTCATTAAATTGGACTATAAATTGTTAATAATAAAGGTATGATTAACTAATTTTTGTTATATGTTAGAAAATAGTAGTAGTGGTAATGAGTGTGTTGTATATTCTGATAAAGATAAAAATTGTGGTGCTCCATTCATTCAGCAGCGTTATTCTGATTTAAAATCAAGTATTTACAATTTTTTTTAAATAATTAATACCTAATTATAGAGTCACTCACTTTCTTCAAGATACAAAATAAATTGTAAACAATATCTTATTTGGTGGGTATAAATAATTGTATTCAAATAAATAGTATAATATTATTATTATTTATTGCTATTACATTTTATTAAGTTGTTAAAATATTATTATTTTAGATTTTAATGGAAACGAGAGTGATAATATTTTATATAAATTAGTTAACTTATATTTTATATCATATTCTATATATATATAATTTTGATAGGAATTGAAAAAAATAAATCACCTGTTAAATGGAATGTAAGTGTTGACGATTTGTCTCTTGATATGCAAAAAACTTCAAGTTTTATTGAAAATTCATGGATCATAACTCCTGTAAAGTTGCAGACAAATGAAACACCCATTGTTTATTGCAAAAAAACATTAGATTTCCATTCAGATCCTATATTAAACAAAAACATCGGAGGTTCTATACATTCAAGTAAATCAATTTTGTTTAAATAGTCCGTGACGAAAAAATAAATATTTTTGTTTTCACTTTAGAAATTACTAAAAACTCTAATGTTTCAAACCATACTGTTCAATCAAAGAATGATGTGATGTATTCTCCAGGTACTTTTATATTTTTTTTAACTTTATGTTTCATAAATATATATATATTATACATATAATGTAAGATTGGTTAATATTTTACTCAATTTCAGATTTAATGAACAAATTATATCATACTGTAGTTTCCTTAAAATATGATATTAAGGAAAATCTTACAAAATTAGATCGTTTAGAAAATAAAGCCACGGAGAATGAATCACGTCTAAATATGTCTGAAGAATTTGGTAAAGTTAATGAACAAGAATGCGCAATATTGTGGAATTTTCCTATTACTTCATTAGAAGAAATTGAATTGTTTGAAGAAAAATTGTTGAATAAATCATTTTAATCGAAAATGGTATTTATTCTGATAAATTAATTTATATAATTTACTACTTATTGATAATAATAATGTGTTTTATTTTAGGATAAGGATCTTAGTTTAATGGTTCGGAATACTGTATCAGAGACTCTATGTCAAATTGTTTCCAAAATATTTATTAACGAAGTTTTAACTAAGTATTCATTTGGTGGTCAAAAGAAAAAATTATCATTTTCCATTTTTCCATTTTTTGTAATTATAATAATTTTATTTTCTGATTATAATTTTGATATAAAGTACTGTTCATTCATAGTACAAACAAAATCCAATTTTTATCAGAAATAGCATCATTATTGAAACTGAATATTTGAATCTGAAATACTGAATCTGAGTATTTTTTTTACTTTAAAAAGTGTTTTCAAACAATACGAAAAAATTGTATAACTAATACATATTTATTGCTTTGAATTTCTAATAAAAATTCCTTTTTACCTTATATAATATTTATTTTATCTTATCTTAATTATTATAGATAAATACATGGTTATGAGTGTTATGACTAATAAATTGTAATGTCTTAATTTTTCAATCATATTTATATTTGTTTTATGTTTTTGTAGATGCAATAAGAATTATAAAACAGTTCAAAGATACACCATCCTTAATGATAGAAAAGCCATTTAAAGAATATTTAGCAGGAGCAAAATTCCATGACTTAATAAAAAAACAAAAAGAAGATAATATGATGAAGACAATTTAAATTTTACTGTATTATAATTATAATTATGTATTACTTGTTTTTATTATTATTAATATTTTTTCATTATAATATATTAACATTGATTTTAGATTACCTCCAAAATAAGCATTAATTAATAAGCATTCATAATATGAATGCAATTATAATGAACCATATAAGGAACCACCGGCTATTTAAATTTAATATTTATACATTTTAAATTATTATTAATCATTACTTTCAAATATAAATATAACCATTAACCATTGTCCATTACTTTCAAATAAATATAACCATTACAACAAAAAACTTCACCCAGAACCAATATTTTGTGATTTATTCACACTAAGAATTAAAGCTTGTAAAAAGTGATGATGGAAATAAGTACCTACGTTTTGATATATTTTAAAAAGTTAACAGTTTTCACTGCCACATGTCACCCTTACCCCCTGAAATACACAAATTATTTACAAAAATTTATAATAACCTAACCATTTTACTTTTGTCAACCAATAAAAATGTTATTCACTATTATTATTTTATATTAATATAATAATATGATTAAAAGTTAGAAATGTCCATATCCAATACATACAATTAGTACAATTATATAGACAATTGAATATATTTAGAATAAAAAAATATTTCAGTTGTTGTAAGTAAATTTTTTTTATTTTTTTCGTCACAATCCTCATGTGCATTGACTAAATTTGATATTGATGGTCGAGTAGTACTAACGTTTGATGGAACAAATATAATTAAAAAAAAAAAAAACAATCGTAATCATAATCTGTTTTCAATTGAATAATATTATTTTATAATTTAGGTAATATATTATTACCCCATGCAAATGATAAGATTAATAGGTACTTGAATACTTTTAACAATATTTTTTAGAAAATTAAATAACAAAAATCAGGCAATAGTCATCATAGAAAAATTTAAGTGGTCAGTAAATCATACAACTTTATAACATGTTAATGTAAAATAATGTGAGTAATTATGTTATAATTTAATTATTGAAAATAGATGATAGTTGAATCAGAAAATCAAACCGTGCAGATCTTAGTTGTTAAAAGTGGATTCCAAACGAACTAAGATTTAGGGAATTAGTAAAGATCGTAACACGGCTTAATGATTATAGCAATATCATATAATATAAATGTAACATATAACAAGACACCATCAAGGACTGTATACATAGTTTGACGTACTGAATGAGAGTCAGAGTATATAATGAGTTTGATGTCATAAACTATTATCCCTAATACCTAAAAGTAACTAAAAATCCCTGACATTATTACTAAGGCCAATAGTGAAATACAATAAATACGAATTTACAATAAACGTATACTAATTATTAGTTGTATATTTTAACATAAATAAACTAAAAACTTAAAAAAGTACATAAAATAAATGTATATTATTTCAGATTTTTCAAATGTGTTCATTTATAAATAACATATTAAAATTAATAGCTTTTATGCTTTGGTTCATCACTTAACATTAAGAGCATTGTTTAAAATTTGCATAAAATTATTATAAAAGTGTCTTATAACATCAGTAGTTTTATAGTTTATCAATGAATATATGTAAAAGATCAGCAATGACGAAAGTACTGCAGAACTGCAAAATAATAATTTGGGATGAGTGTACGGTAGCGTACAGACGAGCATTAGAGGCATTCGATCGAACGTTTAACGATTTGCGAAATAATCAGGAGCTAGAAACTTCAACGAATTCTAAGGTTTTCCCACAGTAACAATAATAATCAATTATAATTAAAATATTAGATAATTATCATAATTTTATTAAGATTATGTCCATAGTTCCTCTCGCCCTCACTCCCAAATGTATTATTATATTCATATCTAAAGTGTTCCTCCTGTACTGTAAATAAAAAAAAGATAAATAAAACAAACTTTTGGATCTATGTTAAATGCTTCTTTAATTTATGACTTAGGACTACGTAGAAGATCATCACTATACTGCTAAACTTATCATGTTTTATTTTTGCTCATCTCGCAAATTAGTTTTAGGTAAACATCTCAGTATAAGAAACAATACAATTAAGCAATTAGAGTTTAAATTAATAAAATATATTATACGATTTGAAGTGTGCATAATCGTAAAAAATTATGCAACGGAGCTAAATAATAACAATCGATTCTATAAAATTATTAAAAATTAAAAAAAAGTACAAGGGGGTGTCTGGATTTAAACTCGCCCTATGGATTCTATGAATGCGCTAGCGGTCGGTCAGATCACGAATCTATACTTATAAAATCCAAATACCACTCACTCACTGATCGTTGTATCTCAAAAACTACGCAACGTACGAACTTGAAATTTGGAATAGAGGTTCTTCTCATATTTTCACCGTGCAATAAGAAAGAATTTTCAAAAATGTTGCGTTTTAGTGGAGTAATTAACAATTATAATTATTCACCGCCAATACGTATTGTGTGGCACGGCGGCACGCGGGTTTCCAGCTACCTGCGACCTATCATTTTTGTCCGTCGTCGTGCAGATAAAGTCGGTCCCACACGACTCGTGTATTCGGCGAATAATCGTCAATCGTGCCGCTGCCGCTTGATGAGTCGTGTGGGAAAGAATTACTCCTAAAGTACGACGATTATTTTGACTCTATAGCGAAATTTAATCTTGAAGAATAAATTGTTTATCGATAAAAATAACCTCATGCATCGCGCGTACACCAATGTCCAATACTCCTATTATATAATCGAACGATAAAATGCACACCGATAACATAAACCAGTACACATACAAATTATATTTATTAGTTATCTCTCCATTGCCTTGCCACGGTTAGCTTTTTAAATTTTCGCCCAGTGATTTAGCTACGCCTTGATTAACATATGAAACTTTGAACCTCTTTTTCATCCCTTTAAAATCAAAATTTCGAAAAATCCTTTCTTAGCGGATGCCTACGCCATAATAGGTATCTGTATGCCAAATTTCAGTCCAATCCATCCAATGATTTGAGCTGTGCGTTGATAGATCAGTCAGTCAGCTTACAGTTTTATAATTTATATATAATACTAGCTGAATAACCCGGCTTCGCCCGTGTACAGTTTTTTTGTGTAACCTACTATAACTTTTATTTTATCAGTTTTTATATTTATTACAGGCTCCTTTTAGATAAGTTTATCCTAGGTTGCCCATGTATTGTAACAATCAGAAGTCAGCAAAAAATTACTTTATTTTAATATTTTTAGACAAATTGTAATTATTATTACTATTATTAGTATTATTCTTTTTACTATTTTTACTTCTTATTATTATTGTAACATTATTTTATACATTATGGTGTTATAAAAATCCTCAATAAATACCAAAAATAATTGTCCGGCTGCCACCAGCTCACATAAACCTCCATAAGTATTAAATTTTAACATATCAGTAAAGTAGTCAGCAGAACCACGATAATTATTTCCATCACTATCATGTGACATTATTGAATAATCTTCCCAATGATTTATCACATAGGTTACAATCTTTTTACGTACTTCTTGGGCCTTATCTTGAGTGTCATATAACATAAAAGATATTGTCCTAAACAGGCAAGCTCCGTCACCAATAATTGGAATGATAGTGTGGGGCATCATTGTGCCATTTATGTTCAATAATTCGACAACCATATTAATTTGTAAGAATGTAAAAAATTTTATTTCAATACACTTCAATGTTTAAAAATAACGGTACATAAACTGGGGTGCGTATACGATGACGCATTAATATTCGAAAATGTAAAACACCTTGTGTATGCGTAAACGCTAAAGACATATCACAACTTCACAGCAATACTACAATAATAAGTAAAACACTTGACTAATAAGTGTACGTGTTTATTTACTATATAGTATACATTTGGAAGTACACGTAAACCAGATCGCAAGCCGTGAGTGTCGTCATACAAATGAAATATAAACGCTACGCGTGTGTGGTCAGTGGTGCGAGCGTACGACACAGGGGGGTGTTTTGGGTGTTCAAACATCCCCCGAAATATTTGGTTTTTGTATGGTTATTTATTTATTCAATTTTAAATTAATTTTTATATTATACTTTAATAGACAGATATAATATTACGTTGTGTTTGTGAAAAACCGACTAAAGCAAAATAAAATTTAATACATACTAACAAATTTATAAATAAAATAAAATGATACCTACTGTGTATTGACGTGGGTATAAAAGAATTCTAAAATGCATAAGGACATGGGAAAAACCTAAGCTATACAGACGGGACAATTACTGCGAATTGGAGTGTTAAAATTAATAAATAATGACGTTTCTGTTATATTTTGTTATCGACATTATCGTTCTTGTTTTTGTTTTGAGAATAATGAGGTGCGTATTAGTTTTTATTTTTTTGTTTATTAATATTTTAACTTGTTTTCTAATGTTGATTGTTGCGCTATTTAGGCACCAGCAGAAATATAAATTGAATGTTTAACATTGTTAAATGTACATAGAGACATAGAAGTTAATTGTGAAGATATTCTTAACATAATGGCTAAAACTTCACGAAAATTAGATTTAGTATTTTAATTTTTTTGTTTATATTATAAAAAAGTATTGGAAGTACTAAGTAAAGATAATTTTCTTAAAAAAATTTCGTATGTTTATTAAAAAAAAAGTTCTACTTTTCAGCAACTGATTTTCAAAAACACCCCCCGAAACTTTTTTCTGCGTACGTCACTGGTACGACAGCATGCCTACTCCCACTACTACTCCTGTTAGAAAAGCCCGTGTGCGTCATCGATTATGGCAAGCGTTATAAGTTATAACTTATAATAGAATCATAAATGACACATGCCACCGTGTTATTTTAAAATCGAAATTAATGATATACGGTCAGGTCTCGATATCTGATTGGGGAAAGGGGTCGTTCGGATTACCTATGGCTTAAAAAAAATTATCGAGACCCGACTGTAATGTGAGCTAGCATAATTTATAGATAAAGTGTTGAGTATCCGAGACATCTCTGCCTTTCGGTTCGGTCGTTGGCGCGGCGGTGCGCGGTGTCGGCGGCGGTGGCTTAAAAAAAATTATCTTTAATGATAATGATAAATCTTTAATCTAATAATCTTTAAATCAAATCTTTATGCAGTACGACACTCAACTGACGAACGTATGTAATCGACGTTCATATATTTATAAACGATATACACGTGCGATTACAAACATAATCGAAAAATGTTATTACCGGAAAATATTATTTATAAATTCATAATATGTACATACATACGTACATATTACATAATAGCGATAAGATAATTCTCAAGCCCATTCGGATTACCGCGTCTTTCGGATTAGCCTGCGTTCGGACTATCGAGACCCGACTGTAATGTGTTAACGACTGTATGTGATAAAGTGTTGGGAATCCGAGACATATCTATATATTATCTGCTTTTCGGTTCGGTATTAAGCTGGTCGTTGGCGGTGACATGGAAGGGGAAATTTGGGCGGCCACGTCTAGCCACCGCGCGTCGACGGCTGCCGTACCGCGAACCTCACCCACCGTTAATTAAAAATTAACTATTTTATGCTCTTTTTACCCTTTAAAATGCGAATTTCGAAAAATCCTTTCTTAGTGCGCCTATACATGGTAATAAGTACATTTACTGAAAATTTCATATCCATAGCTTCAGCGGTTGCGGCTAGGCGATGATGAATCACCCAGGACAAGTCTCTCTTTATATAATAGATAATATTATTGAATTATATAACAGGTAGTGTATCACTTAGTTCACTTAATCGCAGACAAGTAGACGGACGACGATAATTAATATCGTGATATAGATTATTGTGAAATAACGAAATCAGAAATAGTGTTGGTCTTTTTTAATTCATGGAATAGCGGTCATCATCAAAAACGTATGGCAACGCATGTCGATGTGCAACTACACAGAAAACTAAATATTTCCTTAAAACTATTATTATAAATTTAATAATACATTTTTCGATTTTTTACTTTTAAATACTTTTAAAATTTTAAGTAAAATTATGAATTAAAACTAAAAAAAAATGTTTATATTAATATAATATTTCGGTAAAATATAAGACCTAATTGCTTTGGCTGGGCCCCAGGGCCCAAGCCCTGGCTGCCCCCCCTCTCGTCGGGCCTGGGTACCTCACCAATTCACCATGCTCTGCATGTGGAGGAAGACGGTTCATGTTTTTTTTATTCACTTTCATATCATATGTATAGCACCGTCTCACATGCGCCTCATTTACGGGCAAGTGTCGTACAAATGTACAATACGTTTGTAACAACTGGCAACGGTTTGAACTGTACAGCATGATACCGTGTGGTAATATTTACAGAATGTTGTCTTTTTGACAACGGTTCCACAGCGTTTTACACCTAAAAGGAGTTTTTCCGGGCAAAGCCGGGTAATTCAGCTAGTTCAGTAATATTTGTGTGTAGGATAATGTCATATACGGCCAGTCCCATTCCAGGACGTAACTCGAGTACGTCTGCAGAGACGAATCGGGCTAGGCCAGGGATGGCAAATCCATGACACGCTTGCCAGAGGTGGCACGCAAAAAGATTTTGAGGGCACGCGAAAAATTAAAATATTTTTGGAAAAAATAATTCGTTATACTGAGAAATTAATTAGAAGAAATTCAGCGTGGTAGGGTGATAGGCAAATCGATGATAAACATAGGGAACAAGATTTAGAATGTGTAGAATGATATTCCAAAAGATTATTTTACTTTAAAAATAGTAGCATTAGCTGTTTTGTCTATTTTTTCTTCAACATATTCATGCGAGCTACTATTTTCAGAAATGAATTTTATAAAATCTGATTTAAGAAACCGACTAACCGATGAATGCAGTGCAGTATGGACTTTATTAAAAATTACTAATTATAAGCCAAATACCAACGAATTACTATTCAACAACAAAAAAAATAATTAATAAAGTAATAATATTATAACTATATGTACCTAAACCAACCTCTTTTATACTAAATAGTACATGATTATACAATGAAATTACGATAATTTTGTTGTTGAATATAACAAAATATTTTTCATGGCACGCTCGAGCAAAAAAAAAAGGTAATTTTAGGCACGTAGTGTTCAAAACGTTTGCCAACCCTGGGCTAGGCTGTCCACACCGTACACATCGGAGCGATACATATGACGTGTCCAAGACTCTCGTGCTGCACTACTTGGGTGGAGGTAGGATGGGGGTTGACAAGTTCTTAAGACTAAAAATTGCAACAGAAAGGATACGAACAAAAGTTGTCTAAGACGGATACTTTCTGCGGCCGAATATTGTTGAAAGTTTCATCAGGACATCTATCTCGGTCAGTGCTGTATTCGCGACAGATTTCACCGTTCTTATGATATTGTATAACTACCGTCTGCGGCGTGTGTAAGTTTCCACACCACCTTAGCTATTGTCTAAGCATGAGGTATTACACGCGATGCGTTTTTTTTAACGTGGTTTCCCCAGGTAGGCCTAATCCACGAAAGGAAGAATGAACAAATGCCGCCAGTAGTATTGAAATTTAAGAATGAAAAGAAAATTAACTCCGTTATTGTTACGCGTGAAGAAAACCATGCACTAATGCGCATGAAAGGTCACCAGGGTTAACTATGCTAATTAAACTTGGGGGAGGGATAAGGGATATTTCGCTGTACAACTATAACAATTTAACATATTATTTTACAAACTAAAAAACACAAAAGCTTAATAGGTACCTATATCACAACCTGAAATATATGTCACCAGGGTCACCAGGGTTAACTATGCTAATTAAACTTGGGGGAGGGATAAGGGATATTTCGCTGTACAACTATAACAATTTAACATAGTATTTAACAAACTAAAAAACACAAAAGCTTAATAGGTACCTATATCACAACCTGAAATATATGTCACCAGGGTCACCAGGGTTAACTATGCTAATTAAACTTGGGGGAGGGATAAGGGATATTTCGCTGTACAACTATAACAATTTAACATATTATTTAACAAACTAAAAAACACAAAAGCTTAATAGGTACCTATATCACAACCTGAAATATATGTTACCAGGGTCACCAGGGTTAACTATGCTAATTAAACTTGGGGGAGGGATAAGGGATATTTTGCTGTACAATTTTAACAATTTAACTTATTATTTTACAAACTAAAAAACACAAAAGCTTAATAGGTACCTATATCACAACCTGAAATATATGTATGTGTATATATCTATGTACGTGTTGGCTTCTCATCGTGATCCTCTTCAATCTAAAATAAAAATGAATATGTGATTTAATATATAATTCTCACTCAAAAACTAAATCGTCAAACCTCGAAAAAAATTACAAATTTGTTATTATTTTATTGTATTATTTTAGAAAATATAAAATAAAAATAAATTGAAAAACTTACTCCTTGGTCAATGCGCAGACTTGTCCAGCAGAAGTTACCTACAAATCTAAAATAGCGGCTCGAAATAAGAAATATAGTAATTTATAATGAAAAATACAACTTTAAAACAGCAAAAAAAAAAAAAAGATTTCGTTAAACAAACAGATCAATGTAAATGTAAAGGAAAAGTGAATGCTAAAAAAAACGCTGTTACATTTAATTAAATTTTATATAATGAGATTAATTAGATGAATTTGAATGAAATTTTACAAGAACAATGTTTATGGTAAATAGGACCTCCTACCTATACACCCAAAATGCAATTCCAGAGTTCTGACCTACTATATTTTAGACCTATTTTAATTTTTCTTTATTTCCTATAAGTCCTCCTTACATAAACATTATTATTCTTCAGTTTAGTTAATAAAAAATTGATTAAAGTATTGTTACCGAATATTTTACATTGAAGTGAATGCTTGATTACTAAAATCTTTAAAAGTTACATTTTATATATTTTATGAGTATAAATTATAAAAAAAAGACCGTAAAAATATTTTAAGTTTTAAGTTACACACTTTAAATAATGAGCAAAAATCGAATGATTTCTTTTTAGTCCGAACTATAAGTGAAAATAGCTAATAACATAGAGTATACACCTGTATCACGTGCCCAAACGGTGATTTCTAGAAAATCAAGGACATTAAAAATAACAATACATTTTTTGCTCTGACGATTCGGTTTTGGAATAATTAAATATTAACTAGTAAGATGTAAGAAAATATTGAATCTTAAGAATGAAAAAAAATTAAAACCGTCTGGGACTCCCTCAGAAATGCATTATGGGTGATGTCAAAAAAGTTATTTGGGAAAAAATATTATATTTTTATTATATTTATTTGATTTTAAATCAATTAAGGGGACTTGATTTAAAATGTTATTGTTTATTTTTATTGATGAAAAGGCTGAATTTCTACTCTGCCTTTTTTGATAATTATTTTGATACCCGTCTTGTTTTTCACGCCGATTTAATTTCCTACCAACTTGACTGTTTTGCAGTTTTCCATTAAATGTTTTGTCATTTTTATTCGTATTTTTAGTGTACTATACTCCGTTTCAAAAGAGAACATATCACTTTCACGCATATCGACTGACGGCTGTCCGCGGTCTCGAGCCCAATTTCTCCCACTCTCGCCGAACCGAGGCATCGATGGTGCACGACGGTACACGACATCAAAACTTTATGATGAATAATACCTATTACACAGATTTCAAACGTTTAATATATTATTTGTGATGTCTGACCGGCACGAGTAGGCCCAGGTACCGGCGATGTTTGGTGGGGGGTGCGCGCTGCCGAGCGAAAATCGGTCGCGAAAGCGGTATGTTCTCTTTTGAAACGGAGTGTAGTTGTTATTTGTGACTAGTGGAATTGATGCTTAGCGAGTACCGTGAAGTGAACATCTATATGTTGCTACAATACACTTTGTTCACCTTGTTATCGCAAAAGTTAGAGTTAGAACTAAGAAGCATAACTATAAAAGTCTACAAGCTTTATTTACCAATTAGTGGGTTTTCCTTTTGTACGATTGTAGATATTGATATAGGAAAATAATAAATAATATAAACAAAATGTTGATATGAGGTATTTAATAATAATAAAACTTTCGAACCTAATTAAGAATTTTATACACAAGTTTTTGAGTAATACATAAGTCGGATATCAAAAAATACATTTTAGTTATCATTAATCGTATCTCCAAAAATAAATGGTGCGTGAGACTTGAAATCCACTACGATAAACCCAAAGCTCGGATATTGAAATTTGAAAATCTTAGTTTCGGATTTCAACTTCCGAAATCCGGATTTGTCGGACTTTCGGAGAATACGGATTTAATTTCCATCACTGAGACGGGTACGATGTTACATAATATCAGTTTTGTTGACGTTATATTTACATAGGTATCCGAATCTGTTCGATTCCTCGTTACAATTATCGTACAGTACCGTGTTTCTTTAATATTAAAACTCTTTCTGTTCTTCATTTTTATGAAATACTGACTAATACAATAATTTTTATTTTAGTCCATAGAATCTATGGCATAAATAGTGAACGAGATTATCAAAAATGCATTATTTAACGTAGACGAATTTTTTGAAATTTTAACATCGAAATTTATTGTACTTGTTGTGGGATAGCCAGATAGGCATGTAAATAAGTACAGTATGTTTCAATAAACGAGATTTTGATCCTGAAATCTGATAAAACATTTTTCCGAGAAAAACAAAAGAATACAGATTTATGTTCTTATTCCTAAAAATAAGGAATTAACTCATGTTCTTACTGCCTAATAAATTATGGAATAAATTCCTTCATTAGTTCCGCGAAAAAAGAATCAATTCCAGGAATCGTTAAGAAACGCGTTGTTTAACAACATAATATTTTATACATACAAGCAAACATATCCGGTATGTGTACTTTATAAATTACACGGCACGCGTAAAGTGCGATATATTATATTCTATATACTTCATTCGAACAAAATTTCGAGCGGAAAGCGTAAAGAGTAAAGTATATGAGCACCTAGTGTGTATAAACTTATAAGCATTTATAATATGGAAGTATAAAATAATTATAGTCAATAGCATTATCGAAACATTTTTTATTGATCATTATATACATAGTACGATTTTCTTGACACTGAGTTGTACATGATATTATCACTTACTAAATAAAAGTATGGCCGGTAAATAAATTAAATGTATCACTGGAGTATAAATAAAAATAAATTATTACTAGAATGGCATTTAAAATGTTCCACAATTATCACAGCTCCAGATCAAGACAATTTTTACAGGAGGGGAGGTGGCACATTATTTATACCTACAAATTTTATATTTTCAATAAATTTACTGTAAAATATTAATTAAAAAGATATTTTAATAGGTACCAAGTAATAATATTAACATATTTATATTTTGTTCAACTTTGTTTACAAATCCAACTGAAATTTTCTCTTATGGTTTCTAGAAAATATGTCCGATACCTTGCTGTAGTTTGAGGAGTGCATTAACCATAATCGTTGATTCATTCGTATGTTTGATTAAAAAAATCAAATTGCATATCATCTGAAAATATGTTATAGAACTCAAATTTCTTCCGGTGCCAAAAAATGGCCCAACCCTCAAAAAAACTTATTCGCTAGATAGCGGAACACAGTTCGTTTTGGCATTAATCAGATTTTTTTTTAAACATCCTTGAACCTCATTGTATTTATTATTTTGATCTCCAAACAGAAATAACTTACAGATCTCCAGCCCTAGTCTCTAGTGAGTAGTAAAGATATATTTAAACAAAATTATATCAGCATCAAAATATTTTAAACGGTTATGAATTATGGTGTACCAGGAAAGTAGCATTTTTCAGAAAACTGTTTATATGTGTAGTATTTTACAAAGAATCAATAAATACTATGTTAATGATTTCTGGTACAATATCATCGGCTGTAAACCATTCAAACCCATAACATATTATGGGTTGTTTATGGATGATAATAACTTAGACACAAAAATGTTTTTTTGCGATACTTGAATTTATATTTTTATAATCTTACAGTAATGGTATAATTTATTGGAACATAACAAAAAAAAAAAAATTATATTTACATATTACAAACTGAATCACAGACATTTTGAACAGTGTTCGCAAATGATGTGTACGCTTTGTTTTGCCATATACATAATACATAAGATTAATACTTAAATAGTACTTTATTGACATTACTGTCATAATAAAAATTTCACATGATATAATATGTTTTTGAATAAGTAGAAAACGGACGAGTAATACAATAACTTATGTCCGTTGATACACAGGTACACATAATTATGAAATAGTACGTAAGCTAAATATTAGGTATCGATTATAAATTTTACAAATAAATGGTAATAATAATTTGTTCTATTTTATTATAGGGTAATCATGAAGATCCAAAACAAGATATACATCATGTTCACATTAAGTAGTGGGTTACATAGCTTTTGTGGGAATTTAAAAATAATAGTTATAACGTTCATCTGAAATAATAATTGCCATAATAATAAAAATAGTAATAATAAATTTGGAATATTTTACATAAATGCTATAATTTAATAGGGTCATATATTTTATGTACACAAATACAAACAAGTGATAAATATAAATATTTATTTGTTCTTTTCTTAATATGTATTTTTTTAAATTACGTTGACTACCAGTAACAAAAAATTAAAGTAATTTTTGTTACCATGTGGCAACGTCCAAAAATGTATGTTTTGTTCGTTTTTGATTGTAAGTAGTAATGTGATAAAAAATTATCGGATGGGATTTTTATAATTCATAATACTGGGACAAACAAACTATCCAAAACAAAACAATTGAAACACACTTAGACATATTTAATGAAAAATTATGAGATAATTATTAAAAGAAATAGAGGAAAATACCAAATCGGTAAAAAAATGTCGTAGGTATGGAATGTGATTTTACGATTCGTTTATACACTGATCATATTGTTTTCTTAATTATAAAAAAAAAAAAAAACGAAAAAAAAATTAAAAACAAAAAAAATGTACTCAGAGGTAATGTAAGACGCATGCGGCAAGGCCGACGCGAAAAAGTTTTGATCGACACGACATGAATAAGTAGATCATTATTATATTCATACACATAATATAGGCGTATGAGTGAACAGATTGTTTTTGTTGTGGAGAGAGCAAATATTTCGGATAAAAATAAAAAAAATACGGAATGTTCATGAAGTTTGACGCGAAACGTTTACAGAAAAGGAACTCAAGAAAAACTAAAATTAATAATATTCTTATGAATTCGTCGTTGTCTTAAGTGGCCGTGTAAAATAAGTGTACAATAACAACAACAATAAAAGTAATAATAAAAATAATAATAATAATAATAATAAAAATAATTATAACAACATTAATGTTATTGAGAATCAGCGAAGACGAAGAATAAGGATGTAGTACAGGCAGTGGATTAACACGTTTTTACATATTGTTGGAGAGGAATTTGGCTGTGACATAAGAGTTGGTGCGCGGACGAAAAACGAAGACGTATTTTTTTTAAAATGTTATTAGCTCTCTTTTAGTGGATTTTTTTTTTTTTTTCCCCCCGTTCTAAAATATACATTTCTCATCCGGACGGCGGGCGTTACCGCTGCAGGTGTCCGGGCGCGTGTCGTCGTCGAGTCGACGGTGTGGTCCGATCACGACCGGTCACGTCTCGGCGAACAGTGCGGTGCTGCTGTCGTTGTCCTCCAAGTTCATGTCGTTCTGCGGCCGCAATAGTTTCACGTAGCCCGTGTGTTGACTGCGCTTCCGTTTCACCTGTACGACAACAAAACCCCGTTCATCAGTGATCACGTCATTCGCAACAAATTACAGGTATATACACGAGCCCGGTCAGTGGTGTCGGGGGTCTAACGGCGCCGCAAATTCGAAGCACGAAAATATTGACAACAGTTCTCTGCAGCGGCCGGCCACTTCACGATTATACACTTAAAAGACTTTTTCCCCTCCCTTTACTAATCACTATCTATCTTATATGATATGTGCACAAGGCACAATAAATAAATGAGATACAGTAATAACAAATAACAGAGGACGCGCCGGGTAGTCCGGTGATAGAGAACACTCAGTGACAGGAGCATTTCTTTTTTTTTTTTACAATCCTAAAGAAGATCTTTACACCTTTTTCGATTTAATCGACTACTCGAATTATCCGCGAAAAGAGTTGCGGTTGAAAGACGACAGATTAAAGGGTTTAGATAGTTAAGGTTTGGAATGGAGTTTACGATGAAAGTTTAAGTAGTGTTTTTTTTTTTTTGCTAATTGATTTGTATTAAAATAGTTAAGGTCGTTACGACAAATGAATATTGTTTGAAATGTACACCAAGGTGCTGCGAGGTAATGACCGGAAGATAAATGGATTGAAACTGTTGAATAGTACGAATTCGAGAAGGCTTAGCAGCTTTAAAAATGTGGATACTGTCGGCCCGAATAGGTCTTAGAGTTTACACCTACTACGTAAACCAGTTAATCTACTACGACACGTCTACCGTTTCCCATCGTAACAGTACAACAGCGAATGGCTGATCCCGGAAGTTGAATGCTTAGTTCGCATGACGTTAGTAATTTGTGTAGTTAAGGTGAGTTTTCACGAGGTAAGTACTAGGTGGAGGAATTAAAACAAACCACTAATTTGTTATAACTTGAATCATGTGGACACTACGGATAAGCTAAGTGCTAAATTTAGATTTAAAATATAGATTTGGACGGATTAATTGACCTAATTATTTTAGCGACTACAGAATTAGTACAGATGATCGGTTCAATTACGCGATTAGTGGTTATACTCGATTACACGATACTTGAGCGAACCACTAATAGGTGCCTGACACGTCATAGTGATAACTAGAGAGGCTTCGAGCGGGAAGTCGCGCGGACACGGGCACCGTGTCTCGCCCCCCCCCCCCCCCCATCCCATCCGACCCGGGTCGCCACTGACTGACGGGGACGCGGTTGCGAAACACTCACCACCACTGCGGACAGAACGACCAGGACGGAGACGACCGCGACCAGCGCCAGGTAACCGAACATGGTCGCGTCGGCGTTCGCGCCTGCCGCGGGATCGCGGCGCACGGACGCGGCCGCCGCCAGGTTGTCCAGTTCCCCGTTGACGGACGTCCGGCGTTTTTCCGCGGGCGTCAGGTTGTGACACTCGCCGGTGTCCGAGTTGCAGCTGCAGCAGTCGTCGTGCGGACGCGGTCCGCAGCACGACACGCACTGCGAGTTCTTCCGGTCCAGGTGCAGCGGGAACATGCACGCCGAGCAGCTGAACGGGCCGGGGCCGGTGCACGCGCGGCACGACGCGTGGCACGGCTTGCACAGTTGCGTGGGCGGGTCGTAGTACTGCGAGCCCGAGCACTCGGAGCACAGGCCGTCCTCGAGCATGAAGTGCGGCGGACACGACGTGCACTGCAACGGGCCTTCACCTGCAAGTGACACGAGCGATGGTGTTTAGTATACGAGTACGCTACACAGTGATTGTGACGTTATATAATATACTCTCGTCGTGTTTGGCCATCAAGTTGCCCGACCCCGAACACCCGATCGTCCCTCGTGCACGGTTACGGTAGCAAGCACGAGTTGAGTCGAGTGTCCCCCTCGGGACTATAGTAAATCTAACCTCCCCGGGAACACGAGTTTTCCCGTTTTTGCCGAGCGGTGAGACGTTATATCGAGTTCAAGTTTTCCATAGCGGCAGGGTTAAACGGTTACACGTATAACTTGTTTAAATTAATAATAAAGTCAAGGCAGGATTTCTCGGTTTGCCACCCCAATCATATTGTGAAATAAGACCATTATAATTTTGAAATTGTAAGAAATAAAATAAAAAACTTCAAACAAAAAAAAAAAAACAGTTATGAAATAACAATTTTTCACCCCAAGCGATCGCATGGTTCACAGTCCCATAAATACGAAACTTGCTAAAGCGTTGGTATGAGGGTACGCGATCACTGGTGCAGCGAATATAAACATTATAACGACAAAATGCGTGGTACTGCGTTATTCTGCGAAAGAGCAACATCGTCGTTGAAACTACCTGAAAGCCGATTGGTGTCTATTCATGCACGGGATCGAAAAACTGTAGCGTATTAGTCTTCACTAACGTGCGTAACGTGAAACTTGTCATAGACTGAAACAAATAATGTTGTGTACGTTTCACTTGTACGAAACGGAATATTTTTTTTTTATACGCGAGGGTTTTATATAAAACGTTTTCTCTACTGTATTATCTCTCAACGTTCATATAATAAACGTATTTGTGCACTAAAAAGCCACCTATCTATGTAGTCGCTCGATCACGTGTACGGTATGCGAGCTTGTCGGAACATAATAATAATGTATGCGTAGGAGGGACGATATGGTATTATACGCGGAGGCGGTGGTAAGATAAAAACCGTGTTTTATTACCCTTGCAAGTCTTGCAGTAATGATGGCATTTCTGGCAACCGAAGTCCGACATGAAGAAACCCTGCGGACACTCGGGGTGACATTCGCCGGCGGCCAGTTGCCACCCGCGTGGACAACTGACGCACTGGTCCCTGCGGGGGCCGCTGCAAGTCATACAGCTCAGATAGCACTTTGCGCACGCGCCCACGTCGCTGTAATATCTGAAAAAAAAACGTTACATGTTATAGTAATATTATATCCGGTTATGACATAATATACAGGCACGCGTGGAATTATTAAAAGGCAGCACCGCCGCCACGTGTCATCGTCTGCGAAATCGAGTTTTACACACTTTGGACAGTATAATAGTAAACAGGTAAACGGTATACGACGTCATCGTTAACCGACGCGTATTAGTATATTTCGTACACTCTACCGCCGTGCGCGATATTATTGATTGAAAATGGGGGGGGGGAAAGAAACTCATTGAAAACCCGAACAGGTATTACATTAGAAAGCGGATAAAACTCGATTTTCACTCCCTTGCGAATACAGCACGTGCTCGGCTATCGGCGCGTTTATTCCAAACCGCGCAGTGGCACCACACACCACGTGCCGACTACAAAACGAGACGGTCAAACCGCTGTGTACGTGGTGTGGGCATGGCGTGCGTGTACGTACCCCGGGGCGCATGTCGTGCGGCACTGGCCGGTTTGCAGCAGCAACGGCGAGTGGCACGTCGTGCAGTTGGTGCGGGACACGCATTCGATGCACGGATGCGGGCACGGCTGGCACGTCGCGTAGTTGCCGAACCGCAGGTCCGGATAGAAGCCGGCCGAACACTGTTCCACGCAGGTGCCCGGCGCCTGGAACATGGTCGGCGATCGGCAGGACAGACAGTTTTCCTCGGAGAAGTCGCTGCAAGTCTCGCACGATGCGTGGCACGATTGGCACTGAGAACCGGTCCAGTACTGGCCTGCTGTAGGGGGAGGGGGCAAAAGAAAAACAACGGAAACCACATAAGAGCACGTACAGTTAAGAGATAGGTAACCTGTGCGACGTGATGGTTATACCGCAGATTAGGTAAGACCAGACGATGCGCTTAGGATTTTATTCGATTTAACTCGATAATCAACCACAATGCTAATGCACGAGGAATTCAACCGTCGTAAAACTCCTCCTTTTACTATAAGTATTGTATCAAATGACAGTTTTCAATAAAAATAATACTAATTTCAGAAAAAATATTCAAAATATTAGATAGTTAGATTTTATCTAATCTGTGACACTGCACATTTGAGGTTGATTTTCGTTGGCTTACATTACATGGCTTGAAAAAGGAGTGCACCACACTCGGGTTTTATCTTATCTGTGGTTATATGCTGAAGTTTTTTTCACCGACAAAAGTACACGTCTATAATCGTTTATGTATATGCAGGCTTGTGTCGAAAATCCGTGTTTTCGAATCACGTCCGAAATGATGATTAAAGTTTATAAGTTTTATGTAGAATTTCATGCGGCAGTTATTAAACAAGAAACCCTTTTTGAGATTTTAATCGAAACGACCGAAGGGCGTCCGATTTTGTTAAGTATGCAGAAACGATATTAATTATTTTTTTTATGAACACAAAGGATGAACATATATAATCGGTTCAACGATAGAACATGACTGCAACACGTAAGCGATGATGAGTATTTATCGGACAATTAAGGAGCGGATAAGTGGTTGCTGTGGGGAACAACGAGCTTTGGTTTCTGCGCAGTCCTACTCTCTCGTTGAACTTACTATAGAAAGGATATATAAATAAAAAAAAACATTTAGTTTGATCAATTCTGGTATGACTAGAATTGCTAAAGTTAGCGGTGTACATTATTGTTAGCGTATTCTAACTTGTAATCAACAAGTGGATTTAAATTCAATATGTTCCATTAAGGTTCTGGTATACTGCCTGACACAAATAACAGAGTAGCACGTTAAACATTATGAGTTTCCATGAGAATTCTGGTATACTAAGCAGTAGAAAATCGATATTTTATCACATTTTTTTTTAATTTATGTACATTTCAGGAGATGCAAAACGATTGCTTATCAGTTATCATATATCATATATTATTATATCAATATCACACCTACATATTTGTTCATGAAAATATTTGAAATATGTACTGGTGTGAAATTCGGGTGTGTCAATATTTATGGTTTTTTTCTGATGCAATTCGGATAATAGCCCTGTATTTGTGTGTGTGTGTGTGTGTGTGTGTGTGTGTGTGTGTGTGTGTGTGTGTGTGTGTGTGTGTGTGTATCGCACTCATTTCGATAACGTAAACAATATTTTACCAGGTTGACATTGTTGGCTGCCCGTTTTAAGACATCGTCCTTTCTTGTTCAGCGTGAAGCCTTGATCGCAAGAATGACACGCAGTCGAGTTGCAAGCGACGCAACCCGTCGGACATGCTAGACACTCGTGACGTTTCTGGTCGGGATAATAGTAGTCTGGACACTTGGAATGGCACGTGCCTTTGAGTTCGAAGTAACCCGATTTGCACGTTATACACTGGTCGGAGTTCGGTCCGGTGCACGATTCGCATTTAGCGTCACAGGCGCCACATCTGAAACAAATCCACATTACGCTCGCCACTCGTGTATAATATAACGCATTGTTTCTCAACCGTTTTATAGTGTCGCGGACACCCAAAATAGGTAAAAAGTAAAGTTAGTCATCACCCTCTTGTAATAAATATTTATGCGAGTATAATAATGATCGGTTTAACCAGTTACAAGTATCTTATCGCACCTAGGGACAAGACTAACATACGTTTAAAATATATAGAAAGAAAATATTTCCAAGTATGTACATTTTTTTTTTTGTTAGTTAAAAAAATTATAAATAAAACGATTTTTTTAGTTCATTAGCGTTCAATATTTTCCAGCCCACGCGAATACCTCTTGTATATGGAATCACAACCCCAAGGTTGAAAAACGATACTCGAACGGTAACGATATTAATCGAAAAATTCGTTATTATCGTCTATAGAACTATGCATATAAAATTACGTCGAAAACACGTCTTATTGACGGCGCAATGGAAAGCAACGCGATAATAATATACATTATATCTGTATTCCGAACCCACTTAGTGAAATCGATCTTTTCACGACCTGGGTATCCATAATAACACGTGTCTACATGGCGAACATGACGATTAATTACAAGATTATATGTAAACAATATTATGATATTTTCGTAAAAATTTCGCGTTTGATTACATTACTCGGATCACATTCTTTTCATCCGTTCCACGATAAGGAGAAAAGAAAAAAAAAGGTCTGCAGACATTACGTAATAAAATTGATAAATTTCCCGATGAAGTGACTCTACTTCACGAAAATAGCTTCACTAAGTGCGTACTGTTTGGATAAAATAAAGCCGGGATTTCACTACATGTGGCTACGCGTAGAATCAAATGTTTTCAACTTGATGGTGACGCACAACTAATATTTTCTTAAACATTACAAAAGCAATGCGACACAACCCGATGCATGTTGGAATACCTATACACCGTATTGAAACGGAAATCGTTGCTGGTCTAGGATATTATTTGCTTGGTAAAAAATTTATAAAAATTATCGTCTCCACCAATCACGATCATCTTATTAAGTATTTTTCGCTAAACAAGTACTATAACTATGTATATGTATGGCTGGAGGAATGAATTACGGTAATTTAACTAGGTGAATAATTTAATTATGTTCTCTTCCCCCGTTAGCCAACCTCTTAAAATGCCTCAACTAGTGCATGGAACTAGAGCCCCTATAGCTGGTCGTACTTTCCTCTAAGATCGAACGTGGGAAATCGTTGCATAAAACGATTGTTTTGAAGTCGGACATATTTTACTTACCGATAATCGTTAGTTTCATAAGTGTTAACCGGGCAATTCGCGTAACACTGGTTATCGTGGAGCACCAAATGATGTTCGCAGCTAGTGCAGTGGTCCGGACGAGCTTCACAGCTTCCACAGTTCGGACCGCACGCGACGCAAGTGCCTTCATCTGAATCTGCGAGCAAACACGTGACGATCAGTATATAATAGAGCAAACCAACGGGCGAATAGATCGTAGCCGGTGGAATCAAAGAGAAAAAAAATTACTTTCAAAGTATCCGTCGGGGCACTGTTGCAAGCAAACGGCTAAATCGGTAACTCTCAGGTGAGCTGGGGCGCACGTCAAACAGCTATCTTGTCCGGCACCGGCACAAGTCTCGCACGACTCGTGACACGGCCAACACACACCTCCTTTGTTCGGGAAGCTGCGAGGTGGGCAGCGGCTGACGCAAGTGCTGCAATATAAACACACCATACGTTAAATCGATGTAGTTAGACACAATTATAATTCACGAGAAATGGTGCGATAATAGTTAAAATATAATTTTTACATGATTTTTCCAGTATAATAGTTATAGGAAAAGCAGACACGCAGGGAGGACAGATTACAGTATGTTTCGTCCGTACTCCGACACCATCATACTTAGAGAGAACAGAGAAAACCAAGAAAACAGTGTTCGGTTCATCTAAAAATGGACAAGATTTTATTGAAGACGGACGTACTGCGAGTTAAGGATTTTTTATTTTAGGTTAGTTGTAGGGTTTTTAATTACTGAAAAGATAAATTCCTATTTTATAGGTTATGCGCCAATAGAAAAAAGTTGTTGTGAATATAGCGCCATTGGCTTATTGACCCTACAATGTGACTTGCAAAGAGCGCCACGTAGGGTTTTCAAGCATAGTGTTATTCATGTATGATTCGCAGACCGATGTAGATACGATTACACAGAACTATTGGACCACTTTTACTGATCCTAAAAAGTGTTATCCGGATAAAAAACATAACATCTAAAAGCTAGAATGTAAATAATCCGGTTAGGTCATACGGAAAATAATTAATACTTTTTTTTTACGTTTCACTGTTCACCGCACTTTTTTTAAACAAACATAATAAATTAACCGGAACATGGAACATTAGTCAGAAGTGTTGAATTTTTTTTACGAAACAAGTTTTAGTTTTTAAGTAACTTTCATCACATCTAGAAATCACTTTTAGGTCGACACATATTATAATTAATTCTGAATTTCTGGTTTAAGAATTTATCATTTCCTGAATTTATTCGTATATTTTAATAGTTGTATTATCAGCAAATTGTTATTTTCCTCGGAGACGGGTGAAAATATATCAAAGGATCGACTTTTATTTTTGAATTTATTATTTTTAAAGAGTCCAAGCATTTTATCCAGCCCTTGTATTATAAGCGTTATAAATTTTATTTTTATTAATAAATTTTATTGTTTATACATCAAGAGCAAAGTATAACAAAATAAACGATGAGCTGGGGAAAATTAAGTTTCAAGATGAGTAATAAACATATACATTATGCGATGTATACATTATTTCAAGTATGTCTGATTGAATTCAAAACAACATAAATTAATTACTCAATAGCAAACAATCAATTGACCTGAAATATCTCGAACTATAACGAACATTATAATGCAAATTTTTATTAAATGCACGCTCACAATATTCATTAAAAGATGTATTCACTTTATCCAATCAATTTGAACTCCTATTTTATTATTAAAACCTTATTGAAAATTGTAATCCTACAATCAAGTTAAGAAACGTAAATGCAACATATTATCTACATGTAATAATAATAATATTATTAAATGCATCATCACCAGCTAAAAACTAATTCTCGTTACATAAATATAAATAGTAAATATTATATAAATACGTTACAGATTAAAAGTGTTGTTACATTTAATAAACTGTATGAACTACAACTTATTATTCGATATACAATTATTAAACGAATTCAAAATAGCAATGTTGAAAATTAATAAAAAAAAAAAAACAATTACCTCCTACTACCTAGTATTCAAACTATATACGTATAATACTTGTAGTTTCTTTGAATATTACTAAATATATATTATTACTCGTAGACAGTACTATTACTACTCACATATAAGTTATTAACTAAAAAAATAACTACTTTTAAGAATAAAGTCTTTATTATTTGAACAAAAAGTTACATTTTTTATATTATTTAGTTTTAAATTACAAAATTGTATTCAAACATCATTTATTAAAAATAAAACTATTATTTTGCCTTCTTTTTTTGTCGGTATTTTTTGCAATACGGTTTGTATAAAATTAAAATTGAACGAGGTTACGAAAAGAAAAAACAATTAAAATGTGTTTTGAATAAATTCAGTTATTAATTTATATTGAAAGGTACTAGAAATTATAATTTCTCGGTGTGGCTAGTGTCGTTCTATTTCTATCTTCGACCAATACTATTTTATCTACTTTGCGATAATTATTCGAAAAAAAAACTATTTAACGATCTGTGAAGAACTTACACAAATTAAATTACATAATTTTATAAATGTATTTTAATTGTATTTATTTCTCATGAAATTATTACAGTTAAGATATATTATTTTGGTATTTTCTTATACCAATATTACAGCGTTTATAGATATATTTTAACGTTCTTTGAAGACATTATATCAAATAATTGAAAAAGCACATATCAAACTTTATGGTTCTTTTTTATACTTAAAATAAAATCAATTCAAATATATTACTATCTAAGTAATATAGGTAAGGTTCTCAAAGCGAATAAAGTCGAGTTCACGTCGATGGAACACTGTTTAGTATTGGTTTACATGGTGTCTTAGCAGGATTTCACAAATTAAATAACTTTTATGGAAATTCAGTAATTTAACTTTGTTTTTATATTAGTTCTGCGCCATAACAGTATGATTCAAAAATTTTTTTGAGTCTTTGGATTTTGAAAATTTAAATTTAAAATTTAATCCTATAAAATGGCTATTCATTTTTTTTAATAATAAAATAAAATGTTATTTTTTAATTTAAAACTGAAAAAGAATAACATTTATAACAAATATAAATAGGTATAGCACAATGTTTTATTATTTATTAAAAAAAAATTATAATAATTTATATCGAACAAAAATAATTAATTAATTGCATTTGTCATATCATGCTGAAGAACTTGGTATTTATAAAATTACAGTCTGTAAACAATATGAATACATTTTTGAAGAATATTTCAAATGTATACACGCTAAAGATTATAGGTAAGGGCAGGCTCACAGGAAACCCCTTATTCACCTTATATGTTATTTAGGTACAATCCATGCCTACTGAAATTTGAAATATATACGAGTATACACGTATGATTTTATGGTTAACTAAACCGTTCGCTATACGTTGTACAAACTGTGCAACAGTAACTATGACAGTCGAGTACGTTTTGTAGAACGAAAACAGAAAAGAAACCATACAATTCTTATGTTCGTGGGGCACTGGGCTGGAGCCTGCGGATAATACATTTAACCGAAACCTTATTTTCCAACTACCTATATTTATAGCCACGACTCGAGGTACCTACTGATTGATGGTGGGTATTTGAATTTTTCCGCAGGTGGACCACCACCTCATTTACAAACTCGTGTATTTTTCGTTCTGTGATAGTAATGGGACCGTCGTAAATATTGACAGTCGCATCAGTCAATCGTCGAACTTTTTAATTTGTCTATATATATTAATAAAGTACAACGAAACGAAATGTAATTCTACAGTGAACTCTATATTCATCGTAAAAGAAAATAATATCACTCCAAGATCTACTAGGTAACTAAAAAAAAAAAAAATATGTAGAAATTATATTTAATTCCCATCGGTTTCGACGCGATACGCTCTTTGATTTTATCATTTCAGAAAATAGTATCATTCGCCTGCAGGCCAAACACGCATATTGAGTCCCGAATATACCTATATATATATATATATATTATACATACAGCGTGTGTCGGTTACGAACGGAAACTACTTGTTCTACAGTTTTATATAGATTAGTCGCCGTGCGGTGTCATTTGAATGTCACGAAAAGTTTATGTAGCGTCATTTCGAAATATTTATCGACAAAATGTTCGTGAACTGTATAAAGTTTCATAATAAAGATTTGTACGGGCTTAACGCGGTTTTCAAAATTCTCGAACGTCTACAATTTTTATGTATTGCTATAAAGGGAGTATAAAGTACGAGACGACGCGTTGCGACGAGTTGGGAATGAAAAGTTCTCTCGTAGAGATAACAACGGTTGAACAACTGAGAAATCGCATTACGAAAGTCGCAAAACACAAATATATATAACGTGCGACACTGAAAGTGTACCAAACACGGCAATGTTCATTAATAAAACTTTGCATAGCTTTGGGAGGTGACCATGTAGAACATTTAATGCGAAGGTAATGCAGGAAATTTAAAACTTTTTACACATTTATTTGTTATTTTTTACTTTTTCCGATTTTTTCATTTCACGTTTTTTTATTTTTTTTTATTTAAGATTGACAGCTCTCCAAAAGTTTATTTATGGTCCGGTTGTAAACTTGTTCGGAACATATTTTTTGTTTTAAATACCCTTGTAACTTGTTATCCATTCATTTATATGTGTATATATTCTGTGCACTATAAAATGTTCAAACTTCTCAAATGTTAGCACTGTTTATCTTTCCGAGATGCGAATGCGCTTAAAACATTAGCTACGGCCAACGTAGGATTATTTGTATTATTTATTTGAAATTTAGTTAAAATACCATCTGCGAGGGTTGCACTGTTGAATAGGTTCTTTACCACCTATCCAGGTACGCATATTTAACTTTGTTTAATGCCAATGCTCGAATTTCGTTTATTATTATTTCATGGGGTGGCATGGCAAAAAGACATTGTCATAATACTATAATACAACAAACAAGCAAAACTAATGCACCTGTTTTATTGTGTTATAGAGTTTACGAGTTTAACTCTATTTTAGGAGTTATTTTTGCATTTAGACGGTATAAAAGTGTGTACCGACTTTTTTTTTAGTAAGAAAATACAAAAAAAAAACCGGAAAAGTTGACTGAACGTTATGAAAATGTCTTCTATAATGTCGAACTAAAACACGTACAGGTATATAGCGAAATATATTAAAAACAAAGTTTACATTTTAACGAAAAAAAAAATAATAAAAAATATATACGGAAAAACTATTACGTACGTAACTTACCGTATGCATTCGCGATCGGTTTCATACGTTATATTCATGATAAAACGAATCTAAGAGAAATGAAATTAGCTCTGAATATGTTTGTAATACGGTGCAGCTCTAATAATTATACATATATATATATATATATATATTATTTCATACGGCGCGTTTCTAGTGAATCGAATCTGCTATTTTATTATTTATTCGCTCGCCGAAATCAAATATCTGGCGAAATTAAGAAAAATCAATATTGTATCTAAGGAAATGCAACTTATTGACTATTATGTACAATTTTATGTGACGTAAAAAGTTCTACTTTTTCTGCGTTATATTAATTTCTATGAATATTATACCGATAATACGTAATTTAAATATGAAATTATCAAACCGGCGCAGAGAAGAATAGTTTTATTGTTTGTGATATTTTTTCTAATAAAAGTACTAAGGGCGTGTCCACCTCGGCGAGTACAGTAACCATTTGCAATTCACGCTTTAGTGAAAACGTAAAAAATATTACACTTAACTCGACGAACAGCGTATCGTCATTATGCGATGCTGCGTGTACGGCCGAATACATTTACCTCATCGTCGCCGGGTGTACGGCTGTCGTGTATCTGTACTAATTTAATTCGTGCGCAGTTCACCGCGGGGAAACGCGTACAGTATAAAACACATATAATTATATTTAAATCTTACTTGTCAAGCTTAAAGTTGCGACAGCCGACGCACTGCGTGGGACCTTTGCCGTAGCAACCGAAAGCATCGCACTCGGGGTCGCAGTCGTGCAAAATGGTCTGTCCGTCGATTGGCCTTTCGGGGGTGGTCTGCGAGTTTGAGCGCGTACTAGTGAACGACGTGACTGACGTCTGCGTATAAACAATAATGACAACGTTACGAAAGCGTTTTCGATACAGTTTAATTAGGATTGTTATTATTCGGTCGTATTGTCGGCAGCAGATAAATCGTTGGTGATTTTGTTGGCGGGGGTTGTAAAAAAAAAAACACTGAAGAATCAAATATCGTCTTAAAGATCAGAGAGGAGTTGCGAGGAATCGGTCGTATAGGAACACCTCGTCGCCGGGTCATATAAATACGAAAATAATAGTATATATATATCGATTGTCGACCTTTAAGGATCTGAAAAGTGCACTGAAACACCGTCTGACGGATTGCAAAAGGTACAATAAACCGTTGAGACTTGATGAGATAATTCGACCGGCTTGGAAATATTTTTACTTCTCATACATTGAAAAAGTAAAAAAAAAAACTATTCGTATGAGAAGAGTGTAAGTATGAGGCGGTCTTGCAAATAGAGCGGTTTGAATGCCCGGTCCGGGACGGTGTTGAAATCGATTTTCCAAAAGGATGCAAACACCGAAATAAATATATGAAAATTATTATTATACGCTCGGCGAGAATATCACAGAACGCGTACTATGCACACTACATACACTGGGCTGTGTCTTAGTCGATGAAAAATGCACAACTCCAACGTATAGGTATACCAAGGGTAAGTTTATAGGGTAGCTACGGAAATGTAGCACTGCAGGGTATCATGCAGCCGTTCGATCGAAATAGTTAAGGCCAATATGGTTTTGCCCTCGGAAATACACTTTACGGGAATAATGATCCTGTCCCGTAGAATGAATCGAATTAAGATACTGCTTCCCCGTAAAGTTTTTTTTTTCGAGGGCGAAATCCTTTAATCCGAGGCCACGAGATACGAAATAGACACTTGACGCGTATACTCGGTACCGTTGAGCCAAGTGCCCCCGGACCGATGCATACGAGTTGGGTCCCAAACAACAGGGGATGGTAAAAGGTAGTATACTCTAGTGTCGCCAATTTATTTTGGTAGGTACTGTACTAGTTGGGTCACTCATTCACTTCGTACTGAACTATAGTTGCGTCAGGGGGTTTTTTTTTAGCAGAAACCATATTAAGCCTGATAAAAGCATCGCTGCGGGTACTTAATAATTTATTTGTCTAGAGCATATATAGAATGTAGGTATATAATTAAGTTCAATTCAATTTTGTGTTTACCGATTCGATTTTTTACAGTTAACGTATTTAAAAAATGTAATACCAACAAAACACAGTCATGTTTTTAAACGGTGTTTTTTTAGTATTTTAATATTTAATTTATTTGTTTTTACAAATATAAGATATCGTGTATTGTAATATTCTAATAGCCATGCTCGTGGTCAACATTTGATCGTGCACAGTGCTGATAAGTCTGCAAGTATGGGAAAGAAAATATAAGCTGATACAGCGGTGAAGTATAATATTGCAGAATGGAAAAACACACGGGACCCAACTATAGCGTACGGAACCAAAAATGAATCCGGGAATGCGACCATAGTGCATGAATTGTAATCTGGGGCAGCGTCCCGGGCCGCCAAACACTAAAATGTGAACGTTACCTCGATGTCGCTACCGGCCGCGGCGAACACGTCGGGCAGGTTGCGGAAACCGGCCTGCGACAGGATCTCGGCGATGCTCGAGTGGTATATGGACGGCGAGCCGGTCACCTGTCCGCCGCCGCCGGTGGCGCCGAACGGGAACCCGGGCGGGGCGGACTTGGGCGACTGGAGCAGCATCTGCTGGTGCTGCGTGATGGCGAACGGCGGCGACGGTTGCGACTGCGCGGACCGCAGCCGTATCGGGTTGGTGGCCGTGCCGTAGAATATCAGCTGCCACTTCTTGAGTATGCCCGGCTGGTTGACGTGCCGGTTGCCGCCGTTGTGCACGGTCATCGTCCACGTGCCGTCCACCTTCTCGCCCCAGTAGTGCACGCTCAGGAACGGCCAGTCGTCGAAGTTGGAGCTGGCCACGTCCCGGGGCCGCTCGAACAGCAGCGTGGACGTGGTGCCCAGCGGCGAGGTCAGGTCGATGCGCAGGTTGCCGCGCGGGAAGAACCGCAACGATATCTTGCACTGCACGTGCTCCGCGAACCGCACCTCGTTCAGGCTTCCCTGGCACCCGCCCACGTCCATTGTCACGGTCAGCGTGCTCCCGGGCGCCGGGTCGATTTGCCTGCGAAACGCACAATTATGGCATTCATTAGAGTATAACACATGCTAATATCGATAATCCCGGCCGCGGATATCAACGCAAGTCGCAATTTTTTTCCGACAACGCTGCTTCCCAAGCACAAAGTTCATTTCGTACGCCAAAAAATTTAAAACTAAACAGTTATTTTGCCTTTTTTTTATGTATTTTTAGAACTTTTTCCGTGCATTATATCTTACGTTTTACTTATTATTTCAAAATGTTTTCAGAACATTTGATAACATTTCTTTTTAATTTCTCCTTCACGAAAAATTCATAATTCTATTTTTATTTTATGTCAATTATTATTAATTATTATTATTATTAAAAGGAACATTTTTTCAACGTTTAAAATAGTTTTAATGGAATTTTTTTAAGTATTTTTTTATAAGTGCGTAAAATCTTTTTTTTATCGTATTTTTAAAGCATAACAATTCAGCACCTTTAATGATTACTAGTCTTTTTATTATAATGATGCTATCCGAAAAGTATATTTTTTCGGGTAGTATGCAGCCCTGTACAACACGTACTTGTACAACACACGCCGCGGTTGAGAAACCTCGGTAACCAAACCTAACCAAACCGAGCTGATATACATTTTTTTCTACCTAGTTAGTAGTGCACGAAAACCGATGTTCGCAAACGAGTTATACAGATATTTCACTCATACGTTTTTATGCACAACCATGGGCGCCGCGAGGGGGGTGCAAGTGCACCCCCTTGTCTTTTCGAAAAAAAAAAAATTAAATTATCATTTATATTTAAATCTTGATTGCGTCAGCTACAGCTGGATAAAAATCTTTTGATATTTCGATCAAATCTAAGTAATCAATGGAATCTGATGGTTTTGTATCATTTTTCCACATTTCATACTATGTTGTGGCTTCAGTTACAAAATTTGATGACAAAATATTTCCATATAGTTTTACAATATCATTTGATATGAAAATAAACTGTTCTTTACTCAAGTTTTTCATAGCATAGGGATGAAGATCCATTAGAGAAAATGATTGATTGTGAATTTTAGAAAAACGATCTTTTAATGAAGATATAACTGAATCTAGATAAGGGACGAAAATGGATATACTGAAAAACTCTTCATGGTTTGTTGATGGATGATTTGATATTTGAATTTGTTGTGCAGCTACTCGAGGTGGACGTATTTCAACATCAAGTTCTTCGGCGATTTCTTTAGATTTTGCAAATAATACGGTAAATTCAGTCGACGAATTATTTCTATAAAACTGCAAAATATCAACTAGTTTGGTTATGTGATTGTTCACCGTTTTTAAATTTATATTAACTTGTTGAAGTAGATTGCATACTGGTTCAAATTTAGCGGAATAAACAGCTATTACTTGCAGAGTAACAATAAAAACTGGCGTAGTAGCAGCATTAAAGAGTTGATAAGATTTAATTTTGGTTTTTGAATTTGCTGAACTTTTTGATAGTTCTTCCAAAGCTTTGAAAATAACAAGAAAATTTTCAGCAAAAATTCTAATACTCTTATATTTCGCTGACCAACGAGTTTCACAAAGTAAAGGAATATTGGGAATAATTTTAATTTTAATAATTTTTTAAAATATTTTTACGTATTTAACTATTATTATTATTACTACTAATTATTATTATTAATATTACTATTATTATTATTACGTATACAAGCATTATTTACAAATCAGCGTATACCTTTTTGCGCGATGCTCCCCCCTGATAAAATTCCTGGCGGCGCCTATGTGAACAACGCCTACGATGATAACATGAAAAGTTAAATCAAACTTTTACGGAAAACAGCACGATTCGAGAGCACGTGCGGATTAGTCGTGTATCACATATGCATCCCTTAGTTCGAAAGTAGTATGTGTTTCCACGATAGAAGTTTACCGAGTAAAAGTTGTGCGCGGTGTCAAACAACCAATACGTGCACGCGCCTCCGACAGAGTAGGAGTATTTGAAATATAAACTACGTGCACGACAATTGCTTTAATTATAAAATAAATTTGATGATCAGATTTTACTTAAGATCCGTACGTATACCTCAATCAAAATGTCCTCATAAACTGATCAGATCATTAATAACGGTATTGTTCTATACTTACTAGTATTTTTGCTTATCTATCCATTTCAAATGGTATCAGTGGGTGAATAACCGAAACTATTAAAGGATATTTATCGGACTAATAAGATCGCCTTTACACATCATCATCGTGTAAAGAGCGAGTCATGTCGCGATACGGTGGATAAGTAAACATAATATGATGTAAGAAGGCATTGTGAAAACTTTTAGTAATAATACATTATATTATGAGAAATAGAATTAATGTCATATTATCTAACACGCATCATATCGTCATATTATACCTACTTAGCGCGTGGGAAATATAAAGAAAAACACGTTTAATTGTAAACAAAGATTGCAGTCTGCAAACAATTTCAGCTATCAGCTATGTAATTTAAACGGCGCGAGTGACGTATTTGATGTACGAAAAAAAAATTAACGCGAACAATATCACGACGATAATCGCTCGTAGACAACGCACGACGAAGATACACAATTTATAGTGTTGGATATTATATTTAAATGCACCCTAAACTCTAAAGTGCGCGTGCGTGTGTTGAAGCACGTGTTATTTGGTCACGGACGAAACGCGAACGCGTACGGAAAATTATGTGCAAGAGTTTCCTCGGGGAAATAAACACTCTTTTTTTCGATCGTACGCCCAACTGAGGACAAGTCGCAGTCGGTCACTGCAGTTTTTGCGGAGCCCATAAACTCTCGAGGTCTAAAGGCCCACGTGGCTATTATACACTAAAATACAGCGCACGTCCGTCGCTGTTAATATACTTCTTACTTCGCCGTGGTGCAATATTAGCACACTTAAATTGAACATATATGAATTATGCAGACAAAAAAAAAAAAAACTTAATAAAAACAAACAATTTCCACGTACCTCTCTTCGGCGATCTCTTGGGACTTGCATATGTGTTGCGGCGGTACTGTTGTCCACTTTTCGGCCAATGACACCATACCACCCGCGTCCATTAGACCGTAACCGAATTTGTGACTCACTAAAACGGACAAAAACAAAAACGTTATAAATATATACCGCCATAACCCGAAACACAATGCGTATATGTATTACCATTGGAGCACACGCACACGCACGTACGCTACAATAATATATGCGGTGCACACGTTCAACATGTTACAAATGGCTTAGGGTTAATTGCATTGGATATAGAGTGGTTGGCGATACCGAAACGTCACCGAGTCCACAGTTCGAATGTCCGAAAGGTTTTTTTTTTATTTTTATTTTTTTTTCATTTTGTTGGTCGGCTTTGAATGTTTGAACAACAATTTAATCGATCAACACAAAACGTACAGATGAATATGGTATGTGTTAGTGAACGAGTAATTAAAACGTGCGAAAACGATGGTTTTACTATTTTAAAATTATTTTACACTGAAAATTCACGATGGAAATTATTCAATTCCCGGTAACAATATTATTGTACCAGTGGTCGAAAAATCAATTATTTTTTAAACTTAGGATACATAAAAAGTTTTGTGGTTGGGGTTCTAGAAATATTAGTTATTACACATAGCCAATCAACACAGACTATTGATACCACTCATACATATATTTCATCAATTATTAATGGGAATGGCAGACGGATGGAAAAACTTAATTTTCAGCTCAGCGTACGAGCGTATAAGAATACGAATCGAAAAAGAAAAATTATTGTTTGGAATGACTGTAGAAAGCGCGTTCACGCGGAATCTAAAAAGTGCTATACAACAAAGTCTTAAACAAAAAATCGGTACCAGGTTTACGAGATGATTTGACTGAGTACGCGTTAGACATAACTTTGTTGGACTCTTATTTTCTTTGATAGTCCATTACCTCAAAAAATATTTTGAAATTATCCATTAATGCGTCTAATGGGTATTGGTGTTGCCAACTTCCAATGTCATTAACGTCTCCAAAAGAAAATTAGTATGTTTTCATTATTGTTACATTTTGATCATGTTTTTGATGATGCAAGTGTATACAAACATGAATTAAATTAAATTTGAGGTTGAAATTATGAATATATAGGGAAATATAAAATAATATGCCATAATATGTAAATATTTGAATTGTTCATAGGACACTTGAAAACTTTAATTCGCATTTTGCGCATTAAATGATTAACATCCAGATAGTCGTTTTGTGGGTAATATATACAAAAACTATCGTTTGGAAATAAAACAAACAAAACATTTTCTTTACACTGTAAAATTCTTTTAAAAATAATAATCAGAAATGTATCCGTACAATCACAATACTTTCAGTGACTTCATGGACAATCGAAATCCGTTTCATAAGGATAAGGTTATTTCATTTTTTCAATGCATAAATTTGTTTCACGTGAAATAAATCAATTTACACAAGAAGTATAAAACCACTAAAATTATGTAGCACTCAGTTTTACGAGAAATCATTATATACATTAATACAATAAGAAAATTAATCAACAAAATTTAAAAATTTTTGGATGATCAATATATCGATAACCACGAACGATGGACTTTTAGGATTCCGTAAACTATAGCTTAGTAACTATTAAGCATCAGAGATGTAATGTTGAATTTATTTGAAAATTGAGATACATTACGTATCTAAAGTATTAATTTTTTATTTTTTTAAACTATATACAAGAAATAGAATGCCATAAGTATTTACAATTTATTTTTTATACTTAAAAAACAGGAGCATTATTACACAACATTCAGCGAGATAAATAAGATAGCAAAATATAATAAGAAGTAAACCTAATAACATAAATATACACTATACAGGGTAATTTTTGAAATCCCAACAACATCTCTTTCTTACCAGGCTACAAGAGAAAGAGCTCAGTGTTCCTCAGTATATAAATTATAATTATACACCAACGTATAACGGGTGATATTTTAGACATGTTTCCGGTATTTTATTGAAGGCATTTTTCCGTGAATTTTAATGTATCAATATTCGAACGAGTAGTTTTATATTATTCTGATATAAGTATTGAGAAAAATAGTATTATATTATATCTAATATTAATAATAATAATATAATTTGTAATTACATGTAAATGCTAATTGCTACTTATTAATAACTGCGAAAGTATTGCTCAGAATTTTGACATTGCATCAAAAATTCCAAAAAAATTAACTGAATAATATTTTGAAAAAAAATATGGTGTTCCCATTTGAAAAACAAAAGTTTGTATCGCCACATGATTTACTTAGGGTGGCGTGAAAAAATAGTAACTTAGAACATTGAAAAATAAATTCAAATATTTAAGGATTTTTACGGCCAAAAGAGAGGGAGGATATATCAAATAAATCACCCTGTATAGTAGGTAATTGGTTGACCTATTTGAGTAGTGCGCATTTGGTATATTAAAATCGTTATTTTTTAAATTATTTTCTAGAAAATTACTAAAATAAATTAAAAATTCAGTAAATTCTACGGTATATTGGTTTTTGACACAGCACAATATTATTATACTTATAGTTAAAGTAAGATTAGTTGTACATTTTATTTTACCAAATCAAAATTAGTTTTAATATTATAATATTTTCAATTTTTAATTTTGAAGCACAATTTTAATTTTAATTCTGAACATATATTTAATTTATGAACAGTTAGCAATTTCAATTTCAAAATCCATAGAAACGTAAATGAAATAAAATTAGAAATTTGTTATGTATAAATATACGTATATATAGGAACATAAAAAAAATTGTTAACTCCAAAAATGTATTCAATATATGAAAATACAAAGCACATATATGTACAATATCTTCTTCAATATCTACTTCTACAATATCTATTTGTAAAATATTAAAAATTATATCGTAATATGTTTTATTAGTTATAAAATGTATAGTATTAAAAAAAGTTATTATTAAGAAAAAAACTAAAAAACTCACAAAATGTATAAAAGGATTCGATGAATCAATATTGATAACTGATATTCTGATATGATTTAACTTAAAATGTATGTTAAATGTTGCCAATATTAAGTTACCAAGAGTCGACTAATTGGATAAAGGTTTTTTTTGTTTGGAAATCCAACCTGCCAGCTAAACACCGAAAATCACATTATAATCCAATTTTACAGATAGTATTCAGTTACTATCAACCTACAGAAATAATCAAATTGTTAAAATTGTTCAATATTCAAGTATAGTTTATGTAAGACTTGTGACAGCCGTGTATAATATATGTAACATTGAAATGAACTTGGAATGATGCCAGATTAAAAGTTACTAAATAAAACATCATATCAATAAAAAATGTAAATGGAATAAAATAAGACCCCACAGTTTTCAAAGCATTTTTGTAATGAAAATAAATTCTACCGGCCATAAAATCTACATTGAAAAAGTAAACGCTTTTGGTAACATACGGCGAACAGTTACACGAGGTCATATTTAAATTAATACGTATAAATCTCAATATTTTAGTTAATTGGAATATCTTAACAATTGCTTATGAACACTAAGAAGTCATATAGGAAAACGTGATTTAAAATTGTAACACGAGATACCGTTTCATTGCGAAATGCATCCCGTTTTCATAGGGCTGATTATGAAGTTACAACTGGCTGTGTACAATGAACAATTAATAGGATTATAACTTATAAGTTATAAGTTATAACACTTAATTAAAGTTAGGAAATATTTTTTTTTTAGATTATTACGAAACGGGTGTTGGTTTTTATTTGAAGAAATATTATTTCAAAAATAGAATTTCCTTCAATCTGTTTACTGTGCACTATCGGACGGTCACGTACATGTGGCCACATGAGGGCACCAACGACCAGGGGTCGAGCAGATAGTAACTTTCCACCACACTTCCTGTCAACAGCTAGAGTTTACTGTTTTTCATTAATGGAAAGCTTGGCAATTTCACGATGTTAACCCTTGCATCACCACAGCAAAAATTTAATACATTCGTGCGTGCGTGTTCGTGTGTTTTTCTTGTAGCTTACCTTTACGACCTACTCCGTTGGATAACCAACCTCCTTCTCGTTCTAAGGGCGATGACTTGGATGTGAGCACCACTATGTATTGCATGTCACGCCATGTCAACGCAGGATTCGCTTCGAGTGCAAGTGCGCAAAGCCCAGCAGCCAGTGGAGCCGATGCTGATGTCCCTGAAAATCAATAATCGACAAGTGTTAAAATATAATCCAGGTGGATACAATCACAAACGTGATAACGCTTCTATGATTTTTTTCCGTGGTAGGCGAGAATGTTTTAGCGTTGTGTCTACATTGTTCAAATACGCCTTGGCTTTAAATTCAATAAACTCTCTCAAAAATGCTATTTATATGAAAAATCAAAGTTAGTTGAATTAGTTTGCGAGTTAAGCATAAAACTAACCACTTATCTCAAGAAATAATAATGTAATAGAAGTTTAAATTCAGTCTTATTGTTCAGTATATTCCGTGAACTATGGTATAAAGTTATATATACTTCTTTGAAAAACAAAGACTTTTTTGGAATCAATGAAATGTTCAAAGCTGCCTAGTTGCACCTATGGTTATATTAGTTTCTATAATGTTTAATTAATGTGCTGATGCGTGTAAGTTCATTACTCATAAATCAAATAACATCAAACAACAGCTAAAACTTTATTACAACGTCACGATTTTGTAAAGGGAACATTAAAAAATTGAAAAACAACTATTAATTATACCGAACTATAAACACAAATTAGAGAATTCAGCCGAAACAGTTTAAAGAAAAATAAACCAATTTATGGGGATGTTATTCGCCCTCTTTTTTTTAATAAAATAATGTCTGTAGAATGTACGGGCTTTACTGCGCCCTGCATATTATGCAATCTCTGATACCCGAATAATAACATAATGCCATAAACAAAAGCGTTATTTTTAAAAATAAATTCATCGAGATCATACAAACTTGAATAAGATAATTGTGGTAAATATTGTTATTTGAATAACACACAGACTTGTTATAAAGTACAAACGCGAAATTAATAGCAAATGTTTGAGCGGAAATTTTGTCAATGCTTAAGGGACAACCAGTAGGTATGTTATAAAACTCTATAAATATAAGTTTGTGTTTTTAGTGAATAAAGAACAATGAATAAAGAACACGTTAAACGTGTACAAGTGAGAACATAGATATTTAAATAAACAAAAACAAAAACATTGAAGGCAATTTAATTAATCGTTTCAATAACAATAGTCAAACGCAAATCGTTGTCTTCGTGGTAGTCAAACTGTCTAACTACGGTCGTGTGTAACAATAATTTTTTGTAAAGGTACCTATTTTGTTATTTATTTATTAAATCATAATTACCAGTATGCTCTACGGTGCAAATGTGATCGGGTCGTAGTTTAGCATCCATATCCACAGTGGCCACACTTTTATCGTGGCCCGGAGTACCTGAACTGTACGTGGTCGCTAGCGTAGATGAACATTCTTCGAGATACCATGGTTTGTATCTATAACACATTAAGTGAAATTACTTCAGACGAGTCTTACAACAGGTATTTTATTTTTTAGTTTCACAATGTACAGCCACATATCTAAAACTGTAAAACAAAGCGTATCGATAAAAATTATTACTTTTAAAATTGCTTGTCTAGAAATTTTATTAAGTTCCTAATCCTGCTCATTCTGAAAATTGACGCCTTATAACTTAATTACATTCAAACAATAAATACAAAATGATGCTTGACAATAATAAAACTTTGAAAATAAGTAAGATTATATTTTCAATCATAAGTTTTAGTCTCTCAAAAGGCTATAAACCCTAGAATCAGATGATACGTATAATGATTAATGCTAAAGTTATGGAATTATTAATACATCGTAAAAGTATTGCTATTTAATTTAATTTAATTAAAGCCCACACCCAGCGATTTTACAATTGAAATTATAGTTAATTATTAATACATACAAAGATACAAGATAAGGTCTTCAATTTAAGAAAAAAATGCAACATAATAGAAACTTGAAACAATAATATTCGTGTGTAACATAATATTTTATTCAATAGATATAATAAATATTAATTTTTCACAATTAAAACTCAAAACATACATATATAGTCACTATATAATACGTAGCATCATATTATTTAGTTTATTCTAAGAATCCATCGGTAACGTTTATCTTGAATTACCTTTAAAAGTCCTATATATTTTACCTTAAATTCTTTAAATAAAAAAAATGTATACCACAGGTACCTATTTACTTTTTTCAACATAAATGTATCAATTACTTAAGATCTTTGGGGGTAAAACTGTAACTACCCTACTTTTTATAAGTCATACAATTTTTGTACCCTAACATTTTTGATAGTCTTGGAAAATATAAACCTTAATAGTTTATTTGAATTATACAGTGCGTGATAAAACCTTATTTTGATCTCAATAGTACACGTGTAAGCATTTTGGTCCAGATAGGAGAAAATTAGATGTGTCATTTATATGACCAACGTAAATGGATATGGAATGAAATACATACATTTGTAACGGATGAAATATCAATGGCTTTAAGTCTTATAATTAACTTTAAATAACATTAAATTATTATAATTACATAATTTAAGCGTAACCCTTTTTTTAAATATAATTTTCAAATTTAAATTCTTTAAGGGGCTATGAACCTTATTTAAAGTGGTAAAGAGCAGTTAAAGATTATAAAAATAAAATGAAACCAATCATGTTATTATAATACACTTTATATAAATTATTACTCGACATTGTTTAACTTCTAACAGAAAACTATTTAACAAACATTGAATTAAGTTGAATTAACTATGTATATCAAATAACAGATATTCATTCAATTACAAAAAAAAACATTATATGATTACAATAAATAAGTGTATAGGAATTGAAATATATAGTATAAATACATAAAATTAAAGACAATTTACATAATATAGAATTAAATGAATTCATTATTCAGAAAAACGAAGAAAAAACCAAACTCCAACGAAAAAAAAACGACATTTTTTTTTTCAAATCGGACAAACATGTTCAATTTTTAACCCTGATTTAACAAATAAAGAAGCAACTTAGAAAAAGGAAAAAGGATTACGAGAATAGCAGAATCCGTCTGGACCAAACCCAAGCGGTAACAAGAACTAATACCTCTTTTCTACAATACAGCATAACAGGGAAGTCGATCGTGATATGGTGAAAGTTGCACTCGGCCTCGTCGACACGATGAGTGCAAAAAAAGGTGTAATATTTAAACAATTATTTTATTAAAGTGAAATAGAGTTTCATAATTTTATTATTTTCTCGGCAAAAAAAAAAAAAAAAATAACCAATACTGAACAATTCGAAGGACTTTGTATTTTAATTTTCGTTTTTATTCGTTAGGCTGAACATGTTTTCAAGAGTAAGAACTATTCAAAATGATGTAAGTGTTACAAGATGCAAATATTTATTTTACTTACATTTATATTCATGTATTGAAGAACTAATGGTTTCATCACACCGAATTAAAAATAATATGAGACTGTTTTTTTAACGTCTGTGTTTTTTGAGTTGAATATAATTCTACGAAGAGGCATTATAGAAAAATGATTATAAAGCATTAAATTACACGCTAAGACGAAAATAACAAAAAGATAATATTACAGCCTTTTAAATCTACATAATTCCACTTTGTGAAACAAAAAAGGCACGATGAAATCGACGAACTAAAATGTATTATCTTACTCCGTCTTTTGTTTTCTATAAATTTCTTTGTTGAGATTTTCAAAGTGATTCGAAAAATGATCTTTAGCCAAATTCCGACATTAAGTGTTTGGTCAGAAGCTACTCCAAAGAAATCTATATTGCCTCATTACTGATTTCAATTTTAGTTCTAAAAATTAGTTTACTATTAAATTAATGTTTATCGATACAATGACAAGCAGGACATCAACACTACACATTACTTAAATAATTCTTGTTTTTTTTTTTTTTTTATTTCGTTCGCTATCCATTGTATTTGCTATATATTTATTGCGGTTATACATGTAAAACCAATCGGCCGTTAAGCTTACACTAGACCGTGACGTTTTACTTTTTTTTTATGTAATAGTATTTAAATCATAAACGTTGGATGTATATATGTGCAGCCGTTTTCAGCGAATAATATCATGTTTTTTGTTACGATAAATTGTTTATCAATCAAAAAATAAAATAAAAAATAAAACAAAATAACATTTTTACGATTAAAACGTCAACGTTTTTATAGTTCAAAATAATTTGTTTTTCCACCACATACCTGTACATCGTCGAGCACATCACACTATTTTATACATGCTATTATTATTTACAACATACGAACATAAATATATTGTAAAAATTCCACACTTCAATAGTTACTTCTACCGTATTTCAAATGGAACCGACCGCGACGTATCGACCAATCGGGCACGATATTCAAGTATACATATTTAATGTGTTTAATGCGTAGTCGCCTAAAGTACACCATCGGACTCGGAACTTCGATTTACTTTTCTAGGATTTCCATCAAAAAATGGTTCAGGGGAGCTACCAATTCGATTTTGACCTAGAATCTATAGAAGGCCTCAGATACGTTTATGAAAGGTACAACAAAAGAATTCTTACTTCCTAACCGGTGTTTGAGAAAAATGCAAAAATATTTTCAATTTATTTCGTATATTTAGATATTATTATATTTTTAGTTTGTTAATATATACCTATACATGGTAATGAGTAAATATTTAATTATTTTACATTTGAACAACATTTAACAGGTTTGAATCAATCTTTTAATACTTTATAAATCGAGTAATACACCCTGAAGTGCGTTTTGTCATATAATTTTCCTTTCACCTTATATTTCACGAGACGTCATATGGCTTTAATGCCTCCCTCCCTTTTATATGGTATACATATAGGTCATAGCACCAAAATCACGGACGTTGTTTGTTAATAAAAATGTATATAATATTGTATGCATGCGAAATATTTATAACTGTGTTTGAATGTATACATATATTACGGTCTTCCCGTCCGAAACCATTCATAAGTACAATAACCATGCGAGGAGTTTCGTAACAGCGGCGGCAAACTGATAGAAAAGCCTTGAGCTTTTGGGAAACTACAGTCGTCGTCGTCGTCGTCGTCCCGGACGTGACACTCCAAATGTAGCCGGCTTGAAGTTTGTTCTACCCGCACGGTTTCCGTCCCCTTTCCGAAAATAAAAGAAGCTTTTCGACGACGACGACGACATGCTGCGTCGTCGTCATCTCTTTGCACATCACCTCGTCCTACGACCCCCCCTCCCCCGCCCCTATATTTGTTGGCTATCGTTTCTAGAGCACGCTGCCCGACATACCGACTTCACCGCCGACGCGACGCATTATACACGAGCCGTACGGTCACGATCCGACAATCGTCGTCAGCGGTTCTGGCCGTCGGAAAAGTGGTGGTGAACACACGCGTAGAAAACAATCACGATTATTTTTCTATAACTACAATATATGTCTTCCCGTTACCTTGCGAACGGATATCTCTACTCATTAGTAACTAAAAACGCACCTCATATGCGTACTTCATAGAGGACACGCGCGCACACGCTCGTATTATTGATTTCAATAAATAATAATAGAAACAATAGAATTAATGTGATCTACCGTTTTATAGACTTAAAAAAAAAAAAAAATCTGATGAATCTCGACGAGTGCACAAGTTTATATACGTACAGAGTACATGTTTTAAAAATAAACTTGAATATTTGAATAACAATAACACGCTAGCCGACCCTTTTCAAAGCATCGGGGAACTAAATACCCGGTGAATACAATAAATATTGTTCCATGGTCCAATATATTATATTATTATTGTATGCAACGCGTACGCATAAAAACCACAAATAATATCGTAACGTTGGAAGAGGAAAAAAAAATATTTCGTGTTTCGCTTAACTTATTTTTACTATTATATTATCAGATATGAATGACCTCAGTTCCTCATATATCAAATGTTCGAAATAATGCCACTAATAAATTGCTCAATTCACTTAACGTTTTGAAATGCGTTCATTTAATGAGCGCGAAACGTACTTACGTACGGATATAGAAACACAATATATTACATTATTAATAGGGTATTTCTGCAAATTACGATCATATGTACTCGAAACAATAATTGGATAAGAAGTTACGTTAAAGTTACATATAGAATGACACTCGTTTATTCAAAGTGACGTAGATACCCTAACCTTGATTTCTATGTAATAAACTAATGTGTAATGAACACCTAGTGACAGTAGTGAGTAGTGACAGGATGATTAAACGCAACGTTTTCGCCTTATTGTTTATTTTTCTGCTTGTGAATCCGTTCCACGTATGTAATATTTTTATCCTTTTCCCCCCGATTTTTCAGTCCACTGCGCAGTGCAGTGTCGTAAAAAAAAACATTAATTTTTCACTTTGCACAGACAGTTCCATTAAATATAAGATGATGTTTTTTTTGTTTTTAATCGCAAATCGTAATAAAAAAGAATTTATTTCAAGTTGATGGGTAATCAAGTAATATAAAAATATCATCTTCACTTCATTCGGGATATCTAGCTATTACAAAAATATGACACAATATTTTAATTTAACTACATTTTAGTTAAGTAAACAACATTTTAGAGGAAGTAGCAACAATTATACACAATTATTAATTTATTAATTTTCAATTAACCTATTTTATTAATAGAAAACAAATTATTAAAACTGTCTTCGGCAGCTTATCAATTTTAAATTTATCTTGAGTTGTATTTTAATTAGATAATTTTACAAATGTATGGTCGTTCTAAACATAACTGCAAGACGAAAAAAAAATTAATTGAATGCAAAATAATAAAATATTATTTAAGTATAATATACGATGATATCACGATTAAATATCATAATTAAGTATTTTAGGTATTATTAATTAATTTTTTTTTATGTATTTTAAATTTGATAAACTTAAATGATATATTTTTTTAGTTAGAGGAGTCCTCTAAGAGGACTGATCAGTAGTAAATGTTCACATCATTATTAGTCATTTTCATTAAAATATTATAGTTTATTTCGAATAGATATGGGTAATTAAAAGCATTTCATTTAAATTATCTAACCACGTTGAGATTTGTAATATTAAATGCATATAATAAGATTAATTCTCATTCAGATTTTACTATACACGTTATTGAATATAAATGTCGTTAAAATTGGTTTATCTATAAGAAAATCTGATTAAATATGTACAGTAAATATCAAATATCCTCTATCCATTGAAACATTATATTAAGTTTATAATTAATTTACATTGTACACCAGAGGAATGCGCTCTTCTGAATTGTTGTTGTAGATTATAATAAACGACTTATATTTGATTTTGAGAAATGAGAACATCACAAAATTATAGGTGCACAATGATTTACCTAATCATATTATATTTCTTTGTTTTCACTACATCTATTATACAGCGATATAATCATTTAATCTCACAATAATTACGGATTATGTCAAAAATAAAATACGGTATGAAATTTGAACACCAAAACAATACAAAGATAATCACTTATAACTTATAACAAGTTGGTAATAATAAATGAAATATTAAGTTCTGGCAGAAACTGTGTTTTTCTATCTTTAATGCTTAAGAAATTGTTATGAAATAATTAGTACTTACTTAATAAAATAAATTGAAAATCTTTATTAATTCTACTATAATCCGAAGTATACTTGTCTGTTATACTAAACGGTGGAAAATTATATTGTTACAATATCTCTGGACTTTAAGAAATGAACAAAAGAAATTTTAAAATAAAAAATGAAATAATACCTAGGTACTTATAATACATTATTTAATAAACGTTTACTACTATTTTTGTTCGAATATAAATAAACATTATTATAATAATATTATTGTAACACGATTATATCACAATATTTGAATTCATTTTTAGATAAACATTATATAATATACATATATAGGAAAATGCAGTTATCATATATTTAATTATTCTACATTGACATATAATACAGATTATTTTTAAAACTATTGTAATTTTATATAGGGTACGAAAAAAAATTAAAAATATTGTTATAATAAATAAATGTAATTATATAGTAATGTATAATAATTGTTAATTTTCGATCACATAATTTTCTCCTATTAAATTCACATACCAATATCCTTCCTAGGAAATATTGTAAATTATACAAAGTAAAGTTATACAAATTGATTATCAAAACGAATAAGTTTTACGCCTTATTCACTAGGTATCAAAAGTTTTAGCCTATTACTAGATGCGAAATATATTACCTAGTTTATTTCTGAAGTAATAGTGATGTTAGAATGTATGCAAACGATTAAAAATATTAAAATAAATATGATTTCATGATCAGTAAAATGTAGTATAATAAGTTATATACCTATATAAGATATAAGAGAGGCCCAAAACCTTTTAAGCCTTTTAGAAGCGACAGTATGATAGTATGAACGACAAAAGGCAAGTATTTTTAATAATATGAATATAATCATGTTTCTGAAGTGCAGCGCTTCTTGTTACTCTAATTTTAGTTTGAATACAATACTTATCAAATTATATCAATAACCTCGTACTCATATTATTTTAATTCAAATACTGAACATTTCAAAACGTTATTTAAAATAAATGTATTTTTTGCATGAACTTCAATAATTGACAAAAAAACTTATAGAAGCTAGGTATATTTAAGTAGTTTATACCATTTCATTTTATATGAATCAGTTAACTAAATCAAATTTAAGTTCATAAACTTTGTTTTAAAATTACTTCAAAAATATTGTTTAAAAAAATCTATGTAACAGTAGGTCATGAAATATACATTTTTTTTGTTGTTGAACCACTTTTATTTAATGGGAGTTTCATTTTTGTTTAGAATAGTTTTTTTTCTATATGAGACTATTACGTTAAAAAAAAGTAAATTATGTTAAAATGTAATCCCAATTGTATCATAATCAGAAACTCGTTTGGCGTGGAAAAGTTTCACACGCAATAATATTTACTTTTTATTTTAATTATATGAGTACACATTTGCAGCTGTGATTTCATAAATAATTAATAATGAGATCGTCATACACTGCATGAGTAAATTTGGTCCATTTGAATTTTTACGAGTCATCATTGTCTCGTAAGTAAACTAGAGAAAAAATTAGTCTTACTGATTTTTTCGCCAATATAGATTTATATATATATATATATATATTATACAATTGTTCATGCATTGTAACATGAAGCCGTAACATGTTCCGTCGACAACATAATTAATTGAAAGAACTAATTACCTTGTTGCTCGTGGAACAGATCATTAATACTAAGTTTTAACTTCGAGGTGAAAAAATATATTTTCATGTTTATATATATTATATTTACGGTCTGAAAAGTTAACGGTTACGCGAACCTTGAATTTTAATATTAAATCATTTCACTATCAACTTTTTTATTCAATGACTTTAAAATTTTAACCTTTATGTATATAGTGTTGCAATGTTGTCGTGTTATTATAACGTACATGGTTCACTATAATATTCGTAGGATTTGAAAACTATACTCATAGAAAATGGATCGCTGGTGAAATAAGTCGCCAAGTCAATTGATCGCCAAACAATTTCGATACAAGCATAAACTAATGAATGGAAAAAAATAGTCATTAAACTTATTATAATGCTGGAGTTGGAAATAATGAGCAATTGCTTTTAAAAAATATTTTTATCAAATTAACGCCATTAGCTGCTTCAATTTTCCTACAATCAGGTACATGATCCTGTGGAATTTATCATGCAAGTTGATCGTTTTGAGAATTAATACGGCCTTTGCATTTCATGTTTTATTTTAATCATATTTTTATTTATATTTTTCTTTATTATACATTAAAAAGCAATAAATGTTAGAATTTTTTTTAAATTAGAAATATAACAATTACAAGTGATTTGATTAATTTTTTTTTTATACATTTCTTTATTATACAATAAAAAGTAAAAACGCAATAGGTACATCTCAATACTATACGTAACGCGACACACTACAAAGTACACATATATAACAGTAGGTACATAGTACACGTCCAAAGTAAAATGTCATTTTTATCGAACAAAAATTATCGGGTTTTATCGCCATGCCGAGTAACTTTAGTCGGTTAGTTAGGTGACAAAAGGCGTGAGATTATGAAAAACCCGTATACATAATAATAATCATAATAATTATTCCTATTGTATCATTGATGACCGTAATTGGTTACAAGTGTTATAAAAAAATTTACCTTACGTCCCTACGAGTTTATTATAAATATATATTAAATTTCCTCTGTATATTCAACATCGATAGATTTAAAAATTGATTGTATAAAACGATTTGAAAATATAAATACAAGTATGATCCATGATATGTATCAATAAAAAGATTTTATTTGGCGATCAATTAAACTGGCGACCAATTCTATCCGGGATTATTTTACCGGCGATTAATTGTTTCCGACCAATTCACCGGATACCATAGAAAATACCGTTGTTTTTTATTCATCACATTTTTCTACAACGTAGAATCACAATTTTACTACAACTTCAATATTATATTACAAAAACATATTTTAAACACATGATATCACAATGATATCACGCCTGATATTTAATCAATATAATAATGGAAATTGACCTTCGCGTTCAGAATTATGATTCACGATAAATGTACACCAGACTACAATAGATTCTTTTATTTATACGTAGTTGATTACACTGTTATAGTCCGCACTCAGCAGTCATAAGTATCTATATTGAAAGTTAATAAAATATAGGTTATACAGAAATACTGATATTTGGCATGTAAATGTTCACGTAAAATAGACAAGCAACAACAAATAAATAATTTTGGGTTACCATGCTTTTATAAAGTATTCATTTTATGATACAAAACAGTTGATTAGTTTATTAAATTTTTTTTGGATTGACTTTGTAATTATTATACGGAACTATATTTGGGTTGTTTCCTTTTGAAATATTTTGATGTTATGTTAAGTCTCCCAAAAGCTCGAGATCTGGATGGGAATTTTCCTTGACATACAGGGAGTTTCTCAATACATAAAGGGTTTCTAAAATGCAACGCAAGGAAAAATAAATAATCTGGACGAGAGCCATATTGTTTTATACTTTTATCAAATAAAATATAGTTAAATGTTTTTATTTCTAATAAAGTCATTAAGTAACCCTCATTTTTATTGAAATTATACTACTTGGATTAGCTGGAATTAAGACTGATAATTATTATCTGTGAATTACAATAAATTGGGAATCAATCTTTGACATTAAATTGTGTATTCCATAATATGTTTATTACAGTAAGTTTTATGAATTGTTATAAAAATTTCATGATACGAGTAATATGTAAAATGTCTCCTATTTGGCCGTCCTCCATAAGTTTATCCGTAAGATAATTTTCTATTGCATAATGTATTCTATGTGTATTGTACATTTATAATCAAAGCATTTTTTTCTATAACTACCAACATTTTAAAAATAAAATAAAAAATATTGACCTGGTACCTATAACAATAAGTGAAATTTGATTGTTATTGTCTACCAGTATAAATTGATTTTCTTATTGAAATTTAGTGGTGACTTAACAATCCGATTATGCATATATACCTAAATATTTATAACTATAAAATATAAAATCGACTTACCCTCCTTGTGTGGCACTAGATATTGATAACGTAAAAATGCTGTTTGTATATCCATCGCAGTTACATGAATCGGTATGTCGTCCGCCATTACCAGAAGCCCACACAAATATAGATCCTTTTCCATGACGACCCTGAAAAAAATAAAAAAAATTTAGTGAAAAAAACATTTATGTAAATTTACTTTAAACACAGTGTTATTGCATTATCGTTAAAAATAAACGTACCAATCTGATTAAAGAAGTAATACTAAATTCATGAACTATAAATACATAAATATATACCCTAAGCGATTAAAATAGAATTATTAGAACAAGATAAATATTCATAGAGTAAGAAAAATGTGAAATAAGTTCTGTAATTTAAAAAAAAAATATTAATATTAATTTATATTTATACATATGTTTATACATATGTTTTAACGATGTTGAATAGAGTAGGAAAATTAAGTACATAATAATTCATTATAAACGATGTTATTTATGAATACAATTATAGCTACTAGATAAATGTTACATTCCTATACATTATGAAAGGTCATCGTAAAAGGTAAAACAATGATTATTTGAAGTTGTTCAATCAATATAGCAAGTAGAGTAAAAAAAATGCAAGAAAAAAAAATTCACTGTTACAAATCGAATTAAAACGTGATGGAAGTCACTTTCTTATTTAACATAACTCAGCAACAAAAACAGAGCACCCAAAATAGTAGGAATATAATAATATAGGAGTTACAATTTTTTTTAATGATGTTATACTCGTATACTAATAGAGATCATCATTCATAAACTAAATAAAGTACGACGATTCAAACACAAACTATTAATGGTAATTAAACTAGAAAATAGACCTGTACCTATTATTAAATATGTAAAAATTAAATTTGAACTCCAATAGTTTTAGAACAGCAACTCAAAAATCAAAACGGCTTTCAATCATATAAACTATCCGATTTAAAAGTGTATACGGATAGTTTTTTTGTTTCTAAAAGTATTTAATTTATCACTTGTCACGGGCAAGAACGCGGAGATGTCCAGGAAAATATAGGTGATTTAACAAGGACAGTTCATGGTTATGTCACGCACTCGTATAAATTGTGCACTTTGAAAGTAATGACATCTGTCCAGGGGGAAAAAAATAAACACATATTTGATAATTCTCTAGTTGAGGCACAACGCACAAATTGTTCATACGAGGAGGTGCACACGTATTTTAGATGAACATCATGGCAGTCAAAAACTTATAGTACAATAATTGTAACGTAATACGGGCACATTTTGTAACTGCACGAGTAAGTATAATAATTATGTCTCGGGATAATGCTGTTGTAAAATTGTAAACGTGTATGAGAAAAAAAAAATGTGAACTGAACGTGGATGTGGTATTAAACACTTTGGGCAGTTCTTTGTTTAATACAAAGTCACATAGATACGTGTTTCAGACATGCTTATGTCGAGTAGGTAAGTATACTGTACATAATGATACCGAGACAAAATTAAAAGAAATTTTTAAGTACGCGCGTAAGAAGGAAAAATATATTAAACACTGATGTTAATGACTCCAAACTCGTATTATATAAATAACAGGTTCGTATATTATATTATGGTACTTGTAAATCGCGCTCTGCATGCGTTTTATGTTCTTTTTTATTTTGTGTAACCATCCGTATGGAAGTTAAAATCAGAAATAAGGAGAAAGGGGTTATCACGACCTTTAAACGTATATACGGTCCGGCAGTTTTGGGACGACTTGTATCGTGAAATGGGTATTTTCCATTCGGTTTTGGTCGTTTTACGATTACACGTTTACGGGAAAAATATCGAATAACTTTTAGTCGGTTCATTAACGGCGAAAAGATAATAAAATCAAGAACGTCATTAAAATTTAATTTTTCTTCAGATTAAACTCGTAAACAATCGCTTAAAGTTGATTTTTTTTTAAACAAATAAAATATGAAGTAAGGTGATTACAAAGTTCGACTCGACGAATAATAATTATTCTAGTGCAAGTAAAAGTTTATGAAGAATGCTTTAACGGATATTCGAAATTTTGATTAAAAAAAACGGGAATTTATTATTCATTGCTTAATCTAATATTAGAATAAGGAAATTAAAACAGGAAATGATTATGTAAAAATATGAAAGAAGTAAAGATGATTTAAATGTTTATATATGTATAGTAGCGGCTGAATTTACAAAAAGGAAACATATTGTTTACTGATTTTTTAACCGATCAATGATTTTACTCTTGATAATACAAAATAAACAAAGCTCTTAGACGATTTTCATACTTTTAAAATAATATTATAATACATAAATACGAGGAAAACGTTTGAAGTTTGATTCATTTAAAACTACATAGTAATTTATCCAATATCCATTAAATAATATTAATATTTTACATGAATCGAGAGAAAGTACAAAAAAATATTATAATTTATTTAGCTCTTTGCTAAAACAATTACAACTCGAAGATAAATAAACAATACTTGGTATATTTTTGAATTGTGCACCTACATCTTAAAAGTAAATATTTATGTGTATTTTATACTAACTTAAAACTATAGTTGATATGAAGAACAAAAAGCTTAATAAGTTTCAAGAATAATCAAAAATATTAAAATTTTTTTTTTAAATTAATCTCAGCATATTTGCATTTTATTTTGATTTTTGGAGCACATTTTCTGGAATTGTATATTTGTAAACAATGAATAAAGAATTATTTGTGTTATAACTTTTAGGTATTTATAGTAAATATGTTAGAAACGGGTGGCAGGGGCAACTCTGCTAAGTAACGGTACATTAATCGGCCCACCCAAACTTAAAATACTTACAAGGTATTAACTATATAGTATATACTATAAACTGTATAGTATATATACTACTTATATAATTTATACTAACTATATATTAACTCCTGATTTAATAAACGATTTTTATACATCAAAACTTTCAGAAAATAAATCTGCTTTTTAGTATATAGATAATAAACGAAAAAATTATCATTGTAGAAAAGCATTAATTTAAATAATGATAACGATAAAAATAGTATATTAATTTCGTATAACAATTTTTTGTTTAAACCAGAAAGTAAGAATTTAAAGATAAGCATAATTTAAATTTTGAAATGAACATCTTTAAAAAATTATCTTGTTTATACGATATAGAAATGTTTATAAAATGTTGAATGTTCAATGTTGAAAATGAGAAGATTTGCTAACAAGTGCAAAAAACCCGTTCGAACCATATCCTACTTGGGGGATATCTCTAATATTTTAATTAAGGGCTGTAAAAATATACATATTTAAAGCTCTATGGACTGGCTAGTACTATGGAGATGTATTAATAACTTTAATTGATTAACATGGTGTTATGCTGAAGTATAACAAGCATATCAACAATTGTTTGTAAAAATAAAAATAAAACACGTTATGCTTCCGACAAACAAAATGAATATTGTTCACCAATGACGTAACATTTACTCGCATCTTGTTTTCTATATCACTATTTAGACGGGTTGTAAAAATACGTCACATTCCATAAATACTGATCAATAATAATTAAAATATATTTATTGCAATATTAAGCAATATTGAGCCGAGATTACTTTCGAACCATTCGTGTTAAAAACTTATGTATGAATAATAGACCGATTTTAAAGTACCAAAAATCCACGAATGAATATTTTAACTCACCGAAGTTACTCCGTAAATGAACGCTCTCCTGGCCAAGGGTCCGGGTCCGTCTACAGTTTTACCATCATCTTCTGGACCCCAAGAAGCACTATAGATATCAATATGATTGATGTTCAAGCCCAAGGCTCTTGCTTCAACTGCATCGTTCACTGTACCATCCAACATTCTCACTCCTAAGAAAAATGTTAAATGGAAAATGTAACGAAATTTTCTTTGAATATACTATGCATGCTTTATATTTAAAATAGTTTTTATGTTGAATGTATATTATATATTATGCTTTCTTTGAACTTATACATTGTATACACTACGTACAGTTTCGAGTGGGTGAATCCTATGGAGTTCGATTAAACATCCACTATATAAGCGTAAGCAAATATTTTCCATTTCAATTCATTACCAACAGAAAATTATGTGAAACATTAACAAAACTAACGATTTCATTAAACAGAACCAACGGGACAATAGGTCAATAATTTTCAAAATAACAATAGTGATAAGTGAACGTTTAATTTCAATTCTAAATATTTCTGAGGCAGAAGTAAAGAAAATCGATTGAACAAACCGCGGTTGAGCTAAATTTTCTGGAAGATAAAAGTTTTATATTTTTATTTACGGAAATAAAATGCTAAATTGATAACATACAAAGTTAATAATTATAATTTATAACATTACAGTTGTATTTTAAAAATATGCATTTAAATAAATAATAATATGTTGTAAGATCAATTACAATTACACAAGTGTTTTAAACAGTTATAAATCATTTTTATTTTTAGCAATTTGTCTAATATATGCTCTTTACATTTTATGTATTACAAATAACGACACAAAAATAGTGCATGGAAGATTATTTTTAGTAATGAAAATCGATCATTTATTTTTGGTCGTGTAACATACATTACTCGAATGTTATTCTTATACGTTGTTCAAATAAATATAATTATATAACGATATTTTCAACTAAACTATTATAATTTCATTATGTTTGTATACTGTACCTCCAATACTGGCATTGTAGGCCACACCGATGCCGCAATACTGGTTAAATGCGATAGCCGCTACTTCACCGGCGCACCTCGTGCCGTGTTTATTGTCACCATTGTCCCGAGGCATAGGGTCATCATCGTTGTCGTTTATGTCGGTGCTAGCACTAGGGTCCTGATAAACAAATTAAATACATTTTAAACGTAAAATCGTACTTAAAATCCAATTAATTTAGTCGTAAACCACCCATTTAATACATTATGATATATTGTTAGTAATTATATAATAATATAAATAGGAGCACACTATGCGCAAATAGGTAAATTTAATTATACGTGGAATTTGTAGAACTTTTTTCAAATCGCAATGTGATTGAACGGATGATTTAATTTTAATAATATATTTTTAATATACGAGTAGTTGCGAGTTGCGCGAGATGTAAAATTAAAATGTTGCTTCAAATAAAATGTAACAATATAAAATTATAATTTAATAAATATACTTCACGCAGTATGTTTGTAAATATTGCATAATTGTGTTATTATAACGATACTGTTAATTTTTTTTTTACTTTCGCCAAACAATGTAACACAAACATTTTTTTTTATATTTTTAATAACATTAAATATGCAAAGTAAATTGTAGGTACTTTAGTTCAAGTAGTCGCAATAATAGTTTTGAAATAAAATTGATATTCTTATTGTGTTATAATTTAATAGTGCAAGATGTATACCTAAGTGTAAAGAAATATAAAAAACATTGAACACTAATTCAAGAGTAAAATGTTTCAACCATGTGTCCGGGCTTAAAAAAAAATATGATAATATTTAAATAACACGCAAAGTGCTGGTCAAACTATTTTTTATACGTTCTTCGGACCATCATTATGATTTTGTCAACTGTACACAAATTATAATAAAACTTTACATCGGATCATTCATTTTATACTCCGTATAAGACATCTTAATATACATATTATATCATGGTTTTATTAAGACTATTCTGACAATATTATTTATTGTATAAAATTAAATAAACTGCAAATGTTGCTATATAAATTACAAACTTTTTATTTAAGTTGTTATTTCTGATACATATTTCATGATGGTCATAGTTTAAATATCATAAGCAAATATATATATATATATATATAATCTAATAATTTTCAAGAAAAAATTCCTAGCTCATCTATATATACGTTTTCACAATATTTATATTGGTACATATTGAGATGTACACAATAATTCTATAAAATTACTCTAACTTTTGTTTCTGAATAAATAGTATTTAACTTCACTTCCACTGTAACTATTTTGGTTAATCAATATTTTATTTCAAGTTGTCTACTCAAATAACTTTTCGTTTAGCACTAATTTAAGGTTTCTTCTACATTACGCATATGTGTTGTAAAAGTTTATTTGTACTGACTGGAGAGTAGAAATATTATTAAATTCATAAAAATGTATTAAAGTATTTTAAAACAAAAAAGAGAATTTTAAGTTTTTTATTTAATAAAGTCGGAAATCTTGCAGCTTTAAAATGTACTTGAATTATAACAAAAGATTTCTATAGACCAACATTTCAATAGGAAAATAAAACAAAAATGAATATGCTATTTCCTATATGTAGCTGTTTTAAAATCTTTATTCAAATGGAAATAAAGAAAACTAGAATAAAATAATAATTTTAAAATGTTTATCTCAAAATAACGAAAACATGACAAATTATATTCACTATTAAATTAAAATTAAAATTAAAATATGAAAAAAATTCAAATTTTATACCAAATTATCATCTAGACATATTTTACGATTCTAAAAAACGGCAAGTTCATAATACTTTACAAGTATACTTTAAATTACTGTTCCTGACATTTTCACTGAATAAGTTTGGAGTCAGAAATTTAAAAAACTGTTTACATTCCAATAGGCTTTCGCTTTCTGAGACTATATTGGTTATAAAAAAAGTATTTATATATTCGTACTTGCAATATTGAATATACGTATTACTGTAACGTGTATGTATGAATCTATCCATTTGTTGGAATACCTTCCATTGATGAATTAAATTTATGATTTATGATTTAATTAAAAAATAATATTCATACCCTGAAAAAACCCTATACACCGATATCTTCGATCTTCGAAAACACAATTTTTGTTGATATAATAGTATTATAAAGAGAAGGAAATAATCCGATGATATCATTCATTAGCACGGCCAAAAGTGTTTTTCACCTCCCCCGAATTACAACAGGCAACAACTCTGGCTATATTTATGTAAACATGGAGCAAAATTAATGATGTAAAGTAATACAAACAAAACCGTTAAGGGTATGGACTCAAAATTCAAATCAAAAACAAGCATTCCCCGACTTTAGAGTACGTATATATACAAAATGTTGATAATTCGTAAAAATACAGAAACCATAAGTAAATACGAATATAATTTATGTTAAAAGGTATTGACCAATCGCAGAAAAAAGTTTTATCTGGCGTGGTTTTTGTTTGAAATTAAGCTTTAGGGATTTACATTTTTTTTTAAAAAGACACGTTTTAACGGAGTATGTATAACACTATATTTAATTATGCTGATGGTCACTTGAGACTATCTGCAGTGATATAAATATGTGATAATGTACATTATTTACGTATACGTAAATCTAAACTGAATTATGTAACGATAAAAACCAAAGAACTACCACGACTATTGTTCATATAGGACTGTAAAGCTTAATAGAATAATTTAATACGATGTAACGTTTCTATGTAGGTACATAAAATAACATAATGGCTGAGCTTAATTACTTTTGAACGGATTATATGATCAAAAATTATAAATTACAATACCTTCATCTTCATTGACGATATAATAATTTGAAAATACATGTTACAACCAAGCAGTTATAACTATTAACTTTTATGAAGAATAATTTTTTAATTAACTTTACTTTTAAAATGTAGATGATTCGTTACCAATGAGTAGTATAAAGTACACGCACAATTATTATAAATAAGTGCATTAAACAATTTTTAAACAAAATTAGTTTTTCTTATGTTTAATAAGTACAAAACTAAACTCTTTCCAGGTATAAAATACTTCATACGAGCGATAAATTGTTAAAATTTGTTTCAAAATCTACACGAGACATTTTATCTACTTAGTACTTATTTGTTCCACGAAAATGCTCATACTTGTTCGGTATAATATATAAGTAAACATTAAATACGTGATCATCACTAGTAGCCTTGCCAAATTCCATTATCAAAGTTTTATTAAACAGCTTGCATATTAACCTTAACAAATGCGTCATTTGCACTCCACAGCCATGAGCAACGACTTCGTGAAAATCTTTGGAACGCCCAAGGCTTTTAAGGTGGCTAAACTTTAGCACAGTTCAACACACATGCATAGCCGTATGGAGATTTTACTTAGTCTACACCGTTAGTATATTTTAATATCAACATAAACCTACTTTGTACGTGTGCGCATCCTAAGCAAATTATCCGAAATATAAATACATTATACCGTACAAGTTTAAAAACATCAGTTAATATGAATAAACTGTAATAATATAGTTGAATATTTTATTGACTTGGGCATGTGATTATTCGAGAACATAATTAATTGAAAATATGTTCTTACTTTCATAGAACGTTAAATAGGTAATTACATTTTAAAATATGCGAAAGTAGTTAGTAATTTCTCGGACGTTATACGTTTGTATACATAATTTTGTTACAATTTTGATGTAAAAACGTAGGGAAATTTAAATAAAAATTCAGCGTTACGTTAAATTTGTTTATTTGGAACAATTCAATGACGAGCGTTATTTTTAAAATAGTTTTTCAAATGTATCTATTCATGTGACGTATATTTAACGGTGGGACGGATGGAATTTAGTAGTCAAGTCAATAACACAATACTAATGTCGGAAAGAATAATTCTGAAAAAAATAACAATTGGATAACAATGCGGAGTGCGATGAATAACTAAAAGCAATCGATACAGCAATACCACACCCACGGCATAACGTCCCGGAATTAATTCCCCAAACACTTATGCTCACATCGGAAATGTTCGCGACTACTTTATTGAGTCAACAAATTCACGACACGGTTAGTTCAGTGGGAAGGGAGTGCGCGATATCGAATCGGAGGCGAGACGGTTATGTGGCAAGGACGAGGGGTGGAATATACACGAGTTACAGATCGTATTTCCTTTCACACTATTCCTCGCCTCACACCCCGCCTTCCCGGTAGACCATCCCACGCGGGTCCTCATTTTTCTCATTGTCGCGCAAAAAGCGGTGCACACTACAGCACTTTTCTGCGAACACTGAATATGAAATCGTCAAATGGGTCCGAAAACGCTGAAATCCCAGTTTATACAATGCGAACCGACGATGTTTTGGTGTGTGACAAGAGGGGAAGAGTAAAGCAATTTGTTTGCCCGGTGCAAATCGGATACTAATACGATTCCGTGTCGTCGGGTGGTTGAGACGGGAAACGAAATGCACACCTTCATTACTGCAAGGATGGGAAAACGCGACGTGTTTGATATTGGGGCGAGAACTGGAAAAGAGGCAGAGGAGAAAAAAGGTTGAGAAGAGAGGGAGGAGGAAAATACTAACACGCATGTTACTTTTATTATTATAGTGTTTGCTCACGTAATTATGTGCCAAATCGGGATGATTGGTCTGTATACCGTCGTCAAGTATTGAGACGACAACGTTTTTGCCGGTATACCCTTTTTGCCAAGCCGGACCCATATTCATGTCGAAACCATCCAGAGCACCACCGTTCTAAAACAAAAAAAATTATTATTCGTTTATAATACAAATATTTAAGTACTGCAAAATATGAAATGGGTTAATAGCGATTTTAATGTATGACAGGTATGTGATTTTCAAAGATGAAAACGTCTATATCCTCGACATACAAATCAAGAGGGTCTCTAAAAACTGATTGGATTATTAAATTGAAAGGTACTTTATTTTAATAGTTTTTTTGTCATAACAGATAACGAATATAAAATATTTTATAATTTGTATTTATACCATATAATTGTTTTATTAAATTCTTTACTTTTTTATCATGTATTATTTCACGAATCTCGATGAGAAACGAAATCGAAAAAAGTAATTGTTACATGATTAAACTTTATACACATATTCAAAAATCCAGTAACTAATACATAATTGAATGTTTATCCTTATATACTAATATAATTATTCACAATGAACGTGAACATTTTTCGATCAAAATTTAAGAAGTTATAAAATAAGGAGAATACAGTATTAAAAACCGTTGGTAAACATAGTTTCTTTTCAAAACTTTTAATGGAGTTTTCTTTTGAGTTATACAACGTCAGGGAATGCTTTATTAGAGCTAAGAAGAACCATTTTAATGAAAAACAACCTTTCATTATAGTTAATAAAATTTAAGTTAAAAAATATATTTTTCCTAGTTATATATTACTGACAGTTTAAATACATTTATTTAATTAAACTAAAAAGTGCATACGGGGAGAATATAAATTATTTCTAGAGAGTTTTAAAAAAATGTATTCAACAAAATATTGAACAAAATATTTTAATTCTAACGTTCACATTTGAACACAAAAGTTAACAAGCAGAACAATATAAGAAATATTATTGATGAAGCATGTTCATTATTCTTTAATTGTTTTTTTGCTAGTTATTTTTGAAATGCAGAAAACGCTAGTGACGTGTGTATATACGAGTAATTTGTGAATTGTTAATCCTTTAAATGGTTGCTGATATTTTATTTGTATTATATTTCTGATGATAAGTATTGAACAGTCAATAATTTAAAATAGTGTTTTATTATTTAAAACTAAGTTTAATATGATAAAAATGTGTTCACATTTATAGTAATAAAACTTGGCCATTTTTTTTATATTACATTTACTCGTATATACTCACATTATAACTAAAACATCTAGAACAGTTAATTCAAAAGAGTTGATACATTTTTAAATTAAATATCATAATGAAAATATAGCCCCTATTATTAAACTAAAAACTCATGTTATTTCGTTTAATTCAGCACGAAATAACAATGTATTACTATTTATTGAACGCGAATATTATTTGAACAATATTGTAATTATATTATTATATTTTATTATAATAATAAAATACACCAAGCAAATATTTAGGGCAGATATAGATGAAACCACAATCACTGGTTTATATTTCAAGTATTTTAGATATAAAAATGTTTAATATTTCTCTGATCCAAACTACAAACGTTCAAGGTACAACTTCATAAGTGTTATAAATGCATGACAATAATGGTTGCTAAGCGACATATTATATTACAATATAAATACATTTGAACTTGCAGATAAGCAATTCTTTGATAAATTCGAATTCAGCGTGGGAATAAATCATTTGTATTCAAGTTTCATATTTAAAAATTCATAATGTTAATAATTTAGTAGATTTTAAATGGAAAACTACCTTAATTACGCAATGTTAAACAATAAAATTTAAATAACAATAGAGAACAATTTTAAAAATCAAAAACTAACATATATTCTCCAAAGTAAAAAGAATCATTTTACACAAACTAAAATATCTTTTTATTCATGTTTTAGTTTTTACATGTTATAAAAAAAAAATGTTGTTCCCAACATATAGGAAACGTTTAGTGTTTTAGCTTAACGCGGTTTAGTAATTGCAATACTATACATTAGGCGACTATTCTGAATATATTTGGTATCTTAATTCCCCAACATTATTATATAATTAAATTTATGTTTATTTATCATCACGATTGTTAAACATTTGGTATGTCATTGTAATTTCAAAAATATAATTATCGAATTCATCCAAACAAATTTTTAATTTGAAAATTTGAAAAAAAAACCACTATCGATTAACTTTGTAATCACAGTTAAATGCCATTTTTTTGAATAGTTATATGAAAACGTGGTTTTTAATAACTTTAAAAATAGTTATGGAAAGAAAGCAAACATAATTTCATAGTTTTTAACAGTTCCCTCACAGCCTATAAAAGATTAAATATATATTAAAAATTGACTCACGCTTATAAATAGGAAATTTCTGTGGATACATGTTATAAAGTGCACAGTAAAAATAATACAAAAGTGAAAAATAAAATCTTAGTAAAATCGCATTTGGTTATATGAACTAAAATTATGAAAACTATTATTATATCTATTACACCTTTTAAAAACATAAATTAAATTACTAAATGACTAAATAATAAAAAACTTTAAAAAATATAGGTTTTTACAATATAAAGCCATAGTTCCAAAGTTTTTTCCATATATTATTCTACACGTCAATTTTAAAATTGTTTGAATTACAATCAAATAAACAATTTCAATATAATAGAAACGAATAATATAAACATGCGATTTTTAGAAAAATAATGTTATAAAATAAATTAATGTATTCACGTTTTATTTTAAAACTGTTGTGAATCTTAAAACAAATTTTGACACGCTCGAGGTACCACAAAAATTCAATTTTCAACCGAAAAAAGTATAGGTAGCTTACATAAAAACTTTTTGAGTAAATTTACATCTAAATTTTTTTTTAAAATATGAAAAATCATAAAAGTTTCTCGAAAAAGTAACAAAGAACACGAGTTTAAACAAAACACTTAGTTAAGAATATATTGAACACGATTTCGCATAATTATGAAATTATGTAATATCCAAACCAGCCATTTTCATTTTTTTTTTTTTTGTCCAAATGGTGAATAAATTATTGTCTATTTTTGTATAAAATTGAATAAACACGAAACTGATAAACAAAAATGTTTTTTTTTTTTTTGTTAGGCGGTGAATAACATTTTTCGATGAAAAAGTTTTAAAGAAAATCAAATTTAAGTGTGGTGCATATTGTATATATTATTTCTCAGAAATAATTTTAAATAAATCTTATTCGAGTTTTATTTGAAATTTTGTCATTTCTACTTGCGTTAGATGCTGTCAGAGGCAACAATCATTTTTGATTCACTATAATATTAAGGGAGCCTTAAATTTTGAAAATAAAGAAAAATATCAATTGATTCAACGAAGTTTTTCTTATAAGTAATAAACGCTTTAAGCGGAAGTCCGACCCGCATTTGTCACGTTTTGTATATACAAAATTTACCTATTATCAAATTAAATAAAACAGATTATCTTTTTATCGGTTTTTATTAAATTATACATACATTATATTTTTATACCTAAATGAAAGTATTTATAATGTAATTTATTCATAATAAATAAAATACATTATATGAATAGACATACATTTATTATTTTTAGTTTGTTATTTAATTTATTATTTGATAAAAATAACTATATTAATATCTTTTTTCAAAGAATAAGCAAAAAAATACAATTATTATACAACACACTTATTTCTCATCTTTAACTTAATTATTACGGAAATTAACTCGGATGCGATGTTCAAAATATCAAATATAACCTAGGCTGTACCATATACAAGCAGTAATGTGTATGTTCTGGTACTAAACATAGCAGAACAAAACAATGATTTTATCACGTAGATTTAAAAATTTAACAGGAAATTGCCATAACTTGCAGGTAAAATAATAATCATGATCTAATATCATTTAATTGTGAAAAAACATTTATATAACATAAAAAATATTTACAAAACTTAGCTTTCTTGCTTGTAGTTAAATTGAATATGAATTAACATTGTCTTTCTCAAACATGAAAAACATTTTTAGGTTATACCCAGTACACTGTTTAGTGGTCGTTCCTTATCTAGAAAATGTTCGTAATTTGCGTATCGACGTTTAGTACATTTATTTATCTTTCTATTCAGCATTTTTAGACAAATTAAATGGCAATCGTTCATTTAAATAAATAACATACGACGACTAACTTTCCGTGGTATACATTTTAATGACTCAGAAAAAAATTAAAAGCAAGTCTTGTAGCCAGTCAACAATATGTAAATTTACTGAACATCGCTTGCAGAAATCAAGTGTGAAGTGGGACAGAATAAAAGCCGAATTCAGTTCTCAAAAGAAAAACTATTACGTACGCAGTAGAACTATGGTATAAGGGCTCAACAGGAATTATAGATGTTATAATAAAAAAAAAAAGGAAGGAAAAAAACCAGAAAAAATGAAAATAGGATAATTCAATGCCCGAAACAGATAGGCGGTATGTTACCACTAATTCCGATTTTTGCTGGATTATCGGCTCTAGGGAGCTTAGCTTCGGGTGTTCCAAGCATATATTATAGCAGTATAAGAAATTCAAGAAAAAAAGGATATGGCTTGGAACTAAACGCTCACTAGGTTTATATTTGAATAAAAAAGGTTTAGGGGTCAAAAGTAAAAATTAAATGAGACAAAAATGCTAATTGAAATGCTATCCAACAGAACACTCACGGACCAGGATATTATGAATTATGTAGCAAGTTAAAAAAAGTTTCTATTCAAGTGGTGATTTACCTTAAACACCGTATGAAATCGAATGTGGAATTTGAAAATTATAGGTAAATCGCACACTACGTTGAAGTCATTATACAAGCATCTGCTTCTTGTACATCCAATTCTAATATTTCTTAACTGTTATAAATTGATTTGCATACATATTTATCTCAAATGTTTACTATGTACGAATCAGTAATTCGCAGACAACCCAATCGTCATTATTTATAAATTATTTCCCCTCGATATACATTTATGGAGATTCTAAGAGACCTATGTAACGCTTGCATACATTTGGTTTTTCAAGATGAATGATACTAACAATCAGATAATAAATAGCTTATCCTGAAAAGAAAGAGGTATAGATGTTGAAATTAGAAGTGGCTTAAGTGACATCGAGAATATTGAAAATTTACAAAATAGGAAATTGAAAACTCAAAAAAATCTAAATATTGACATGTAGTTGTCCCTGATGATTTTTGAATTTATATTTAATGTAATGGTAGGTACAATAAAAGTCTATTCATTTAAATAAGAAATGTGGTTTGAAATTTAAGTCGCATCAATATAAGAAAATCCATGTTGTATCATAATAATTTTGCAATCACTTCGAAAAATAGTATTGACAACGATTGCAGTTTATTTTTTACAATTATATAAACTTAGATTTTATTATTTAAGTGAAATTTTATAACAAAATCGTTTCAAGAATTTCTAAGAGAGATAAACGACCCTAAGCTACACAACTACTAAACCCAGACGATTTAAATTCAAAGAATTTTATAATGTTATTCTTATCAATACGTCGCGGCGCGGCGCTACGATATTCCAAAACAAGATAACACGGATATAGCAGCGTAAACGGTAGACGTCGGATATATATATCGGATACTTATTTTTATGACTCAGTGATTTCATTATGGTATCGTTCATTATTTAAAATAACCTTTAGAACGAAAAATGAAGAAACTGAAAATAAGCAATTAAAACTAAGACTAGTTGGTTTTCTGTGTATTAAATTTCTTAAATATTTGTGTTAATTTTATGCAAACTAAATAAATGTAAATTTTATTATATTTAAAATAAAATAAAATATGGTTTTAAAATACAAAAGTTGTTAACATTTGTATTAAAATCTTTGACATTTTATAAGTTGAGCTATTAAGTGTATCGAACACGAATTAAAGATATTATTTTTAAATGTATTTATTCATAGACAGAACGCTCGTTATTACAATATACTCGTATCACGAAAACGCATGTTTGCCAAACCAACAATTAATATTGAAGAAATGAAAGGTCATCGGAGCTTCTAGTAACTTATATAATGTTGGTACTCTATAATGTTTCATGATACGACTAAATGCGTTTCAATTCACTGTTAGTGTATTTATAAGCTTCTAGTGATTTTTTTTAAACAAAATCATTCTTATTTCTATTTTATACATTATAGTTTATACTATACATATAACCTTGAATACTGATTTAACAATAACACGGAATAGCATTAATTAGGATTTCCAATGCTTTGTATAATATATAATTTATTCAAATTTAAAACAGAAACCCAAGATGACGTAAAGGTGATGAGTGACGCGGACGAGTACCTACCCAAATACGCTTTTAGAAAAACCCTTTTTTTCTTGCGAGATAAGAATTTTATAAAGAACTTTTATCAATCAAATGTTAAACCCCTTTTTGAGTAATCGATTTTTTTTTTGCGTTCTAGTTACAATTAGCATTTTATTCCTTTTTTTCGATTTTATTAATGATCAAGGTAGCAGAGAATAAATAAAGACAAAAGTCTGTTGCAGTAAGAATTGTCACCTATAAATAAACATAAGTACATAATAAACAGTTTTGAATTGTTCAGATTAATTATTATTTTTATAGAGGAAAAAAAAGTTTTCGACAAAGATATCTGTGTCTAACAAAAAAAAAAAATTATAATTTGATTTGGGCAAAAAAAATCTATATTCACATAGAAAAGATTAATGGCCTATAGTTATATTATATTTGGTTACAAGTATGTGTGTTCAATCTACATTTTAGTCCAAAATACTTGTTTGTCCAATCAGCTTTAGTTCAAAACACATGTTCTTCCAATTTCAATTTTATTATAAAATTATATTTTCCAACTAATTGTCTATGTCTTACTAGAAAATGATCAAAAATATTTTATACGTATGAAAAATTGGATTAACACAATGTATTATAAGATTCAACAGTGTGTGTTTAAACTATATAATGTATTTAATCGAAAATATTCTAATTTTTTTTAACTTCGTATGTATATAAGTCAACCCAATATACATATGGCCCCAAAAAATATTATGTATAAAGCACGACTAGAACATAGTACATAAATTCTAATATATTTTTATATTTTAATTAATTTAGAATTCAATTATACTGCACTTACCAAATACCATTGTTCCTTAAAAAGTGGGTCAGGAAACACATTATGAACTGAATTGCTGAGCCGCCTGAATGCTTGCCCTTGTACTAGTGGTCCACCTGATGTTTGTTGTTGATAAAAATCTGTAGAACCAGCAAAAACAGTAGACGGCAAATTCGATCCAAAATCTCTTTTCCGTCTCTTCTTTTCATGTTGTTGCTGCACCCAGTGTACCTAAAATACAAAATTATAATATATTAAGTATACTAAGAAGTAAAACAAAATTATTTAATATTGCGAAATATTTGATTTGATAAAACAAAACTATAGAGAGGAAGAAAAAATGAATGGTTTCAAAATTGAGTGTTCATCACACCCGAAATCTATCTTATAATTATTTTATTTTGACTTGATTAGTTGAGTACGCAAAGGGTGTGCGGAGGGATGTTATGCGGGTTCTGGCATTTTACAATGAAAAATAATAAATCCTTATTTATACCTCAAAAAGTTAAAAACTTTTTAAGCAATTGTTATTGAAATTGTTTAACTATTCTTTTATGTGAAAACAAAAACGAAATTTCAAAGAATTTTGCGTGATGCACGAAAATAGTTTTAGAATATATTATAATCATAGTTAACTTTATTATGTATTTGCAGACAGAATATATTGATGAGTTCATAAATATTTCATCAGAAATTGAATACAAATTAGTAAATGGATTTTTTAATTATTACAATTCGATGTATAAAATATTAAAAAAAAAAAAACAACATTTTCGTTAAAAACTAAGTATACGATGGTAAATGGGTCAAGCGTGATTTGATAGTTTTCACAATGACAATGGAAAATATAAGCTTCGTTTTTACATTTTAAAACGCTTTTGTAAACCTGATAGAAAATAAATTTGGAATAAAAAATGGACATTAGAAAATAAGAATACATTAAGTCTAATTTTGTTTTCTCTTATTAATATCAATGGAATGAACTGTAAATATACTTGGCTATAAATTCGGACCGGGAGCGAAATAAAACCGTTCTCATGCATAGTTTCTGATGGTATATTTACGGCAAAACATTATACTCAAAAGCATGGGAGAGACTTATGGCCTACAAAAATGGTATAAAAGCATATGTTTTTTAGTCATACAATGAATATAGATTTGAAAGAACAAATCTTAGAAAATCATATCAGCTATGATGTATTGTTTCCAAAACAATAATATTTTTATATGAACTTAGGATATGCATTTTTAATGAATGATAATGATATTTTTTTGAAATATTCAAAATTACACATACTACACATAAAGAAGACTAAAAATAAAAATTATTTTTTTCTAAATTCTCACAGAAAAAAATCTACGTTAAACTATCAATCAAATTTTTATAGATAACGTATTAATACATGAATAAGTCATAGAAATGTTGTATGGACAATCGATCTAACTATTCTTCCAACAAAAATAAAAGCATAATGAAATGGTTAATATTAAAAGAATTATTTCTTAAAATAATTTCAATCGAGTAGGGAATAATATGTTTCTTTCAATTTTCAAGAATTAAAAAATAAATACCTTTTATATAAAAAAGCTGACACCGATAAAATTTTAAAAATAAAAAAAAAAACAAGTTGGTTTTTGATTTTGAAATTATACCCCAAAGTAATAAATATTTCTCGAATACAAATTAGATGAGATTTGAAATGGATCTTGAACTTTTGCAAAACGCAAAAAAAAATAATAATAATAAGTCCGAGAAAAATCAATAAACATAACACAATATTGTAAATGCAGAGCAAACACCTACTTCTTATTATTTTAATTTGGAAGTTAGCAATATAAATTTAATATCCTTAATATTACAAATGTATTAAAAGGTTAGGTTCTCTCTTTAACATATTTAGTTGAATAATATATTTTTCGTTTTTTTTAAAAAAAAATACTGCTCTGAATAATTTTTAAACGTCTATTTTTAATTTACAATAAACTAATGGTATTCAATACTTAAGTTGGTTTAGTACATATCCATACATATTTTCTAACGTAGACCTCTGTTGCTTATCTAGAAGTGTCCACATGAAATATTTCATCATGTCATAAAAAAAAAAATTATAATAACAAATAGATTTTCCGGCGGCAAAATTATTCTTAACGAAAAGAGTGCAGCAGCGAGACAAAATTGAGAATGTGCAACATCCATACAAATTCGATGAATACTATTTGTTTGTTCTAGTGCGGGAAAGAGAGGAAAGGATAGATAAAATACTATTTCGAACCCTATCGGTGTACGGAAAACGTCATGAAGAAATCGCTGGCGTGTAAATGTTTTTTTTTTTTTTCCCCTGTGAATAGCGAAGAAAAGTCCGTCTCGAACACCATAGACTGATGCAGTACAGATAATAATGCACAGTGCACTCTACCTTGCCTCAAATAGTCTTCCGTTTAACAGATTTACACGCATGAGCGTACATGCCATGTTATTGAAATACTGCTGCATTCGGTACGAGTGAGAAATAGGTCGGCTCCAATATACGACCACTAAATGTAGACGACAGACACCATACAGCACTCACTGTAAAGTGCGTCGATTTCGTACGAAAAACGACGGCGTTGGTGCGTACAATATTTCACGTACAGCTATCGATCGCGATGGGTGTGCTCGGATATTTCAATTATTTTACCAGCAAACAACGAACAATTCCGGATCGCGGCGCTACCAACCGGAGTCGGTGCGCGAGTACCGGAAGAGAAATCAAAATTAATATAAATCCGAAACGATCGAATGACGGAAACAATGTTACACGTCGAATGGACAGGTTGTGCTATTTGTTTCTGCGATTGTTTTCCAAAGAAAATAATTCATGGCCGACCGTCGAAATGGGTTCGTACGGAATGCGTGAGTTATATACTTATATTTTATATAATACATAGTATGGTATATGCTTATTCGGTTCGATAATTCGATTATCGCGTTGGTGGATGCACGCCGCCACCGCCGTCGGACTGCAAAGAGGTTTCCTGTGTATACAATAAAAACTACTTTGTTATACTGATGACCGAGGGAAAAAAGTGCAGATAAATTGATTGATTATAACCGAGAGATATACTCGCGGCGCTAAATGATTTATTGTCGACGACGTCGAAATGCGTTGGTGTACGTTTCTCTACAATAATATCGTTAGGTCACGACGGAGTATTGTTATCATATATATGTATCGAGCGTAAACATAAACATATAATATTAATAATAATATATAGAGTGAAAACGAAATAAATCGCAATGATTTACGCGGACCATTAGAGCGCGATAAAAATAATGTTCGGTGTAACAATGTGTGTTACATGTATTATACAATCGATCGAATATGCATAGCTGATGCAGAGCGAAAACCAGTTATAGACAATAAACACGGACTCGCACTACGTATAGTTGGTCTTTCAGAAACAAAGAAATATTTGAAGTAACTCTTGTTGAAGTAAAAAAAATAAAAATAAAATATTTACGTCATTTATTATTGAAAACTATTGAATCTATATTATGTGCGTGTCCAAATATCATGTCTTAAAATGTACGTCTGTAAGATGGTGTCCATTTGTACGTAGGTAAGATCGTATCCCTGATGACAATCGCAGACGTTGCGAACCGCTCTTTCTAACACCTCCAATATCCAGTGTGCAGAAGAGAAGCTGAAGCCATCGGACCACCAAACGCACAGTTACAGTTAAGTGAAAAAATGATGGAACTGAAGAAGACCCAGAGTTTTGTTGACAACTTGTTTATACCTTGGACGAGACACATTTCCATCTCAGCAATGTATACGTAGAAATGGACACCACCATTACAGGCGTCCATTTTAAGAAAATATCGTTTTAAACTTTGGACTCCAAAGGGTATATAATGTAGATTCTTTCTTCAATAAAAAAATAACGTAAATACGTGTATTTAGTTCGGTGACACTTAATTCAAATTTTCCCATTTATCTGGAAGTTGCTGTACATCGGCGATGGTCGGTAGGTGAATACTCAAAATAATCACATGCCGGATACGAATCGATGTTTGCCGACGCGACGCAAGAACTCCAAACAACAATTACGCGAAACAATTAAACAAAGCGCGCGGAGAGCGACTACAGTCTACAATTTACTATAGTATTCGAACACGGAAAATGGACGATCGCGCTGGTAATTATTCCATCGCGATCGTCGAGATAGACTCCTCCGCGTAAGTATAGTATAGGTAAATCACTCGTAGAAATGAGGTTCGGAGGTCTGAACAAACGCCTCGGGACGATCAAATGGCGAGCTTTCCAGATTGTGTTTTTCTTCGGTTTATTGCCTCCGCGGTAAAGTAAACACGAGGACCCGGCGGTTTGCGCATCACCGTAATATACGAGTTCTCAATATTTTCTTTCACAATACACATATACACGTGAAACTAAAGGTTGATAACTATTTTGATTATTTATGCAGCTGTCGGCTTTTATCATATAGTTAAAGACTTATAAATCGAATAATAAAGAATTAAAATCATAAATTTCAAAAAGTTGGTCGACAATAGATCAAACTATACATATATACTACAACCAAATAATAGCATATTTCATTAGAGACCGGTAAATTTCGAACATATTATTTTTAATCATAATTATGCCCTTAACATAATGCTGAGAAAACTGCCAAAAACGGACATTCTATAGACTCATGTGATTAAGCAAGTATAAGAGACTATATATAGAGTATACCCAAGGTCAAGAAGTATAAACGTATAATTAAGAACTCTAGTAATATAAGGTTCTTCAAAAGTTGTTAATTAACATTATCATATTGTTTACAACAATTATAGTTGAACAACATAATTATTGTAATTTAAGATCATAATGAAATATCTTACATGAACGAGTTGTTTTATTTACAATTTAATAATTGACCAATTAAAAAAAACTTATAAATACATATATTTAAGATTTTATTTTAAATGTTACGATAAACATTTGTATGGGATTCGATTAATATGGTTATAAAAACAGTAACAATAAGGATAAGGCATAAAGCAGATATTTTACTTGTTATAGAAGAATTTAAATATTACTTATATCACTCGTGTACCTAGGTATTTTGAATTTGTATTATTTATTTTTATACTAATATTAGTAATAAGTATACAATCAATAACTATAGTTATTATAGTATATTTGAATAACATTTAAAAACAGTTCAATTTAACGTTGGAAATATAAATATTTAACATTTATTAAAAAATTCATGAATAAATAGCAACAAAATAACAGTGTCAGTAAGTAACCAGCCAAAAAATACTAGTATGCAAATAAAAATATTATTAAAAAATTTATAATTATCTCGCTTTTCAATATTTTGTTTTTAATTAAAATATATTAATTGCTTCACTACAATAATTATATGTTTTATTGACAAAATTATATGAATGTTATAAGATAAATTAATGCATTGCATATATTAATAATATTAAAGAATTGGTCGAAATTGGTCACACGAATGTATAACACAACATCTACAAGACATATAAGGCAGAAGAATATAGTTAATTATACATAAAAACTATAGATACTCGTAATATCTATATTCTATAATCTCTAATTAGTTTGAAAATATATTATTATAATTGTATTCAACACAGTTCATACAGAGTTCATACAGAGTTCATATGTGTGTGTACATATGTATATGTGTTTTACTTCGTAAAATGTCGAAATAACCCTTTACATATTATTGTCTAAGGATTTTGCTATAATTTTATAGTGATTAAATCTAGGTCAGTGGATGACTAATTTGAATAAAAATATTAAAATTGTAAGTGATATATACCAATCAGTACATACATAAATAAAATTACGTTTAAAAATGTAAACTAAATGTAATCATTTATAACGATTTAAAAAAATAAAATACGTAGATAAACTGATATACAAGCCGATTCCTTTTTTTGTTTTCAATTCATTTTTGATGTGATTGACATAGACTTTTATTAGAAATCGTAAAATTAACCATTTCATGGTTCTATAGGCAACGATAGAGAAAAGTAAAGATATAGTCGAGTCAAATAAGAGTTGAAAGTTATCGTAAATACACTCCAACTTTTCATACCGTATTCATTTTACGTACATATAAACCTATTCCATAGGTATACATCGTAGATATAAAAACAGACATTGAGCGAGAGCAGTGAAAACTTCCTGAAGGCATCTTGAAATTTTAACCAGCAGATAAGGGAGAGAGTACAACTCAACACTGCCGCGCACGTGGAATGTTTATTAGGGTAAATCGATTGTTCTTTTTCCGGCTTTTTGAAATTACTAGCAATTTCCGACCGACTTTTTATCCGAGCCGGATGATTTAAGAATGATTCTTTACTACAGGAAACTTATACTATACGAGTATGTACCTTACGAACATATATTTCACATAATTAAATATGTATTATAAAAATTCAACACCGAAAAATACTCTAACGTATATTTTCTACAACATATTTCATAAAAATAACTAATGAAAGCTACGAGTAATTTGCAGAAAAAGATACAACGTATATTAAATATATTTATAAAGCTATGATACTGTACACAGCCGTGGACTCGTTTTCGCATTATTTCATTCAATACAGGCGCACTAAAGAAAATACTAATTTTAAACTAAATAAAATGGCAAATAGAGTTATATGTTGGGAAAAGCTTTCAGAATTGAATAATATAAACATCAAACACTTCTGTATTTTTTATAGTTTACACAAAGAAATTTTGTTCAGAACCAATGTACTTATCATTAATAACAATAAAAATAATAGCAAACAAATACAGGTTACAATTCAAGGTAACGTAATTGATATGGTATTATGTTCATATTATATAATATATAATATAATACAATACATATATAATATAATACATGTATATACCAATATAACCCACCATCGATACATTAATTTATACAAATGTCCTACAATAAGTAAACACACAAATAATAAGTATTTACATAAAGAGACATGTATAATAAGACTCACAATATATGTATAAATGAAAATAAGTGAGTCTTAATTTATAAAATAAAAAACTAATACGAGACATAATTTAAGTCACTCCAACGTTATTATTGTTATTATTACTTAGGGAAGACTAGCTAGTTAAATGTATGTTTGTTGAGAATCTAATGGAAATGTCGGGTAGAAACTTCAAGGTCGTCCGCCGCCTCCGTCGGTATACAATATTCATAATACGTACCTTTACCACGACAAAATTATTTTGCTATTCATTCATATCATACAATCGTCCATTCAACTAGCCGCGCTGAATCCATCACAATTTTGTTAAGGAACACGTAACAATTATTATAAATGTAATATTATATAAAAACGGACTATTAGCTATATGATTTTTGATGAAAACCCAAATCGGTCGGTAAGCCTAGAAAAAATAAAAATCACACGCACACGGGACTCAAAAATAAAGGAGAAAAAACACGCACAATAATGCGTGTTACGTTTAGCGGTCGGTAGTATATAATCGCACGAGCAGGTGCGCTCCAATAAGTGTGTGCGTTTGAGCCGGCGAATAAAGAAGATTACGGAACGAAAACGAGAAGGAAAGAATAAAAGAAGAACGCGCGTGGGTGCTGCGTGGCGCAAGAGACCGATAAGGATTTTTTTTTTATATATATTTTAAGAAAGATCGGGTAGAAAATAGGTGTGTGAGATGAGAAGGTCAATCGTCGTCGTTGTCGTGTTCGTTCGGGTACGAAATTTCTCGTACACAGATAGGAACGGGGCGTTTTATTTATGAGGTCCGCTCAATTTTATCACAGACGTTCTACTGCGCTTACAACCATCCCATCTCTTCTTCGACATTTATACACGTATACATGTATACATCAGGCCCATTGTTTCCCCCGACCCGAGCGCACCCTCTTCCATGGGTGGTGGTGGTGGTGTTATGCGGTCGGTGGTGTCGGTGTCGGTGGCCGCCGTCTTCACGCGCGCGGTCGTTTTCGAGTCATTTATTTCTGCGAACGAAAGCGGCGGCGGTTGCGGCTGCGGCGACTTCGATATGACAAAGACGACGACGGACGGGGCATTACGCCAAACCCGAAGACGACACACGCTACGTCCGGACCCATCGTGACCGGTAATGAACCGGAAAATACAAGGGCGGGGGTGTTGGAACAAGGAAGACGAAAAATGTATACAACAATAATAATATTGTAATAACGAGGGAGAAACGAAGGGATTTGCGTATATCTGCCGGTGCCGAGCACACCAGCAGCGATTATTATTATTATTATTATTATCTAGTGGCAGTGGTGACAACAATGGGGGACCGCATGTGTCCGACACAAGAATACTACTATTATATTCTATATACTTACCCTTATACGGGGATAAGGACGGGGAGGAAGAAAGTTGGCATTCCCTGGAGGCTAATTTATCGGAAGGACATTATTATTATTATACGTGTATGAGATCGTGATGGAACCGTTCGCGGAAAGGACTTCGCACCACTGTCGCCGTCTGCAAGACTATATAGGACACTATAAATCTCTCGCACATGAACACACACTCGCCCACACGCACACCCTCACACACACACACACACACACACACACACACACACACACACACACACACACACACACACACACACACACACACACACACACACACACACACACACACACACACACACACACACACACACACACACACACACACACACACACACACACACACACACGCAAGACTTTGCGCGGTTTATCTGACCGAACGATTTGCCACACTCTGTTTACGGATGTATACACAGCGCACGAACAACAATATGGGCGCGTGCTGTACATACACACGCACACACGATGTGTTTAATAGATTTTCGTTTTTATTTTGTGCAAACAACAGGCACGCGAAGAGTGCATAATAGATAGTACCACGATAATGCGGTACATAATATAAAATATTTATGTATTATGTATACGTAAATCATATCAGCCGGGCGCGACGTGTTGCGTATGAATATTTATAATTTATAACTGAACAATTTGATAACGCGTGCTGTACACATCAAACAAATGACGGTAAAGATTAATTGCAAATCAGATAATGAGCATTTTATGACCGTATAACGCGTACTACGCGTGTGTTCTTTTAATGACGAACCAGACATAAATATTTATTTAAGTTTCGTTTTGACTAAGTATGTACGTAGCACACCTGATTCTCGCGTGATATTTGCAATCAATACATAAAATGTTATTTGATTTCGGACTACGACTTTGAAGTATTTGTCACAACGGTTTTCGGTATCAAACGTACGGGTCTCTTCGTGATTACGCACAGCGTGAATGATAATTTATATATTTGCCACATATACTCACATAATTGATTTAAAACATCGATCCAATGTATACATTTACTAAATTTACCTCATTTCTGAATTATTTTAGTTTTAGTACATAAATTGTTCATGGTAAATAGAGAACATTCTATTCATGCAAATAGCCGTGTCATTTTGTTCAATTTATATTAATTTAGAATATAAATTATATATATATAATTATAAACTCCTCGGTGACAAAAAAAATTATAGTATATTCAATTAAAGAATGAAAATACTACTATTATGTCCAGATATGGAAAAATTAAGCCCAGAATCAATAGGCTTGAATACATGGTTAAAAAAAACCACTAATAGATTGCATTTTGTAAATTACATTGTGTAAAATAATTTAGTCTAAACTATTATAATCTTAAACATTAGGTAAATACGATTAAGGAATAATTATTTATTGTAATTAGTGTTATTTATTTTTGGACAAAATTATTAAAAAAATGTATACTTAGTTGTAACTATCGATTGACAATAATATACTGTACATCAAGTACATTCTTAAAAACGTTTAGAAAAATAATCAACCGAATCTTCATAGACAAAACTTATGAAATTTATTTGAGGATACCCGGTTAATCAAAAACATTAAAACGTATAGTAATTTATGTTCTATATCATAATATACTAATACAATATTACATATTACATAAATAAAAGAAAGACCTAAAAAATAAACCCTTCGGAAAGTTTATTTGCAGTCAAAAATAATATTATGACTTTAAATTATAATAATATATTATATATATATTATTATTTATATATATATTATATATATATGTTTATATATTATATATATATTATATATATAAACATATAATAATTATATGTTTATTAAAGATAAAAAAAAAATGGAAAATATAAACATTTTGAAACGCATTTCCATTCAACCATAATAATATTCAATGTGATTTTAATCGTAACACTATAAGAATAACTGGACATGATATGAATATTGATTCAGCTATTTTATCCCTTTTTTAGATGTTAACTTAAAGTTTTAACATGTTTTATACGAGAGGAAATAATATAGATTATTTAATGGGCATAAGAGAACTGCTTAGAAGTAAAATGTACAGTCATTATCATAAAATTAAAGTTTTAATGAAGATAGACGTAAAAAAAAATTTTGTAAATGTCTTAAGTTAGAATTAGTTTACAATATCTTTGGCATTAAAAAGTTTTTATATAGATTTAAGTTTTAAGTCTACGCAGTTTCATAATAAAAATAATACTAATGAACTTAAAACATAAAATAATTGTTTGACACAACAAATTGCGGATATTCCGATGTAATTTAACTAATTCTTTTATGACCTAAACTATTCAAAAAGTGATAACTATAAAAAGAAAAAAATGTGGAAAAATTACAATGTAGTTGACAATAACCGTGGAAAAATGTATTATTACTTTTAAAAATGTTTTCTAACGCGGCGATATGAATAGGCAATTTGTGTACATTTATGTGTAGAAAACAAACATTTAAAATAAGTCAATATCTTAAGGCTCAAATCTAGTTTTACGTTTCAAATCTGACCATCAAACAAAATTAAACGTAAAGCACTATTTATGTACTGATAAATTCAATCAAAAAGTTACAATACATACAATTTTATCAGAATGATAACTTATTTAAAATCCAATGTTATAATACTTAAATAATTCATTCATGATTGTACGGAGTTCGGAACTTTATGTACCTAGGACTGGATATTTACTTCGCAAGTAGATAGCCAAAAAGAATAACAAAGAAAAATCACAGCTTGCAACAAATGTCATTATTAATTTTCCAATTATTTAAATCCAAAAAATTATCAAGAAGAACAAAAAAAGATTATGTAAAACCCTCGTCAGACCAATTTTACTGAATGCCTGAGAAGTCTACACCATGGGCGTCTACCAAATTTGACGAAAACAAATTAATGATTTTCAAAAGGATTTGATAACATTTAACTTTAAATCATAATAACTTCACCATGTCAACTGTAACCATGTAAACTTAATAAAATGTTATTCACCATGGCTTTTAAAATCTTTTTACTAGGTTAATAATTTGAAATAAGATCTTTTACACTACAACAATAACAATTATCAAATAATATCTAGTTTAAATAACATTTAATCATAGATAAATATTGTTAAAAATATTCAACATGAATCAAACTATATTTATATTTTTAAGTTATATTTAAGACTATTATTTACTCATACCAACAATCCACCCATTTTTTTTTTAAACAGATTTAATTTTATAAATTAAATTTCAATTTTTAAACTGTAGGTTAAATATATTTAGAAACTTGCATAAAAATCTTAAATAGTTTTGCAAATTTATGCAAAAAGTAATATCATTTTCCAGAATATTTGAAATAAAGAAAAAAAGAACCCTTACACTTAGACAATTAGAAATAAATTAGCAAACATGAAAAATTATACCCGGGTACATAAACTAAAAATGATGATTCACCTAAAAATATAGAAAATCATTAACGTATAATATTAGTCAATCATATCGTCAAAAAAATATAAACAAATTATAAATTACAAAATCGAATATAAGGTAGTAAAAAAAAAAACAATAACAAACACACTGTGTCCAATTTAGGTTTAAGTTCCATGTACATTTGTTTTTATACAGTTCAGCCAAAGGTCATATACTTATAAATTCCTTGTTCAGCAAACATTCACTTGTGGCGAGGCTTGTGATTTATAAACACACAACGTACGCGAAAAATAAAGGGAAATCAATACATTGGTTAAATCGGGATTTTAATGCAGGCCTTAAAGTAAAAAATAAAAATAAAAAAAGAGCTCAAACAAATTAAATGATGGAATATCAGAAAAACCTAAAAGAAAAAATAATTAAAGAATCCAATTGTATAACATTATTAGAACAGCATTAAGGCAGCAATGTGACGATTATTTTGAGTTGAAAAAAACTTTTTGTTTCACTTCACTGAATTGTTCAGGGTTCATATTAAACTAAAGAAACTTATTTACAAAAATATATTTTCTAAGACATTAAAATGGAATAAACAAACTTGAGAAATTTCTGAAAATTATAATCATACGTTAGATGATAGGTAAATACATATGTTTATTGATGGGTTGTTCCTAAACGCAAGACTTTTTTTTATTGATTACGGAGCGATGTAATGGAAATACATTAATAGATACTTTACTTTTTAATATTTTTGTAATTTAATCTTTTTTACTTATGTAAAATAACTGCCATCATAATAAGCATTTTTTTACTTATAAAGGTAACTACTACAATATTTTGATGAATCTTGCAGGAAATAAACAGTTTAAATGGTCTTATATCAATACGAATCCACTATTTTATCAAGTACTACTTACTAAATGAAATTAAATAAATAGTAAATTTATTTAAACATCTAAAATAAATATACTCCACCAGAAATTGATTTTTATTTCAGTACGATAAATATGGACTAATTTATACTTTTGATAAATAAATATCAGAAGTTAAATCCACACAAATTGATTTATCATTTTATAAATTGAATTGAATGTTGAAATACTTCTAAATAAAGCAAGGAGTGTATTTTTTTTTATTACTAAATTATTGAAAAAAATTTAATTTTTAAACAGTACTTTTTTATAAGTTATTAAAAAAAACTAGGTGATTTACATTTCTTAATAACATTTTAATTAGCAAACTTAAAATATTAAAAACTTGTTTATTATGTTTAAAAATGAACTAGAAACGATCAAAAAGACAATCAGAATACAAATTAATTAAAGCGTTTTACACAAAAGAATAAAGATATTAGATGAATTATATAAAACAAATTATAAAACTATTTGTGCTCCAACCTAAAAATACATATTAAGATATTTTAATAAGTTATAAAACTAAATAAAAATGATATAATTATAATTAAATAAATAAATAAAAAATATTAAATTAATACGGTTTTTTCAATTAATAAATATATATATAAACGCTATCTTTGAATAACGACCGATTACTTAAATCGTAAACACAAGGAGTACGAAATGGATAGCAATTAATTATAGAGGTTTTATATTGGCAGATTTTCCACACCGGATCACGGTCCCACTGGAAAATAATTTAAAGAAAAACCGCTTTCGAACCGATGACATTAATTTATTATATCAAAGACAATTCTCTCCAATTGGACATCTTTGGACTGGCAAAAAAAGAAGAAGAAGCCGAAGAAGAAGAAAATGGGAAGATGTGACGACGAGCTCTTTTGTAGATGGATAGACAATCGCTTTATCTCACTCAAAAAGGTTTTTTCTAATACATGTGAAGAACTTTGCTTCTATTTACGTCCAAGCTTTTATACTACTTTACATTGTGTTGCACAATCCATTGACGTCAGAACGTATTACACTTCCATTTTATTAATAACACGTCTAAATAATTTGGAAACTTAGAAATCTTATTGAAGACGGTTAAAAGATAGTATTTATCTTTTGTAAGGGTGAGCAATGATGTAGAAAATATTTGTTGTCTTTCACTACAGTGTACATTAGTTCTCATTTGTATGGTGTAAACGTCGGAGATTAACAATGAGACACTTCTAACGACAAACTTATTATCGGTATGATTATACTTAGTTATATAGCTCACATTTAATACCAATAAAACTAAAATCATTTCTAGTTTTTAAAAGTTATTATTAATATTGAAGTTTCTAATTTTAAATATTGAAATATGATATAATATTGTAAATATTATTTAAACACATTTCAAACTAACGACTCAAAATAAGAATATATTAAAATTTTTGAATAACAAGTTTAAAATTATTAAATGCTATATAATTTTAAACTTTCAAATCTGATTATCTTCTAATTCAAGCTATTTGTGGTGTAAAATGAACAACTCAAGCAAGATTTTCCGATAAACAAATAACGGTTTCAATTTAAAATAACGTACTTTAAAGAAAGCTTAAAAATAAACAAAAAGTGAATTCAACTTTTTCCTTTACTTTTTTTATTTTGAAATTCGAAGGAAACCCTGGGATTAAATTACAAAATTTGTGGCGATTTAAATAGGAAATTGCTGTACTGTAGCAATTTTTAAGGTTTTACATTATGATAATATCCTACTGTATTAAATATATTATACTATCTCTCATCACAGTTATACATTCATAATTGTTATTTAACAAATAATATTTAAATTATTTCTAAGGTCAAACTCGTCGTATACATTAAAACACAACTTATTCTTTGATGCAAATACATGAACAAGTTTTATCATCCATCATTTTTAAACAATTACTGTAATATTTACATGACGTTACAACTTTTTCAAAATATATTTGATTATTTTTTAGCATTTAATACACACAACACAATTTACATACAACCGTAATATAAATGCATATGCATATATAATAATATTAATAATAATAATAATAATAAACGTGTAATATACAATATGAAACTTGAAGGAGCACTTATACCGTACAAGAAATTGTATAAAAATACATTCTTGCAAAAACCAATAGCTTTATACCATTCCACCCAGAATCTAGAAGAATCTAAAATGTACAGTCAATTTTTCTAAGGTAAATATAAATTCTATACATAAATACAAATACATACATTATTTGTCTACAAACAAAAACATTTTGTTATATGCTTCAGTAATAAACAAAACCATTTTTTATACCATTAAATTGATTTCGTCTCATACAAACAGTTGTCAAATAAACAGAACATCAAAATACTAACATCTATTACTCGTATATAGATTCTACATAAATAAATATAAACGTATAATGAAGATAGTTCAAGTTCAATTGTATACCTAAATAATTTTCGAACCGATAATAACCAGAGTAGGCAACTAATAGTTCGTACACTGCATGGTTTCCTTAACATAAAAATACAAAAGAAATATTTTGCATGTAATTTGTGTAACCGATTAAAACATTTTGTTATATGGCCAACACAAGTATTTCACAATGCAAAACATAAATACAGTTTCTTTAAACCCGTTCATGATTGAAATATCATAAATATAATCAATGGATTATGTTTTTTTGTTATACTTATTGAAAGTAATTCAAAAATAACCACATACAGCGTAATCTAAAATAATCTTTAACAAAAATAAAGCCTCATCAACTGAATATTTTTATACCACGAACTAAGTATCTAAATCGCATGTATTCCGATGTCTTTCAAACATATGGCTGTATTCCGAACGAATGATACATGATTCGGTATAATGTATAAGGCTGATAACAGTTTTGTAGTGATTCAACAGTGAGTTACATATATTATTTTTACATCCTCCACCTACCACACGAAATGACACTTGAGACACAAGATGGATTACGCAGAAAGCTTTTATAGAACAAAAAAATAAGAAGAAAACAGTGTATACAAATTTCTTCGAGTGATGAATAGCTGGGACGATTTGTGGAAATAAAAAAGGATACTTTTATCGAAACCTATAGCACTATTTGTGTTTGAATGAGAAACGTTTTGTTGTGTGCACGTACAAAAAAATAAAATAAAAATAAGATAGAATAAGAGCGAAAAACGGAGACACAGAATGAAAACTAGGGAGGAAAGAAGAAGAATCGCCAATCGTGTTCCTGTGTTTTCTGGGATCATTTTGAAAAGAATTTGCATAATGGGCTACCGTCGATCGTCTTTTGAATGGGGTATCACCTGTCAGGAAAAGAGCAATTTCGGAAATCCAAAACGAAGAATATACCGTATGTTTACACAATGTTTTTTTAAGTGCGACTACACAAAAAAGAAAACGCTAATATTTAATTGGAATTCGTTCATTTTGTCATAAGCAACTTCAGCAGTAAATAACTACTCATCCGAATAAAAAAACACCATTTATAAATAAATTAGCAATAAATAAAATATAATTTTAATAAGTTTCTAATGCTTTACAATAAATCCTAATTTATTATAAAAATAATTATTTTCCGAAAAATTATACTATACTATAAATATCGCATAATAAAAACATATAAAATATAAATATAAAATATAAACTTTTTTTGATAAAATTATCTACAAGTTAAACGCTATATGAGAAAACTCGATGATGTAGAACAAGTAATATATTAAATCAAATAATCGAGGGGAAATATATAAAATAAAGTTTGAATATTTATTTAAAGTATTATTAAGTATCAAAATAGATTCCAATTTAGGACAAATATTATATTCCAATCAATATTGTTTAAATTGCATAAATACAAAGCAATTATTTGGAATACCCTAAGCTACGAGAGTCCTAATACAATATTAGAGGTTTATAAACCAAGTTAAAAATGTATAAGCCCTAAGGAAGTATGGACCTATTCAACTCCTTAATCCCCTTCATACTACACAAATATAGATAAACATATATATAAATATATATTATTTATAAACCATAAACCAAAAATAATGAGGTCATCACTTATAATTCATTTGGTTTCTATTGTAAATAGGTATGATACAAAATAAAGATTATAATTGAACACAGAAAATACAATATTTTTTTCATACGAGTATACTGTTGTAAGTATCCAGTTGTAATTGTATTTTTTGCAATAGTGTGTTCTAAAAAATACATTTATAATTTTATAAATATAAATAATTATGTCAATTAAAAATACCAAATAAATATTTTCCATTGGAAACACATAATACAATTTTACCATAATCTAACAATGCATAATCAATTAATTTAATTAAATATAAGAAATCTAAAAATCACTAAATATCAGATATAATTTTTTTTTTTTTAACTTAAGAAAATAGTATCTCGGTATTGGTAAAAAAATATAAGAAATAAAGTTCTCATTAATTTGTATTGACAGTATTTTTTTATAATAAAAACATCAAAGAATAAAATTTCTCAGAATTAAAATATCGCGAGGATAAAAGAAAATAACATATTTGTTTTTATTTAAATATATTTATTTCAAATCTTTATCCGTACGCTTTGAACTATAAATTTTTTTTATTTTTAAAAAAAAATATCATTGGTAAAACGTATTGTACTCTACTTCTAACGAAGAAAAACTTGATTTTCATGTAACACAATCAATAAGCATTTAATTTTGAAATAAATACGTGATGATGGGAAATTCCGGGACGGATAAAAATGAATGGTTCGAAAATCCTTACCAAATTTATAAATTACAGAACAATCACTGGTATACTTTGTTTGAGAAATATACTAAGTAAACAAATATTCTTTTTTTTAGAAAAAAGTTCTAATCTTTGTCAGAATTAAAGAATATAAAAATAAGCGTTGGAGAGTTAGCAACTGGAAGTTGAATACTCGTATCACTCACTTAACTGATTTCAGTAACAGCCAGAATTGTGCTGCCATCATTTTAAAATTAGAAATATTGGTTAATAATTAAACTTGGAAATTATAATTTGGTTTGAAATAATGTTTTATCTTAATATTTATACATGTTTCTCATTTAAAAAAAAATCGGAAATGTTATAAATAAAAATTTAAAATTTAAATTACAATTAGGTAAGATTAACTTTTTTTTATTAAACTTTTAAGTATAAATACTCAATATTTCACTTAACATAGTCGTTATTCGTAACATTCTTTTATCTCACCACATTTCTTATATAAACACGTAAAAGAAAAATTGCGTATACCACTGCTACTCGCTTGCATTCCTGAAATATCACTAATCTAATCGCAAAATATCTCAAATGTTGCCTAGTCAGTCAGGTAAATGGATATGTATAACGAAAGCAAAGATTAATAAAAATATAAAATTATTTAGGTTTTTGTATAATAAAATTATTTATTCAAATTCGTAAAACCAATTTCCATCAAAATTAAATTTTAATCAAGTAAAAAAAATTCTAGATTACTTGTTCGTAAACTCTCGTTAGCACACATTTTAAATTACAAGTGATGATAAAAATAAACTATACAACAAATATGTTACACAGCATTAACCTATTAATGAGAATAATTGTTGGCCCGAATAAATGAAAACGTATGAGCATGGAAATTTTAAGTTTTTTCGACAATATTAATGTATGTATTAAATTACATTTAAGTACTGTATACATACGAAAAATATTCAATCTTAAAATATTATGTTTTTTAATATTTTTTTAATTATATTTTTTTTAAATGTTAAGCATCTCTTACTGTTATATTGTCTATAGGGCTATTTTCTTCAAAATAGCGTATTCATCCCTTATTTTGACCTATTTGCCTACCGCTCTAAATTTTAGATACAATGACTTGGAGTACAAAAAAAGAAATCTTCGACAGCATACAAAAGTTGAATGTTATTGTTCATCAAGCCTTTGATAACCAAACCCCATTTTGAGACAATAAAGAAAACAATTACCATAACTTTCCACTATAAAAACTGATTGAATAATGAATTCGACGAAGTCATTAGTTCATACAATTTCGGGGCTAAATCACACCTGACTAGAATAAAAAAAAGTAAGAACTTATTCTAAACCCTTCAACTCCTCGAAATCCAATTTTGAAATGTTTTTAATAACTTTTAGAAAAAAATCCTTTCTTTATAACACTTTCAAGTTTCAACACATACAACACGGTCATAATAAAATCATTAAAACGTTTAAAAACTTAAACATCTGTTTTATTCATATCAAAACTCTAATTACCAAAAGCTCGTTAGAACGTTAAAAGGTTAGGTTAAATATATATGTATAAAAAAAAAAAAACAAAACGAAAAAACACCAGGCGGAAGTACGGATAATCCCATACAAAAAGAAACCTCTATTCTCCGGTTATAATGACATTTTAATACATATACACTTTTTTCTCGGCATTCACAGGACCTGTGCAACTACAAATGAGGCTAATGTCTCTACCAAAAGCGAAGTTAAAAAAGCAGTCTTTGTTTAATAAACAGACGAGTAAAGAGAACAAAAACCATTGGGAAAAACAGCGGAAAAACCATACACAAGTCAACTCCCCATTTGTAATAATTAACCAGGTTTTTCTAATGTATACGTATGGCATGGAAATGAGTAATTAAAATGTTCACTCATTTTCCTGTTCATCACTATTTCATACCATTATATATTTTATATATATATATATATATATATATATATTATATATATAAGATTCAAATTATAGACTTTTTCATCTGAGTATTTTAATCTTGTTTAAAACATATGCAATTATAACGTTATTCATAATTTTTCAATGTACGCACTTTATCTTAAAATTGAAACATTGTTGAGGATAAAAGACACACATACAGTGAATTTTTTTGATCCATAACTTTATAATATTGAAAAAATAATAAAAATTAGTATGTTTTACTTTTATTTTTATATAAAAAATTATGTACTTCAATGCTTACAATTACATTATAATACGGCTTATATTCTGAAAATATGCTACATAGTGAACGTGGGCAGTCTAATTTATTAAAAATATTATTTCAAATAATTGACGTAAATTGACGAAATGCTGAATATTCTAGGAAACCGAAAAAAAAATGGGTACATATGTTTAAACAATCTACTTGATTTATAAATTGGACTGTATCATTGTTATAAACACGTATTACATAATATGTTTTGTTCATAATGTTACATTAAAATATTAATTTTTTTTTTATTTAAGTGATTATTGTACATTTTACTAGGTATACGTTAACAATATAAAACATACTATAAACAACATATAATAGTTATTATACCATTAAGTTGCAGATGCAAAAAAAACTTTATATATTGAAGATGGAATCTTCGAGTTTTCGATATAGGCCTCATTGTAAACAACAACGCTATCCTACCAAAGGAATTTGTCAAACATAATATTTCCATGATGTGAAATCTCGACGAGTACGCGAAGCGAGACAAGCGCCTAACCCTAAACTACAACTAATCTTTGTAGCACTAAAAAATTAACAATTACAAGCATAAGATTTATAAAATCATGACATTATTTTCAAGTGATATTCCTTCATTTAAAAATATTAAAAACTATCAACAAACAACATTGAACAAACTACTAATTAATTATTTATAATTAATACATAGATGTATAAAATGTATAAGTAAATATAAAGAAAAAATAAATTAATATAGAAATACAAGACTAATGATGTGTATATTAATTGCATTTTTGAATTTTTAAATAAAATAAAAAAATGTTACATCTCAAACTACCTTTATAATTAAAATATTAAGCAAGTGTTTGAATTCATTAAAATAAAACTATATTTACAATTTATTTCAATTACTTAGAGAACTTTATAATCATACTCAAATATAACACAAAAAAATATTTTAATTTCAAATTTAATTAAACATGGTTTTAAATTCAAATTATTGTAAATTGTACTTATTTATTTATTTGAAAAATTAATTTGTTTTTGCCAAAAAGCTAACATATCATTCAGTTTTTTTTATATATGCGTACTAACAAAATATGTCCCTTGTGAGAAACAACAATGTGTTTTAAATTATGAATTCCAATTACAACAATAAATACAAAAGTCATACACTGTCTAATCATATTTTAAAATGTCTTGAGAACTATTAACAATATTTACAAGATCCTATAAAATTGAATAAAAAAATAGTGTATTATACTCAATCACAAAATAATTAATCGGTTTAATTTTTAAAGTTTTGAAAGCATTAGGGATAGACAAATACGAAATAATATAAAATGTGATATTTATCACTATTTAGGATTTTATACGACATATTTTAGTAAATATGTTGTAAACCAAAATATTTTGCGGACTAAGACATATACTAAAAGTCATAACTAATTATAAGTTTACACAAAAGATAAATAATAATAATAATAAAGTTATTTAAAACGAATGACAGAAGTGCGCGCATTCAACGTCGTAACAGATAAATATTATGTTTGAACATTTTAACTAATTGTAAGTATGAACGAAAGATAAAAACGTTACAACATTACCTGGTATGATTAAAACAAAATATATTATTTACATTTTAGGGTATATATTATTTAATATAAAGCAAAAAAAAATTGGAACATCATGACATTCATCATCGTAGCTGGTGAATTAATTCCGTATTATTATTTTAGTATGTTTTAATTTTATTCAGAAACACACGAAGAAAAATCAATATATGTATATAAATATATAAAATACGCCTATAAACGTTTAATATAATTTTTAATTTGAAAAACTTTCCATGCTGCATTATTTGTTTAACATCCTCAAGAACATTTTAATCCGTGCTCTTATTTTTAGCAAGCAGTAAGAGTTCATACAGTAAAAGTTTTAAATAAGTGAATTTGTATAATTATAACAAGTGACACGTCCAAACAAAGTAGGACATTAGTTTAAAAGTGTCAAATAAATTTGATCAATATTTTCTACCAACGTTAACGATTGAAAATATAGGTACATGTATCACACCGCTAAAAAAAAATGCCATACATCAATAGCAATAACATATTACAAGTTAAGACGAATAAGCTGAATATTAATAATAAAAATATATAATTAGTACAGCGAGGAAAGCTTATGATATATAATTCACATCGTCATTTGTACTTACACAATAAACGCAAACAATAAACCTTAAATCCTATACATTCTTCCTTACATGAACGGTATGGTATACTGTAATATTAGAAAATAAGCGAAACAATATGATATAATATCTGTTATCACAGCATTGTTACGTTGTGGTATGTTACACACTGTTGTTATTAATTAATTGTATAAGTTGCACGAAAACTAAAATATTGTTTAATTACAATAACACACACAGCGAGTATATATTGTAGCACATGAACGCGTACAACTTGAAAAAATATGTTTGAGAAACCCTGTCAGTCAAAAAGAAAAAGCGTTTCGTTAGAACAGGCTATGCAGAAGGTAATTTCAAAAGGCCGATAGTTTTTAATAATATCCCGCAAGTCATTCAAAAATGGAACGAAAAATCAACAACACTGTACACAACGTGTATCGAACTCATAAAGGCGTTATTAGTTATCGAATTGACGAGAACCAATTTTCACAACTTTTTTACACGCATTATGATAATTTATTTACAGCGATGCGACGAGGACGTTGCCTGAGATTTCACAGAGTTCAAACTATTAAAGATGCAGTTTTACCTTTGGAGGATGTACTTTCGAAATTTTTAAAAACTAAATCCACCATCATCCCCGTCACCAACAACGTTAATCGCAACAAACGTTTCAGCGTATTATATTTGATACGAACAACTGCGGTGGACCTGACTGGCTAGTCGTAGTCGTCGTTGGTACCGAGTCACTTCATTGTAATGATATGCGGACGTGTTACTATGTAGTAAGAAGTTATTTTGTTACCGATGTTTTGTTGGTACATAAGTTAATTAATAGCTACATTGATTGTCCCGGCCGGTGAATAAAGTGGCATTGAAGGTCCCTTTAACGCTATTAATTTTATGCACTAACCACCCATCAAAACTAAACATACAACGATCCACTGTATCGGATGTACGAGTAATAACGCTTAAAATTGTGTAGAATCGTACTCGTATTACAAAAAATGATCTGTTATTAAGATATGCGCAAATTGTAGAAATTGGTTTGGCAATACATTCCGAATCTATCATTAATATTGACTTCAAAAATCAGTAAGAACCAATAAACGAGCGTAAATTATTTTCTTAAAACATAAGTAAAATCCTATCAAAATTAAACATATTTTTTTCATTGTTCATGTGAAGATTGTTAGTACTTCAAAATTCCAGCCTAAAAGATCAAAATTATTTTGGGACACACCAGAGCCTTTTTGAAACTAAAATGTATACACAATTTGAGTTCAATGAAATATTTTATTTATAGTTTTATGTGTTTAAAGTGCATAGAAATTTAGTGTTCGTTGCGCGAGCTATACCTACAATGAAACGAATTCCAGCATTCTTGGTTTACATTTTTCGCCGGGAAAACGTATTTAACGGAATTTTATAATTATTTCGTGCGGATGGTTAACATTTTAAGAATTTCTATAACGTATTTTTCGTTTTAATAATTTCTATAAGAATAACTTTTTTAAATAAAATAACTCAAAACTTGAAGTTTTAATAAGAATGGACCATCATATCCGTGTTCAACATTATGATTTGTTTGGCAACTACGTTTAAATTAAAATAATATTTTATTCGCGACTAAAAAAGAAATCGCAAGTTATATAACTTTACAGTAGAGAATTTAAAAACCCTAATATATTATTAAATACATATTATCTAAATTAATATAAAATATATGACATTTATATACATAACAGTCAAATACATTATTGCAATAAATGAAGACGTAGTATGTCAATTATTTAGCTGATTCATGATCAGGACTTTCCACATAGTATAAATTTAATACTGATAAGTCACTATGTCTCTTTGTCAGAGTAATTTAATTTTAAGATATTTAAATTAAATTATAATAACAGTACAATCATAGTACATAATAACATAGCACAATCTAAATGTAGACATAGTAATACAATAAAGTTACTGTATTAATATAATAATTGCAACACATAAGATAAGGCCCGCCCATACGACGAATAAAACAATACGTACCAATAAGAAATAAAAATTAACCTTTGGACAGGTACAAAAGAAACGTTATACACGATATTACACACACACACACACACACACACACACACACACACACACACACACACACACACACGTTTGGCGGAAATAACGATTACGCATATTTAAGGAACCGTTGTTCCGATCGCAACCGGTATCTTTCACTTGCTACAGGAATTCCGTGCGGCAGCGTTGCAGTATGGATCAAATGTCTGAGCGTGCAAGTGGAAAGTCATTCTTATAATTAATATACTTTTCCGCAGTAGATTCCGAGTACGATGATTTGAATAATCATCGTGTGCTAGCCTACAAATAGTTTTTTTTTTTTTAACTTCACCTTTGATATATTATCAATGTACATAAAAGAAAATAAAACATACTTCGATAGACACGGTGGACAACATATATGTCACAAATAATTATCTTGTCGATTTTTTTTAATTCATTGAAACCACCAGGTCTGCCATATCATAGATTTATTCAGCGTGTGGGCACTATGTTTATGTTGTTTCTAAATTTGAAACAACCTAAACTATGCAACGAGACCAGCTTAAAAGTCAAAACCTTCGTATATCGCACCTTAGTGGAAGCAAAAATTTTAATTAGGTGTGCACAGGGGGAAACTGTAAATGTATCACGAATTCCTTTAATTCCTAACGATCTTCCGTTCGAATTAAAACAGTTTTCCCCCAAGTTTACTTTTCAATGACTATAAACAAGTCTCAAGGTCAGACCTGCAGAGTTAAGGGAAAACTGTATCTTATATGGGCAATTTTACGTAGCTTGCTCATGCGTAAGCTCACACAGTAGGTCAGTAGCTTGGTAGTTTTGACACCTACTAATATATTAGTGAAAAACATTGTCTAGAAAGAGGTTTTGTAAATAATATATAAGTATGACATTTTTTAAATCTTTGCAACTAAAACTTGATGCAACAATCTTCATTGAATTGGGTTAAATTATCAAATAAAATATGTAAAATACTAAATACTGGAAAGAACGAATTTGCACAGGATTGCATGTTTATAAGAAAGTTGATAAAAATATAAAAAAATTTTAAAGCAAAATAATCTAATCCTAGCAACACCGAATAGTTTAGGCTATGCATTTTGAGAAATATTGGTCCCTGTTCTGTGCGAGGCCAGATAAGTTACAGCTAGTATTATCATACTTCGGTTGTTGGATTTAACTATAATAAACTGTGTGTTCGATCATTTGTATTATCTTTAGACAATCGAAAAATGGTTCTCATGGTTAGATTGAAAATTAATTTATCTATATGGGAATATTAAAATTAACTCCAAAAGTATCTACTACTAATGATGAGTATTTTTCACGACCTGGGTTAAATCTAGTCACTTGGTGCGTTGGTAATTACGGTAGACCTAATAAAGTATGGAGTGTCACAACGAAGAGTACCAGACAAACCACAGAACCATATTATAAAATAAATGTTCACCTAATTGCCATGACAATGATAAATATATAAATGGCATGGAGGTCCGCTCTCGCATATATTCTTTGAAGCATTCGATCCTTACGCAACACATATTATAATAGCTATTCAATTTGGTACTTAAATATTTTTAAATTCTCCGACATCACGGTTATTGTAGTAATCAATGGTCCGTGTTTTGATTGGAATTCAATATCAAAATAGCAAATATCAAATTGAGTGTTCTGAAGCATTGTACGACGAAAGCCAATAAACATATATATATATATTACAACACTATACCATACAGTATATCCTTGCTCACATAATATAAGGTTTCTTTCTTTTTCTGTTCACTACAAAGACATGTAAACCAAATCTCTAAATATAAACAAACTGATATACTATTGCGGCTAAAAAAAAAACTAATTAAACTCTTTACGCTTCTAAGTCCCTTTTATTTAATTTTATTTTCATTATTTTTTTGTTCTACTACAATATGCATTAAATTTTCGTACCAATCAGAAATGAAACTTCATACATAGCCAAAGGCCATATTATTACAATCAAAGAATTCTACTAAAAAAAATAATGAAAATAACATTGTTTAAAGACGTGATCGATATGTTATTTCAATCAAACAATACAATAGAAACGAGTATATAAATGACCACTCGCTCTGAGTTATTATAAACAACAAATCATGATTTTAGTTTTGGTTTTATTCCCAGGACGTTGTTATTCATAAAAAATCTATAAAGAATATATTTGAAAAATCAAAACTGTATCATATAATATTAAAGATAATAGAATAAATTAATTTCACCAACATTCAAACATATATGAAACAAAAGCATAAATTAAAATGTAAAAAAAAAGTAAATCTATAGAAAATTAAGAGTTCTAAAGGTAGAAGTCTTATAAAATTTCGGAATATACTTCATCCACCCATAATAACACGATCACTGAAAAATAAAATGAAAATTGCACTATTATGGAGTCGATACGATGATGGTTTCCTTCCTGCCTTATAAGCTCACGGTCTGAAATCGGGCGGCAGGTTAAATTTCAGAAAACATTTTTTTTTTTTCATAATATGCCCTCACACACTCCACCCACTTGTGTATTATTGTTATTATAATAATTATTATTGAAATAAAAAAATCGACAATTTGTCCAACCAACCTTTACATATGCACAGTCTTCGCCGTGTGAACCAAAGGCAGGCAATTTTGACGCACCGAAAAATAATAGAGGTACATTACTGTACGGGAACGCCGTTGGATTGCGTGCCACTTTATTGCCTGTTCGCACGATATGTACAAAAACATAGACGAATTATTGCTATGATTGTGCATTGTAAAATAAAATGTAATTAGCTAATACTTCTATTACATCAGACGCTAAAAAATCACAGACGCACGCTGATATACCATGTCGATATGCACGAATTATCGACACGGAACATAGTATAATAATATCTTTAGAACTATCATTACATGGCATCTTATAAATAAAACAATAATATATCATTGCATTTAATTATTTATAGCAGGCGTTTTGTAATAATAGGTTCTTTTGTTTTTTAAGTTGTGTTTATTTCAGAAAATTTCGCTTTAATGGAAGTAATAGTTAAAAAAAAAAATAAAAAAAAGTAATGAATTAATTTTCTAAGAACATGAGGAAAAATACATAATAAAAATAATAATATGCATAAAAATAATATATTCGTTTATGTATTATACTCTCAACCATTTTATTTCCGGGTTACATTATATCCTTTTTTTTTATATTAAATTAAATACTTTTTACTTCAAATAATAAACATCATTAACTATTGACAATTGATTGGCTATTTTTATTAATTAGAATTTTAGATATCTTATATTTGTAAAATAAAAATAAATCAATAAAACCAGTAAAATTATCAAACAATGCATACATTTGGCTGTTCACTAATTTTAACATTATCATTTGAAACATGAAATATATAAAATAATAATATATAAAACATTCAAATTTAATTTAAATTAAATACTATTTATTTACTAAACCATTTTTTTTATAAGTGTTGATTTATTTTTTAATTTAAAAAATATATCAGATAAAAAGAAGTAAACATCTAAGAAAAACTTTAATAAGAGTGAAAAATTGTCGGGGGTTTAGAGTTTATTTGCGTACATCTCCAATTAACTTTGACGTCTTACAACAAATGGTACGTCTATTAATCAATGAAAACAAGAAATTCTACAACCAATCCATTTTCTGCACAAGTCGGATTTCCTTTGTTGGTTTTTTGAATTATTTGATTTTCTTAGTGTTGTTTAATTATTGTTTTATATTTTGTAAGTAATAATAAAATATTTTCTTCTGGTAAAAAATGTACAGAAAGTTATACCAATAATTTATTTAAAAATAATAAATATTCAATGACATAAATTAATAATTTAAATCAACAAGTAAAAATTAGACCAGAGAAACAAACAATTAACAAACTAATTCAGTGTATTTAGACCTATAAAAAAAACCTACAATGTAATAAAATATATATATTTTAAGCTGAGCCTTTGATAAAAACAAGCCTTGTAGCACAATCGTGTATATTTTTTTTAAATAGCTAAATAATAAAAACTAGTGTTTTTTACGGCTTCATTTAAATGAACAATCCTAAAAAACTATGATATGTGTAATTATTAGGAAAAAATCTTCTACACACTATAATTTAATCATTTTGAAGCGAAAATAGTATTTTGTAAAACACGTCACATTAGTTTTCAACTTATTATATTTAAAGCTACAAAACTGTTAAATTATTTTTTTCTATGCCGCAATATTTCAATTGTTCAATAAACTTCACCCCCTTTATTTTTTGTGTACTACAAATAATATTCTAATAATACATAACAACTTTTAATGCTGAAATTAATAAGTTATAAATCTTATTTACATTAAATATGAAATAGTTAAAAACATAACAAAAAATTAATTATTATAAAAATGGGAATATTATCAAAACGGATATAGGTGTTTGTCAGTAGTATACCAATCATTATAGTTCAATCAATAGTTATTATTTTATCATGATTGATCGATTATTTATCAATGGTATAAATATATACTACGCAATGGCCACTGCTGCCGAGAGGTTACTTAAATTTAAAAAAATATAGGCATTATATATTATATTATAACCGGCTTTTCGTTTTTATAAATAATTTTCAATTGCTATAAACCACTATATATGTTTATACCGTCACCTCTAAAATAAAAAAAGATAATGATCTAACGAGATAAAAAACCGTTAAAAATAAAACACGTCCTAAAAACATCAAATATTTTTTTTATTAATTCCACTTTAGAAAGAAAAACGTTTTATCAAACATCTAGAACCATTTAAATTAGAAAAATATTCCGTCTCGTTCTCTTCCGAACAACCCCCGTCTTCAATATCCGTTATACAGAAAAACAATTTCAATTCCCTTTAATAAAAGGAGATAAGTTGTTACAGATAAAATTTAGTTATAGAATAAAACACCAATGTTAGTGTGATCATATTGTACACTTGCCAAGCCGAACGGAAATGTTAGGAAATAAAATATCTCTACAACTTTTCAAACATCGCAAAATAATATGAGAGTATAAATAATAAACAAAGATGTCACGAAACGTGAAACTAAATTTCTAAACGTTAATTTAAAAAAAAAAAGCAATCGTATAATAACTGTAGATATTAAAAAATGTTTTTTTATTATTCATTTTATGTACAATATACATATTGCTTGTACCTATTATGTTTTTCCTTCATAAGATAGAAAGACTTTAACAATACATAATAATATAATCGTATAGTAATTACTAATTAAACTAATTTCATAAATCATAAAAATGATAACATTTAAATTTAACCAAAAACATATCACAATGTATAAAATTACAACACAATTATGATATATATTTAAAGTTGACAATTTATCAACAAATAATTATGAAACAGAACAAACGTTATTTATGGTGTGCTGAAAATGCTATACATTAACGGGTTTTCAATCGAAAACATAATAGGAACATTAGTTAAATATTGATAAGCTTAATTTATTTTAACATATTTTAACTACATTTAAAAATACACTTAAACCACATCAATTGCACATTCATAACGCGTTTTATATTAATTAATAAAAGTTATAAATTATAATGAATAAATAATTTATATTTTATAAGTTATATAAATAACAATTCTATACGATACTTAAATATCACATAAGGTTCAAATAAGTACAAACGTTAAAAGATAATTTATTGTAATTAGGAAAAATGTCCCTGAAAAATATTGTAAAGATAAATGGCAAAACAATCAGATACAACTAACAAGCTTCGATTTGATAAATTGACAATTTTTAACGACAGAGAACAAATAACTCGCAATTTCTTACAATCTAGTTAATTTACTGATATTATACCAACCAATAAACGAAAACGACGAGCGTGCTTGACTATTAAAGGACGGCGATATAGCTCAAGATAAATTACAATAATTGAGATACAAAAGGAAATTGATTGATTAACCAGTGTTAACGATCGACAACGAGATGGCCTCGAGAATTTTCCGGAAAAATGTTATTTTTAAAAAAAAAAAATTAAAACAAAACTTTAGATCCACGAAACATTTTGCTCATCTTTTTCACACAACTCGGCTTGTGAACGATTCGCTCAACCGGAAAACATCACCCCCAGAACGGCCAGAACGATGTGCCACGCGCGCGCGAGCGTGTGTGTGATAACGGCACTGAAACTCGCCCACGCCAAATCGCATTAAACGAGGCGTCGAGTGAACGGTTGCGTGTATAATCGGAGGCTGTAATGAATGGCGTACCGAACAAACGTACAGCGTGCGTTAGGTCTTAATATACTGTACAAGTTACTCGCTAATGAGTATCTACGCTGAAACCATGGCTCACACGATTATATACATTCCAACTGAACGATTTCGGTTGAATGCGACAAGAGGAAAAATACAAGGCTGCACACCCTTAGGTATCGATGGGAGGGGGGGAGGAGTATTATTATTGTTTTTACTGATATTTAACTGAAAACTGCCAGTGCAAACATAACATATAAGTGTACAATGCATTAACTTACCTCAGATTCATCAGTGAGCTTCTTGTGGTGCGCATGACTGATGTCCAACGACCGTTTATGCACGTGCTTGTGTTCGAAAAGGTAAAAACCCTCCAGACTGCCAATCTATAAAACAAAAACCGTTCGTGAAAACGTCTTATATATTTCATAATTAATAAAACATGCGCGAGCATAAACAACAAACTCTGGTCTATGTATTTTAGTTGGGACTGTTGGGTACCAGAACAAATAAACTTAATATTCGAAACGAATAACATTCACATATGTGTGTGCATGCGCGCGCGCGTGTGTGTGTGTGTGTGTTTAGTTACAACTATTTTTAAAACCATTTAATTAACAAATCGGTGTAGTTTTCTGTGAAGGTGTGTTTTACGAGTGGGTGCGGGAAGCACAAAATCTTTTACAACGGACTCTTTGAACATTAAAACCATTCAAGGTCCTAGTAAAAAAGCATTTGAAGTAAAATGGCTCGACAAAGTACACACCACGCGAGTAAGAGCAACACAATCGTTCCCAAAGGAAAAATTATTTCCGCGATAATATAATGACGGCAAAATTCTACTTAGGGTTTAAATACATAAACACTTTACATATAAATGTGAGCTTTTTGAAATTCATTAGTGAGCGATATTTGTCTCATTTTTGTTTTTTCATTATACATTGTACAGTACTTATGATTATATATCAATATTGACATTACATCATAATGTAAGCTACTTATAGTTTTAAAACCTTGTTTCAACATGTACCAACTCAAATACTTAGTACACTATGACAGTTAATTTCGTTTTAAATTTTGAATTATTACTCTTTTTCATAATACTAACTAATTCAACATCATTTGCTTTACAAAAAATAATATACATTTAATCTGCAAATATACATTTTACTTCACCCATAGACTTAATGTGATTACATGATACCATCAACATCATGTTACATATGTGAATACATTATAAAATGTAAAATATAAAAAGTATGTGTTCTCATAAATAAAAGATGTACTTTTTAAGTTAAAATTGAGACGTTTAGAATGAATACAAATACGAGGATAGTTTTTTGATGATAAAAAAAAACCTTACTATATGTACACTAAATAAAATAAAAATCCCCACCAAATTCATCTTACAGAGCTGTTTTTAAGCCTCGTCCCTTTCCCCTCCCTATAGAAAATAGAGAAAACGTGTTAACGTTGCAGGAAGAGTTTTACTTGCACGTGGTTAGCATACTTCACATTGACCAACAGATACGTGACAGCAAAAAATCATAGAGAGAAACTAATGTTTTTTTTTATTATCCCTCTCTTCAACAATGTTAGCAGACATAGTGACTACAGTCATGATGATACAGTGGTTTGACATAATAAAAACGGTCTACCCGACTCGCGCGATTCCAGCGTATGTATAACCCGGACCAAAACGCAACTCGCAACTGTTCACTGTACATCACATACCATTCACTCATGCGTTGAACGTTGGTAAATTTCAATCTGAAATTCCACAATGCGCCTAAGTCCCATATTTAAGCGGATTTCGTTTTGGTATTTTCATTTTAAATTAAGTATAACAATAGGTCTGTGAACCAGCAGGTTTCCGTAAATTCCAATGAAGTTTATGAATGTCGGACTGTAAATGCAAAATAGTTCAGTGACAATTTTTTTATTTTGTTTTGACCCACAAAAAGTGTACAACAAAATAATATTTTCAATTAAAATTCGATAACTATGTACTGGAAATTTGGTAGGTACTTGAGAGTTGAGACTATCATATACATCATGCATTTTCAGTTTATATATCGTAATAATATGATTTTCACCAATAAAAGTTCGAAAAAAAATTAAATTGATGTCTAAAATATTATATAAAGCGTAGCGATATGAATTTTCAAGGAAGTTATGATATTCTGGAATAAACTTAAACACATATATTGTAAAATATAACAAAATATTTCACATTAATTTAATTTGAATGTTAAACGAATGTATGATTCGCTACTTAAATTTAACTTAATTCTTTTATATTATAATTAAAGAACAAAGAGCCAAATAGTTTTTTACTAAAGGCTATTAAGAAAAAAAAAAATAAAGAACAAACAAGAAACAAATATAAATCGTACAGTACAAATTAAAATAAATATAGAAAAGAAGTAATAGTTAATAAAGGAATTAATAACAAAATTAAAATTAAAATATTTAAAACTATTATTCATTACAATTGTATAATTAAATAGAATAAGAAATGTAGAAGATCAGCCACTCATCCATGAGTTTTTAAATAAAATTTAAACGTTTTTATAACCATTTAAAACAAAACTAGTAAGTATAATTAAACAAATAGATTTAATACCGAAAGAAGTTCAGTATTAACGAAGTAATATCGTCATTATACTCTTTACACAATTTTGGACGGTTACATGTAGTCTCGTCCAAACGAATTGCATAGACTAATTACTAACTATCACAAGTGTGAAAGCTAAATAAAGACTACTTTCGCTTTAAAATGTTTAATTTATTAAATGACATAACGACCAGGATGGTAGTGATGATCGAAGCAATAAAGTAAATAATATACAAAATATCTGGTTCGGAGACAAGCGCATAATAATATGTTATATTAAATTATATCGTATAAGAAAATGGGTATAAAAAACCGATTACATTTTATCATTTTCTAGGTACAGTTGTTACCGTTTCGGTCAATGATTCCAAGATAAAATTAATATGAATAAACATATCCGTATGAATTCGAACTTCTTATAAAATTGTGCACATATAAAATAAAAACAATGATACGGAGACACAATTTACTAAAAACAATTTGTCTGGAAATTAATTTAATAGCTTTAACAGAAAATTTTAACGATACATATATTCAACTAACAAACATATTTTAATAAGTCAAACAAATAACGGAAATTCGATGAACCATGTGGTTAATAATAACGTATAAAATTAAGAAGTTGGAAGCACAAATAGTATGAATTAAGAATTGTTGAGCTATGAATGACGAGCACATTGATCGAAATATAAATACGATTTCGGGCGGGAGAATATCGTTGACTATATTATATGATATTATGCAGGAAATATAAAATAATATATTTATACAGTAGAAAAAGAAAAGGAAACAAGTGCGGAGGAATAGATTCATTAAAATAAATACTTAAAATAAAAAATGTAAAACCTGGTATGATCTGGTTTACTACATTTAATGGAAATGTATTGTCAATAATTGCTGCTCTATACGGTTATGCATATAATACATACAAAGATGTTTCATTCGAAATTAAAATCAACAATCATGATCCATCCAGGAATAATAAAAATGTAAATGTCTTATGGTAAAAATATGCAATTACAGTGTACGAAGAAGGGCGCTAGAGGGAAAGCTATCCAACACAGAACCGAATAAATAAAACAAACAATAAGCAAAAGAGTGAAAAAAACCAAACAAAAAACAACGTTCTAGCTGAACGACGGATGTTGTTAATTACGACACTATATTAACGTGCATTTGTAGCAGAGCAAAGAGTGACAAATACATGCAAAAAGAGAGGGAGAGGAGATAGAAAGAGAGAGAGAGAGAAAGTAAAGAGACAGAGGTTTACACTACTGATTGCCACTGAATGACACGGTCGAAGGATATCGGTGGTATATGAACAGAGGTACAAGGGGTCAACAGTGACGGCGGTAAATAATGAAACTACTAAAAATCGTATTATTGAATCCGAAAATTTATTCAGTCAATTAAGTCGGAAACACGCTTGTTTTCATTTATCTATATTAACGCGATCCAAATGGTGAGCTTGTATAGACGGCTCACGCGAACCGTAAACTATTAATAAACGTCCACCAAACGACTACCACCTACGAGCATATATAACCTACCCTTGACGCTGTTAAGTTACACAGAATCGACGAAAACTCCAACTTTCATCACGCCCCAGTGACCTAGCGATCAACTTGCAATTTCCGGACGAGGCAGATCGGTATGTTAATATGTGTAAAAGATAATCAATACTAAATACGATCGCTTTCGACGACAGAATGTGCGACTGCGATTCAGAGGAGAAAGAAAGAATAATAAAAGACTGAAACACAGTCTAAGGAATATAAAGATTTTTAATGTGACAAACAAGATAAAACTGATTATATACAAGTATGTTAAAAAAAATCTTCTTTCTATGCAATGTAATCTAAGGATTGATTTGTCACCCCACTATACCTATACTATTATCAAAAGATTTAGACCAGGAAAACAACTTACGCGTAAGTGTTAACCATAAGCCGATTAGGATTTACCAGGACGTTGTCCTTACACTTTTTGTATTTTAAAAGATAAAATTACTATGCTATAGCGATTCGTATCTATTACTCTAAATAAGTTGCCGTAACGAACCACATTGAATTTTTATTTTCTACACAAAACCTTCAAGATGATAGTGAATAATATTAACAGTCAGATAATATATGGATAAAAACCACGTTCTATTATGAATATTATACTAAACAATAATCATTATATTATTACATATTTTAGTATAAAAATATATAAATGTATTTCTCTTTTCTTGACAGTCAGTTATAATTAAGTAAATACCAGTTACCATTATACCTCATATAGATTTTTACTTACAGACGCAAAGACGATTTATATTTGTCACCTAAATATGTGTCATTCACTGTATATAGTGATAGTGATAGGGATAGTATATAGGATACTATATAGGTATATTACTATAGTTAAAAAATATTTAGTTACTGTTTCCATAAACACAGTATTTCCTGGTCGAATACAAACACATAAAATGTTCTGTGTTTAATGGTTTTTGTAAAAGTTTTTAACACTATATAAATTGAATGACCAATTCAGTTGGTCTCATTAGTGCGTTCTTTTTTCTGATATTGCGAAAAATAAACCTTTATCGATTTTTCCACGCAATATATACAAGTAATAACGAAAAAAAAAGTATTTCTACTAGAAGACTATGATACAAGTTCGACCGAAGGGTAAATGCCATCATTATTCCATACCAATAAAACCGCAAAACTTTTAGCATACCGCCATCATCTGTATTTATCATACGATATTATGATATTTAAAACAATATTTTAATACACAAATAAAAATACCTTTTATCATTTTGATTAGGTACACTATTCTAATCGTTATTCATTAAACAACGTATTTATTATACAAAATTCAATAGATCCTGCACCTTTCTTCTGAAAATGTTTTCTTATAAGAATATCGAGATTTCATGGTTTTAATATTACTTGCAAATGGAATTTTGGCTACCGTTAATTGAATAAAAACATCACGTCCCCAAGAGATTTTCGGAAAAAAATTGAGATTTTTTCAGAACGAAAAAAATGAAAGAAATTATTATTGTTTCCTTCGTAATACTATTGCAGTCACGTCATCTCTCATTTGTATTCAAACCTCGGCAATAGTTATAACAATTGATTTTATTTTCATAAAAAAGTAATTTATTAAAATATACTTCCTGTACTTTTTTCTATACGTATTCCGTTTTAATAACTAATAAAGGTCATATTTTTGGTTCAGTCAACGGGAAACAATAAATTCATCTAAATACACTCTGCCTATTTTTTCATCTTTGGTTTTAAGTATAAATAGATTATATAATCTACCACCAGTCCAGTACATACTATTTTTTTTAACGCGCATACAATTGAAATCTATTTTCTATAAATAAAATTACAATAAAGAATAACTAATATTTATTCATACCAGAGAAATTTGAATGTCGATTATTTGCTCAGAATAAAAAAAAATGTATATCTTTTATAACCAAAACGCATCAGTAATTACAGGTTTATACGAAATCAACAATTTAAAAATTGTTGTGTTTTCATATTTTTATTTTTTTTATCATTTAAAATAACTTTCGTTCTCAATAAGAGTTTGAAGATTATTATTTTAATATTATAATTATTTTAGTAACTAAAGATTGTGTATATTTTGTCAAGTAGCCATAAAGTTAAAATATTAACATCTTTAACAGCGGGCGATATCCGATAATTTTGTATGTTTGCCCCCATTACATATTGAGGCTAAACTTTGTGATTTTTAAAACATTAAGAGATTTAAAACGTTGTCAAATTGTAACGATTGCAAGCAATGTAGAGTAAAGGTTACGTTTGTTGTGCTGCAGTAACTTCAAAAACTAAGAAGACCACCATGGCACAGCTACTTTTATCTGAGTAATATTGGTAACAAGGTATTTACCTGTTACCAATTAATTCAGATTGTAACATACGACTTATTTGATATCGTATAGCAGTGATACAAGTCGTTATACAAAGTATAAAACGGTTACTTTCTTACAAACGGATAAAATAATGCAAATCAAGTATAAATAATAAAAATACTTTCATATATATAAAAATTTTACACGTTTTTTCGACAAAACCGGTATACCTATTTATCCGACTGAGTTCCTTCCAAAGATAATAAACCCAATGAACCAAAACAATTTTCGGTGATCGTCTAATATAATATTTTTGATCAAGTTGCATACTAGTACCATAAAAAAAATAGCACTTAATCTGGTAAACATACAATTTACCAACTTTCTTCGAACGTTCAGACACATTACGGTGCATACAAGAAAACATTCTAAGAATATTACACTTTTATAATAGTATCAAAATAATTAATATTGACTAAAAAAAGTACTGGCATACATCCATATCGTTAAAAAAAACTTCTCTTTCGTCCCTATATATAATTATTATTTATTGATACAATCAGGTTGTTTTTAAACACAGGTTACAGATTAAGAGCTATAACGTTATCAAATAAATTGGAATACATTATGTCGTAATATTTCAAACCATTGAGTTAAAATATCCTCAGCTATACATAAATTACAAATTAAGAAACTAAGAACAGCCATGTTGGATACTTTTCAAATCGGCTGTTGACTTTGTAATACGTAGGAGACGATAGGGTAATACAACAACATGGAGCCCATTATAAGTTTATGAGAATAATCTTTCAGTCACATTATTATCCTAACATCAGACTATAAAATCTGACTTAACAACCAACATTTGAATACCGGTTCATCTATCCTTTCAAACGACAACAGCTTCCGCGTTCACAACCACGATGACATTATTTCAAGTAGTTCTGATCGTTGCCCATCCGCAACTTCCTCTCATCGTTTCTATAAGACCGCTACTCAATAGTATTAAGTATAAGGCCAAAACACTTAAAAAATATACTATTTCTAAATGCTCAAAAGAATTTTTTCATGAAATACAAACTCTTATGGTTCACATACATACATTATACGAATATTTGTGGCCTGTAACATCGCAATAATTCAACACAGTCTTTAAACTACAAAAACGTATTTAACGCAACGGAAAAAAAAAATCCACGCCGAAGGTACATACCTATATGCAAACGAGAAAAACTCTGTCAATATAATCTAATCATTGTCAAAAGAATACATTTTATTCGTTTGCTCATTTTACGAACAACCTCTATGATGATGAAAAGCAAAAAACAAAATGTATAATATTATATTTATATACATTTGAATTTTATAGTCTAGACTCTGGTGTTTGTATTTTCACATAAATTACGTATAGGGAGCAACTATTATGAGTTTGTGCGATATGAATAATCGAATGATATGTATATAATGTAATTAAATGTTACAACCTAAAACAGAAGGAATGTATGTATATTCATTTGCGTGTTAAACCCTTTGTCTAGGATTATATTTGAATATAATATGCAGAACTTTAAAGCATAACGATCAACCCCTATCCATAATTTCCCAACAAACCACGAAGCCAACACCAAACCCAAGAACTTAATTATCCTTTTCGAGTTCAAATTTAAATAACTATAGTACCTTTGCACCTCCAACCACCAGACTTTACTGCGAAAATTTAAAATGATTATGCATTTCTATATCGATAAAAGCTCATGGGACCCACTATTTATTTATACATAAGGGGTTGTTAACAAATATTGGTAATACGGCTAAAATTCGGTGCAGATAGGCAAGATTTATATACATTTTACACATATATAATATAATATGTTATATTGTACATACTACATGCATTCATCCGCAAATACATTAATGTAAAACTGTTCACAAAATTAAATAACGTAATATTATTGTATCGTAGTTTTTATAAGACCCTGTCAATATTATGAAAATGGACACTCTAACGGGATATGACAAAATTATTGTTTAAGACACTAAAATAAACAATAAAGTTGACATCGGCCATAACAAGATAAACAAAAAATGTTTATAACTCAAATTAAAATACAAATTAAAATTCATATAAATAGCCATACAATAAATAAAAATAATAAATGTACTTAATAAAATTGAATTACAAAATGTACATTTTCTTTTGTAAAGGTGTATAGTGGCTAGATATCATTTTCTCAGTCAATTGTTGTGTTTTAAAACACTTTTTCAAGATTGGAGATACTTATAAAATATAACATTGGTCTTTTTTTTTGAAAGTATAATAATTTTATCATATATTTTGACATCAAAAAAAATATGAATTGTTTTTATTTTTATCAGATGTTCAATAAGAGGCAGCAATTTAAAAATGTTTCAAAAGATAGAGTCCTTATACTTATCGTTAACTTACTACTGATATAAGTTGATTCATTATCTTATATAACTAATTATAGAATTAATGCAAGACAAGTGTCGACCGTAGTTCAAAAAGGGTTTTTTATAAAACTGAAAATGTTAATTTGTAAATGTTAATAGCACGTAATATAATAACCAGAGTTGAATATTAACAACAGCAATATTTTTTTCCTATTTATATGTATTAATAAATAATCATTCGTTATTACATAGATAATCCTCGAAGGATGTAATTCAAGAAAAACATCAAATTTATAAAATCTCTACAGTATAACTAAAAAAAATGGTTTCTTAACTGAACTCTAATCTTACAAGAATCTAAATTTAAAAAACACTAATGCTGACTGGGAAATTGAGTATAACCACTTGAATGGATCACTTTTATGCATATATATATATATATATACATACTTAAAAATACCTTAAAGTTATAAAAATGCACTAAAACGATAACAGTAAGCAAACTGTTTACTGGATAACTGTACACAAAAATCGATACACGCCATGTCTAAGAAACTGATACACGTCCAATAGCAGTAATTAAAAGGTTAACTTGTGAATTGTAACCACAAAATTGACGTAACGATGAATTGCGACAGTAACAAAACAAAACCTACTAGAAAATAATAACGTCATGTCTTTATTATCACCCCTTCAAAGTTATACTTCGCATTTTGAAAGGTCCTTTTTTATTTTAATCAGAAAAGCGGTCATGAACGTTCATGGGATGGTGCGATAACTGTTAGTCCAGTTGATTGCCCGTTTTTAAGTTGGTATCTGAAAACTTGTACATTCTTCCTCGGGTCATGTAAAGAACAGAGAAAAAATAATTTCATCGTTCATTCGTACAGTAGCAGTTTTTGCTATAGGCATCAACGATAACTGTGACGATGGCACCGGAATATGTCCCAAAGATGAATATTTACGGAGCCAACAGACAGTAGGGATTTTAATTAGCGCCGGGCTTTTCGGAAGTCTCATCACGCTACAGTGCAGTTTTATTTATTATTATTGCCATTGTTATTATCTCTTCACGTCGGCCGTTCGCGAATGGATCCCACCAAAAGCTTTAATCACACGAAACGACCGCAATTAGTCCGAATTCTGCGCACTAATTAAAAAAATAATAATAAAAATAACCAAACCAAACCTCCGCAGACACAATATTACTACAGCGAAACCCAAAGCGTCGGCGGTGCTGGTGGTTGTCCGCGGTGGCTGTCGACAATTTTTAATTATTAATTTTCGACTAAACATATATATTTTAACGTTTAAAATGTACCAACTGCAAACATATACATTACAATATTTAATATCAATTATATACGTTTCTGTCTTTTTAAAGTAATTTGATGTCAAATGCTATACGGGTATATTCACTTTTCAAATTATAAAAAAAATTTATAGCAATACGAACTTAATTGATGGTATTTTTTAAAAAAAGTACCTATACCTTCATTGCGTTTTATACAACTCCAAAATATGAAAAAATCAAAAATTAACTTTAAAAAAATGTCCTAAATAATTCGGTTATATAATTATTGCCTTAAATTAAGAAGATTCGGCAAATTTATTTTACCAAAATCGATTGTATTAAAAACCTATAATATCAATGTCTATAAGACAAAACAATGATTTTTAGTAACTACTTATTACCATTTGGTGATTTCTTCTATCGTCAATCAAGCATACTTAAATAAAATTAAGATACAAATCACTTGTTTTACTTCACTAAGTTAGATTCTTATTATTCACAAATAGTTTTATATTTAATATAAAAAAAAATAATATTTTAATGACACGGAAAACTACGTATTCAAGTCAAATTATATCTATTATACTAATTAAATAATAAGTGAAAACTATTTATTAATCTAATTTATATGAACTGAACATTTAGATCATTAAATACTGTCAAATTAAAACTACTGATTTTTATACATAAAATACTTCATTTTCTGATAAGTTTTCTTTTTTCTATTTTTTATAACGATAGGCACAATAAATGCAAACTATACCTACACATTTTAAAGTTAAATCATAATTAAAATATGATAGATAATTATAGTAATGGCTTCTGAAAAGTAATTAGATCCTTTATCAATTTACATTTATAAATATTTTATACCGGAATTACTCGATATTACATTTTCTAGTTACTCTTTTAAGATGCTTATAAGAAAAATAATATTCAAAATATTAAATGTAGTATCTTGCACAATTAAAATAAAGTTGTACATGGAGTTATTCATTTTTATAATTTAACAACACCAGTCTAAGTAAACACATTATAAGTATATTTATACAAAATTAGTACTAAATACTCCATTTATTGAATACTAAAATATAACGAACATCGACGAATAATTAATAGATTGCTGCAGTATTTAAACATAAGCTCTAAATAATACAAATTAATACATAAATATTTAATAAATAATAATAATAATTTATAAATTATAGTTTTTCTTGAAAACAACGACTTATTTTCCAAACAAGAAAATAAGTAAAATAATAAATAATAATTGTATCTGACTATATCTATTTTAATATTGTTTTATAATTCTTAAAATTCATTGAAATAACATAACTCAAAACAAAATGTATAAAAATATATTTAAATTTCTAAGAAGTCATTAAAATAATATAATTTGTAACAAAATGTTTGAAACTATATATGCATTTGTATTTAATGCTATTATACTAAACTATGAACCCAAAAACTATACAATACTTCACAATAAATATAGAGTAAATAAAATACAACAACACATTTTTTAATTTTACTATTTTTACATCATCATAAAAATAAATGGAAAATATTACAAAAAGGATCATGCGCTTTATAAAAATACATGGGTATTTATCACATGAAATAAAAGTAAACTACCTTATTAAATAAGAAAATTGTCATTGCAATACATTTTTTTGTTTTGATTATAACTCATACATATTATTTCGCTTCGAAAATTATTTAGTATTCTAAGATTCAATACTGCCGAGATGCACATCTATTGATGTTAATCAACGGTTTGATACTGCAACTGCTAATTCAGAAAAATCAAACAAGAAATTTTTATTTTCTATTATACCGTATAAATATCAGCTCATTAAAGACATAAATTGTAATATGAAAATTGTATTGTTGCAATTACTTTCGACAATAGTCATGATTATACGACCTACATTTTTAATTTATGCACTTGTCATTTTAGTTAACTTTTAATTGTTTTAAATGCATTAAATACATATAATACACATTATTCTTTATGTTCTTAATTTAAAATGATAAATAAAAAATACTATTTTGATATCCATCGACTATTTTGTAAATTGTACTAGATGTTCAGCACTTCAATTTTGTAAAGCACATTAAAAATAAATCTGTTAAGCAGTTGATATATTTTATATTTTAGCTATAAAAAAAGGTTTGTGGGCTTATAAAAATAAAATAAACGTATTTAATGGATTTTTTAAAAAACTGGTTCAAATCGAAATTATATAATATAATACATTGTATACTACCATAACAATACATTCTCGGTTCATCATTGACCGACATAATATTCTTATTTTCTATTATTGAGTAATCGATATACATATATAAGCGTTAGAATAGTAGGTGCAAATGTGTGTAGTAGCCAATAGCTATACTGGATATTATAGACAGTAAAAATGTTAGATTACATTTCGAGTACTGTATTTTATCTATACTTATTAGTTATTACAATAGCATTGGTCTTAAATAGTTGCGCTTTCTATCAATATTTCAGCATTAATAAAATGTTGCAATTATTTATAATTTCATATAATAAAATATAATTACAGGCGTATCATATATAAGGACAAAATACAATTTTAAATCATCAATTATTGTAAATTTATTTTTAATCAACTCGTGGAATTTGATAATGTTCGATTATATTAAATAAATAAAGTAGAATACACGAAGGGAGCAGATAATAAACTAAATAGCTGTTCAAAACAAAATAGCCTCGAGGACTGTCGCTGAACACATTTTTACGATAAACACAAAATGTTTACATCAGCTATAACTACATGGACGTATGGACATAACAAAACTGCATCATCATTGCCATCATCACTCGTTCTGTTATGCTCTGTTTACATTTTAAAGTGTTTATACGATTTTTATTATCCGATTCGTTCCTATAGCTACGTTTCAGCTGCGTGCGATTTCCTGTTCGTATTACCCGACTATCAAAATAATACACTTTGTTTATTTAAATACCTATTTAATTGCAAAATTTGGTATATATATTATGTATAGGTATAACTATAGGTAATTTCACTGTATTTTTTCGAATCCTTTTACTAGGTAGCAAACTTAATTTAAAATAATATACATCAAATAGGTAAGCAAAGTAAATAACTTATATAATTATAAAAACAACAATTTAACAAAAAATGCACTTTTTAATGATAAAAATAACATTTTATCAAGGTACATGTAATTCTTTTAAAATTAATATAAATCCAATTGTTTAAAATAAACATAGGTACCACTTATTTCATACTAAAAATACTTGAAAAAGTCCGATAAAATATCTTCTCTGTAGCTACATGACTATAACAAAAACTATAACGAACAAATTTCGTAAACTACTGCATAACCCGTTGAACAAAAACAATCAAGGCAATGATTTCAATAATTTCCAAACCCTAAGGACTTAATACGTTTCATTTTGACTAAAATGTGAAGAATTTAGTTGCAAATTTAGTAAGCTCAAAGAACTGCAGTCAATTCCAAGGAACAACGTATACATATCTATCAGAAGAATTTTATTGTTTCAGGAAGATGTGTATCCCGTGAAAATACTCCCGAAGAAAAATACTTGCGAACAAGCATATAGGCAGATTTAATTGCTCAGAATCATTATATATTGGTCACATAGTACAAGAAACACAAATTTAAACTGTTAAATGGATACAAATAAAAACCAATAAATATCCATATAAAAAATTAGGCAGATGTGTTCCACTTGAAAATGATTTCCATCGTATAAAAAAATTATTTCAGTGAAATCAGTTTATATTAAAGTAATAAATACATATTTTAACATTTTGTGGAGAAACTAAGAAGATCAATACATCCGAAACATATTAACATAGTCCATATTGGATTATCTTAAGTTTGAAAAATATTTTAAATTATACCACTATATTTAATTACATGAAAAACTAAATTCAAGAAAGGAGAGTTATTTTTTCTTCCAGCTAACATTGTTTTTTTCAGTACCTAATACAATGATAATTCTATTTTAACTCAAAGATACTTTCCTCTTATGCTTTATTTCTTATGTACACACTTTTCAAACAGTAATGTAGTGTAAACTATTAGTTTTATCAAATTAAAATATTTAATTAAGAATGATATTATAATAACCACTAAGAGTTAAAAATTAACAAACCTTGAAAATTTAAATTTCTTTTATATATAAACGCTATCATTGCTAAAAAAAATAGTAGGGTAATAATATAAATAAGATTGAAGTTAATTATTAAATAATAATAATACACTTATACACCTATGAACATTTTTATATGTATCTATAACCAATACTTATAAAAAAAATTATACACGTAATTCCGCTAATTACATTTGTTAAATTTAAAAATAATATGGTTCGATTATGTTCCTATTAAAAAACATTGGTATAATAATAAGCAACTGAAAGAAATTTATAACTTTAGTAATACGTAATATGTAAAATATAAATTATCTTTATTTATAAAATGTATTCAAAAATCAATTAAATTATAAATAAATATTCAAAGTTGTAAACTTAAATAATGACTTAAGATTATTTAACATAAAAATGTGAGAGCTGACTTATATCAATATATCTTTAGAAGGTGTTCATACATTGGGATTTCATAAATCATATTATGTTACTTGTACAATATGACACATAATATAACAAAACTTTAACTAAAAAATTCCCAAGAAATAAAAATTGTTATTTTACGGACACTAATTAATTATTTTAACTTAACCAAATTAATAATAAAAAATATTGTCTTTAAAATTATTCGGAATTTCAACAGAAACCATTTCTCAATCCATAAATTACAGTATATTTAATATACACTGCAAAATCTCAAAAACAAATCCCTATAGGACCAAACACTCAATTAAAGCATACTCTATATTAATATCAACAGACGTAGCTCTGTCGTAACAGGAAGTTTTCGAATTTATAGTTTACATGTATACATTTTATTTATTTATTTATGTATTTTTTTAGCATTGTTTTGTCTGGACACCGCCCCAAATATTGTCAACACGCGACAGGACATCTGTACATTGTCCGTATTGTAAAACACAGTTTATGTTATTTCACGTGGTCTATATAGTATCACAAGCACGTTGTAAATGTTCACGTCCACCTAAAAAATGTTGGATTAAAATAAAATTTTCAACAAACATGACTTATAATATGACTTATAACATAGTAAATTCAATAAAATCAACTAAAAGTAAAATACTAGACTACTCAATATTTTTTACCACATATTCACATTAACATTCTAGTCTAACAATATTCTAGTCAAACTAAATTAAAAAATAAATTATACAGAAAACAAAAACAATACACATGTAAATTGTATATAATATTAACAGTGTAAAAGTAAATAAACAATGAAAAAAATGTAAATTATAAACAATACTAAAATTACGCTCAATCCATCATCTTAAAGTATACTTTCCCAAACCTTGATATTAATGCGCCCGTGGACTACATTCTAAGTGGTCATTTGAATATAGTTGCCCAAGTAAATATAATGCTGATACATATTATACTATACACGCAGTGACAGGTGTGAAATATATAATTTTAAAATGTATATCTATATGGTTCATAATTCTAAAAGTAATCGAATTTACACAAAACATTCAACACGATAGGTATCAATTTATTCTTTTATTTTTGCAACATTTCGTAAATATGTTACTAAATCCTACACAGACATAATTTTTTACAATATAAATATTTTATATCCCCGATTCACTATCGCAAGTGGAATAAATATATTTTATTTTTCATCAGAAGAATAGAACCTACAACTTGAAAATAAATATTTTAAAAACAAAAACAAAATCTACTGTGGTATCAATCAAAAATATATCAATAAACATGTTGTGATAGGTAATCAACAATGATCTTATTTTAAAATTTAAATTCCTTAAAATCAGAATATACGTTAATTGCATTTTAATATAACCATGATTTCAATTAACTATAAGAGTGTAGAAATACAGAAATCTGGGATATCATATTTTAAACGCTGTGACAACTTTAATTGAATTATTTTTAGAAAATTCTTCAGTCCGCGAGATCTTTTAGAATTAATTACAACAACAACGTTAATATAACAACTGGTGCGGTTCATTTTTACTCAACTTTTAATTAGAAATTGAACTCGTGCAAGTATGGAGGTCGCTTTTGAAACGGAAAATGAACTGGCATTGCGACTGAATAGCCAGGGGGACGCACTATATAGCATTTGGGTAACAAAAGTAGTTGTCTGTGCAGACTTAACGAAATCTATTGTTGTGCACAAAGCAAACGTTTACAGAAAAGTTGCAAACTAGATACGGCAGCTTTTAACATATTAATATCTTATATAGATATGTAATGCGTTTGTTCATACGCGTGTGTAAGCGTCTGTTGCTGTATATGTGTGTGTGTGTGTGTGTGTGTGTGTGTGTGTGTGTGTGTGTGTGTGTGTGTGTGGGGGTGTGTGTGGGTGTGTGTGTGTGTATGTGTTACTTTGGCAGTGAAAGCTTTTATTCTTCTCCTTTTCGAATATACAGTTATAACACACATTCTCAAAAGTACATGTTTTTGAAAAGTCCTCTAGGGTTACAAGAACGAAAATCATGCAGATGACAAGAAAGTATAGATTTTTCTCGGGTACACACATTTATTCTCGTGAGCATATGTCTGAATTCAAGTTTCATGTGAACGAATAAATATATTTACCATAAAAAATAAGAATGCAGTTTTATATCTTTTTCAAAACCAATTTGTTCCTCAATAATGCCAGACATTGTACCAAACAAGTTCAACAACAACTCCTACCTTTTCGAAATAAACACGATTACAAAAATGATAAGTTAATAATTTATATATATTCTATAATTTATCTATAATGTCATATTGCATATAACAAACGTATGGTCAGATACACCCAAATATAATTAAATGAAGATATTATCATTTCATTTGCATCTAAAGAACGACAACAAAATATATACGGTAAATACATTCTTGAAAATTATAGTTAACAATTAAAATAAGTATGGGATTTTAACAATCGCTGTTGTAATAATTACACTTATTGTTACATCACAATTAGATATTATATTTTACTGAAAACCTAGTTCCCGTACGTAAGACTGATCAAATTGCATGGAAAAAAGATTATTGAACTACTCTGTCTCAATGGTTTTCACTGTCATATACTTCGCAAACAATAATAACAACAGTCACACGTTCGTCGTTCATACATACTTAGGTTCCCACATTTTAAAATAGATATAAATCTTTGCGAAACTATTTGACCTCCTATCAATTTCTGACACTGAATTCACATTTATTTCTTTTCGAAATAAACAAAACTGAAGACCCTATATGTTACATGCGGTGATGTTTGACCTCGACATGTCAAATTAAAATGTCCAACAGTGTTTTATGTATATCTAACAACCAGTATAATTGGCGACAAACATACATGCATATAGGTACCTAATAATAATAAGCAAATAAATTATTTTAATTTCATAATTTATATTCATAAAATTTAGAAAACTACAATATTATACACTTATACTTATACATATTTTATATTGAACTTCAGATATTTAAACTAAGATTTTCACAGACAAAATGTATAATAAACATTTAATATTATCAACTTACAACGATTTGAATAAAACTTTGTGGCAAATGATACAAAAATAATTTGAAATATTAGGTTATTGAATATAGCCTAATATATTTACAAGAAAAAAGGAAACTAAGAAAATGTAAAACGATTAGTCACAAAGTTTAAAAATTAGAACAGTTGTATTTTTAATATATTATACTCTTAGCTATTTATACAAATTAAAATAAAATTGATGATACTATTTTCACGGATAATACTGTTTAAATCAATATTCCACATTATTAAATCCAAAAGTAAACAATTATAAGAATATCACGTAAAAAATGAAAAAGTATAAAACTTATTTGAAAAAGAAAAAAAGAGAAAGTAAGGAATTTTTGCAATTGTTCTATTCAAAGAGTCATTCATTTCGATTTTATTTCATTTTTACTATCATAATTTATCACCATGAGAAGGCATTATAGATATATGATTATTTAAAATACGTGGATATTTATGAACAATTTTTTGTTGTTGAATAAAGGAATTGATATACAAATTTATTTGAAGATAAACTACACTAACAATAATTGTTAAGTCCGATAAAACGCTACAACACACATAACAGTCAATTTAATATTTATAAATACTACCTATGAAGTAAAACTTTATTAAGAAATCACTGTTCAAGTGTACTAAAATTGTTCAAGTACAAAAAAAACACGTTTTCGATAGAATTAGAGTTATTTTTTAAAACAATTATTCCGTTAAATATTTTGACACAACATTAATTTTTGTTTCTTTGTTCTAGTGTTTTATAAAAATGAGGACAGAAGTTGGCCATAAAGTTTCTAAATGGAGTAGGAATAAAAAAAAATAGAAATGGAAGCTTCAATGATAACATCTAGGATAATAAGCTCTACGTTCACATTTTAAATTCTAAGTGAAACGAGGAATTGGTTTTACCATGATATTGATTTTTTTTTTGTATGTTACAAAAAATCACGAATTTGCCTAGTTAACGTTGTCCTATCAACAATAATAGTATAGGTTTCCAATTACAAATGCTGTCTAGTTGGTTAATTGGAGAGAAGGCCATTTTTTAATATCTCAAAAATTTTCTCAAAAATGGAGGAAAACTGACCAAAAATTGCAAAAAAAACGACAACATTTACAGAAAGTCAATTTTTATTTTTATTTCATTGCAATCTTAAAAGTATTGATAATAGGAACTTGACATTTAACAGAACTCTTACAAAAGCATTTTCTAGAGATGGTGAAAATTTAAAAAGATTTCAACAATTTCTATGCTATTTATAGGTATTTTAAATTTTGATAAAATAGAAAAAATTACAATCAAGACTTTTTTATAGTGGTTCCCGTCTTATAAGTTTTCTTTTTGCTTTTTAATAAATATAAGCATAATATACTGATACTCCCGACCTCTTTCACTCAGAATCGTGTTTTGGAAAGCAGAAGTACATTGGTTTCAAACCAATACAGCAGTTTAATTCACTCATCCATGTAACTTACCCCACCGTGGAGTCTCGCTGACCTAAGTATCTCGGTATTTTTTGTGATCTAAGTCTTTTAAAATATATAGTGTAATCCCACTAATAAAAATAACTCCCGCTGTATAAAAACAAACTAATAAAAAGTCCAAAGTAAATAAATAATACATTATAATAAGAAATTACACACCAATAAAATACTGAAAGTACGTGTAGTAGTATATGAACGACAAACTATATAACTTTATTTATTTTGTTTATTTTTCATTAAACATTATATTAAGTAAAATAATTCAGAGATAAGTGCTATCATCTGTGCTATATAATTTTAAAATTGGGCAAAACTATATTGTGAATCAAATCAAATAATCGGAGGGAAGTAATCTAATTACACTGTCAAACCTATAAAAAAACATAAGTTAGTTATGGGTCCATGAATTCGACAATAAAGTTACCAAACACTATACTACAAATCAGAAAATACTATAAAAAATAAATTGAGTAATAAATGAAAGTTAATTAAAAAAAGAGATTACCATAAAATGTAAAAATATTTATTAAATAATTTAAATTAATATTATTTTTGCAATAAAAGAGTAATTCTTTTTTACTAATTATTTTAAGTAAAACTAACCTTACCTAATCAGTAACCACGTATAATTATATCTTATTATAACAATAGTAACTAATGAATAGTGATATACATTTTAATATTAATGAAATAAATATATTATTGATAGTCAACTATTTTATTTGCTTTGTACATGTTTGTATCATTAAAATATTTCCAAAACATAAAATTGAATAAATATTATATATAATAAAAGGAGATAAGTAGAAAGTTTAAATTCTTAGTGGAAAATATAAGATACAAACTTCTAATTTTACAAAAATAAATACTATACATTATCACATAAAATTGAATATTCATACAAATTGTAAAAATGTTTTAAAGAAATCATATAATCATAACAATTTAATTGTATTAGATTTAAAAATACAAATAATTATGATTATGAATATTACATAAACAGTTTTATAGTTTATTATTTCTAAAAAAATATACACATGCTATTGTAAAGCAACATTCTACCAGTTCAAAAAATGATTCTAACATAAGTAATTAGAATGCATTTTTCAATAGAATCTCATAAATATAACACAATTTCATGTATTAAATAATTTAACTATCTAACCATAATAACATATCAATGGCAAACCAATATATGAAATACTCGATCAACATTAAAAAAATATTTGGAAAAATGAAAATCATTTATTTTAGTTTTATTAGTTATCTAAATTATCAATCAAATTATTGAACTTTCAGTTGTTTTGAAATGACGATTCTTTGCCAATGTATCGGAGAATTCAATGTTCTGAAATGTTGCCAGTAACTTTAAAATGTTTTGTGAATAATTAAGAAAGGATATAGTAAGGTTATGTTATCCAGAGCGCAAAGTAATGACTTATGTAAGTCTTTATAAGATAGTTGGACGAGTATCAAAAGTGAAAGTTTAGAAATAATCATTACCAATGTGGTCTGCCTTTGTCATGCGTGTATAACAATGTATTATTCAATAATAAAATAAACAAATAAAGAAAATAATTATTTTTTTAAAACTGAAATCATAACTTCAACAATTTGTTGTTTTTTTAAAATAATTTACTAAACAGATAACTATGGTAAGATGAGGTCTAGGTAAGATGGGACATCGTTATGCGGAAAAACTATTAACTTTAAAAATAAACGGTTTTAACAAAAAATGATTTAAAAATGAATTTTATATTTTATTGTATAAAGAATTGAAGAATTAAAGATTAACATGGGGTTTTTTTACTTTCATAAAAAAACTACAAAGATACATAAGCAAGGACCAATTTTTTTGTCAACTATGTCTTGTTTTATAACATAAAATATTGGAAGATTGAGATCATCACATTAGGAAACAGTATATTTATCTTCACGGATAACTAGTCTATACTGCTCCAATAGAGAATAAAATTACAATAAACACTGCATTTTGTAAACTATTTCCGAAATGAAAGTTATTAGTGAAATTTAAATTTATCATTCGTGCTGCGGTTATTAGCATACTGAACTTGCTTGAATACACACTATTTAAAAACCAAATATATTAATAACAATTGTTCAGATAGAAGGAGAAAGAATAAGTATTTTTCCCAAATGAATAATTTCTTAAAATTATCAAAGCAATCAACTATAGACTAAATGGTATTAATAATTGAAAAAAACCCTTTTTCCGAACCGATATTAACAATGATTAAATTAATAAAATTAGTTGAATCGCTGTGATGAGTCAAATACATGAAAGCAATAAGTTATCTTTACGTTTTTTTTTAACAATTTACTACATATCTTATTACAAACTAATATCTATTATCTCAGACATGATCATACTTTGCTCTCAGAATTAAATCAAGACTTGGAGCACAATATATAAAATATAATATATTATATAATATACCATCCAGTAGCATATTTTTTCTGACAGACAAATTATCTGTCCGAGTGAAGTAGTTGTTCGGGGAAAGAGAAGAAGCTTGTCCCCTCTCATGCTAGCTTCCACTCTTTCAAACTACAAGAGCATAGATACACACACACAGACACACGAACATACGTCATATTTTTACACAATCAAAAAAAAAAAAAAACACTTCACCCGATCCCCTATAGAGCCGAAAATGAGTATAGGAAGCTGTCGTGATGAAAACGGTATGGAACTGTCAGCAACGTGTGATCTCTGCGTAAACGCATATGTGGGCGAACTGGTATATGCGAATGGGAAATGACTTTCGTTTTAGTGAATAGCACACGATTTTCTGCCTCTGTGAGTTATTAGGCACCAAAAAACATTAAAACCTTCAATAGCTAAAAACCAAATATTGTATGAAAATGATACACCAGTATCACAAAAATATCATATCATGCAAAAATGATACAAACTAGTTTTGTTGCAAACACTCTTTTTATCGTACATCCTCATATATCTAAATTATCAACTATGACGTTTTCATATTTTGAGTTATTGCTTTCAATTTTTAATTTTTTTCTGAAAATACAACATAAAACAATTCATTCATTCCTATGTACAATTTACTAACATTTAACAAAAATTTAAATGTTCAGTCCTTCAAAATTATCACCAAGGAAGTATAAAAATAAACTATAATTAAATTAAAAGAGTAAAAACTTTGATTTATTAGCATCAACTTTTACTTCAACCAATATCACATTTAAAACCAAAATATACAAAATATAGAAATCATTTTATTACACGAGATTTTTCCAGTAAATTAATATGAATTGTGTATAACTAAAAATATTTTAACACGTTATATTACGAAATTAATGTTCTACTCAATTCAATTCTATATAATCAGTAATTCAACTGACAACTTTTACGTAAAAAACATTAGGCTATAATAATAATGCATAATAATCCACACTAACAGATTCTTATTCCTAATTTTTGACTATAGCAAAGAATAAATAATGAAAACCTTGTATTACGATAATATAAAAACTTATAATTAAAACAACTTTATGAACTATTCAAAAGATTTTTTATCAAATTGAATATTTTTACTAAATTATTTTAAACTCAATTGATTTTTAATCAATTAGGTTCAAGTAAAAATATTTTTTATGTTATTAAAATATATTAGAATAAATAATTACAGTAATATGCTTTGAAATAAGTAACAACTAAATACATTCACCTGATATATATATATATATATTATACAAACACATTGTTAGTCTCGTTTAATTACGATAAACCTTGACCTTCTCAATACAAATTACAAACCAGTCATACAAAAATTTCACTTAAAATTATTACCACATAAATACGAAACTACATTTAGTTAAGAATTTAAATGCACCACATAATTATTCCATACAAATAAAATCATTTTAATATAATATACTATATAATATAAACTTGATTTTATATTAAATATACAATATAAAATAAAAATATAGTTAAATATATTTGTAAATAGACTAAAATAAATAATTTCAAATAATTTTTTCACGTTTTTACACTTCACTATCAAAAATAATACATAACCCCAAATCTGTAATGCATAGGTACATGATTCAAAATACGTGAATTAAAAAAAAAACTTCTTAGTTATAAGATTAATACAATTCAGTAATAAGTCAAGTTAGGTGTACGATAAATGCCTATACACAACGCAACGGCTAAAACGGAAAGAAAGTCTAAACAGGTATTTCCAGAATTATCAAGCAATACTACTTTTACCATTAACGTTTATTTAAACGACTAGTTTTTCAAAACGGATTGTTGAGCACCTACGAGTGTTACATATTATTACATACATTATACATAACAATCAATTTCGATCAAAAGTATTGGAATTAAACTTTTAAATGTTTAACTAAACTATAAGTATTCTTTAAAAAAATTGTATTAGTTTTAAACATGTTTATAAACATAATTGACTCTAACGTAAATACTTTTAATAAGTATGATCTAGCAACTATAGGTGGACATTAAAATACTAATAATAATTTATTAAATTAACAAAAAAGTTTAAATTGGTTAAATCATCTATGGATTGATATCCCTTTCAAATATATCCATGACTTTGATTACACAAATACTTCATTATCATGTTCAAAACAGCAAAATATGAAAATATTCTCTAAAGATGAAATGTGAAATGTGTCCGAAACGTCAATACACAACTTAAGACAGAAGACTCGATAAATCAAAAAAAAGAAATATAAAAAATAAAATGTCATTAAAAATGTCTTTACTTTAAAAAGATTACATTTTAGTGTAACCACAGTAAAATAAATAAATAAGTTTTATTTTATTTTTTAAACTATTCAATGTACATACATTCTAAAAATTCTTCACCAACCTTTATCCATGAACAATAAAATCATGATACATCCTTTTCCACCAGTGCATTCATTTTAATTAAAATACACTCAAGGCTGTTTTTATACTTCCACAAAAATGATACGAAACAACGATGTAGAAATTAAAAGGCATTTTCACATCAAAGGAGGAATGTTGTTAACAATACCTGCTTCTTCCTGTATGACTTACACTGATCTTTTTTTTTATCAAAATATTCCTTTGTTTTCTATTTCCTTTACCAACATTAGGACTTTGCAATACCTGATTTCAATTAAATATACAAGCTGAGTGTGATAGCAGGCTACTGAAATCAACCACATTACTCCTCTTTGTTTTTATCCATATTGTAATTACTAATTACAAAGCCATCAGTATGGCTACAATATAGTTGAATAACGCCGGAAACGCGATAGGCAAATACGATTACAAGAACAGAAGACAGTCTGTGGTAATTTTGCTGTTATGGTCCCGCGCAATTACTATAAGCTAATCAATCCAGATAATGAAGTCTAGGTCATATTATATAGTGAACACACCACAGAAACACAAGCGTGTACTCACATATTTAAAGTTTGTAAAATGTAGTAACGATTATAACGACAAAAACGTTTAGACCCATTTGAAATAAGGCATAAGCCATAGGGTGTTTCTCAAGTGTTTCCTTCCTTTTGTTTTTTTCGCCCATAATCGACCTTCATCTTATACGCGTGACTTGCAAAAATCACAATCTCTCGACCTTCTCAAAGCTGGTTTACATAAAGGGAGAATAGTCATTACCGGACATATTTTTTTTTTCTCTTCGTTTACTGTTCCAAATTTTGCACACCATTTTACCACGACTGCTGGCCGGATTATAGTCGTTTATATAATTTTTGTTATTATTTAAATTACATGTATTTAACATTTGGATTGAAAAATAATTACTTTCATTTTATATAATAGAATATATACATAAGAATATACATATCGCAGTTAAAAACATTACAATGACTTTAAACAGGATATTTATGATGTATAATATAAAAATATATATAAATACATACAATATATACATATAAATATATATATTTATGTATTTATGGTTACAATGTTTAATTATAAATATCTCAAAACCGGTTAGGATACGGATTAATTCTGAAACCAGAAATCAGAACAAAAAACCTTCATGGTCAATGATGTATATCAATAGGTATTCACTTTTGATTTCTAATGTAGGTATGGGTTATTTTTAATGTAATATAATCCTTTTTATGTCAAACTTATATACATACAAAAAATACACGAGAATTTAATCATTTTTAACATTGATATTTTATAATATTCAGTTATAATTAATGAATCAAATGCGCGTTTTATAAATGTGTTTACCTTACCTTTAGTAAATACAAAATAAATAAATTATAAATGCACTTATCTAAAGGTAAATTAATGAATACTATGCATAGTTCGTTAAACGTCACCAACAGTTAATCATGGTGATTTGCAAAAAATTTAAAAGTAGAATGAGAGTTGATTATCTTCATCAATTTATAAACTACCCTAATAAAATTTAATAAAGTATTCTTTGCTTTTTCTTAACTTTTAATCCACCCATACAGTAATCACAGATCCACTTCATCATTTTCATTCTTTCACATAAAGCCTTTGTTTTGTCTCTTATTCAATGCACAACACGTACATCATCTGACCTGTACTCGGGTACTCCATCACTGATTTACCACATTATTGTAAAACTTTACAACAAAACTTTAGAATACTTCCCATTACATAAATTGCATGTGGCCTAACGCCGCATCAACGATATTTTATGCTCTAAATCGTTTTCGTTTTAATTTTCTTACATAATCAGTATTTCTCAGTGTTCAACACTATTGACTCGTATTACAAGTTATTTCCTACTTTCTTATCATAACATGTAATTGATAACTTAATTTTACAAAATACTATGCAATTCTTATAATACACATGTTGTGTGACAACTATATATGGTATATAACTGAAATATTCAAAATTAACATCACAAAAAGTCCTAAGTACCTAACTATCATAATTGATATTTATCGATTTGTAACTAGGTTATAAAGTTACTATATAAAATTTGCATTGTTTTTTATCAAGTAAAACATTTATTATTGATTTCAAATAAAAAAATATACAGAAATATTCTAAGAAGAAGAGCGAATTAGTAAGTATTCAATATTTATATACCCTATGGTAATATATTTTAACTTATAGTTAAAACAAATTACTGCAAAATATCTTTTTAAATACAATATTAATCTTACGATATTTCGGATTGATCAGTTAAATGAGCTATAGTTATTTTCAATAAAATAATGGTCCTAACAAAAAACCGGACACAAGAAAAAATGTAAATAATAAAGCGCTGATGATTCATGGTTTTAGTAATTTTATTTGTATTCTTCTTCTATCTTCCGATTACCTAGGTAACAAACAGAAACGCGGTTAATGAGTTTCATCACGCCACCGGGACATTATAGGTACCACTATATGCCCAGCGAAATTGCACAATACAGGTAGCTGACGAAAAAAATCAAACTAAACAATTTCTCCTTGCTCTCAAAAACCGCACAAACATTTCACCGGGCACTCAATAAACGCAGACCTTGGCTGCTGCCAACAGCCCTGCACTCAACTAGAACAACACGACAATTGGTTGTTCACAACGCGCAATGGTGTGCTTGTAACTTATGTAAAGACCTTGAGACTAACAATAAACTATAAACGGATCGATGTGTGTACTATAATTTAGATTGATAATACTCAAAACTATATTTATGCTTACTGGAAAAACATTTTAAAATTTAGTTTAATTTTTTAATTTATACATAAAAACAATAAATAATATAAACTTGAGTCTTAACTACCCATCCATAAATATACATACATAACATACATTTTATTTTTATAAACATGCACCTAATAAAATTCAATAGGATATGAAATAATAACAATATTAGTTTATATAAACCGTTGTAAATTAACATCTAACAATTTTGTTTGTATTCTATACAAGTTATTGAAGAAAAAATTGAAGTAGATACAATTTTTAACTACATTTTAATATCTAAGTATATTAGAATGATCGTAACTAAAAATATAAGATATAATAGAACAACTGATAAGTATGGGATTCTCTAAGTACTTGCCTTTTCCATTTGAATTTAATTTTAATTCTTAAAATACACGCATAACTCTCTTATAAATATCTAAATTAAATTCTTGTCACTTTTGGAATGTGAAGATGAGAACAAAAAAATTTGTTTAAAACTTCTGACATAACATTATTGTTAGGCAAACCTCTCATAAATATTTTCTAGTTTAAAACTAAAATGAATAGGTATATTAATACATACTATTATATAACTTATAACCTTAAAAACATATATACTTACAAATTTCTAAAATACTAGTCGAAAAGATACAGGTAAAGGAAGTAAATTAAATTAGTTGTTATGACAAATATTCATTTCATATATCAACTAAATTAATACACACATAACATTATTATACTCCATCAGAAAAAAATAACCATTATCTATTTATTTCATTTTGGCACAAAAATTAATTTTATTGTGTACGGGTACATTCCAATTGGTACCGCAATCACCAAATACAAAAAAAAAAGTGTTTTATTAAAATGTGCCAGAAACAAATAGTTTAAAATTTTGGAAATAAACTGTAATAAAATATAAAACTAAAAGTGACGTAGATTTAAGTTTTAAATATAAACATCATATATAGCCACAAAGAATAGTTTTAATACATTTTGACACTTAAAGTTTATAATAAATTTAAATTTATATTTAGTATTAAATACTAAACTACGTAAAATCTTAACTATTTCATTTAAAATAAGGACAATAATTAAGCCTCAAACAGATTCTTAACAAAATCTTAAAACGAAAATAAAATACAGAATCATCCATTTTTGAACACACTACAAATGCATTCAAATTTTAGTTAACAGTGAGTCATATACACTGTGGGCAAAATAAATAGCATTTTCTATTATTTAGGTTTCTTAGTTTAAGTGGACAAATAAAATCAATTGCAAAGCAATATACAAAAGAACAATTTTTTTTTAATTTATATTCGTCAAATAATTATACATGTCTTTGAAATGTAAGGGAAAATCACATTGAACTCTGAATAATATAATCACAAGGGATCTGTCAGAATAACAACAGCTGCCCTTCCAGACGAGCTCGGAAATTCGAAAACTTAGCAATAACATGTAGTCCCGTGGTATCCATTTGCAGTAATAAAATCCGTATAGAACCTTACGAATGAACGAATGAGATGCAGAAATAGTTCTCATATCAAGAGTTCTGACATATACAACGTAAACAAAAATGATCGTTTTTTTATAGACAAGTAATGCTCTTTATTGTAGCACATTTAAGTTGTTTATTAACACACTTAACTTCGAAAAAATATTAGAATCAATTTTTTACTATAACAAAACAAAAAAAAAACCAACCGATCTTATTTAAAATTAATAAAAAATATAATATAGAAATAGGGTAATAATAAACAATAGTAAACTCTAATATACCTAGTATAATTACCAAAGAAAAACATTTATTTTATTTCGGTATAGTCTACAATTTATTACTTAATATTATAATGTAAAAGTAAATAAAAAATGTATATAACACATAAGAATAATTAGGAATTTTTAAGACAACGTATATTTTTTTCAAAGAAAATATCCAGAATAAAAAATAAGAAACAATAAAATAATTTCAAAAAAAACATGAAAACATTCACCGAACGAATACTGTAACAGAATGTAAAATAGTATAATTTTATAAAAAAATAAACCATTCATTATGACTGTCCAAATGGATCTTAAAAATTAGTATAAATACCAAAAAAAATTAAAATAACAACTATATGAGAAAAAAGACAAAATAATAATATATTATTTTATCAATTATTCATAGGAAATATTTTCGTATACATAATGGCCACAATGATCAGCCAAATATTCCGTACACAATTTCGATAGAATGTGACAGACTAATACATCGACCGATACGGATATTATAGTCTGACCATATAACTTATTGATCTGTTTAAGAAATTAATGTGATAAAATGACCCAATATAATAACAAAAAAAAAAGAAAAATGAATAATATTTTTGCATTTATAACAACTGGAACAATAATAATGTTACTTTTTCAACAAATTGAAGTATATCTACTCGTATATACCTATGGATACCTAAATATACAGTATTAGTTTTAATCATTAAATACTATACATATCATCATTACATATTCGAACCTACTTAGCATGGAATGCATAAATATAGCTGTACGATAAATTTATTTCAAGGAAGGCTAGTGCTTATATATAAACGGGGTAATAATGCTGTAATAATTGCAGGACTAGGATAACAGGTTTAGGAAGACACATTATACTGTCTATTTATTATGCCATCAGTTTGGCTGTACATTAATTGCGATAACTCCTCGTTATCAAAGTACGACTAATCCAAACATACCAGTAAAATTCATTTGATTATAACGAAAACTTCCTGATTGTATACATAATCGAATTCAAAAAGTTATGGAACAACTTTACGCTTAACGGCGTGCACAAGTTACTTAAAATGAAAATCAGAAGGATCTAACTTCAAGACGCTAATTATTAAGATCAAATTTTTATCATACACCACCACAGCTAAATAATAATTTATACTTTTAAAAAAAAATAATAACTGTAATTAATTACATTTTTTACTCGATTTTTTAATACGATAGTATCTATCTTTAAATTTTACATTAAAATAACTTGAATGAGGTAAAAGCAATAAAAAAATACAACAAATGGTGGTTCATTTGTGTTTTCAAACGAACAAACTAAAAATCTAATCAAACCATAGACTACCATAAAATAATAAAAAGTCTTAGTTATTTTTAGATTAAAAATTAAAAATTAAATAATATAGATTTTATCGGACATAAATGGTATTCTGTTGATAAATTAAATTTACTACACTTCTAATAATTAAAAAAAAAAAATTTACGCTTATACTCTCATTATAGTTTTGCTAAAATTATATTATAAACACAAAACATAGTTACTCATAGAATCTGTGATTGTTTAAATATTAAAAACGCTTGAAAAAGATAATATTTAACATAGTTTAAGTAATAATTAAGCTTATAAATATACACGAATATCAAGCAAAGCAGTAATTTATTTTATGAATATTACAATAATTGATTATTTTTAGGAAAAATCGAATTGAACCTTAGTTAAAAGTGTTTTTCTTATATAATAATTATATTGAAATTGAAGCAGATTTACATTTTCAACTATGATTAACTACAACTATCTATAATTTTAAAATTACCAAATATTATATAATATAGTGCAGATGTATCTATACACAGGACAACTAAATAACTATAATAACTTGATTGTAATTATTTTACAAATACGTTATATTAATCAAATTTTCCCAGAAATGATTATAGTTGGATGATAGTACATTTACATTTAAAAGCAACCATAAATCATTGCACTCAAAAAATCAATGCAACAAAACAAAACTTAATTCATTTTACAATTTCTAAGTTTAAAAGACTATGAAATATAAAAATAATTATTTTCAAAAAAATTTTTTATTTATGAGTGACTTAAAAGAAAAGTGTGGGTGGGCTTTTATATATAATCACTTTTTAAATTCTTCAATTTTCAAGTAATATTATATTTTTACTTTTTATTACAAATTGTTTGATTTTGTTTGTTTATATTATTTTTTTCAAAAGAAAGGTACGTATTTAAAAAGTGTTTCTATTTTTATTGTTGATATAGGTGTTCTTATTTTTGTATGAGAATTGAAGAATTTACAAAGTGATTATGTCTGAGAGCGTCCTCGCTTTTCTTTTTGGTCGTTCATACATGGAACATTTTTTTCAAAAGTAATTTTCTCAAAACAAAATTATCTTTTACTTTTTAAAACGAGTTATTTTTTCTTCTTTTTAGACATAATTAATTAAAACTGTTTTGGTATTTATACATTTTTAATATGTAATAAATTTAAGCTTGAGGTAAAATACACAATTTTTATTCTTTCAAAAAGAAATATTTAAACATAAGTATACGTCTTATTACATTATATACCGTATCTATAATTATGTTCATAAAAAGTTGCCATATTTTCCAAATTTTTAATACTATGTACTTAAAATGGTACAGTATATTAACATTACTACACACCAATTAAAAATGAACGTTCACAGTGCAGTTTTATTTTATATAAAATTACCAGAGTTATGAAACGACATCAAATTTCTAATGATTAATATATAAATATAAATAACTCTTAATAAACTCTATACGATATTAAATTATGGGCATAACTATTATTATTATTACACGTATCAAATGAGGTATTTAAACAAATTATCACGAAACATGGTTTGAGATATTATAATAAATAACCGTCAAGTTTATGTACTTAATTTTAAGCCAGAGAATGATCTGACTGAAAGTTTGACTATTTCGCTAAACAAGAGATTGACATTATTTATCTCGATTATATGAAAACGTATACTCGTATGAGTGAACGAACATACAAAACATACACGCATTTAAAGATTCCGAATGCAAATATATTTTAAAAAATAATGTTTATGGAATTCGTTATTTTTTTATTTATAAATAAAATTTATTAGTAAAAATAATCAATTTGTTTTTTTAATGTAAAATGTATGTAAAAAAAAAAATTGTTTCCAAATTTCAGTTTTTGATAAATTAATAGATTGATTTATGTAAAATCTGACATATTTGTCTACTGATCCGGAGAATAACGGAAAAAAATAAAACCTATATATTATGCACATGTTTTAAACGTCATTATAGAAGATGAATATTCTATTATATTATACATAGTAACTATGACTTGTACATCATTCGAATTAAAACAAATTAATTTCTATATACTAAGTTACCGAATTAAAAACACGATTCGGTTCGTTTCATGAATCAAAATTCGTTCCAGTTTTACATTCAGATCATATTCACACTTATTATTTACGTACTTAATGCAATTATAAAACAAGTAAACAATTATTTACTATCTCTTTTTTAAATCTTCTCCGTGAACATTTATGCTCTAATGCAATATTTATATTTAGCTCAGTTAAATTTCATTAAAGCATACTCTAAGCATATTTGATTTCAACATTATACAAATATATCATTCATCAGTTTCATGAACATTTTTAAAACAATCATATTTATAATAATACTTAAGTAAAAAAGAAAAAGAAATTGAGGAAGTTATGTATTTTAATAAAAAGTGAATAACTGCAGGGTAGAATTAATGTTTTTAATTAAATAAAGATTGGTATAAGATTTAAAAAAGACATTGAAATATATTATAGATACAATTAAATAATAAATGCGGAATAGGAATGACTAATGTAATATCCGCAAAAAAAATAAAACTGCAGTTTAAATTTTGTGTAATCTGACATAAAATTAAAAGTCAATTTTTATCGATATCGTGATTGGTTACGACTCGAAACGATGATACGTAATGGGTACTATAAATAAAAATTTACCAGTCCATATTATTGATTTCGTTATATTATAAAATCAATTATATTTACTGCATGATTAATCGCATCAATACAAATACAATGACCAACATATATGCTCACCTCGTGGTTATTGACTGACTGAATATTAATATTAATACTGAATAATTCTTCAATAACAATAACTATAAAACGAATAGCGATAGTTGTAATTCAAATCTATTACCTATAAATGACAATTAATATTTTTTTCGTAGTTAAGTAAAACTGCAAGACCTCAATACACAAAAATCGAACACAAATCATAAAAAATACTATTAAAAGCAACACAATGAATCATATCTACTTTATAGTTTATACATAAGTGTACGTTTTTAACAATATACAGTCAACAACAATCGTATGATATAAAAAATCTAAATAAGAATGCAACATATATTTTAATTTTTTTATAAAATTCCTTCAAATATCAATATTAATTAATTTAAAAATTGTAACAGTCATTCAAATTTGTCAGAAATATAATGTTAATAGTTGTCACAATATAAAAACTATCACGTTTACATTCTACTTATCAAAGAAAATCATGAGCTAACTAAATCAATAAAATACATTTAGATTTGTTAAATATTTAGTTTATAAGTAAAAACTTTCTTCGAAGGTTAAATATAATAAATTGATGATCTATGAAATAAGGCCATTCCGCTAATTAATGAGTGCGAATTCAATTTCGCTAACAATATATTAAATTTATTTTTACGGGTAAATCATATGATCGATCCGCTTGTATCCAAAATGAAATTAGTCTTGAATGGTAGCATTAAAATAGGTTATAAATGGAACTCACAAAGAAAGTGAAATTTCTATTTAAACTACTGTATTAGATTTCAGAAAAAAATAATCTGGTTAATTTCAATACTAAATTGTCAATTAAATTTGAAAAAATTAATTAACAACAAAATTATAGAAAAGTTGGTTAAGTTTTTTTTTAACAACTACGTAAATACTATTTACAGTCAATGATTGTGGTAGTTTTAGATATGGGCACTACAATAATAAATCATTCTTTTCGTGAACAAATATATCAGGTTAATAAGATTAAATCAATAGGGATATATTGTGTAATAAAGTATACCTATACGGCTATACCGTGTCTGGAAGATTAATAAATACAACACAAGCATACAAAAGCTTAACAAAAATACCCAAACGTTCATTATTAGTTGCATTAACTAACTGAGTTTGTTGGGCCCTTAGGGCCACACTCCACCATCCGTTTTCAACATCAACTTTGACCCCACCAAATTCAAGTTATTTGCTGAGGCCAGTGAGCCAGTGTGCTTTAAACGGATAATGTTACCACTAACATTAAACATAAAACAACGTGTTTTGGTAATACTGAAAGGTTATCCGATGTACCATAAACATCATAATATTATGTAGTATAAATGTAGAACTAGTAGTAATGGACGGTACATAATATTTATCCCAGTGTGTTTAGTTTTTATCAGCTAACGTGTGCGTTTTTACTGACCCGTTATTAACGGATAGCATAGATCAGCCTAATTATAACCAAAAGCTGACAATGAAATGGCGCATCAAAGAGTCCTTGCCGTTACCTACATAAAATCTATGTATTACATGTTTACCAGAAAATAATTATTTTATATTATATTATTATGATTGTTACAATAAACCTACAGTCTCTTGAACTTTCACAACTCAAAAAATTCGATAGTTAAAAAAATATAAATCTATTTATATCGAAATTGGTTTTAAATCCTGAAAACTCAAAAATTGAAATATTACAATGAATATATGAGCAATAAAATCCATATACTAACTAATTTTCAAATTTACAAAAATGTTAAAAAATATTGATTCGCACCACGTCTATAATATAAATTATGTACTAGGTGATTTTCTGAAAACCCACACTTTCTTTGCCATAGTTATATACCTAATATGCATTTAAAGTTTAAACATGTTTTCACAATTGTTTCCAACTTTTTAAAAACAATTTACAGTTTGCAGTTTTAACTCACAAAAGTTTAATTCAAAATTGACCGTTTATTAACTAGGTAACAGTCAAAAAATCATTAGATCTAATATCAAATAATATTACATTGCAAAAACATAATAATAAAATTAAACATTTATAATAAAATAAAAGCACTCATCAAAAATCTTGACCGTAATTGGGTATCTTAAATAATATTGCCAAATTAAAATATTCTCATTTTAATTAAAAATTCAGATATTTTTCCTCAGATCATTTATATTATAAGAATATACAATTTTAATTACGAAGAAACTAAGACGATATTACATTATGACGTAATAACTGTTTTTCTTTTGCTGTTGATTAAACGTGTAATTTTGTTTTTTACACAAAGGTATAATTATTTTTTTCAGACTTTACAAAAATTAACATAAAATCAATAACCTGAATTCATGTTACATTGAGTACTACTTAAAATCACTATTTGATTCTAATGACATAATTTATTTTAATTTTAAACATATCAATCCTAAATCTATATTTAACTCATCTGCAATACTTGCATCATTTGAATTACTTATTCAAAACCGTATACTGTGTCTTATGATATTTCACAGTATTCAAGTACATTTACACATACAATTATTAGTGAAATAAATAATGAATTTGTATATTTTTAAATCAATAATAGTAAATAAATAGAAGAAACCAATAAAAAAAAAAAACGAAAAACTATTTTCCAATGAGATACTACTAGAGTTATAAAAGCAATTTAGAATTTAATCTAGAAAACGAATTACAAGATGTAAACATTTTGAATATGTTGCCCGTTTCTAATTTACAACAACAATTAAACTAATGCAGTGACGATGAAATGGCGACGATGGTCTGGTTGTATTTGGTCAGTGTCTTTCTTTGGCTCCTGCACACCAAACCAGACAGAACTAATGTAATTTGTTTTAAATTACTTGCGAATAAGAACCCCTTTTTCCTTTTGCCAAGAAACAAATTATAACTCAACGATGATCGGTACACCATTAATCTCTGTCAAAAACCGAGCGGCTCTCCGGGGAAAAAACCACTTTTCCGATTTTGAAAATTACTAACAATAATAATTCGACTCATGACGCTGATTTGTGTCTACTACAGAACGTCAATAGCAGTTCGACGACTATGTTTCATTCGACAAAAATCAAAGAAATACACCATTTTATCTACAACTATATAATGACCCAAATTAACTAACTACTTAGTTAAATTTAGATCGGTCTTGTGTAACAGATTAATGCTCCAATCAAAAGCGCACCTTTGAGCACTATTTAAATATATAACTATTTACATAAATCAACAATGAATGGTATGATCTATAATTGGATATTTTATGGTTAATAACTGAGTCTAAATTAACTTTCACTAAATTAAAAACAAATTTAAACATTCTTATATTCCAGAGACTAAAATTGTATAATAAGTCATAGTCCATTTATTTTATATAATATTTAGGAATTTGATACAAACTTTAACATTTTAAAATAAAACAAAGATAAAAATATTTATTTAATACCAGCAATCATCTATGTTAACTTAATAATAATCAGGCTGATTATTTTAATTCAGAAACTATGGACGGATATCAATTTATTATTTAAATAATATTAGTAATATTACTTATTATTTAAAGTTTTATGTGTATAGAACACGTCTGGTGTATAAGATAAGAAATCAATATGTTATTATTCAAAATTTAGCACTATAAATCGATATATTATAATTTATATTAAATACAAATATTGAAATATTTGGTATATAAAATAGAAACAAAACGCACCAATAACATTTTTTCTCAAATGAAAAATTAATAACGCAATATAGCGTCAACCGAGGGCGTACAGTGTATAACTGCACATATCATATAATAAATAATCAGGACCGGATCAAGGATTAGAGTCGCCCTGGAGCAACAAATACTTGGTACTTCTGATCGAGGCGCCATGAAAAGTATATATATTTCAAATTGTCATCTAATACCGTATGAATATGTGTAACCGTTTTATAAAAAATAGAATACCATTTAAGTATATAATTTTATTAACTTTTCATTTTTAAATAGGGACTGAGCAACAGTTGAAATGAGCAAAATGAGCAACAGCTTAACTTTTTAAAAAAAAGCTGTCCAATTTTCGCAAAGTTCAATTATATATTTATCTTTTTTATTTGTTTCTATTGTCTTTTTATAGAATTCATTGCAGCTTAGCTAAATTATTTCATCTCATTTTGTAAACAATTAATAAGATAGGACGCTACGTAGCAAATCGATTAGACAAAACCACAAAAATCATTTATTTTACACGTTATAATGACGCTCTCAATTTTTCACGTTCTCTTGCCATATTTATAGCACTATTTTACATAATAATTCTTCGTATACTGTGATTAATGTGATTAATACCATTACAACCACGACGGTATAATATTCGCTATAGAATCCATATAAGTACGTATTATATTTTATTCTATGCTAAAAAAATATTATATATTTTAAAAATAAAAAATCACATATATCATTAACTCTGACTAGTGACTAGGTATTTGTTCCTTAAAATAAAAGTATGGCTTTTTCGTTAACTAAACCCATTACTACTAGGCTTAACATTGAGAAAAAAATTTACTAAATATTAATCATCTGAACTTCACAACTTATATGCTGCCCTTATAAATTTACCGCCCTGGAGCAAAAGCTCCTTTTGCACCTATGTTAATCCGGCCCTGTAAATAATAGTACGTAATGAAAAATTAAAAAAATGTTAGTTTTGTGATGAAAAGAAATATTTACTATTAACATCATGTACACATCGTAAATGCAATATAAATGCTAAATAAAAGAAAGGATTATAGAAGGTATTAATGTTGTGATTTATTGTTGTGAATTAGCGTACCTAGATATTTATTTCATATACGAGGTAGGTAGGTAGGAATAATATAATTATTTAGATGGTCAGCGATTATAATTTACATTCAGAAACTAATTAAATAACTATACCATTTAAACATGAAAATGATTAAGAATAGATGAAAATGTAAAAAAAAATTATATTAGCAAGGAAAATAAGTTCTTCTTCTGGCATTTAGTACTCTCTAAGGAAAATAACTGAGCAATAAAAATAAAAACATAGCGCACAAGGGAAAACAGAGTTGTATCTTATTAGATACTGGTGACAAACATTTTCTAGAATGAAAAATATTCGTTTATAATATAACCTTCCATTATTTTATGGTCTTTGTTTGAACTTTAAAACTACTAGTTACAGCCCAAACAACATCGTAATATATATCTCATCATAAAGAAAACATCTTTGATATTTATCAAATTGTGCCATATGATGAAATGAAGCATAGGCAATTTAATAAGTGTTATACATTTTAGGTAAATTTAAAACTTTCTTTTTATTACGTAGGTACGTGGTTTTTTATGACGAATACGAAATACGCTAAAAATCGATTTTTTTTGTAATATCAGATTTTTCCTGATAACTTTAAATAATTACATTTTAGAACAATATCATATACATACATTTATATTATGATCACATCTTATAGTATAGTAAACGCCCAGAAACAAACATACATATAGAGCTGTACAAAATATTATGTTGTTGTGTTGACATCGTTTTGCAAGTCGAAATGTCCAAAGACGTGGATCATATTACGATCATGAAGTCACCGGCCCCACCCAATTACTCTCATCAATCTTTAGATGCATAACCTACTTGACCGACATATCTAAATAAGAGCTAACCAGATAGTACAGTTGGGGAGACGAGCAACTGAGGTCTCCCGACGTAGTAGTACTCTACCAACAAGCGCTAAATAATTACAATGTATCAGACGTGATCAGAGAAAGTAAAAAATTCTTCCACTATAAACATATGACCATCAAGGAACACCATAGTTGCGTGAAAGGATAAGGGGGGAAAAGTCGTACGCGTCATTTAGACTACACAAATTCACCATAACCGGTTTGATTGTACTTTTTACTTATATTTATTATTACATTAATATAAAATGACCGTTATGCAATTTAATTCTACAAGAATATAAAGTCAACTGTTTTAATGGGACATCATCAAAGAAATCAAGAGTAAAAATATTTAAAATATTTGCAGAGATTGGGTGTTTAAATAGTCATCTTGCTTTTCTTAGATAACCTAACTTAAGGATTTTGTGATATATTATTATTATTTAAAATGTATATTACAAAAATATTTTTATATTGAATGATAAGTATGATAATTACTAATTACTCTTCTACTTTATACAGTTGAGTTGGAATAACTAAGATCTGAAAACTAAAATAACCAATTCAAGTACCTAATCAAGATAAATGTATCTTGTTTATCCATACAGAGAAAATTAATATTTAATCATTATTCAAATTTCGAGTTTTGAGAATCAAAGTTTTCGACTCAACAATCAACTATGTGCAATCTTTCATCTCAAAACATAAATAAAATCAATAAGTAATTAACAATAAGTTATAATATGTTATAAATTATGTAACCCGCAGAACATAATAATATGTTGTATAAATACTTAGTTAGATGTATACTTTTTTAATATAAATTGTTTTTAATTTTGTTATAAATATGCTGAATTTTAATCATACAAATAAATAATATAAGTTTTTTGAAAGTGATTAATCTGGAGTTAAAATTTAGGCTGTCATTGCATGTCAAAACTCTGGTATTCATTTCAATGCAAAATAGATTTGCATTGTTGTATTATAGTAAATAAAAATGTTTAACATACTATTGGATTCAATCCCCAACAGAAAAAGTTAGTAATAATATTATCTAAAGGATTTTAATTTAAAATAATAATTATTGTAAATATATTTTTTATACACATAAATTATAATTATACAAAAAAAGTTTTTTTGGACATACTTTTATGTAATTTATAGAATAATTTACTAATCAAAAAGCCATTTTATTAGAACCTTCAACAGTCAACAATTTAAGAAATAAACATTTAAAATTTTTAAAAAAAATGGTTTTTTAAATAACAACCATATAGCAACAAAATTACACTTTCAGACAACAATAAAAAGCTAAATACAATATTTTAGGGACGTTGTATGATTAAAAAAGCTTTCATATTAAGATATACAAGAGAGTTTAACTTTATATAATGACTGTCATTCATATCATATAATCTAAAGTAAAATCTGTCCAAGACAAAATTATATGAACTGATTCATAATAATCTATTTTTTCATTCAAAAATTTTACATGAAAAATTCTTTGAATAGTAAACAAACAAATCTTTTATTTCTTTTACATCTATTTCAAGAAACTAGTAAAAATAATCACTTATAGACCATAACATCAACCTTGTTGTGTGACAACTGACAAGAATTAACTCATTAGTAATGATTAGTTACGGACTATACTCATGTTCAAGTAGTCTATCTATTGTAGATATTTGAACAAGTAAACTCAATTCTATTAAACTCATTGTTATACTAAATTATGAAAAGTGAATTTACCTGTCCTATGTTGTTGAATCCATGTTTAGCTGCAATTTGTTCAGCCTGATCAGAGCCTTTTGGTATGTGCACGGCGAATTGGTTCATATAAATTGGACGCTGACGCTGTCCCACGCACAAGGTGACAATGCTTAGGCACAACAGGCCAAACCATGGTCTCATTGTACGTATCCGGTCCTAAAAAAAAAAAGGAATAATGAAAATACTTTGAACTTAAATGACACCACACAGTTAACAAACTTTAAACAATTTTGATAAAATGTATAAAAATAAACTGAAACTCAGTTATAAAAATGTTATTCAAATTATTTAATTTTAGAATACTAAACGCAAATAAGTAAGACCAAGCAAAATTCCATATAGGTACCTACTAAATTGCATAATTCACAGCTATATACTACATGATTAATATCATAAGAAAAATTTTTAACAGGTATAACAGAATTTTCAGATTTAAGTTGAATGAGAATAATAAATTATCCCCGAAACTTATTTTGAAAAAATAAAAATGAAAAAATTATTTTTATGTTTTTAAAATATTAAAATTTTTATTTGCTAATTATCATATACTTAGTACTTACTACTTTTCCTCTAGGATTTATTATAACATACAATATCCAAATAATAAAACAAAATGACAGTTTTCTGTTTGTTACTAATTAGGTTGTAAAATACAAAATTTAATAGTATTAACAATTTTAGTTTAATATGAAAGATAAAATGTATTAGATACTTGTAAATTAATAATAAAATATAATAATGCTTAAATTATTACTCAATTTAACTAGATACCTAAAAATGTATTTTATTATATTAGCTCCATTAATATGTTTATAATCATAAAGTAAATAAATAATTTATCCTATATAAGAGCAATATAAATGAATGTATATTCTGAATTTGGGTGGATTAAAGAAGGCCATGGTCACTGGACCCATTATGTATCGAAGAACTTACATGTGATGCACCTCATTGTCTATTGTTTATTTAGGTATTATGTAATACCTGCCAATGAACTACTATTTTCACAGATCTTACACTTTTGAACTAATTAATATCAGGGTACCTACTTACCCAAGATAAGAGATTAAGAGTGTTCTAAATATTTTAAATTTATCTAAACAGCAAACATTTAAAAAATATAATTTATCTCTAAATCAAATACATAATTAATAAATCTATTATTGGCATTAAAAACCAGGAAAAAATATTTTAAAAATGCTCAATTACCAGGATATTTGCCATTTGGTGACTCTACTAACACTAGTTTGCAATTCGATAATAGACAAAATTTTTTTAGATATCTCGGTCATATTGAATAAACCATACATCTGTCAACGATTTATCCAGGGATTTATCCTTACTGAAAATTATTTGTTCGTGATTCAAATTTAAAAAAAAAACTTCATGACATAAAATATGTAAAAATCCGAGATTGTTTGAACCCATTGTATCAAAACCCATACATACGGTTGTTGAAGAATTGAAGACGAATGCGTTTTGATGCACTTCACAAAATCCCACTGAACATTATTATGTTTGAATGTTTTTCAATAAATTTTCCGAGAACGACTCGATGTCGAACTGTTAACTAATAATAAATACGTTTAACTATGAGATACATTAAAACCGTAGAATTAATTTGAACACTAAAATAATAGAAAGCGATAGTCTAATTTTAATACGAAGTTTGTTGAAGGTGGTAAACTATGAATTAATTAAGTAGAATGAGTAAGCGACCGAAAGACAAGCACGGCGATCGGAGATCAACTGACTGACGGCGAATTGCAACTCGTTTGATAAAAGGAATTGCTGAGTGATAGCGCCGCACGTTTCCAGCAATCATATGGGCCCGTACAGTGTTACCGGTGTACGAACTTTTCACAACTATTGTAGTGCACCGATACCGTATCGTATTTTACTCGTTCATTTCAATTTACGACCAGTGACGTGTTGAACTAATTTTTATTTTTTGGTGACGACTGACGACTGAAGACTGAGGAGCAATGAGGCAGTGTTTGTTCCAAGGGAAAATCGAGACGATGCTCCTTCTATAACCCCATTCTAACATAAAAATGAGATTAAAAACCATAAAATTCGTCTTTTGGAACGTTTTAGACGTACCGATCATGGTTAATACATTTAAAATTAATTAAAATAAATATACATTTCAAGGCAAGGTACAAACATGACAACGTGTTCTCTTATCCGTATGTCCTTTGAATTTTAAATACTCTCTCCCCATTATCAATTAGTATGGTTCCGACCCGGAGTAAAGGACACCCCCCCCCATCCGTCGGTAAAATGTTGCCCCAAATTAATATTTAAACCTGAAAAAGTGAAAAATTAACATATTATGATATAGAAATAAAAGCAGATGATTTTTACAAACATGTTTTTAGCACTATTATACATAATCGCATGAAGAATAAAAAAAGCTAAGCCTTTGAAAATGGATGAAAATTTTTTTTTACGTTTAAAATAATTTAAAGATGCGTATACCTTAAATTAATTCGTCAATACACCAAATTAAATTAGTAATACTTCTAAAAATGTAGCTTGGTTTGTTTTTAAAAATCACCCAATACTTTAGATTCACGAATATTTCCGTCAACGGTAAATAACGTCAAAAGATATGTGCATACATACCACGGGTTATAAAAATATTTGGTTTTTTCATATTGGTCACAAGCTTTTTCATAAAGGAAATAATTTTAATATTTGATAAGTAATTACATTTCTTACTCATTGAGTCTAAAAAAATGATTGAAAACTGTATGATAATATGAAACAGTTGGATGGGAGTAACTTTAAGCATAATTACAAATTAAGCTTATTAAGACTCAATCGGTTTGTATTAATTCGAAAATAAAATATAAATATGGGTAGCTGTACGAAATTCAAATAATAGTATGCATTAATGTTTGGCTATAGGTGCAAGTCCTGAATTCTTATTAGATCTAAGCTTGATTTTTTTTATCTTAAATGAGTTTGTCTTATTTTATTTAATAAGACAATTATAATATAATACATTAGTATGCAGGACCTTATATAGGATTGTGTTCGATTTTTGGTTTTAAAGACGTTCATTAAAGGGAATTTCGCTTCACAAATATATAATGTATAAAATTGCATTATTGCATTCATGGCTTTCCTTGAAATCTTGGAATACTCACTTAACAGATGTATCTAAAAAGATAAGACATCTACAATTATATTTATATTACAAAACACTTATATAAACATTTTCTGAAATGGGGTAAATTTCAAAAGATTTCAACCATTTTTATGCTATTCATAGGTATTTTAAATTTAGATAAAATGACAATCAAGACTACATATTTTGTACAGGGATTCCTATTTAAAAAGTTATCTCTTTACATTTTTATAAATATCAACATTATGAAATGATCCTCCCGAACTCTTTCCCTCAAAATCATGTTTTCAAAAGCAATGGTACTTTGTTTTCAAATTTAAAAGACCTATACTGCTGAATTAGCCCTTTAAACCAACCCTGTAACTAATCTTACCGTTAAGTCTCACCCGACTTATTTTTCTATATTTCTATCTAGTAGACTATAAAACAAACATAATTCTATAAATGTATTTTTTTTCTCGTACCTGTTATATTATTGATTATATTGTTTATAAAAGTCAGTTCGAAAGAAATGTTTTTCATAATATTTATTATTTTATAGTGCATTGATTTGTGGCAGTGGTATGTCGACGATGAAGTATATTAAAAAATATATATTTTATCGGAATTCTTTTTTTTTTTTAAGTGACATTCTGACATATAAGGCCCTAAGGGACATTTACTAACGTTGAGCCTTTGGATGCAAAAATTCAATTTATAGGTTTGCAGGTTACTATAGATTGTCAAATAAAAACATACATATATTATTTAATTAAATTATTCATCAATTAAAATATGGATAATGAAAATAACAATATTGAATATACACTACCTATATTTTTGATAATATAAATAATTACACTATAGTATCTTTAAGATTTACTATTTTAATAAAATACAGAATTTAATAAGGGTGTTTTACATTTTTATATTCATCGATTATGAATATTAAGATTGATGAATTGTAAAATTAATAAAATATAAATTTAGGGTAAAATGTTTTATTATTTTACTGTTCTATTTATTCATATGCGTGTACCCGTATAGCCATAAATTTGTTTTAAATTTTAACAACAATTAATTTCAATTGTTGTAATAATTTCCATACCTATATGGCTATATGATTACATTTAGGGCAGCTTATAGCTCGTGACGTAATTTTTCAATATTACCTATGGGCATATGGTATGCCATCAGTACGTATACCTAGTTTGAAATAAAAACATGCATAAGGTAATTTTATATTAAAATAATGTTAAAATAGTTACTTATTCTGTTCTAATTCAAGAATAGGATAACAAATTGTTTTTATTTCAAAATTTGAGACTTTTCAATGTTAAATGTTTTCATACGCCTAATAGTTGTATTTTTTGTAATATAATTTGTAAAATTGTTTAGACTAACACTTCAAAAATGTTATTGATTTTTTTTCTTATAAACTTTCTTGGGTTATTATATATTTGATAGAAATACTCTGATATTTCAAGAGTTAAATTTCATATTTTTGTTAACTTATTCTACAGAAAATATTATCATACCGAAAAATAAAAATATGTTTACCAGTTTACCACTCTAAATTATTCCCGATTTCCAGACAAAACAATGAAATCATAAAAGAAGAAGAAGTAAATTATTTTGAAAAGATACTCTTATCAATGATATTATAAAAGAAAAAGAAGTAAATTATTTCAAAAAGATACTTTTTAAAAAGTCGGTCAATGTATTAATATCAATATCATCATAATTTTAAGAAGATATCTGTATTTCAATTTTTCCTGGTGTTAAGTATTTAAACTTTCATTGCATAAATTATTAAATAACTTTTATTGAATACATTTTTGAAATATATTTACACATGGTTTTAAAATATTAAGTGTAGTTATGTACATTGTACTTTTGGTATAAAACAAACCTATTATTTATAACCGCTTTGTGGCTAGGTAAAAATAGCAATATTCAGATCTTCATTATTAACAAATCATTTTATGGATGATTGTTTAAAAAAATGCATGATAATTCGTAGTTTGTAAATTGTTCTATTATATTTTATCGATAGTTGTCATTTTTTGTATAACTATCCTTGAATCATTATTGAACTTTGCTTATTTCCAATTCGGTTGATGAGTACTTATTACATAGTTAGGTATCACATATCGAATAATATTTATTATCAATAATTGTATTTAATTTTAATATAAACTAATGAATGCGTCAGTATAACTCTTTAAAAATGTTATAACTTTGATTTAAAATAATTGAATTGTACAATTTGCTGCATTGAAAATAATGTTGAAAATTCAACTACAAAATTAGATAAAAATTATATTTATAATTATATAACCATAAATGTTATAACATGTAGGTAGGTGCAAGGTACCATACATTTTTTAGATTCTGAATGAAGCGAGGAGTTGGTTAGTTTAACTATGATGTGTGTAAAGAATTAAACTAAAAATCGAGTTATAACATGATGGTAAGTCTAAATTAGAATATAACACGTTTAAACGTTAAAGATTTAAATAATTGATGAAAACCGTGGACGTTTCAACATTTTTAAATAAGTAGATATGTACCATTATTAAAGTATTGATGGAGCTACGAGTTTTAAAAGTGATATTATATTATCTTTCAATTTTCATTTTCATCTCATTTATAAAATGAAATAACTGGTCAACACTGTAAGGTTCAAGTTATATATATATATATATAATTTATATAAATAATTAGTTATATAATTTTTAATTTAATGAATATTTAACTTATTTTATTCAAACATAACACAATACGAGTAAATTTTACGATGAAGATAAACAGTTTTCGATGGATTTATATATTACTTACCATTAAGTTTAATGGACAGGAACGAAATTTTTATGATCTTATATGTATTAAATAGCAATGAAAAAGACAATTAAGAATTCCCTATTGCCTTGGTTTTTTCTATTAATGTAAAGGTTGTATTATATGTACTGTGTATGTAATAGTCATAAAACAAATAAAGCACACCTAAACTTACTTAATAATTGTTGTATACGCAATGGTCAATGGACCATAAAAAGTAAAAGATACATTAAACTGTGCATCACTAAAAACTAGCAGTTTCAAAAGTCTTAAATTCAAATTTCTATATTATTTTTTCGGGCAATTTCTTAAATTATAAACTTCAAATGTTCACACCGCGAAAATATAACAAAAATTAGTTTTAGTCTTTTAATGCAATTAAAAATGCTCAACAAAAATTTACAAATTAAAATGTATTATGCACTCAATAAAAATACAATGCAAATATGAAACAATTAATATACACTGTTGTAAATACTCGAATGAGCAAGATCTACGAAAGGTGATATAAGTGATGGGTGATTTTGGGACAATAGTTGATGCTTGAAACGGTTGTAAACCATCACTTTCAAAAATAATTTTAATCAAAAATATAAGTGAGTATTTAGGTACTTATGGGTTTATACATTTAAAGTGATAGTAAAGAAAGAATGTTTTTCAGGACTATCGATATATTTTTTATATTATGTAGTTGAATATAATTTTGTATTCAAATCATAACTACCAGAATTTAATAATAATAAAAAAAAACTCAAAACTATAGAATAAATCATATTTTTGCTTTGATATATGCTTAATAAATAATATTTGCTTGAAAACTATTACACTTGATTTTATGAATATCTATATTAGTTATTCTATTTATTATTCAGTATTTGATTATGGAGTACGGTAACGATTATAATGCTTAATTTATATTTCATAAACAGCTTACAACTTTGTAACTGTAAAGTTGAAGCTGTTGAATTTTAAACTATAAAAGAAATATTTAATGATTAAGAAATGTTTTAAAGGTACCTATATAATATATTTATTTATAACTTTATAAGGCATATATTAAAAATATTAAAATATATAAGTACCTATGTAAATAACACAAATAACTTATATCTCATAGTTTTCAGTCATTTTTATTGTAGTGCGACATAATTTTTTTGGGGTTTAAAAGTAAAGTTTTTTTTATACCACGAGTAATAAGTACCAAAAATATGATTTAACTACTTTTATTACATTTTACGAGTAACTGTGATTTTATTATTGTGGAAAAGTAATTTAAACAAGACTGCATAAACGGTCTGACAGCTTTTTATCTCATAGTTAAACAAAAAAAATATACGTAGATACATACAAACATAAGTATTCGAGCTATATAAATTGCGAGTATTGACTAAATTTAGAGTGAAAAATTAAAACTAATTAAACATCACAGTACAATGAAGTAGGTCAATAGGGTACCTAATATTATGCTTGAAATAAATGTTTTGTACCCATTTTGTCGTGTAAACAAGTACAGTTTTGCCCGCATAATAAGTTACATAAACAAGTAATTATTAACTATTTCCTTTTTGGCCTTACTATAGTAAATAGGTAGATATAGACATATACATACGAAATACCTACTTCCAGCGTGTTGTTTATGTACACACGCATTGTAGTTCACATAATATAAAATACACATGAATTAAAAGTACTATTTTATTGAAAAAGATACAATAATATAACCTATACATTATACAGGGTTTTAGATTTATTATAACAATTTGATTCTGATCACATTACTGCAGTATCACAGATTACATGAAATTTACATAAAATCGATATAATCTGTGGTGAAGTTAGTTAAATTGCTTGTATTTTCTAATGTTAATAACATCACTAATTGTTTATATTGATTTGGTCTTCGGCAAATATTGGATTTTTAACTCACGGAATTACACTTAAAATATTTTAGAATAAGCAAATTCAAACCATAAACCAACAAATAAAATAATAAACGTTATTTATTTCAACATAAAAGGTAAGTTACACTTGTCCATCTAACTTTGTACACCTATTACCTCGATACTACTGTAAGTACGAGAGTGTTCGGAATCACTTAAGTATGAAGGTGCAATTCTCAAGCCAATTCTAAAAATTTCATAGAGCGAAGAAATTTAAATATATATGATATGCGACTATCCGAGTACTGTTAGTTGTCACGGCTTGAGTCCGGGAGACGGCTCAACTTCAGACAAACCAGCTAATCTGAAGTTTTATCTGCTTTTGTCTATTGACTAAATTTTGGACCTAATCGACCAATAATTAATATTATTCAATCGCACATGTTTAATGATTATATAACATTACCCATGCTTATTATTCAATAGTTTTGATTTAAAGATGTGTACCTACCAACTTTAAAATTATTGAAGGCCAATGTGGACTGGAAATTAAAGTGATCAATATATTTTGTAATAAATTGAAGTATATCAAAAATAAATACATAATGAGATTATTTATTATCAAATTTTGAACTGTATTATGACATCTTGAATGACATAATATTCCTAAACTTTTACATTTATGTTTTTTGTTTATAAGTATTATAAGTACAATACCGTCCAACCACCTTAACTTTTTTGAAATTATATTTGCAAGTTACCACTGTTATTTTCCTTTTTATTTGAAATTATTTAATTTAAATTACTATAGAATTGAATTTTGGAATGCATATTTTATAAAACACACATGATATAAATTCTAAGATTACAGGAGATCAAATGGTGAGACTGAACTTATATAGTTAATGTTTCTTGGCTCATGTATTGTATGTAAACAATCATACTTTACTACAAGTGCGCATGTTTGTTTGTGTATTACATTGTTATAATTAGGGGCCGGAATTATATTCTTTTGCATATTTTTTTTGAGGCTATGCAGTCAGACTGGGGTTCGAAATCTTTACAAATCATGAAACCGGTTAATTAATGGCAAAAGTTTTTTTAGCATATTTGAGAATATTTCAAGATAAAAGAATATTTCGTACAATAAAGAATATTTGAGAATATATCGATTAATTTCTATAGACATTCGATATTTTTTGTGATCTCGTGACTTCAGTTGACGTCGAACGTTCATTTAGCACGTATTTACAGACCGTCGTACAAATATGACACCGGAACATATGGAGCAAAATATAGTTGTTACTGTTTTCAAAAATTTTCGTAATTACAAATACCTTATTGTTATTAATATAATTTAATCAATTTTTTTAACATGTATTATTTTGGTTATTTTTTGCATATTATTTTTTATCATATACTTATTTATATCAGTTTTTTGTTGTATTATTTTGCATATAAATGAATATTTTTATTTCAAGAGAATATATTAATAAAAAAGCATATTTTCGCATATTTTATTATGATTTTAAAGAATATTGCAAGAATATTTTCAACTTTTTTAGAGAATATTAGCATCTTATTTTGGCTATTTTAAAAGAATATAATTCCGGCCCCTAGTTATAATACAATAAGAAACGAGATAAAATAAACTAGCTTTAATTTACAAGCAAATTATAGAAAACCAAATCAATATTGTGATTGGAAAATATATTTCCTATAATTTCTCTACTTACGTAATTGTCTTAATTCTGTTTTTTATTTTATATTATTTTTTATACTTAAGCGAATAACGGAGTTTAGATTTGCAGACCCACGTACATTTTACTGTATTCAAGTTTATTTGATCATTTACATATTATACGATTATAAAAAAGATTGGATTTACGTCTACATTCTTCAATGGCGAAGAAACTAATTTGAAAGCACAAAATTAGTATTGGTTTCTCTTTTTCAGGGGTGTGTTAGATTAATTATTTCACTCGTGTAAAAATATAATTGAATATTATCTATTAGACGCCCTGAAAAGTACCCATCAAGTGATTCTGCATCTTTCCAATCACGTACGCTTATAATCCAAAAATATGGAAGTTCATTTATTAAAATACACTGAATTTGATAACTGTTTACCGTACTTAAATCGTTGCTTAGGCGCATCCTTCCCCTTAACTCCTATATATAGTGCGTTCGTGCTCAGAATAGTATCACCTTAATGTGACCGCCATGGAGCGGCATTTGTCAATAGAATAGAAGCAATTTAGAATAGGTTGCTTATATAGCTGTCTCAATATATAGGACAATGCGAGCTTGTCACCGTTACATTATACGTTATATATGGTGACGCAAAATAACTATATTAAATGGTTTTCGCAAAAATAACGCTCAGTTTATATTTTATCGTACCATGATTATATAATAATTGATAGTAACGCATTGCTATAATTATGATTGATACAATATGCGATGAGTGTATGTAGTTGAAAATAAATGATAATGTAGTATGGTTGTATTTACGAGGGTATTCGGGTTTTCCTGCGCATTGGCCATTGCCCAGGATATTATGACGCGTGTTTAGCGACATTCGGAGAAACTGCTTCATTTGTAATCCTAATATATTGGTGTACATGCGTAATTCAATAAGAACTCGACATCTTTATCCTTTATTCTCAACTTTATCGTAAATTTATATTTGTCAATCTTGTTTGCATGACAATTTTATAATTTATTATTTTTCATAAGTCATTTAAAAAATACGAAATATCTTTCAGGTTATTTGTTTGCTTTGTTTAAGTACCTAGGTTAGGCTAGGTTATGGTTATTTGTACAGAATAAGTTTTTTTTTTTTTATTATTAAATGGTATTAATAATTATTATTTAGGTAAATATGTATGATATATAAAATAATGATGGGAAACTATGTTACATATTTTTATATTTTATTGGAAATATCTGTTTTTCGGATGTTTTCGGTATTTGGCCACAGTGGTTCGTCGATGTTGCTTCGTAAGTTGAAATTATTTTGGCCATTGATATATTGATGGGATTCTGTTAGACGTTAGCTGTATATGCTTGACTGATTGGTCGACACCACAGACTGTGCAGGGAAGGTTCCTTTTGGAACATTAGAAACTATTGTGTAATATTTGTGTAGCCATCCGAGGGCGGTTTATTAAAATGTTTTCCTTCCTTTTTAGACTCGCGTACTGTATTTTTTACCTTTCAGCGTTTCGTCTGTTGCCTCGACCCACGTGTTTGTCATTTTATCTGCATACGTTTTTTTTTGGGGCTTAATTTTATAACTGTACAGTATTATAATTTGATTGCATTTTAATATATAATATACTTAGTGTGATACACTATTCTAGTAGTATAGCATACATAAAGTACAGTTTTGAGTGTTTTGACGCGTGTACGGTGAACTTCAGCCGCCATACGTATACTGGACGCGTAAATTTCATGCAATATGTCACAATGTCACATCGTCAAACAATTTCACGAAATCTCATGAGTTCTCGTACTAATATAATTCGTCGCAATCCGTTCGTAGTATCTACGTCAACGAGTGTTGTTATCACTCGTGAACATTTGGTTTGAGTTTAACTTTCATAAAATTACGAAATTGACAAAAAATACGATGTACATGTATTCCGAGGCTGCGATTATTATTATTATTATTATTATCATACATTTGATCATTGAGCTTATATTTTAGAAGACCTCCAAAATACCGGCTTCCGATTTTCTTCCAATCCATCGCAAGCGTATACGTAACACTTGGTAAACCAAATGGTCCTCTTTACCAACCGACTTTCACCATAGCACAGAAAAATTGTCCCCGTAATCCCTCAATACCCGTGGTTCAAGAATTTAAACCTCCCCGCCAGGCACCCGATCGTCGCATTCACCGGCCTGCGAATAGGTCATAACTTACTTCCTCACCATTCGTTCAAGCTTTCCCTCAATTCTTCCACACTATGTACTCGATCCCACGGGGAAACAATTTTTGACTTTAGCCATTAAATTTTCAACTACACTCCCCTTCTCTCAAGCAAATTTCCTTCTTAGCACTCACTCCACTCCCATTATTTTTTCATCATTAATTTTATAAAGTCTGTTGGTTTCCTAATTTATTTATTTTTTATTAATTGTTAATAACTGTAAATCTGTGTCTAATATCTGTTTATATATAATCGCATTTCTGTAATGTCTTGTATGAAAGCAAATAAAAAAAAATAGAAAAATAATTCATTATAATTATACACTATGCATTTAATAGGTTTTCAACAAACAATACTAATTTCAAACTCGCACTGCAATTAAAATTATATACGATCATATTTTATATCTTATTGTTGTTAATAACCAGTGTCTTCCAACGTGTGGTCTGTGAACTCATCCCATTTGGTCCGTGATTCCAGAAATATTTTTTTTTATACAAATTAAAAATAAACAAATTAAGTGAAAAAATCTCATCCCTAAATATATTTTTTTATGTCTTACGTCTTGATATTTTCTATCATAACGTCGCGTTAATGGTTGATAAACTGGTCAGATAAACTGGCATAACTGATTTCTATTATTATTATTCAACATATTTTTAAAAACAAAAGGTAAGTGTTGGAGTTAATTAGTGGTCCACGGGGACAGAAGATTTTCAAAAGTGGTTCCTTCCTTAAGTTGAGTTGGTAAAGATCGGACTCAATGGATAAAAACTAATAAAAGAATAGTACACTTGTAGATAAAATCGTATAATAATGAGACAATATATCGACTAATTTGTAACTTACACAAATCTATCAACATAACAGTACAAAATGAACAGTCATATTTCGAGAATTCTAACTCGAATTATATTTTCTTTGTCTGAATTCTAAATAATATTGTTCTCAAAATAATTAAGTAGTTTATACATTATTTTTTATAAAACACAATTATATTATCACGGACATAATATCAACCACTCGTTATAAGAATAATACCAAAAAATAAAAATGAACAATACGGGATGATTAAAAAATAGTTAAGTTCTCCGAATATTTTGAACCATACAAATAAAATAGTAGTCGTTAAAAAAATATAATGGTACATTTATTTTAAACGCATAAGCTACTCCAATGTTTTTTGAATTATTGTTTAACATTTAATATGATACAACTGAAAGCTCAAAGTTTTTATTATTTACATCATTACACTCACAATATTTCGTATAAATATATAATAGTTAAAAAAAATCGTGGTACGAAATTTTTATACTCAGACGTAATATTCACAAATATCAAATCCAAACATAAATTAAAAAGTGCAATAGAGAGCTAAAACAAAATAAAAAATGGACGAAACTACTTAGTCGGGTAAGATACAGGGCTGGGTCTTTTAAACTTGACATCGATGTACTATTGTTCTCGAAAAAAAACGATTCTGAGTGAAAGAGCTCAATTTGATCAGTTTATACTTCTAAAGGTGGTCTATGACAAGTTCTATGAAATAGCTTCGAATTTCACAAAAATTATAAAATAAAAAGTTAATTTTTAACTTCTTTAATAATACATTATACTTATCAAACCATTGTCGACAAAATTGCATTTGCCCAGGGAAACTCATAAAAAACATAATTCGACTATCTAATTAAGATGGAAGATAAGATGACGTTCTGTGTAAATCCCGTTGGGACATCCTGTATATTGTACATCTATACTCTATAGGGATAAAAATAACAACGGATGACTACGTTTTAAATTAATTTAACATCGTAATGTATAAACCATTTGGACTGTTCTTGATGAAATGATGTTACATTCTTTAGTGTTACAACGCTGTTTTTTCTGTGTTAGCACTTATTTACATTCAAAGTTATTAAGTATAATATTTACTAGGGCGCATATTTGTTTTTATTTCAATAATGTTACATATTTACATTACATATATGTATATTATTATATAATACCCACGTACTTAAATATTTTATCTACTATACATCTATTATAATATGTTATTTTGCTTTTGAGTAAACTTAAAATAAGAACTTTACCTCTGGAAAATTTTTCTCGAGTATTTTAAATCTGGAACATTTTACTCATTCTAGAGAAAATGGTGAAGCAGAGAGGTTTGAAGCTCGTTTAAATTAAATTTTATTCCTCTTCTCCTTTCATCGCGTCTTATTTATAAACATTTGCGTAGGTACTCAACTATGCTATGCACAAGAATATCTTAATCTAATATCCAAACACGCAAAATAGCAACACAAAAGAGAATTTCAATCACATTTTACCCGTGAGCAGTCACAGAGCTGGTGTGAAGGGGGAGGGGTGCCCTCATCACTTTGCTCATCAAGGTGTCTTAGTATAGACAAATTTGATTGTTCAGCTATTAGTCGTCAAATCGTTAACACGAGGCTAAACTTAAGAAAAATCCGTATCAAGTAAATATAGTGATAAATTATAATACGATATACCTACATTGACTATTTTCGATGTCGATGTCGAAAATTGATACGCATAATGGAGCTAAGGATATTAGATACAAATTACAGTCAGAAAATTTTGTACACAGAGTGTCCTTCAGGGATTTACACAAAGCCATACCTCCCGCATTAATGGATATAATCAAATCCTGTTTTTGTATGAGCATTTTGTTGACAAAATTTGATAAATATTTTAGTGTATTACTAAAGAAGTTAAAAAATTAACTTTTTATTTCATAACTTTTATAAATTTCAAAGATGGCCTTATTAAAGGGCTTATTTTTCTGAACATTTTGACGGTTCAACTTTCAATTTTAATTACCTTTTGATTTTTAATAATTTTTTTAGTTTGCAAGAAAATTAGTACAAAAAGATACAAAAGATCTGATATAGAATATGCTCTACAGTTACAATGTGTATCTCTCAAAAACAAGGTGGACTGCTCGAACAGAGTTGATTAAAGCTGTATGGGTATTCTATAAGGGGATTTTAGAAACCGGTATAATGTAACAACGGTATCGTTGCGACAATAGTATATGTTATTGATATATATGAAATATGATTTTTAAGAACGTATTGACCATTGAAACTGTACAGCTATTGAGCTATCATTCTTAGGTTTTCTTGCTTGAATTTTCCTTTAAATAATTTCAAATATTCTAATTGTATGTTATTTTATTTTGGTGATCAAAATTTACCCCATTCATCTGTACATCAGTCAGTTTACGATTAGGTACTATAATAATTAATAATTATTGTATTGCTTAGATGTTATTTTATAATTTTTTAATGTTTACTATTGGTTTAAATATTAAGGGTTAATTTTGAAACACGATTTCAATATATATTAAGTATTAATACTTAGATTCACAAAAAGGTTTTTTTTTATCAAAACAAGGATCACAAATAAATAAACTAAATTTATATGAATTACCTTGTGATACCTTGGTAAAAATCATACACTCATAACAATTGAGAAGAAAATTTGTAAAATTTTACTTTATTGAATTTTGATTGAAAGTCTAAATTGAAAGTTAAAAAAAACCTATGCCCGATAGTTAACACTTTTTTTCTGTTCGTTACATATTGTAAAACTTTGTCTTAATTATTATTGATCCTCTTAGAAGACATAATTTAAGGTGTCTTGCACTGATGAGAAAATGTTTGCGCTGTTGGCAAGCGACTAAAAACACATTTATTTTATTAGAAAAATAGAATAATCCAATTATAATGTATATTTTTTTGACACCCCACTGGAGACGGGTGTTGCGTGAGACGTGTAATTTAATTTTAAATATAGTTAATATTTCTCGTACCAATCGAGAATTATTTATTGATTTTGTTTCTGTCGAAAAATATAATTTACTAGGGTGGCACTGACGGAGGAGGTGGTAAAGGGACACGTGCTCGGTAAGAAGAAAATATTTCATTTGTTTGACCATCACTTTTTGGATTACAACTTGGTTGGTAGTCACACGAAGTCACGACTAAAGAGCATCGAATAACACGTTGAGTTACAGTCGTTTGTTGGATGTTTAGTTGTTTAACTCAGTCCCCGATCAACATTAGTATGCAAATGTAAAACTATAAATACCTATGCAAATTAAATAATAGAGATAAATTAACATTAATCAATGTATTTGATAATTAAATTAATTACTATTCTAATAATATTTAAATACTATACATATCCTGTTGTTTTTGTGTAGCCTGACCCTAGATTTTAAACCAAGGACAATATGTCGACATTTATGTATAGTTTATTGAGAACTTACTAACTATTGATTTTGTTATTATTTTATATAATATGTATTATTATTTGTGCATGAAATATTTATTATACGAATCGATAGTTGCCTATTTGTACTTGAGTGAAATTTAAAATTTTGCAGTGGACATTTAATGTATTCTAATACTTTTTAAACACTCTTTTTTTCAAGCTTATATTTCTATACTTCTAATAACCGTTTAACGCAACTATATTTTTTGTTTATTTATCACTTTTGTCATCATACACTGACCTAAATAAAAAAAATTGTAATTTAATTTTAACGTTTAAACTTTACGAATAAATTAAAATGTGAATAAATTCAAGTTTAGTTTGATTAAAAATTAACCAAGGAACATTTTTTATAATCCATTAACCTAAGTATTTTTAAAATTATCGGAATACTTTTGTACTATATTTCAAATACTTTAAGCATACAATATCTCCATAAAGTGTTTGAATACATGCTCTGAATAGTAAATACTTAAACAATTATAAATCGTTGAATATTCATTCTAAATAAATTTTAAAAGTAAAAAATATTATTCTATGGATATTATAATACAATATACACATAACTATAATTAATTATTTTACTAATTTTCCAAAGACTTGAAACTTTTGAAGTTGCTATAAGTGCTCGCACTTGTGCCTTAAATGTTTGTAATTTCACCTCCAAAGGTCTAATTTTGAATATAATCTTTGTAATTAATGATTATACAAGAGCAAGATACAATTTAACTTATCAAAGAATTACTAAATGCTGTTTCCACAAGAAATTTAAAATAATTTTATATTGTTCCTCGAAAAAACAACAGAGTTAAAATTAATTAATTTAATTTGTAATTGTTCGGATATTTATTTTTTTCAATTATTGACATTAGGAATACGGGCTGATACCTAGTGGACATTTGTTGAACCATTAATATGTACGGAAACCACCGCTGCCAAGTTATTTTTATTATTTAATTCTGTATATTGTATATTACCTATAAAATATAATTAATAATTTTGAACAAACCCAGTAGAACAGTGACTGGCAACCGACGGCCTGCTTTAAATTCCCAAACGAAGAAATTGCTTGTACAGTGAAACCTCCCTTAACGGACACCTCTAAATAGCGGACGTTTTTTCGGGGACGGGAACATTTTCACTATTTATGTATAGGAAAACCTCTAAATACAGGACACTCTAAATAACGGACACTTTTATGACGTTGATATTAGTTATTTTTATCTTAAATTAAGAATTATTTTGGAATACCTGAATAAAAACCTGAATTGTTAAGTTATCTTATGTGTATATTATTATACTGTATATGAAAATCTTATCTTATCCGTTCAGTCATTGAAATATTATCGCGTCAACGAAGTATTATAACTAATGCATTGTCCTATGTGCGTTTAGTTGTGTTTGTGATGCCAACGTTTATTGTAGTGCGAATTTATTATACGTATTGTTTATACGAACTTTATTGCGCTATGGCTAGCAAAAGAAAACGATTAACTTTAAAAGAAAAAATAGACATTCTGGAATTTCGAACATCAAATACAATGGGCGTTCGTGCATTAGCAGACAAATTTAGTGTTAGTAAAACACAAATTGCTGATATTATAGCAAATAAAGACGCTCTTTACAAAATTTGGACTGAAAATGGAGAAGAGAAACGGAAATGGACAAAGCTACAAAAAACAGAAACCTCTATAATCGACAATGAAGTATTAAACTGGTTTTCAAAATTACGAGAAAAAAATCTTCCTGTGTCAGGACCGATGCTTCAAGAAAAAAGTAAGCAAATCGCTGAAATGCACGGATTTGATTTTAAAGGCTCTAATGGCTGGCTTGAAAAATTTCGGAAAAGAAATAATATTTCTTTTAAATTAGTTAGTGGTGAAGCAGCAAGTGTTGATGAAGAGGCCGTCGATAACTGGAGAGCAAAAATACCCAATAATATTTTTACATTAAATATATTAATGTAAAAATAATATAAAATAAAATTATTGAATTTATTTATTTGTTAAAAAAAAATGTTTTCCTCTAAATAGCGGACAAAATTTCGGCGACCGAGAGTGTCCGCTATTCAAAGGTTTCACTGTATATCAAATTTGGATTTCTGAAACTAGCTGTTTTTGTTGATATATTGATGTATATGAATAAAATCAACATAAAATTTACAAGGTAAAAATCAACTTATTGCTTAATCCTGATATGTGAACACGTATTAAATCCTTTGAAATAAAGCTAGAACTATTACGGTCTCACATTAAAAAAAATTAATTTACACATTTTCCTGTTTGTAAACAACTTTTTTAATTATACAAACTTTCATTATCAACAGTTTTTTGAAGCTATTTCGATACTTTAACAGGAATTTTATAATCAATTTCAATACTTTAAACCAAATTTGCAATATTTTCAATTATTCGCGAATCCGTTAAATAATGATATTGACCCTATCCCAACCATTGGGCTTTAAATGGAAATCATAGATTTACAGTCGCAAGATATTCTAAAAAACTTATTCAAACAATCGCCTTTAATTTTTTCACTGAACTTCTTGCATCATTTAATAGTTGTAAAATACTTCAGTATGATTGGTTGATTGTGTGAACAGACCTTTTCTCATATGAAAAAAAAATAAAAGTCCATTCCAATCACGCTTAAAAGATGACCATATCCTATCTCCACCACGTACTTAGAGTGGATACAAGTAGTTTGAATGTGGAAATTGAAAAAATATTAAATAACTAGCCGACCCGTCACAGCTTCGCCCGTGATTGGTTGTTTATTTTGCCTTCGGACCATGATATGTAGAATTTTTTATTCAAATATTATTGTTTAATGTGATCGGCAAGTAAATATAAAAAACGGTTAATGAAAACGGATTGAAATTTTTCTAGCGTTATAAATGATAAAAATAAATACAGATAAAAAAGAAATAATTTATGGTTGATAAAGAATTTGATTGAAGTTGATGAAGAAAAAAAAAGAATTAAAATAAGAATTTTATAAGACTTCTGAGTATATGATGTTTTTTGTTATATTTCCTGTTGAAATTAAAATCATAAGATGATTCGGGTCTCCAGTTCGAGAAAATGCCACGTATAATTGCCCATGTGAAAAGCACTCTGTACGAAGATCTACGCCAACGTACTTGAATGTTTGACCTTGTGCTTTGTTTATGGTAATGGCAAAAGAAACTTTAACCGGGAATTGAAGCCGTTTGAAAGAAAACGGCAAGTCAGAGGGAATCATGGGAATTCTTGAACAGCCAAGTGCTGAACTGTCGGATCTCTATCATGGGTTTCAAAATTGAAAATTCTCCAAAACGCTTCAGAAGTACATATGTATCGACCATTCAAATAATTTGTAATCTCATCGTTTTCACGATGAACAGAAAAAGTAGCTCTATCTGATCCTTTATTAATATATTTACATATGTATTTTATCGCTTTAACCGAATGACAGTATTCTACGTTAATATGCGCATTAAAGCACCTAGATAGCACTGGACAATACGGTACAACCCAACGGTTGTCAACCACGATTTCTGTTTGACCACGAACTTTTAATATTGCAGTATAACCTCCATCATCTGGTGATCCCCGTCGGTAAGTCGGATAACCATCATCTCCAGTTTGAGTATCCTTGACCAATTTGTGAGGGTATTTCTTACTACATTTTCCATTATTCATACATGGCGATCTAATATTTAACTCGCCGCATGGGACATGAATCATATTCTTGCATACTATTTCATAAAGTATAGGATCTCTGTCTTTGTTTGGTATCTCGGCAGAAATAATTTTATCAATTTCATCTGGCTGAATTTTCGTTTGTAACCACAAAAGAATGTGGCAGTGTGGCAAACCTCGTTTTTGCCATTCAACACTGTAAACATAACAATTTACATCTCCGAAAATATATTTATTTTTTAATACATGCATAAACTTTTTTAGTTTGAGATGAAAAACTCTAGAGATTAAATCGTGTCTATCAAACGACTTTTGGTCTTGAAATAATTCATTTTTTATTTCCGGCCATTCCGGGTTGCATGTAAAAGTAATAAATAAATCTGGACGGCAATTTACGAACATAAGTCATGGCATCCTGATTTTTTTCATGCATGTAACGTGGGGAGCCAGTAAAAGAGGAGGGAAGAATTACTTGAAAAAACTACCTATTAAATGATGCACTTGACCCTGAATTTTAAAAGAGGGCATGAAGTTCCCTTCACTTATTTCGTTTGCTCCAAACGATGTCATTTGAAACAGAGTTTTATACCGTCTAGAATTATCAAAGAAATGTTTTGATAGAGGGTGAGAATTATCAATTAAACTTTTAATTAGGTCTGGAAGATCCTCAAATTGGTGTAAAACAACTTTACCGTCAGCGCAGCAAAGTCCATGGGTTTCATCTTTCCATTTTTTTGCATGGCACTTAGGACATAATATAGTCATTCGTCCAATTTGAAGCGCTTTAATATTTAAATAATCAATCTCGGATTGATAATTAAACGCTGATTTCATACTTAAAGCGTTACGTTGGTCCTGTGCAAGTGTTTGAGAACGTTCTGGTGAATTATCTTTTTGCCTTCTGTTATACATTCGAGTTGCATACGTATTTTAAAAAATTCTCCTGAACAGAACCGTCACCCTGGTGATAGGGCGTTGTGAATAAAAAATAATTAAATAAAACATATATAAGGATTTAAAAAAGTAATCGCTTTATTGTTAATCATGTGAATCATAATTATTATTATTATCATTGTAGTGCTTTGTGGTATACGATGTTTTTTGTTTGATTACCTGGTGCATAGATAAACAAATCTGATGGTTTTCCAACACGGGAACAGGCAACATACAATTGACCATGGGAGAAACATGGGTTTTCTAGATTAATACCACAAACACTTAATGATTGCCCCTGGGACTTGTTTATAGTCATAGCAAAAGCAAGACGCACTGGAAACTGTAGTCGTTTAAACTCAAATGGCACATCAGTCGGAATCATTGGGATGCGCGGTATGAGAACATCTACTCCTTTATACTTTCCTTTGAGTATAGTTGCTTCTATCACATTGTTTAGTAATTTTTTTATCGCTAACCGTGTACCGTTGCAAAGACGCGGTTGGTTGATATTTCGCAACATTATAACCACCGATCCAACCTTTAATTGAAGATTGTGAGGTGGCAATCCTGGCAAATCCAGCGAGTTTAAAAATTCCGGTGGATAGTTGACTACATCATCTTGATTAGTAGCCGAATCAACTGATTTATATATCCTCAATTGGCCTGTAATTTGTTCTTGAATTTTGAAATTTAATTCATTTACATCTATGTTTTTTGCAGCCAGTATAGCTCGTTCGCTCAACCAATCATGGTTTCTGTAATTTTGAGAAACATCTGGAAACACCTTCTGAATAAGTTCATCTTTTGATCGAGTTAACTGACAAAAACTTTGAGGAAAGTTAATGCAGCCAGTCAACATGTCTATAGGAAATTTGCCATTACCAATGTCAATGAGTTGTTTAGAGAATATGTTTCCAGATTGGTCATTTTGCAACTCGACACGCATATTCTTGCTTAAATGAAGTACTTTGACATGTTTCCACAAACTGGAGGACTTTAGACATGCATTGAGTTCATCAGCTGGCGTTGATCGTGGAATCACCGGCAATGATTGACGAAAATCTCCTGCTAATAAAATCATTGCACCACCAAATCGGTTATTATTGCTCCGTAGATCTTTTAAGGTTCTGTCCAAAGCCTCCAAAGATTTTTTATGTGCCATCGTGCATTCATCCCAAACAATCAATTTACATTGCTGCAAAACCTTTGCCATTGCAGAGTTCTTCGAAACGTTGCAGGTTGGAGTTTCATTGCTTTGCATATTTAATGGCAATTTTAGTGCTGAATGGGCTGTTCGACCACCTTCAAGCAAAGTTGCTGCGATTCCCGACGAAGCGAGTGCAAGTGCAATTTTATTTTGTGAGCGAATTGTTGCTAATATTAATGAAATCAAAAAAGTTTTTCCTGTACCACCAGGTGCATCTAAGAAGTAAATCCCTCCAGTTTCATCATTTGTTACTTTCATAAGAGTTTCAAATACATACTTCTGTTGTTCATTTAACAGTGGAAGATTTGTTTGAATTAATTCTTTCAAAGCGTTGAGATCATACAGTCTTTCTCGATGCAACTCTTGGTTAAAAGCGTCATGCATTGGACGATTGGGCGCGGTCAGGCCTAATTGAATTAATAGTTTGTTTGACATTATCAAGCACATGTCCTCAATTGAAATCAATGCTTCATTGTAAATTTCTTCACTGATTTGTATATTTGGATTTCCCATTCTATTCTGTATTTGATACAAAATATCATCACACATATAATCTTTGTACTTGATCCACAAATCAATTGGGTTTGATGGGAAGCATGTAGATATGATTATAGAAAACAATGTTCGTATTTGATGAGCGTGTGATGATATTACAGCATCATTGAGAGTTTGATCCCAATGAGCGTCATTTTCAAGCAATTGCAAACGTTGACAGGCTTCTCTGTAGGATCCACACAATTCACCATCAACAGTTCGTAACTGTTGGAATGATGTTGGGCCACGTACATTGACTAATAGCAGTCGTAAATAAAAACATTCATCATTGCTTGGATGTACTGAATAAATCCGGCCAATCGCATCGGTGGAATATACATCTGTATATCCTGGAACTGGTTTTCCTTGTTTCCGTCGTATAAATCTCCTTGAGGATTGATTCCAGGTATAATATTTTGGCATTTCAGAATATAGCAATGTTTGTGCGAAATCATCGTTTTGGCATGTCTCAAAAAAACTGGTTAATGTAGTAGATGGTGGCTGAGCAGCTCTTTGTACTGCGTTCTGTGCTGTAAAATACACTCTTTGTCCATTTTCTAAATGCACAGCTAAGTGAACAACAGAAGGGTGTCTCTCATGAATAGGAAAAGAAAATATTCGCCAAACTGCTTCATTACTACTGACATAGCGGCCCATTTGGTATTGGGTAACTTCATCATTGGAATTCTCTGCACCAATTCCAATCACAGCCATATCACTCCCTTTGGTTACATATTTGCAAATGTATTTAATAGATTTCACTGAATGGCAAGATTCAACGTTGATGTGTGCTTTGAATGTCTTTGATAAAATGGGTGAATATGGAACAATCCAACGATTATCTATTTCAATATCTTGTTGATTTAATTTGACAATTGTTGATTTTCCATTGTCTGCTGTCGATCTGCGACGATACAATGGATAACCGTCATTACCAGTAATTGTTTCCGATATTAATGTCCGTGGATATCGTTTTGAACATTTACCATCCATCATACACGGTGAATTTTGATTAAGAGTTCCACAGGGACCATGTATCATGTTTTTGATAACTACCTCATGCAATCCAGGATCTACTTGTACATTAGGGATTTCAGCTGATATCACTGCATCAACTTCATTTGGCCTTATCTTTTCAACCAACCAAATCAAAATGTGTGCATGTGGCAATCCTCGTTTCTGCCACTCCACAGAATACATCCAGCAGCGTGTCTCACCAAACACATTATGTTTTACGATGAAATCCATTAAAGAATAAATAAGAATAAATCGAAACTATATTTATAACTTTATACGCAAGTCCAAATTAATTCTACAAATAGAATTTGTATGTGTATTGGTTTATGTTATCGGTGTGCATTTTATCGTTCATTATAATAAAATAGGAGTATTGGTGTACGCGCGATGCATGAGATTATTTTTATCGATAAACTTACGTTGAGTAGTTAATAATTTTTGAGATACAGCGATCAGTGAGTCAGTGGTATTTGGATTATATGTATAGATAACTAATTATTGACTAACATTATCGGACTTTATTTATGCCTATTACCGTGATATCCTCTTTCATTTAAAAAAATCTGTATGAGAATTGGATAAGAAGTTGCGAAGCCAATATAAATAAAAAAGGTATAATATAAGAAAATAGTATTTTTTTCATTCTCATATTTTTTATATATAATAGTTGAATACCTCCTGGGTGAAGCCGGGTAAACCAGCTAGTTTAATATGAACTTTATACCATAGCAATAAAGCTCAAATTGACTACGTTTTAGTTACAAATAATTTGTATTAGAAAAAGAAAAGGGCTATTTTTAGGGTTTTTCCAGCAATAATTCTAATTTTTCTCGCCGTAAAAACCATCCTTGAACTTCAACGAACATTTGAAAAAAAGATTTGGCCAAATTGGTCCAGGCGTTGTTGAGTTATGCGCTTACCAACACATTTTGCGATTCATTTTTATATTATAGATAAATATTCAATAATAAAAATCAGTAATCACATTAAGCATTTTACCAAGCAGTTGTAATTTCCATACTTTAATCTTTTAATTTTGTTTATTATATTAAAAACTGTAATTTTTATTTTCTACATGTCATTATATAAAATTCAAAAATACTTAAAATTCGAAAGTATAAAAATAATATACAATATTATTATTGCTTTTGGAAAATAAATAAAATTTATACATTTATAGTGTAGGTATTCTCATTTTATAAGTGCTTATAAGACAACATAAGGTAAACATTTAATGTTGAAATTTTATCAAACTTATATTATTTCATTATATTAAATTTATATAAGCATTACATAATTATATTAATAGATATTAATAAAGATAGTTGTAAATTTCCAAAAAAAAAACACAAAAATGCATAAGAGTTTCAGATTATTAATTGAATGTAAACAACAAGTGATCTTAAATCTTAAGACATATCAAGATAAATTAAAAAAAAAATCTATATTGTTCTATAGTAATGATTTTACGAGTCGTAAAAAAAATGAACAGTTCTTCAATATTTATTCCATAAGTATCATATAACTGTTTTATAAATGTGCTAATAAGTAATGGCTAATAGGTGGTTATAACCACTGGAGTATGTCATTTCCAAATTCCAATTGTAAACCCAGTTGACTGCATGTTAAATGTAAATCCACCTTAATTTTTAAATTTCATAAGCAAGTTTATCCGGTTTCAGTACAGCTTCCATAACAAAAATAATACAGGTATATTGATGATTAATTTATCGATAAGGTGTTAGGTTAGAATTTTGTGAATTCTGTAAACAACTTTATTTTTTCTTTTAATTTATAACAAAATTTAAAAATAAATCGTTTCAGCTATCAATTCCAAATTATTTGAAAAAATGTATTATTTATTAAAATTATTATCAAGCCTTTATTCTTTAACAATGATGAAAACCTATACAAAGATTAAGAATTATGTGTGCATTGTCAATATTAAATTGTTATTCCAACCACGCGAGACATGAGTATTTGACAGGAATAACAATAATTGTGTGGAGCGTTCATACATTTTGAAGATCAATAATTACTTTTTTTTTCTTAATGGTTTTTATCGATTTTTTTTATAATACGTAACTTATTCTGTGTTTAAAAAGATGTAATTTTTTACCGTTGCTTTTAAATGTAAAAATATAATATCCCTTAACTAATCAACCTCAATGGAAAAAAATCGTATAATTATAGGTCAAAATGACTCGTCAAATATAGGTAGGTAATCAAATATTTGGTTTTCGTTTAAAATATTTTTTTTTAATGTACAATCAATACTTCTCTTCGTTTTATTCTCGATTCGCTTGCATGTAATTATTGAATTGATAAAGATCATCTAATATTTTTGGAATTGTTTATGATAATATATATGCTTTATTATAAATTTATAAGTAAGCTCATTTTTATTTTTATAAATACATGGTGTCCCTCCGGGATTTACACAGATATCTCCCGTGTTAATAGAGATAATCAAAGTCTGTTTTTTTTTTTAGCATCCCTAGGCAAAGGCAATTTTAGTGACAATAATTTGGTAAATATAAGTGTATAGTTAAAGATGGTAAAAAATTAATTTTTTATTAATTCAAAAATAATTCATTTCATAGGGTTTGTTTTTTCTGGAAATATCGACGTTTCAACTTTCAGTTTTCTTTGGATTTATGATTTTTAGTAATTTTTCTAGTTTACAAAACAACTATGTAAATTTTTATCATCTCGTAATTTCCCTGAAAAGATTTACTGATAATGTTATTCTTATTTAAAATTGTGTAAACTTAAAAGTAAGTTGAAAATTGATCCATCAAAATGTTCAAAAAAAATAAGCCCAATAAAATGGCTATTTTCGTAATTTATAAAAGTTGTAAAATAAAAAGTAAATTTCTTAATTTATCAGCTTCTGCAATAATACACTTATATTTACCAAACTATTGTCAATATAATTGCCTTTATCCAGGGAGGCTCATAATAAAACATAATTTTACTGTCTCCGTTAAGTATTAACACGAGAGATATTACTCTGTGTAAATACCGGTGGGACATTCTGTACATATATCAAACAGCGTGGATTTTGAACCATTTATATGATTCCTCGGGTTTACCGACTAATTTAAAAAGTCATACCTGCATATTTTCAATGTGAGGTCACTAGCTTAAAATGTATATAAGATGTATATTATAAATGTATAAATATGTTAAACATGACATATTTGTAAGACGAAAAAAATTTCACTTCAAAAAAACCACAATAATTATTAGGAAAAAGAGGAAACACTAATTTTAGCTATAAAATTATAATTTGATAGCTGATATGTTATGTATAATATTGAGGGCAAATTAAACTCTAGTCTCAACTATTAACAATATATCTAAATATATTATACGTCATAATATAAAATCTTCATGGAAGTGTGTTGTAAACTTGTAAGTAAATTGATTTTTATTGAATATATTTTCTTAAATATACAGATCATTATTGTATTTGGAGCATATTTTCTAGACTTTACACAGTTTACACTTCGTATCAAATTAAATTGTTATTGTTTAAGATTTTTGATTATAATAAATACATCTCGCTACTCGTTTGTTCTAGACTACTTTTTGAGCACTGATTTTGACAATACTAATATAGGTATGATAGTTGCGTTATAGTTAGTAAGTATAATTGTTATAACAGCTACCTCTCACATTCCATAAATATTAAATATTTAATATGACTAGTAAACACATAGCTTTAGGAACAATAATATACAGTGTGTCTAGAAAGTTTAGAAACCCTACATTTGCAAGCGAAGATCATATATTACGATAGCATACGAGTACCATATGACGTATATTGTGCAACGTTTGAAATAACAATTATAACCGATAACGCCTATATGTGTGTATTATATTATACGTGGAATATATTGTGTCCAAGTATATTATGCGGATGTTTAATGTAATCATTGATCGGTGCACGTTATATCGTATTATTCGATCCCCACTACATAAATGTAGGGTTCCCAAACTTTCTAGACCCGCTGTAATTATGTAGGTAGCAATGGCTTTTATGTAACATTAGAATGTCAAATATTCCATGATATATGTTCCGATGTAGTTATATTATCGTGTTGACACACATTTTATTTTGTTCACTGCAGCAGTTATTCGTAGAATACATTTTAATATTCAATAAACCAATATCATAATTATGTATCCGACCCATCGCCTTAAGGGGATTGGATACCATACAGTTTACATCATCGTCCGTTACAATAAGTACCTGTGTATTAATATGTATAATTATTTGTCTGACGCGATGAACCGATTTACCTATCGGTCAAGATCTGTTGCGAAAATTTAAAAAGTACTATGCGTGCATTTTTCAATTTTCAAATTGTTTAAATCCATTTTGATGCGACTTGATGGGATTAAATCGGAAACGTGAGAAAGTCAATCTTGTACGAGTCAACTTTACAATATGATAATGAAATCCTTATCACATCACTCGATCGAAATTATACATACCTAGTAAATACTTTGGACAAATATTATATGTTAATTATAGATACCGCTGCGGTTGGACGTATGATAGACTGCAGAAATGGCAAATCGCGGTATTCAATCCTCTTAAAAATAGTGAGTTCGTCGATTTCAAAATACCTACTATCAACGAACTTATCAAAACTGAAATCACATTATCATGCTTTAAACAACTAGAAGAATCAAATGGTGCTCAACATTACAAGTTAAATAACCAACCCAAACTTAGACATCTCAAACGCGGACGTGACCTACTGCATAAAAATATCTTAAAAAATTTTAATTTAAAACAATTTTTTTACATCTATACTAATGTATTTATCTCTATTTTTAACTTATAAGTATATTATAAATTAATGTTTCTTAATCTGTAAGCCGTTGTATATTTTAAGGGTTCCTATGAAAATATTAGTATACAACAGTTTGATTTTAGTATATAGTGCAGAAAAAAAAATTCCCTTTTATTTTAACGATTTTGTGGGAAAAATTGTCTACACCTAGGATCTTGAGGAGTCATATCAATTTTACATTAAGTTATAGGACCACAACATTTTTGTAAACTCAACAAAGTTTATGAAATACTGCTCTAAGTAACGAAATGTTTATAATAATCACATTAAACCAATGTATATATTTTAGTTGTAAATACCACCCATTATACAAGAGTTCCTAATGTATCATTAAGGTTAGAAAACAATGTAGCCAGTAAAACATTATGTTAATATACAGAAATAATAAAGAAAAAAGGTATTCATCCTGAGGATGATTTTTTAAAAAAAAAAACTCAAACCATTCGATGATAGGACCGATAAAAAAGTGATGGCAACAATATTTTCTAATACTTAGTTTTTACTTTAAGAGTACCTATATTAACTACAAAATAATTTTTTCGATTTTCATTTTATAATAATTTATAATATAGAATATATAATACTTTTATATGGTACCACATGTTTCGGATTCTCGGTGAAACGAAAAATGTGATGTCAGTCGATGGATGATAAATGCTATTTTGAATTCTCAACGTAACGAGAAATTTGATGAGCTTTATCATTCAATTTTTGGGATTAAACTCTTAAGTAGCCTAAGCATCAAAAGTTACATGCTGCGTTTCATAATAAATCGGAAATTGAAAATAAGAAAAGTATTCTATAGAGAGTTGTAATTTTCCATTTTTTCGGTAATCCCCTTATGCCGAAAAAAAAATTAATTAAATAAAAGTATATTTTAAGACTGTTTAAGTAGAAAAAACGGTCGAAACTCCTATATTGGGTGAGACTCCACGGTCGTCTGAGATACAGTGATGGCTGAATGATAATGTTGTATATTAATTATTAGTCTTCTGATCTTGAAACAAATTTTCTATTGTCCATTGCTCTCGTAAAAATGATTCTGAGTGAAAGAGGTCGGTTACCGTCTTACCGATTAGATTATACTTTTTGTAATCTGGCCTCCTTAATTGAATACAAAATTGTTACCAGTCATACCAGATCTATGGTTCATAAGAAGTATTTTACCACCAAAATCATTAAAATAATAAGGAATTTTTTTTCTTTACTATACAGGATGATTTTTTGACGTGTTCACCCTCTTTTTTGGCCATAAAAACTTTTTAATTTTACTTTTTTTTTAATGTTGAAGATAATTAGTTTTAAAAAAACTAAGTTTCACATTTCTATAATCAAAAATCCTATAGATTAAAGAAATATAAGTACTTATTTTCGTGGTTTTATGATAGTTGCGGTTGTCAACATCAAAAACACCCGTAGACATAAACAAAATCATAAAAAAGACTAAAAGAGAGGTTTAGTCGATGTCGAAATAACATAAAATCAAATAATCAATATAAAAATTATAATTTTAGTATGCTTATAAATGTAATGTTTGTACAAATTATAAAATTATAATTATTATAATACATTTTAGAATACCTCCTTTAAAAAATTGGTGTTTGCTGCACAAACGCTGAAAATCGATAATCATTTTTCAATTTGAATTCCAAGGTGGAGATGCTGGGGAAAGGCTGGAATTCTGTACTTAAAGCTTAAGTATAGTTCTTCCGACTACCCATATAATGACAAATACAATATAATCAAAAGAACTGTAAATATCTTCGTTTCATACACTATAATAATATCAATAATATAAACAATAACGATGTTATTAATTATTAAATCACAAGTTCATATTATTTTTGCAAGAGGGCAAGTGTCACATATTCCTTCAAAATGGATGTCAATGGGAGGTGGGAGGTTTTATCGTATTTTCATTTGATCAAATGCATTCATTATTATTTTCATTATGCACTCTAATGGTTATAAAATCAATGTAATATACGACAAAGATTATTGCATATAAGCGGCGTGTGCATAGGCAATCGACGTCCATGTGTGTCGTATAGCTATCAAAACAAGTCTAACCGGAACTGTAAGTCGTACTATAATAATAATTTAAAATATAATTTATATATTTTAAAATGATAAATAGAGAACATATTATTGATCATTCAGGGTAATATGGCCAGCCGAGAGTTAAGGAACATTTAGTTTTCCAATATCTTAACAATAATTTTTTGCACAAAGCAAACCTGATTAAATTGAAATGTTACCTCACGTCATTTGTGCAGTTGTAACTATTCGTAAGATAAACATACAGTTAAAATTTAAAATCATGCTAACGAAAAGTCAGAAAAAATACTTCTTGTTTTATATTTATATGTTTGTTTTTTATGTTTTTATACGTGTAACATTTTAAAATATGATATTTTATTTATGTAATTATGTACAATGTATATTAAATGTTATTAATTTATATTAAAATACCCCCTCTTTCCCTCACTGCGGGACCTGCGTAGCTCCACATATGGAGTGCACAGTTAAGGGCGCTGCATTTTTACTACCCCTGGGCGTCAAATGTCCTAGATCCGGCACTGTGAATAACCGGGTTTCATAAATGTATCAGTCTCCTGACCACCTTAGCTATAACATTAGACGTCAAACAATGTCGTCTGGCTAAATAGGGTAAGGTATTACACGTGGCGCGTTTTTGTTGTAGTGGTTTCGGTTTCCTTTTACAGGCCTATTTTACTTAAGATTGAGTTAATTGGCTCTGGGAGAGTGTATAAAACAAAAAACTTTTGTCAATACTAAACGAATTATTTTTGATTTTTTTAGATTTTTGTTGGTAGAAAATAGATAAGTTATACGTACTGACTCACCGAACCATAGGTGAATAGAATTTCCGGGAACCGCATAGAAAACACTTTCTGAATCATTTTCCGATCACCCGAAAGATAACGGTACAAAGTCCAATAAGGTTCTCCCGAACTCATGTTCGCCAACATCCTGATTGTTCTTCATCACAGTATCGCGGCACTATCATCAATCGAGATATAAACGTGGAAGTTTATTAAAAAGTTAATGAATCTGCAAAAAGTTGCGGCATATTGTTTTACTTTAATACAGATTGAAGTCAATATTATAGGTACGTTCGCAAGACGTCTTCGAATGTTAGTGTCGGACGATATGTTAGGGGCTAGTATTTCAATATGTATAGTCATAGATTAAATATACTAGTATATTTAATCTATGGTATAGTGTACAATGTAATTTGTACCTCAAAAGTCATAAAAACCGAAGTCTCGAAGCCACATTTCGATTATAATTGTATATTAATGAAACAATCGAAATACTTACATGGAAATTAACTACGAAAACTATATTCATGATAAATATTAATTAAACAATAATTAATTAATACAGTGATGACGTGATGTTCGGAAAGTTGAACGGTTTCCATACAAAACCACACACTTTTTTACTAGATTAATGGATTTTTACATGAACATATAAATATTAACTCACCAAACTTTTTAGAAATAAAAATATTTTATTCACAACTTAATTGCCTGATACCGGTGCCCGATGTTCTTTGAATAACATGTTGTGTTTGTCAAATATTTTTTTGAAAATTAATACGAAAAATACAAGATTAATATAAATAGTTTGTTTTACTGGACAAATGGTGACGATTTATGACGATCCGGTTGGTTTTCACGTGGGACCAAATACAATACAAGTCTGATGGTTTCGTTTGCGTCATAAATCAACCCTATGACCCAGAATACCTCAATATTGGTTTTCAAATGAATAAGATCAGATTTATAACCCATAAAATGAAGGCATTTATAAAGTATGCATGATTTTATACGTGGTATTTTAAAGTATTACCATGACGTGCCTTCGCCATTCGCATTCCCGGTTCAATATAATTTGTTTTTGCGTATGTACGATAAAGACGAGAAGAATTCCTCCAATCATCAACTTTTTTTTCTGGCTGCACATTTTGACGAGGGAAGTCATTTTTTTATATCAGTCGACCGTTTTCCTAATGATTTTGGAAAACATACAAAAAACGACAACATTTATCCATATCGGTTTTTGACATTGGCCGTATCTCAAAAAAAAATTATAGAAACTTGAATGTTTTTTCGAATGCTTATAATATTATCGTTTGACACAGACTTATATTGTAATTTTCAAAATTTTTTAAATAATTAATATGTTCATACAGACATTATTAATTTTAAATTATAATGCATACAAATAATACCTGTACAAAATACACACATAATGTTGTATCATTGTTACATTGAACAATTAATGTTATACAATGTTGTTAATTGGCATGTACGCCGTACGGAATGCATTTTATTTCTCTCTCCGCTCAGCAGACACTTCCAAATAGCCGACAAAATCTTAGCAACCGATTCGTTCAAACAACTTTCGTATGAATCATTTTTTTCTTATTGTAAAATTAACCAAGTTAGAATTCGAGAAGTTGTAATTCGAATTTACTCATAACTAATTGTTTTTAATGATACTGCGATCTAGGGTCAAGGACGACACTTTTACTCGAGATATATCCGATGTTGTTTAACTTTTTTTTTCAAGGGGGCATTTTCAAACGGTTTTCTACGCCGATCCACCTATACGAGTAAATGTCCAAGATTTAAAAACCAAAATTCCAGAGGCATGGAATAATTTGAGTGAAGAGTAAACAAAAAGAGCAACATGAAAAGAACTTTTGAGACGCATGGAATCGTGTTTAGAACGCAAATTTGGACATTTTGAGCAATATTTTTACTGAATAAAATGGTTTTGTTTAGTAAAAATAAAGATAAAAATGTATTAATTTATTCATATTTCGTACATTTTTATAATAAAAACTGTCACTACCTTTGAAACTATTATCTTATCTCGTCAGCCGTAAGTACCTATGAATGAGTATAACTATAGTAAATTACGATAATGTAGGTACCTGGGCACGAATATCAATTCAACGATCTTAAAGGTATCTTGTGTCTTGTATTTTTTACTGTAAGCCTTTGCGCAGCACTGTAGTGTATCGTGAAAATAAATGGCAAATACTGAATTTCTTATGATCGATTTAAGTGTACGTACCTATTATCAACCCGGAAAACGTGAATCCCCATCTAAGATAGAGGAATGATGCAGAACAGTTCGTCGCGAGACAGCCGTATAAATATGTACACTATATGAGGTAGACACCAGACTATATATACATATATATAGCTATATATACATCATACATGAAAGTAAACCACACCGTCTCTCGCGAGAACACGTGAATAATTTATATTCCACGAGGGTTTTTAAATTTAAATAATAAAAAACCAACGGAAAATATTTGTGTTTATAGTTCATACAATATTGTGTACATTCACATCCATATTCGAGCAATCGGACATCATGCGCGCATTATTATACGACAGTACGTGCATCGTTGATGTATGTATAGGTGTACGATCGCGACTCGTGCCAGTCTGTGTACCACAAGGTACAAGCATTAATCATCTTATATTAATACGCATCTATAATCTTCGGGTGTAAATCATTTTTTTTATTTTTATTAATTTCGAAAAAGGAAAACGTTTTTCGGATAACACGTGTTGGATTCCGGCTGGCGACCGATATTGATAACATTTTGATTGAACGACAGCCGCCGACAGTGAAAATAAGACTCTAAATTAACATTTTAATGATCATTTGATAACGATTTACGTCGTAGTCCGCGGCTATCTGCCAATCATTGGTGATTCATACTTCGTAGCTCATATTTCGGTCTTAGTACTAGGTGTGACAATGTTTATAAGTATGTACATCGAATACCTAAAATTTTATAGTTCCGTATTTTTTTGTTCATACTTTATATTTTTCCCAAGTGAGCAAACTTACATCGATGTAATGACATGCGACTTGTTGAAAGTATACAAAATACCTTATAAGTTATAGGCTATAGTTGAGCTGCATTATAACTATATACAAATGTATACCTATTAACTTCAAATATTAATTTAATAATTAATTATTCAATTCGAATTATAGAACCTACAATAATATTATGCTAATTTCATTAGAGCTTTTTTTTGCGGGCCTTTCAAATTAAAATGCATGGTAAGTGTTTTTGATCCAGTTATTGACCTTGTAGCTTCCGACACATGTCAAGTTTTCATTTCTCCAATTATGTTCATCCCTTCGTGCCGTCTGACGTTCAAGTGTTTACCCGGCGAGTAAAAACGGCTTGACATTGTATTTTATGGTTCATTGAACCAGCAAAAAATTATAGGGGCGAGTGTCATTTTGTCATATTGAACAGGCGGACACTTGCGCTCGGCAACTGGTATATGTAAATCAGTAAATGGTAACAATATGATAGGTACATGAACATGATCTTATGATGAAAAAGTAATAATAGATATAAAAAGTTAAATGATAGTAAATAAGTAGATACAATAATTACATGTGAAACTTCTTAAAGAGTGTAACGACGAAAATCTAGTTCTTGAAATGTAATTTTTGGCGGTTGGGTAGTATTACCTATTCTTGAACCACCAACTGAAAAATGTCAAACCACCTCTGCCGACGAGCATATTATATAGAATATACGTACTTAATAATAGTCTTACGGGATGCGCGGTATACCCCTTATACTCTACTACTCTAGTGTAGGAGTAGGACGTGAAGATAAGGCCGTACCTGACAGTGGTATTTTGGGGTTCATCCTTCCCTCCCCCTCCCCCCGACATTTTCTGTGTTAAGTATGATTACCTCAAATACTGTTTTCAATGACACTTCCATAATGTAAAACTTTACAATCAGTTGGTAGTGACTTAATTGAAGCTGTACAACACATCGAAACAATACTAAATAAACTAGGTACCTAATTAACTTACCTACGTGAAAATATTATCATGCATTCGATGACATTTCTAAAAAATCTAAGCTTCTTTTTAAATGTATTGATGACCAAGAAAATACTACATATCCCAGAATAAAAGTCCGTCAAAAAATCGTATGAATATAGGTAAAATGCTACTATAACTAAAATATTGTCCTAAAACATAATATTGCAAAACCATTTTTCGATGATTTTATAAGACAGTTATATAAAAATGCTTCACAAACTATAACAAAAATAAATATCATCACTTTACTTTATACTTCCCAAAAAATGCCCTAATTCAGAATTAGAGTCAAGTGATTTCGATTTGCAGTCAGATTTTTTAGATTTGGATACTCTTTCAACTGAATTAAAATTTTGGATATAAAGTGATGCGATAAACCAATACCAGAAAGGTCTACTGAAATAGTCGAAAGTCTCGAATCATATAATTCTAACTATAACCAACATATTTTTCCGAACATTTCATTTTTATAAAAAGTTTAACAGTTATTACGACGACACCGGAACGAACTTTTTGGGAGCTAAAAATAATAAAAATTACCAACGGAAATGCAACAGGAGAAGACGGTTATCATGTAGATCCAGAAGAAGTTACAGATAATTTATCAAATGATAAACAAAGAAATATAGAATTTGTATTATGAATAATTTGTCTAAAGACTTAGAATCGAGTTTAATAATTACCTACTTTGAAATTCAGGAATAAAAGCATTTTAATATATATTTAATTAATGAATATTAGGAACCTATTACAGTATTATAAGTTGTAACTATGGTGCATCAAATTATGTATACAATATTAATAAAATTACAATACCTACCTGCACACATTTTTAGTTTGTTGTTATGGCCTCTGCGAACATCAGCTCAATCGATTAGTAACGGTATAGGTATAATTACACTTGGATAGGAACAACTTTGTATAGACATACAATAATATATTATTAGTTATAATATTTAGTGTAATTAATAATAATTAGTAGTTGCTAAAACCCGCTCATGCAGTTATACTCTTACTTCATTGCACGTTCCTTTGTTTTGTTGGAATAAAAACTTTATGAAGAGATGGCCGTTGGGTGAACAAATATTAACTGGTTTGGCCTTGTTAAATAATAATTACACATTGAGATACTGAAGCATCAAGCTATCTCATGGATTGATTTGCAAATGAAAATAAAAGATGATCTATTTCACTCTAAAATATATGAATATTTTTTCTTTTTTGATTTTTAATGTCATAATAAAATAAAACAAGACGATGAAAACAATAAAAGTTTAGTACCTATGTTTTTTTTTGTAAAAGTACTAAAATATTATATTATTTCGATACACATTTCAGTTTATGATCGCTCCACATTTGATTGAGCTTCAGACAAGTACGTCACTGGTCGAAACTGTGCGATTTCACCTTTTTCAGATCACTCAGAGTCATGGAAGTATAATACTTTCGATATCGTCGACTCCACCAGTCGACAGCCATCTGCCGTCTCCTCAACGCAGAACCACCATAATAATATGTAGACATGTCAAATCATCTAGATCATTCGCCGCGTGTTGGATAATATTGTAGCGAATCCAGAAGCATCGCGTCAGTCAAAAAGTAAGACGTGTCTGTACAGACCACATAGATATTGCTGAACATATAATAGGTACCTATTTGAAAATAAATAGGAATCTGAATCGGTAATCGATCGTAGTAAGAAAGATACATGACCCAACGACGACTAAACATACACAGCTAATAAAACGTTACACAGATATAATATATAATTATTTTATATTATTATTAAACACAGACATACACGTATACACAATGTCACAATATTATTTAGCAACAACAGAGAAAAATATAATACGAAATATCAAATTCGTATGCAATAGTATATATTTAATAAAATTAAATTATTTATCATTTACATAACAACACATTTTTAATTAAATTCAATTATTTTCTATATCATTGATACATAATACTATAAGATATATATATATATATATATATATATTATACACTAGGTAATATTAACACAGTAAAAAATACAAATACACAAATATATCGGCGCGATTATTGTACATACGGTTAGGTAGAGCCGTAGAGGTACACGTCGAAATAAATTAATACAGTCTCTCGCGTTAACACGTCGTAACAAACATAATATTCTTAAGTAGGTACGAACACGGGTACACAAAATATATACATATATACGTCAATGTGGGTTTCATTGATTTAGAATAGTCAACAAACGTTTGCCTCGTTATGCGCAACGATATAGAACGTACTTAACATTATTCTCGATCACATCGTATTATTTTAACTATTTAAATGTAAGTACAGTATTATATTATATGAGTGAATACAAAAATCAAGTCAATGCGAAAAAAAAAATTACAAAAATAAAATTATGTGCGAGTATAACACAAGAGGACGACGACTAGGAATGAGTGGTTGTGATGGAATCGGTTTGTCTTAAAGGAAATCCTCCCTACCCACACAATCAACAATGGAGAGGGTACGTACGAGGGATTCATTGACCGGTGTACAACTGACCGCATCGCACCGGAAAACTCGTACCTAATGTTTTTACAATTCTTTCGAAAACGTCCAGATCCGGTAGTGTTTTAAGAATTATTTTAATTTTATCGTTCGATCTCTCGTACCATTCGCGAGTTCCCGATCAACAAATTTCAAGTTTTCGACGTAGCGATTTAGGGGTAATATGTAACAGCTGTACTCGCCTTTGGTGTTATTAACACGAATATTACCGTAATTGTCTACTCTCGGTGTGTCTTCTGTAGAAATTACAGAAAAAGTAATGCGTAGTCGAATGTACGAGGTCTATGTTCAAGGCGACGCGACCGGAACGACTAGGAAGGCACCTACATTCGCGCAAAACACCTGGAGATAAAAAGGCACATCTCTTGTTTTTTTCCGGCCAGGAAGAGGGGTCGTTATACGAGAACCCCGGTGACCTGTTAAAACTGTACAAGTTCCCTGTTTTTGGAACCAAAATAATCCATTTGGACTCACCGGTTTTCATCAGGGATATTTCACCACCCGTAGATCCGTTTAGATGGTCTTTTTATATTTCCACGAAATTTTCATCAACTTTTCAGTTCCAGCCGATGAACTGTAAAATCTATCTAATTTAAGAAACGGAAACAATATGTACAATATGTCGTCGTTCTTAGTCGTGGCTAAGTGAGGGTTCGGCAAGTACCCGCACTCTTCTATATAGGATCGGAAGTACTGAACTACATGGGATAACGTATGGATCAGTAGCGTATCCAGATCGTATAATAAAACGTAGAGGAAGGATTTTAAAATTCATAGGGTCCACATTTATGATCGAAACTTAATTTTAACCTACGGTATTATATTTATGATAAGCAATAACTAATAAATTAAAAACATTAACTAGAAATTTGTAACCATCCCGACTTTAAACGTCATTTTTTTCGGACGGGGTGAAAATGTGATCGCCCCTGGTTTGGATGATGTGCCAACGTGTGATACCCCGTCGATCGAATTTGATTTGTCGAAAGTAGTCGCCCCAAACCCCGTAGATTTTAGATGAACTCCGCGGTCGCGAAGGGATCATACAAACCGAAAAAGTATGAAAACGCTAGAACAATTTTGGCGTTATGGCTACGTCAGGTACGCAAATCGAGAATATTTTCCAAGTAGAAGTTCCAGACGAAAACTTAACGCCTACGATTGGTTATCGTTAAGGGTCAGGAGAGAAAATTGATAAGACCAAAAGGCATGTCAAATGGGCTTAGGGTTCAAATCAGGAGTACACTAACAATAATAATAACATATTTATAGTTATTATTCATCAGTAGGTACTTGTCTCAGGACAGTGGTGTTTTTGTCGCAAGTTGATTTGTTTCATATTATATTATTATTAAAAATAAATAAAACTGCAATGATCTTATTTAAACATGATAAAATGACATATCAAGTCAAATAATTCTAAGGTCTATGATTTTCCGCAATAACCAGATATTGAATGTAATAACTAATAATAAATGGAATAAAGGTATGGAGACAATTAAAACGGTTAGTAAAATTGATCCTCCCAAAATACCTAAAAAATTCTTCTACATAAGCTTGATGATGGGGAAAATTACCCAAAACTTCAAATTTGAAAGAATACTATTGTATTGAAAATAAATATTCAATCTTAGTAAACATAATTAAAGAAATGCAACAATGTTTTCAAGAAAACCAACTAGATATATTAAATTGGCTAAAAAAAAGTGAATGATTAACATTTAGTAACACCTACAACTAAGTTTTAAATAATTTGATCAGTAAAATTGAGGTATAATAGGATGTTTAAGTCAAAGTACTCCAACATTGAAGCAGCTTAATAATAAAGAAAATTTAATATTTGAAGAATAATGATTTTCAAAATATATTTCTAATTTTAACATCAGTTATTCGTACATATCTTACATACCCACAATAACTGCCAGCTAAGAAAGGTTATTTTTACGTTTAAAAAAAGCTATAACATTATCTAAGAACCACAATGAGTTAAGAACGTATAAGATATTTTGCAAGTAGTTACTTTTCAAATTTAAAATGAAGAATTAATATGCAAGTTATTGATGAATTCAACAATAATTTCTCAGAAAATAGCAGAAATTTAGTTTCAAAAGAAAATTTAAATTATAATAATAGGCATATCTGTTAGTACACTTATTTATTTTACTCTATTATTGTTCATTAATATATTTGGTTGAAAAAATATGGAATAATATTGGACACCCTCTCTTTCTTCATAAGATCTAAAGAGGGGAGAGGGATATGAATATTAAAATAACAAAGATCACGTTAATATTTTGTAACACAAAAAACCTAAACCAAATGACGCCACTGTCTTAGGACATGAATCTGCTCGATATCCCTATGCAATCAAAATCAAGATACCAAACAATTGTCCAGGTACACATCCGAGTTTTTGCTATTTCCGGGTAAATCTGAAATAGAGGAGGTAATACAATAAAAAAACAACAAAATGTACTCTATTACTAACTTAATCCAAATAACCACATGAAATACACACCAAAACATTTAATTTTTTTTTTTGCACAAAATACAGTTAAAATCAAGTTGAAAAGTTGAATTAAAATTTTTTTTTTTACTTTAAAATTATAGTAATATTAAAAATATATAATACAAGATCGATGATAACAGATAGATAATTGTTGAGTCCTATTAATTTTAAATAAAACAATTTGTAATGTTTTTTTATAACTAAGTTGAAAGAATAATTAGTTTAACTAGTGTTAACATTTAAGGGTACAATCGTAATCGATTTCCGCATTTACCTTCTTAATACTTGGTAATAAACCACAAAATTGTCACAAACGGATTACAATTAATAAACCTATTTCAAAATATGTCCATTTCTAAAATGTAATAATTGTTTACTTGGACAGTTATTTTATGAAGTAATAATAATTTCAAGAAATAAGAAAACGCGGTAAATGTCATACGACAACATAGCTTAACATAACTTAATAATTAAAATCCTATTACACACTTACAATAATATCGATTAAAGTAATATATATTATATAGTTTTTATTTAATACAGTAGAACTCTGATAACACAAAATTAATAGGAGCAAAAATAAATTTTCGTAATGTAGATAGATTTTATTTTTAAATAGTTGTTAATTACATCTTAGGAGGTTTTATTGTTTAAATATTTCATTAAATTATCAAAGTTCTACAGTATTTTTAACTTGCTTAATACTTAACATGCTTATAATACTATTAAAAATGTATGTTTGTGCAAACACATAAAACACATTTTTTCACAATAATACACTTACTACTAGCAGAATACTTATAATAGACTAAATAATAATCATTACATTTTAATTCTTATTGGCTTTAAAAATGATAAGTTCATTATAAGGACAAAAATACATCAAAAAGAGATAAACACAACGTTCTACATTCATTAATTATAAGTATAAATTTAATCGTATCTTAAGATACATATATTAAATCAGGAAATTTATTAAATAACCAACTCATCAATAATTTGATAAGGAAAAAAACATAATCAAACATTTGTAATACACATTCTTTTAAATGCATTTTTAATTAATTAAAATATTGACTAATCAATTTTTTTTCGCAACAAGAGTGTTACAATTATTTAAAATATCAATAAAGAATTAATATCAATAAAATTAATTAATTTATATTTTAATATAAAATTCACAAAATGTATATACATACATGTAAAACGGTAATAAATTAATTTATTACAAATAAAATTGATGGGTTAGTTCAAAGTATGTAAGTTTATTATAAATACTACAAATAAAAATATTACCAGTTATTTTTATTTCCTTCAAAAACGCATTAGGAACACAATAATTGATGAATAAATATAGACAATTATGTATTCAATCATTTTTTTTAAAATTTATACAGTTCATAATATATGAATAATATATATTATCTGTATTACATATATTTATGGTTAATAACTGTCAATAATTTTTATAAATAATATATTGTGATTTATTACTGTTACTTTTGAAACTATATTAAAAGGTTATAATTTTTTTTTTAATTAGAAAAATCCACCTAACACTTTATATTTTATGTTTATCAGTCCTTGATCAAAAATTAGACAATGATATTGAAAACATGTAATAATTTTAATTGTTTAGGTATCCCACATCAGTCAATTAATTAAAAAATATCAATTAAATTTTTTGAATGCCAACAGTAACGGATACAATGGGAGAAACATAATTAAACGGATACTTTGAGAAGTTTTTCGTAGTAATTAAATAAAAAACTAAAAATATTTATATAAATCAAAAAAAAGCTATTTCAATTGATTTTTTAATATATTAAATTTTCCCAAATCCCCCACAAAATCTGATATAGGTCATTTTATTGATTTAAAAATAAATTGCATTTATATGTGAGCAATGTGGTATTCACTACAATATTGCATTATATGCACAGAAATAATGAAAAAGTTTTAAAATATTATTATAATGAGTAAATAATATTTCAAAGTTAATAATTAAAAGACATTACAATATAATGCAGTCAATTTGCATAGAGAATATAGAAGTATATTATCCATTTATCAACTATTTCGGATGTTAAAAATTAAATTATTATCATTAAATATTAAAAACGCATAAACATAAACTTTGGGAATGTTTTATAACAAAATAATTCATTGATCACAGTAAATATAAATTAAGAAAATTAAAAGTGGCAGTGAAGTATAAATGAACATAAAACAAATTAACGTAAATATAATAGATTCAAAGTTTTCAAATCTCATAAGTAGAAGTCTTTTGACAATTTTTAAGAATTTGAAAAAATAATAAAAATAAATAAATTGTCTTATAAAGTAACTCAGGTTAATTAATTTTTTTAACTTATTTTACAAAAAATTTAAATAGTTTCGAATTTAGGGGCTGTAATTACTTTTTGATAAAAAAATTCAATAATAATTCATGTTTACATTGATCAATAAAACCAGAGATCATAATGAAATAGTTTTAGCCAGTCACCAAAACATGATAGATTTCATGTATATTATTGATTAAATTAAATATAATTTTAAACATGAAATTCTTGTACATAAAAAACTTAATTGTTAAAAAAAAATTTAATTCACATAGCGGTGACATTTAAAGCTTAAAAACACATGAGAATAAGAATACTGTTTGAAAATATATTCTTTTATGTACATTAAAGGATATTCGACTAAGGATAGTAGAAATTCAAATCATAAATATTCAAGTAGTATTTTGAGGAATACTATCCTTAGTTAATAACTCAGACTCATTTGGATTTCTCTTTTTACATAAAACAATAAATACGCTTGTAAATTCTCCACCATGGAAGTTTCAACTTCATAGACTTTCTCATCATTATATTCATACCATTGACCTAATCAAAAAAAACCACCATTATATATAAATAAAAATATCATATAAATTACTTTATAAAATGCATCATCTTAATTACCATCCTTGTCATCTAAAGCATATGCAGTATAATGTCCAGAACCACCACTGAAAATTACATTGATAAAATCATACATTTTTAAATAATTTAATATTTGCTTACCCTTCTCCGTCATGCACAACAACAGACATCAAATCAAACATATATGACGAATCTTTGGTTAGAGTATTTCTCGTTTCATTGTCCAAATATGGAGACATGTCTAGTGATTTCAAAGGATATTTAATATGGGTATGAACTTTAGTACGATAATTTGTATCCCATCTAAAACGTTTGAGATGCAGACAGAGTACCTAAGAACAAAATATTCAAGTTAAATATAAAAAAATTACCAATATTAGTAAGTTAGACCATAAAATTACATTAGGCAAAGAGCTAATCCAAAATCTCTTAGTGGATTTTTGTTGGCTTTCACACTTGCTACAGAGATAGAAATTGTTTTCATTCAGTTCTTCAACAGCAATGTATCTTGCTAAACAATCTAAATAAAAATTTTTTTTTTAAATATTATTATTTATTACATAAAAATATTAATTATGTAACTATTTCACCATACCAGTTAAAAGATCAACTGGTTGAGGTTCTGGTAAGACATCATTCTTGTAATCCGGAACATCCAATGAAATATCCGAAAATGGATCGTTTGTTCTAGAAGGAGTGTTACAGTTCAAACAAAATACCTAAATAAAATAACAAGCATTAATAATGTATTATTTCCACTGTCCTAAATATACAGATTTTTCTAAATTGTTAACTAACAGGTAGAAACTATTTTATAATAGACTAGTTTAACTTATCAGTATACTATACAATCTAGAAGCCTTCTTTACAGATATATGTACATAATAAGAGTGATCCATTAATGTGCCACAATCACTATCAGTCAACTTTTATGTTTTTTTTTACACTATTTTTTAATGGTTTATAGAAGGCAAATCAAATTATTAGCTATTTAGGTTAAGTTTATTATTTATGATTGACAACCCACATTTTTTTCATATCATAAGGTAAGACCTTTTCTAACAATTTTGATTTATAAATATGAATTAATTCTGTGTTTTAACCATATACAAATTATAAGTAATATTAATTGTAAAAACAGATGAAATTCCAAGGTTGAGTGAGATATAAGGAAGAGTCTTTTAAACTTGAAACCAATGTGCTATTGTTCACGAAAAACAATTCTGAGTGAAAGCGTTCAGTCGGATTAGTTTATATTTCTGAAGATGATCAATATATAAGTAAAACCAAATGTTTCAAAAATTGAGATTTCTAATAAATATTAATTTGTATATTTAAAAAAATAATAATAATGCTATAATATATGTGTGTTTTGAATCGCTACAATTAATATTTATAGAATGACAATCAAATAAAAAAAATCTTATGAAAAATCTTATAACCATGAAACATGAACAAGTGGACAGTGCATGACGGAATATACTAGACGATGCAGGGTTCGATTCTCAATCTTAGTTGAAGTTTTTTCATACACAAACAAAAACTAAGCACAGATAAAACCAATACATTCATAGTTTTACTCAGACTCCAAAAATAAGAAATTTTAACTTCAGAACTAAAAATTCTTTTATTAAATACTCCAAAATTGTTCAAAAAAAATGTTATCCTTATCACATTAATTTATCTAAGTTACTTTGCAGATGATTCTTTAATTTATTGATTTCCATTTTTATGTTTCTCATCCAATTTAAAAAAATTTATTTCTAACTATACTTAATAAAACGTAACAACTAAGCATAAAACTTAACAGCAAATTAAAGTAATATATCACATAGATCATTCATATATTTTATTATATAATATAAATAATAATAATAATATAATATATGTAAATGCACAGAGCTTAGGACTTACATTTTTAACAACATTTAACCAAGTACTCTAAATTATCTGAATTATTAAAATGAAAATCATCATTCTAAAACATTAAAAAAATAAAAGAAAATACTTTTTAAATTGTTAATAGCAGTCAAATAAAACAAAAAAAATAACTCAAAATATATTTTGAATAAAAAGAGAAATATATACATAGGTATTTATTTTATTTATCATGTTGTTTGTTTAAATAATGCTAAAACTTAACACACTTTCCTATATCAACATATATAATAATTATCCTACGTAATATTAAAATTATTATTAATTCAATTAATCACCTCACTCAATAAAAAACCACGAAATAGTACAGACACAAGAGTATCAATTTTATTAGGATTTTCAATTGCAATTCCTTTTTCAGTTAATGCTCTTATTTTTTCATCTCTCAGTTCAGAATGTAGTGTATCCAGAGTGAACATTAGGAACTCTTGAGCATCATGTTGATGATATCCCCTAAATATTTATTATGATTTTAGTAAAATACAATTATAATTTAATAAAAATTTACTTACCTAATTATAATAACTTATTAAAATAATTATAAATTTCAAGAATATTAAATTAATTATATTTTATAATCTATTAATAATAATACTAACAGTATTAATTTTCCGAATGTTTAGTATATCATAATTCATAATATTCAAAGTTTATATCAATAATTCAAAACTTTAATATAAGAAAGTAAAATTCAAATAATTAGTTAAATGAAATATTATAAATTACTTATTTTGAATATAGATTTCCCAATTAATTTTCTAAATTAATTTTAATTCTGCTGACCCTCTTTATTTTAAAAATTTTATTTATTGAAATTTATACATTAGTAAAAAAAAATTTTTGCATGATAAAGAGAATTAGTAATTATTAATTACAAAAAATTTTTTTTATATATTAGAAAATCAATGGGAAAATTTGTTTTACATATTTGATGTTAACTAGGTAGATCCATGAAGACCCCTATTTCATAAAGGAAACATTAACGAGTAGACATTAATCCTAGGGTAGTAAATCAGACTATGGTAAGGAAGTAACAGAAATTAATCACCACATGTCACAGAATTTTTTCACTATGCCAAAAATCAAACCAATGCACATGGATAATCAATAGCCTAATCTCAACCGAGAGTGTTATACAATAATTTGAGTTTTTACATCAAAGCTATTTATGAATTAATATAAAAATATTATGAGGTTATATTATTAACTTTCTATCACAAGTTATTGAACATATTAAATGAAAAACATAATTTTAAGGACAATTATATTAATCAATGAAGCTTATTTTTAACTAAATGGTCATGAAAATATATAGCATTTAATTGATTTTAACCATCTTTGAGTTCATTAAATACCATTTCATCAAGTTCAGTGTAGAATATTGGCAAAGACAAAACTGACCTCAACTTTTTTGAAGACTATAGTGGAAATTCCTAGGCTGTTATTTCAGATTTCTATTTAGCATAATAAATAACTTTTTGATACCTCAACTATAGCTAAATGCAAAAATATAGTATGGTTCTAACATAGTAGGTTAACTGGGCATATGGCTCATCAATCAAATACCACTTTAAGATATTTTTGACTAAATATTATTGTCTCGCAATAAGGATAATAGTTGGCTTTCTAATGTACCAGATTTCATAAGCTGTGAATAATTGTCAAGGCACATATAAAATATAAAGAATACCAAACAAACCTTACTTCAACAAATGATTTAAGGAAGCAAATAATTAAATCAAATGAAAAATATCACCATAAAAGTTGCATATAATAGCAGATAGAGCGCAAATTGATCGTAAGACTTTGTGACAGAAGTAATTTCTAAAAACAAATAATTAATTGAGTATAAGTAAAATATAATCTTGAATAGATTCTTAATTTTTAAGAATAACTTAGGTCAACATTTTGTTAATTTCAGTACTTTAAACCATCCATCATTAATGGCGTACCCAGTATTACAGTTTATATATTTAATATATTAGCTTATGGATATGATTTTATCAAACTTAACCAAACTAACATAAAGGACAAAATATCTATAACTAAGAGTATTTTTATAACTTTGAATTTAAAAAAAATGTATAAATGTACCTACCAATTTTTTTTTGATTACAAATGATACATTTTTCATAAAAACTTTGTACTTTAGAAAAAAGCTTTTTGTAAAATACTAACTTGTAACGAGGTTTAATTTTACAAACAATTGTATAAAGATCAGATGGTGAAATAGAATCTCGAGTTTTTTTGCCTGCAGGTGGTTCCCAATCAATTAATTCTTTTAATAGATTCCACAATTCTTCTCCTATAGTCAAATTAGTTTTTTGTGCAATAGCATTATCATTATTGTTGGTAATAGCAGTTTCAGTCGTTCTATACAATTTCAAGCAGTACATAAATGGCTTCAGTTGACTGAAATATAAGAATAATAAGTAAATTATTAAAACATAAATTAAATAAATGTAAGTAATTTTTTTTTTTTATTGTTAATTAGATTCCGGCATCGTAGCCATTATATCTTGACGATTATTTATGAAAGACTCAGTTATGTGTAAAATCGAAAACTACCAGCGTCGGGATTCGAACCAGCGACCATGCATTAAAGCACTGCTGCCTTATCCACTCAACCATGACACGTCTTCATTATAAGTAATTAAAACATTTAATCATGTATTTAAAATACATAAAATGAGATAATATGCATTAATTATAGTAAACTCATTAGTTGTTATAAAGTATTTAATATTTATATATTAATTATCTGTCTCTTGGTACTCAAAATCATTAAATATTATAAATTAGGTAGATTTAAGATTTTATTGAGACTCAAGATAACTTATACTAACACTATATGGATGTGATTTGAAATTAAAATACATCTGAAGACATAGATTAAACATTAATAATTTTAGAATGAAACAATTTGGGAATACATAATGTTTTTATGGAACTAATGAAATACATAGATCAAGCTTGAGTGGCCAACTGGCTAGATGCATCCAATGTATCATTTTTATGCTACATTTTAAAATGCTATACTTTTAAGTTTCAAAATAAAAATGACTTCATAAAAATATAAAATAAATATATAATTATTAAAAATTATTTCTTATGTACATATTTTTCGCTTTTCATGCTCTAGCCCCCTGGACTTTAAAGTTCTAAAATTTTAATCTCTAATGACTTCGAGTTTACCATTCCTTACATACATCATGGCAAAAAAATTTTTTAAATATTATAATAAATTATCAACTGTGCTAAATTTAATAAAAGGATCAAATTAGTATTTAGTATGTTATGGAAGTTTGATAGGCCCAGTTGTGTAAATGATGTACAATGTTGCAGAATTTCGTAATTTTTGTTGTTTTGTTAAAATGTAATATTATATTCAAACTCTTATACATTTTTTACTTATTAACCAGTAATAAATATGTATCAAGAATTTTGTATTACATTTTTAAGCCTATTTATCAAATAATAATTTTATCAACATTTTAAGAAAAAAGCTTAGAAAACATGATATTTTAAAATTTTTATTAATGGTTCAAAAAAAAACATAGTAATTAATTCTCTTAAAATTTCAAATCAATCAATATGGTAGGTTTGGCTGTATGCTGAATTACCCAGCTATGCAAGGAACTTATATTACACAGGACCAACATTTTTAAAATCCTTTCTTATTGCACATCTAAAGTATTAGAGACACCATTATTTCAAATTTATATTCATACGTTTGGTCATTCTTGAGATATAGTGATCAGTGAGAGATTGAGCAGTATTTTAATTGTATTAATCTATATATATATATATAATCTATAAATACAATACATAACATAATACAACAGTAGTCACAAGCTAAGCTATATAAATGATAAATGATAAGTAATTCACCAAAATTAGTTTCAAAATAAATAAATAGTAAAGCGATATTTACCATAAGACTTGCCAAACCGCATTCATAAAACAATTATTTCCACTATTATCAATGCCAACTTTTTTATTGGTTCTTGGACCTCGTTTAAAAATAGGCTTTTTGGGTTTTTTTGGTTTCACTGCTTTCTTTGGTGCAGCTTTTTTTGGTATAACAGCTTGTGGATCATTTTCACTAAAAAATAAATAAAGTTATAAGAAAAAATGTTAAATTTTAAGTAGTGTAAAAACCAAATAAATATTTGATAACATATTAAAAATTAATTAAATGTTAGTGTTAAAGAGTAACAACAATAGCTAATTCTTACTGTATAGATATTTTTTTTAAATACAGACACTCAATTTATTTTTTTTTTTTTTTTTAAGATTATCTCTTTAAGCTATAGCTTGTGTTGAGATAGAGAGTAATAGTAACAACATAGATTAAATATACTATAGATAGACCATCGGTATAGGGAAAATGGCAACCAATTTATTTAGTTTAACGATGTCTCAACAGATAGTGCTGCTCGTTTCGTCAATCGATTATTTGAAAAATATTTATAATAAAATTACTTATTATTATATTATTATATTTTACTGTTACAATTTATATGTTATAGTTAAGTTATACATTTTATTAATAATGTATTTATAATAAACAATTTGGATTTAAATATGAGTGACTTCTAAATCAGTATGTACATATAAGACCATTTTAATAAAATTGAAATTACTATTAACTTCATGCTTTTAGTGCAGTGGTTCTCAACTGGCATTTCGCGGAACACTAGTGTGCAGCGCAACCGTGGTATGCATGGTATTATATTATTAAAAATATAAATTTCCCAGTTCTTAAACCCTAAGCGAGTTAAGATTACAATCATTAAAACCAAAAAAAGAAGAATCACTCCTAGTAGAAGAAATGAAAGTTGAACTATAGTCATAGATTCATCCTTGTATCAGTGGAATTACAAAAAACAAGAAGCCAAATATCAAATTATATTTTTAATTATGTAATAATAATAAATTAACAAAATTATAAAAATAAATATACTTTAGTTTTTAAACAAAAATTATAATTTTTTACATACTATATTGCTATAATGGTCTGCGGTCAAAATTTATAGTTAAAAAAAATGTTCTACTAATGCAAAAAGGTTGAGAACCACTAGTGTAAAGACATTTTTTTTTTACAACTTTTAAATTGTAATATTATTTAGTTTGAGTGATTTTATCAAAAAAGAAACAAAGAAATAGGGTTAATTATTAAGTTGTACTTTACACTTTGGTTGGTTTTGCGCATTTAATACAAAACTTAAGTTTAGGACAAGAAGAAGATATTTTGTACTCAAAATATATATACTTGAAATGGAGTGTCAGACCCACTTGCAAGAATCCAAGAAAAAGTTTTTCAGACTAAGATAGTTAGTAATGTTAAGTGAATCATAGTTATTTTTATTTTGAGACTATACAAAATAGTTTAAATATTGTTACTTTTTTAAAGTTTTAAATTATTTATATTTAATTTTAATAAATGTCGATATTTACCTTAGTTCTGTAGAATTATTTCCAGATTTTTTTTTAGGTACATAATGTCGTTTACGACCAAACTTCCTTCTTGGTTTAGCAGCTTTTTTAGGTGGAGCTCTTGTTCTAAGTATTAAAAATATATTAATCTCTTATAGGACTTTATTTTTAATAAAATACATTACTTTGGTTTATTTTTTGTATCATTTGCATTTGATCCTTGGTTATATAAAATAAATTGTCTCAATCTATTTAGTTCATCATCATGATTTTTTGGTACAACATCAGAATCACACTTGAAACTTTAAAATAAAAACATAACGCTACTATAACAAACATACATTTGAAGAAGTTCTATGAGTTAACACTTCTTTTTCACCCTCTACACTTTTCTATTTTCCATAAAAGATTTAAAAATCATACTACTTCCTTCTAAAACTGTTTTTTTAACAAATAAAACTTTAATTTTTAATTTTCTCCAATATTAAGATTACACTCTATAAATCTCTATTATTAATTGATTATCTTCTCTTATCACTTATAACACCCACCACAACAATCTCATCCCTGCTATGTTCATTATTTTTAACCTCATAACCGTACATGGTACACTACATAGTACAGACATTCTGCTCGATAATAAAATAACTTAATCTATGATACAGTATATCTGGGGCTGGTTCTTGAAATGTTCTAAAAATCATGCGGCATATTTATCCCGTGCAATATAACAATAAAATTATCTAATTCGATTGAATTATATTCATCATGAAACAAGACCTATTCCGGAACAAATATCAATAAAGTTTTATATTTAATCAAATTCGATAAAATGATACATAGTAGTCAACCATAGTGGCAACATTTAACCAGATGAGATTGTTTGTATTATTATCAACAATATTACTCTGTAATCTTTACGGACTAACTATTATCAAGTACACATTTATATAATATAATATTAAAATTGGATACTGATTAAAATTTTAAAATATGCATTAATAATTATTTACCATTTAATTTAATCTGGTTTTTTTTTAAGTAGGTATCAGTTCCATATAATCTAGGCCAACAAAAGGCCAAATGCAACTTTTGGTTGAGTTATATCTCTAACCCTCAGCTTAACACATCTACATTTTTAGCTAAATTTAATTTTTATCTTAAATCAAATATCTAAGAAAAAAATATTAATATAAATAAATACCGGAAGAAAATAAAACAATATTTTGAGGTCAATTTACATAAACCGTGATTGCGAAACAAATAAAACAATATGTAAATTTTGTTAGCATTAATCAAAATTAAATATTTGATACAGTATAGGTGAATAGCCTACAGGATGACTTTATCACTGGTTCATTACCCACTTGACAAATAATCAAACCTTAATCAATTGATAAAAAATATTCAAATTTCAAAAATGCAGTTAATTTTTTCATACAACAAATATTTTTGTTTAATGCGACAAAGACTTCATTAAGATTCAAGAATTAGCCCTCAGGTCTTATAACTGGGAATAATGTAAGGGTAAGTAAAACCATTTTGCAATTCATACCTTAAAGATCTAGACAAAAACATTAATTGTTTAAATTATTTTAATATATTTTACTGCAATAAATATATTTTTCTTACTTTGCTAGAAATAAAAGATATTATTTATAATAACAAAGGTACAAATATAATGTACTATAATTAATTATAATCAATATTATTTCAAATATATTTACAGATTATAAAGTAAAATATGAATCATTACTCTAAATTATAATTGTTTATTAATTATATAGTTACATATATTTGTTACATATATTTATTATATTTCAAATATGAAAATGTATAAACAATATACACAGCTTTCTATAGTTGTCTTAAAACTTCAGTATAAGCCACATTAGGCATATGTAGGCAATCCTGTAATATACTTCAATTTTTACATAATCTAAACTGATTTTTGAAAATTCTATCATATCTATTTATATGTTTTCTACAATCTTTTCTTAAATCTTAATCATAGAATGGATTAATAACCTTTATTTCTCTATAGCAGTGGTTCCCAAACTGTGCGGCGCGCCTCCCCTAGGAGGTGCGAGCACTTGACAGGGGAGGCGCGAGCTGGTAAATAATGATATTTTATAAACAACAATAATTTTGCATACAGTTAAAAAGTAAGATTATACATTATTTGGGAATTTTCGGGTTATCTATATTTTCATATGATTCTTCGTTAAAAATGAAGTTTTCTTCATTCTCACCATTGGATTTAGGTTCAACATTAAAGATGAATACCCTGAAGTAGCCAATAAAGCTTTGCGTGTATTACTACCATTTGTGCCATCATATTTGTGTGAAGAAGGATTTTCTGCACTTGCAGTATTTTTTTTTTTTCCTTTATTATGAATATACAATCTATACCTAAGAGGCACAATAAGTACATGTGATAAGAGTGAATTTACATATATACATCATACATTAATACGCTAACTAACATAAACATATATATTTACTTGAAATACTGGATTAGAGAAGCCATCCATCAATGACACTCACTCACTTGCAGTATTAAAATCAAAATATCGGTCAAAACTTAATGTTGAAATAGAAATGCGTGTTGCTGTCACGACATCGCTACATAATTTTGAAGAATTATTAAACGTGAAACAATCGTATTGTTCGCATAAAGATTGAATTTTAATAGTCATTGTTTTTTTTTTCGTAAGAATTAAAAATTTTGCAGAACTTTAAATAGAAATTAAATAATATTTACTGTTGATTTATTTTTTCATAACAATAAAAATATTTGTATTCTTAAACAGTGAATATTTGTTATTTACTTATTCGTAGGAGGTGCGATTATTTATTTTGATTTTTAGGGTGGCGCAAACTAAAAAAGTTTGGGAACCGCTGCTCTTTAGATTTCAAGTACTTACACAAGCCAATTCTTTGATTTTAAATAAGCCCAATATTAAAATGGAATATAATATTTTCAATACAAGATAATAAGGAATATTTCTGGCAGATAATATTTCAAGCCATAAATGTTTTATTTGAAAAACAATCTTTAGACCAGAAACAACATAATTTACTTACCAAAATATAGCTGCAGATTCAAGGTTTATAAAAATACAATGATTTTTGTGGAATCCATAATGTGCAGTACTATGTCCAATAGCATTTGGCCCACACAGAATTTGCCTACACTCCAAACAAATCCATAACTGATCAACTCCTACACATACTGAAAAATATAAATTGATATTAGGGCAATTTGGTATTATGTAATTTAATTTAAATTTATACCCTTATATTATTGTATAATAATAAAAGTATACATCAAATTTTTATTAAAAGGTACATAACTTAGTTGAAGTATTGAATACATCATAAGAAAATTATATTGTTACCATAACAACTCAAGCAAATCATTTCCTTTATACTTTCTAAATACTCCTAGAGCAATCGATATAACAAAATACTAAAATTAAAATTAAAATAAGAATCTGATGTAGTTTTGGGTCTTTTAACTATTATTTTAATAAACACATGTACTACCTCAGATATGTAAAATAATCACAAGTTATTTAATGTAAATAAATAATTGGGAGATTTCTTAAAATAATTATTAGCGTTTTCTGTTGATAAAAATCATAATTTATCCAACAAAACTGAATAGAGTTTCAAAAATCAAAATAATAAAAATACTATGATTGTAAATTATGCTTACTTAAGTATAGATGAAAACTGAAAAATTCAAATATAAATATTAAGTTTAGATAAACTTTTATTCAGACTTTTGTAGTTTAAAAATAACAATTATTAATGTATGGATAAATTTCAATTTTTAACTCAAATTTTAATACATCTAACTTTGTTTTTAACATAAGTATATATGAAAATCTTATACTTATCAATAGAAAAAAGTATTGAAAATCAACAATTTTAAACCATCTTTTTGAGCTGAATATGATGTGCAGAATCTAACTTTGTACACTCAAACAATTTGTAGCTAGAACTTAATTGAAAAATGTATCAGATTTCTATTAAAATTAAAATGTTTTAAGTTCAATATAATGTCTATATTTAACGCTTGATCAAAATTACTTAAATTAATCTTTTAATATAATATAACATGAAGTAATAAAAACAATAAAATAATAAAATTTATTTTCTGATATCATTCTCATTTTCGGTAATAATAATTTAAATACTGAAATAATCAATAATATTAATAAATAAATAAAATAATAAATAATTATGTACCCAATATTGAATACTCCAAACAAAAAAATTAACTATTAGTTTATGAAAACTCAAAAAATGTTATTGTAGGAATCAATTAAATCAAATTTAAAAAAAAAATCTTATTTAGAATAGGATATTAATTAAAATTAATCATTTCTCACTTTCAAAATATATACCCAAATCAAAATCACTTGTCCCAACGCTAATGATTATATTGGGGAACTAAAAAGTAAGTGTAGGGAAGCCTTGATTTTATTGATTAATAACTAACTTCCTAGGATGCAGGGGCATGCCAAGGGGGGTAGGGGTGTTCAAACCCCCTCCCCACAAAATTTTAAAAAATTTAGTAAAAAAGTAATATTTTTATAAAATTTTGCATTAACACCTCAAAGACAAGGATTCATTCTATAAAAGTTTTTTTTAAATTATCTATATCTAATAAAATGATGACAAATAATTCAAAATTTTTTTTAATGTATCATTTATTATTATTTTTTTTTAATATTACTATTGAATAATATGACACGATCTGAACTGTTTATATTGTATGAATATTGTATATATGCCAAATTAATATCTAGTAAAATAAATACACTTGAAATACGCGTTAGTAAAAATATTGAACTCCCCCCCCCCCACCGAAAAACATTTCTAGGCATGCCCCTGCTAGGATGCAAAAGTATTTCCGGTAGAATATGAAGTTATTTAATCAAGTTTAAAAATCAAAGCATTTTCAATAAAAATGTTATAATATTATTTAAAAAGGTTTAAAAATACAAGAAATAGTCACTAATAAGAAAATTTATCATGAAATCTGTCTACTTCTTGTAGGTAAAGTTGATAAACATTCCAATATCAATACTTTAGACTTGAAAATATAATATAATGTTCTAAAGAAGTTATTTTTTCCAGCGAACCAAAAAAAATTTTATCGAAGAAGCGCAAAAAAGTTTTTTAAGAAAATTATATTTTGATGAAATTGAATGTTTACAGAATATTGAATGTACAGTGTAAAGTATTTCATTGTAACTCAAAATATAATAATCGGAGGGACTTGAAATTTTTACATAACACTAATATAAACATTTTTAAGAGATAATATTTTAAAAATAGATGTTTTCAATAAAACAAATAAACCTTAAATATTATATTGATGAAATTAAAGAATTATTAAGAGCAAAATAGAAGATATTCACAAAAAATGTCCCAAATTACTGCAATAAGAAAGCTAGTTCCTATCTTCATTGATTTTAGAATATATTAGATTTTTAGAATACATTTTAAAATGTTTTAAAACCAATGCTATTTTTTTATAAGAAAATTATAAAGTTCACCAATGACTGGAAACATTTGTTAATATGGAACTTTTTTTATTTCCTGTTTGAACCGAGGATCAGACGAGAACAGTTTGTCACATACTTTTACCCGACCCCCATTGTTTATTAGTCTAGGTAAATAATATACATACAGGACACGTCAGAGAGGCCGCGCGTGTCTTACAATGGTGCCTCCTGACACTGTTAATATGGAACTACATCAATTACTTAATGTTAGAATGAAAATAAAAATAAAAATCAATATTCCTTAATTAGTTAGTAAAACAAGAAAAACATTGACTTCTTCAAGGGAAACATTAATACAATTGCAATTATTTAAAATTATAATTTACTTGGTAAGCACAAAAATTGAAATATTTACATAAGTAAAGCTAACTGAATATATATCATAGACATTTGTTGCTAACTACATATAAACTAAAGTTTCTTCTCATTGATCTATTGTAAAATATAATTTAACAGGTGCATTTTGAATTAATTATGAAAAAGTAAAGTACTGAAACAGGAATATGAACCTAAGGAATCAGTACTTAATCTTCATAAAAAATCAAATATTATTAGTTCAAAGAGATTTCCAAAAAAATAATTTAGAATAAATCATTCAACAATTCTTAATTTAATCACAAAATAAAAATAAAAATAATAATATATAAAATAATATATATATTATATTAAAAATATGTAAGTGTTGAAATAAGTGACAATCTAAAAAGCACATAGCTATGGGCTACAACATACAATATGTTTTCTAATTAAGAGGACGTCACACCTGAATGAGTTGTCTCCATATTACCAACGCACAACAAAGAAAATCTGTGTTCAGTAGGACCAATTTTGTGTAATTAGCTTTAATATTTGAGTAAACAGACCTATAATCAAACTCAAAGGAAATAAATGTAAATTAATACATCGATTTATGATATTTTAAATATAAACTAAAATATCATAAAAAATCTACAAGAAGACACAGATAATGTTCTTCCCCTTGATTTTGATTATTTGTCGTTTACTCTAATATTAAAGCTAACTACACAAAATTGGTTCTACTGAACACACAGCTATATTATTTGTAACACAGGGATAGAACATGCGGGTGTGGCATTTTCATACAGTTTAAACACGAGAATTTTATAAATACAAAGAAGTGTGCATGAATTTATGGCCAGCATACTGGTATACTCTATATCAATATTTTTAGTCGGCTCTTATATTTGTGAATTATATTTTATAAGACAATAAAAAAATTGATGGTTATCAATAGTTAACAATTTTAGAATCAAAATTAATTTTTCTTAAATATAAAAAGGAGAATCAGATAAAATAAAATCTTATAATGTTAAAAAAAATTTCAGATTCTCATTTTTATTATAATAATTGTTGTTTTTGAGAAACTCACAGAAATATCTTAAAATTATATGCATATAATATTCAAAAATTATAAAAAAATATTTGATACTTAAAGACAATACCAATAGTTTCAATAACTAATATTGTTTTAATATCATAATTCATTACATCATAAATTACATTAAATTTGATTTTTTGTTTAAATGTATCATATATTATTATACATTAATATACATTAATAATAAATATATTATACGGCTCAAATGTATATGCTATATAAAATAATGAAATAGGCTCTTGAAAATATGCACTAGGATGCATCATATGATCAAATATATTTCATAATTATTTATAATTAATAGATTATAGTGATTCCAAAAAAATAAATGTATAGTTAATTAAAGTTGAAAAAGAAAAAAAGAAATTATAATAATGGAGAAAATATATTAGATACAATAACAAAATTATTCAATAAATGTACTAATCATAGTAGATTCTTTACATGTCAAATCTCGTGATCTCAAACTACATTGAAATTCTATTGAGCCTAATATTATACTATCGATAACTCAATATGAAATGAATCATTTTTTAATTATTTTGAATATACAAAATTTATCAGACATAACATATTTACTACTGTAAGAAAGGAAAATTTTGCAGTACATTCAGTATAGTGATCATCAGAACTCGGAAATTCTAGCAAATGTATATTTTTTTGATTCGTCCAAGAACATTTAAGGTAAGATACAAATATGTTTCACACTTATCCGATGTCATACACAAAATTTTATTTTGCTATTTTTAGGCATATTTTCGGTTTTAATGCTATTTTTGGGTATATTTTCAAATAATATATGATATAATCGTATTTTGTTGAAATTTACTAGGTTATACCATTAAAAATATTGAAAAGAAATAGGCCTCAGCTAATAATATTTCATGATTGTAAACAATTTATAATTCAACCAATACAACCAGTCCCTGAGCCTAAACATTTTATTATATTGTATAATTAGTAATTAGTAAATGTCATTATTTTAAAATTACATTTTATTTTTCTTATAATAAATTTATAATTATAATTTTTTCAAGTTAAATGCATATTTAAGAGCTAAAAAGTAACATTTTAAGTGCTACAACTTCTGAGCCCTGGTGATTATGTACATTCTAAAATGTTAAATACTGATAATAAGCTAAAATGAAGTGTCTATAAAGTTGTGGACAAAGTTGGTTTAAATAGGTGATCATGAAAAATAAGAAATTTCAAAAGAATTGAATACTTCACCCAAGTACATTAACATCAATTGTTAAACAATAATAAACCATTTTGATGTTCAATAATGGGAGTTTGAAAACATGAGAATAAGGACCTTATTTGGATATTGATAAATACTTATTAAAATATACATGGGGCCCGAGATAAACACATACCAGCAAGTAGAACAATTTTACTTGAAAAAGCAAACTAATATGCACAATAACTAGGACACACTAATCTTATAGCTAGTAATGATTGGAAGAAAATACATGATATAGTTTTTTTAACAGTTTATTAAAAAATAGTGCTTCAGTAGACACAAATAAGTATTCAAATTGGATTTAAAATCTTCCTGAAATTTTAGCAGACTTTTTAATCCTAGGTAGTTAAAAGGTAAATAAAACTTAAAATAAAACACAACATTTTTTGATATTCGACTTTTAACAAGAATTTACTGTATCACAATATTCATCCTACATAGGAATCAGATAGCAACCCTGTACAAAAACCAATATACCTTATAAAGATAAATACATAATAAAATATCCAAAAGTACGGACTCAACATTTTTGGATTTTTATTCACATTATAAAACATTTTTTTGTTTTGATTCAGCATTAAATATAATCAACCAGGAAAATATGCAAACGTGTATTATACAGTATAATACAAATCTAAGTCTAAGAATAATAAATACACAAATAATTAACAATAATGTGAACTATAAAAAAAATAACATCATATTTTAATAAATAGTAGCAACAATTCCAGGAATAGTTAACTTCACATTTAAAACTTGTTTTCATTGTCGGTGAATAAGATCATACCTACACAATATTATAGTAAATATTTCAGGACATATATATTTACCACAAACTCAAAGTTACATCTATTATAGTAAATATTTCAGGACATATATATTTACCACAAACTCAAAGTTACATCATACATTATACATAATACTTATGATCACAGGTTACCACCGGACTATACGAGCTAATTGATATAACGTTTAAACAAAAACTCAGTTTTGACATGGACACAGTAAATAATAACTTAATTCTCTACCACACAATTCTGAAAAGCTAGTGCAGAACCAATAAACTAATAAAACCACCATTTTACAACAATAATATATAATAACTATTAAATTTATAAAATGTAATTAGTTGTAGATTAATGTTTGAGAAAATAATACTAATTTAGGCCTTTGAATGAGCAAGACTCGAAAAAAAAATATTCCATTCCAGGCAAATGATAAGACAGTCATAAATAGTATAATAGAAAAATATATAATTAAATCTATGTAAAGGATAATTTTAATATCGGACCAAAGATCATCAATTAGTTTGATAAGTTTCTGTTTATATAAATATATATATAAATTAAATTGACAAGTGTAACAACATTCATAATTTTAATTGTAAGAATTTAATTACAAATAATTTTAATATTTTTAATAGTATTTTACAATAAGTAATATGCAACATTAAAATATTGCTTTAAACTTAAATTAATTGAAAAAACAGCACCTACCATACCCAATGGGTGTAGAAAAAATGCTAAAACACCACTTAAGGAGAAACCTGTACACTTGTTTGTCTTTGTACCCTAGAGCCTGGCCCACCAACTAATCAATTCCAGTCCCATAGTAATAGAACTGGGAATAATTTTTAAAAAAACTAACAGAAAACAATAAATACAGCTATCCAGTAATATAAATAACACATCATCGTATAGTAAACAACATTATCAAGATATAGTATAGCCCTTACCATTACAACTCCTGTTGTTCAGCGTAACTCGCATCTCATCAGCGTCCACGTTAAGATTCTTGACCGCTTTGACGAGGTGCTGACAGTCAATACCATCTACTTCCATGGCTAACAGAAGTCGTGGGAAACGATAAAGCAAATTTGCACTACACTCCTTGGATCAACTATCACAAAGAATTATAAATCGTTAAACAATAATATTAATAAAACCGTCCGAAGAATAATTACCGAGGTACATGAAACATAATAACAATATTGTGACACTTACTCGATCGTTCGCTATCTCACTCACTCGTCACTCTCTCTCTATCTCGTTAACTTGCACTCTCCCTCTCTCTCTCACGGCTGTTCCTTAAACAGATGATGATAACACAACAATCGATCGTGTTGTAGTATCTGCAGCTGAAGTCGCCGTCGACGTCGAGCCGAGAACAAAGGCGAATGTCCGGACGGACACAAAACCGTAGCCGAAGTGTAGGTCGTCGGTGCAGCGAGTCGGTTGTTGTCCTGTTGAACGCGGTAGTAACAGTGGCAGTGGCAGGCGGCAGTGGCACTAGTGAATAGTGGCAGTGACGGCAGCAAAGGAGACTGCTCTGAGCGGAGGGGGAAGGCGCGAGACGACCGACAGAAGCGGAGTGAACCAACTGGTGGTGGACTGAGCAAACGGTGTCTCGGATGGTGCCGGACCGAAAGCGGCGGCGTCTGGGAGGGTAATGGAGTCCTCTTCGGAGACCCGGGAGTTATTAAAGTTTCGGGGACTGCGGACCGTAGACGGGACCACGTACGGCGGACGGCGCGGCGGTGGCGACAGCAGCAGCGCTACGCAGATGTACCGCGGGCCCGGGCCGGGAAACGTGTGGCGAGCGGGGGGCGTCTTCGGAAAACGACGTAAACAGCTGTTCGCCGGCGATGGCGGCGGCGGCGGCGCAGTTAGAAGTAGACACGGACGGGACACGTATCGATACGATTCGACTGCCGCGAACAACGGTACCCCGACCCCCGGACGAGCTCGGCTGCCCGTTATGCGCACGCGTGTCCTGTCTCTCCTGTGTGCGCGCGCATCGCCGCTCGTCAACGTCGAATGCGTGCGTGTGCGTATATTATGTTATTGTATGCGTGCGTGCGTGTGCGTGCGTTCGTGCGCGTGTATTTTTTTATGCGCGTGCGAGTGTGTGTGCGCGTGTGTGCACTGGAAAGGAAAGCAATCCCCGGGCGGCCGCGGCGGCTATCGATCGACCCCACATCGGCGCCCGTCGGCCCACCGATTCCAAGAACCGCCTACGTGAACCCGAAACGTTGCTGCGCAGTGCGCTTACCGCCTTGCGCCAATGGTCGCCATTCGAGGGCGCACGACCGCGCGTACGACCAGTGCTCAAAATACTCACGTTTTCCCACCGCACCCCTAATATTCCAAAACAAATTCCCGACCAAAGTATATATTATTTGAAAATAATGAATTCAAAGCAGTGGTTCCTAAACTTGTACGACTACAACGCCCTTGGCAAACGGTTTGCTTTCGTGAGACCCACTTGCCCAGGGCCTAAGAATAATAATAGGTACCTACCGTGTTTAGGTGGTGCAACGTGGGGGGGGGGGTTGCAGTGGCCCCGGATGGCTGATTTTTAAAAATTTTAGTTTGATAACATAATATAGTTATTTACTTATTTCTCACCTTTAATATTATTATTAATTTTTATTATTTTAATACTTTTAAGTTTTTTGAATTACAATATACATTTTTTTTTTTTTATCCGTTGCCGTAGGTGTACATACAGTTCCATATTTAGGGGCACTCGAGCTTTAGGCGGCTTATTTTCAGGATCAAGAGTTAGGTATTTGGTAAAATTATTTTGATACATTTTATATAAATTGTATATAATTCTATATGAAAATATTTTTTGATTTTTGCGCTTTCGTGTGAAACAGGTCTATGGTTATTTTCTAAAAATGTAACAGTTATCGATAGTTATCAAAGATCGACAGTGAGCCGACAAAGATTAAATGCTTTAGCAATATTCAGTATTGAAAATAAAATTACAGCAGAAATGGATTATGAAGACATCATAAAAGCCTTCTCGAAACAAAAAGGCATTAGAAAAATAATGCTATAATATTTTGAATTAGGTATTTTAATAAAAGATAGTGTTTACACAAATATTTATAACAGTGAAAAAAAATTCTTGTCTTAATACATTTTAATATTTTTTGTATCATTTAGTTATTGATATTATTTATGTTTACTACGATCTTATGTTTAATTTTACTATTTACATTCCCATTATAGGACTGTACAAAAATTGTAGTGATAGGTAAAGTAAAATATAAGGCCTGAAGTATATTAATTTTTTTGATAAAATTTGCAGCATTAAAAATTTTATCGGGAAAATTTAAAATACCAAATATTGAAGATTCCCTGGTACTGTGAGGTGAGGAGGGGCTCCAGAATAATATCACCTATAGGCGCCAAAAATCTAAATACGCCACTGAGTATACAGGGTGATTTTCTAGACATGCTCACATGCTCACCCCCTTCTTTGGCCGTAAAAATATATAAATTTGAATTTTTTCTTCAATGTCCAAGTCACCATAACAACTACTCGTATGCTATCTACGAGTAGTTTTTGAACTAATATAAATAGGAAAATTGTATTTTGTATAATCTGTAATTGCCTGTAATCGCTATTTTCTACTAATTCGAGATAACATACATTTTGCACTTTTCATACGCATTTTTAAATTTGAATAAGTCCAAAAGTATTGGTCCTAATTTTGACCAAGTTACATTAAAAATTAACTGAATAATATTTTGCGTAAAAATATGGTGCATCCATTTGTAAAACAAAAGTTTATATCGCCACAGAACATACTTAAGGTGGTGTGAAAAAAAATGGAAGATTTCTTATGGTAACTTGAACACTGAAAAAAAAAATTCAAACTTAAGTCATTTTTCTGCCAAAAAAAAGGGGTGAGCATGTCTAAAAAATCACCCTATATACGTTAGTAAAGAAATATAATTCATGTACTTCAGGTACACGGAGCACTTTCGATTGTAGGCAGGTAAACAAGAGACGACGTTGGGACGTTGGAAAACGACGATCTGATTATTCGGCGTCCTGGACGGGCGGCAGCTGCAGGAGCTCTTTAACCTGGGGCCTTTCGCTCGATAAAGAGGGTGACGGGAGCACGCATTACTTATAATCACGTATTGCTTTGCGTCAATATTGGCTTCATTGTCCTGTTTGCAGAAAGAAACTCCATCACACTCATAAGTTATTTAAAAACATTAAAACAATTATTAACTAAGACAGATGATATTAAAAAGCAAATCCTTGAACAATATTTATAAAATGTGATGAAAACATTGGTCTATAATAGATTTTTTAACAATAAATCAAAATGACTAGTTACTTACTGTAAATGTTAAATTCAACGAGACATTTAACAATTAAAGAATATATATTATATATTTATTCATAAACGATTGCAACTGAATATAAGAACTAAAAATCGTAGGTATATACTACAGGCAGACGAAACTAGGGAAAACGAATGAAGTTAAATTGAACTGGAAGAGAAAGTATAATCTGCAATAATTTTAGATTGAGTAAAAAGTGAACTAGAAAAAAAAATGTGCTGCTTACAATAATATTTTTGAGAAGTACATGATTTTTTGATAATGAATAAATCTAAATTCTAATGAACTACAAACATTATTTTATTATGGATGTTTTGAATATCTTCATTTTAGGTCTTATCTTTATAAAAAAAATACCACTCATATTTTGGTATTTTTATGCGTATACTTTGTACGCAAGTACACACATATTTTAATAATTTTAAGCACATTAAGTCTTGGGCCCCGTTTAATAACCTATAACTAAAAACTCATCTTTATAAAATGATTATGAATTCATTTTCATATTTACTATAAGCTACAAAAATAGTATTTTATCCCATGATATTGTATTGTATTTAAATTTTTCCATTTTAGGCGTTAAAAATTATCGTTAATGACGTTTCATAAGAGTTTCCGATACAGACTTAGAGCCCAGCTCAAATTTAAAATGACGATATGGTGTACACGTGAGTCGAGAGCCATTATAATATAGTATAATTTATAGGCCTATTATACATGGTATCTATACTACAAGCTGGGATACCGAAACATCCCCACTAACTACCACATGCTAACGACTGTAAAACGATTATAATAATATTCCAAATCTGACTTGAAACTCTTGTAGTCCAGTACAAGGTCAATTTTAGAAAGGCGTTTTGTTATGCCTAAAACTTGTATAGTCGGAAATTTTGATGGCACTATAATAATATATTTATATGTGTGGAATGTTCTTCGTAAGATGTTAATGACCTTCAATACAAAAAACGATGAACTTAGATAAAATCGATAAATAGTATACATGAACTCTTAAATGAACGAGGTGTATAACTGTGAGAACACATAATATTTAAGAAATGTGTATCAATAAATGTTCAGATGAAATAGGTGTTAAATAAATCATAAAATATATCCAGAAGAATTGTTATACATATACAATATACATATTATACATAGGGTTGCCAGATTTTAAAATCACCAAACCGGGACATCATATTATTATTAAATAAACTTTTTTTTTTCTAAAAAAATTAAAAAACCAATACAATTTTTTTTACATAAACTACATTAATTTTATTTACATTTATAAGCTATAAGCTAATCTTATAATTATACCAAAATTCATTTTACATACTATTAGATCTCGTACAGTATTTTCATTCATCCTTTCCCTTTCGTCTGACCCAGCGTTATTCAAAGCAAAAAAATTCTTTCTACTGGGGCAGAAGTTCCTGGCATACAAAATATGTACTGAAAAATTAATTTTAGATTTGGAGCTAATATATCCTTTTCTTTGAAATGACAGAATAGCTGCACCCATTTTTCTTCCCTAGTAATTTTTTTCTTAGTTTTTACTTCTTCCTCTTTCCATACTTTAACTTTAAATAACCAAAACTCTTTAGTTAATACTACTTCATCAAAAATCTGACCTTGGTTTACAATTTCAGTTTTTAGTTTCAAATTTAAAGTTAGCTGAAACTTTTAAAAAAAGGTCCCATTTCATTTCATTTTCATCCACCCAAAAAAAATGTAGATGCATCACCAAAACTATTTCTCATGGACTGATACTATTATACATACTCGTATAATCATAATATAATGATGTAATGATATTATATACAAAATTCGTTATCGAATAATACAATTACAACACATTAAAGTTATTTTCGCTCGGCTTCCATTAACCTGGACAAAATTAATGACCGGCTGGGACACCGGGACATGCTGTTAAAATCGGGACTGTCCCGGTCAAACCGGGACGAATAGTAAGCCTACATAGTACATATACATTATACATAATACATAATACATACGAGTATAGAAAAAGGCAATTTTTTTTTTAGAGAGAGAGGGGTTATCTGCAGTTTAGTCACTTCTGTAGAAAGGTCATTTAGAAGTTAATATATTCAACCATACAAACTAAAAATGCGTGCACTGCGTACTAAAACTAAAAAAAAATTTTCCACATCAAAATATTTTTTTTATATATAAAAAAAAAAAAGAAGTTAATGAAATAAAAATGGTTTATTTTAATTTAAAAAAAAAAAGCCCACAAAATGTGTATCTATCTAATTTTGGCTTTTATAAATACAGTGTCATAATAATCAATAAAAAGTCATTGCAACTAAAAACAATTGGAGATATCACTGCGTTATTACATCAGTGGCGTATTTGGTGGGAGGGGGGTTGATAGGGGCGACCCCCCCCCCGAGAAGTGTTTGAAAATCATATTTTACGTTTGTTTAACTTATAAGTGTTTCGAAATATTTTAGTCAATAAATAAATTTTTTCATGAGAAAATTTTATTGCATTTAGGAGTTATTGATAACATTATGATAATTTTTCATAAATTTGATTAGAACTTTTTGTTGCCACTTTATCTATGCTCGATGTGCAACCATACTATCTACAATCAAATTTGTTTCTAAACCACTACAAAAATATGCCAAGCTCTTAGGTAAAGACGGAGATCTAGAAGTTCATAGTAGAAACCATTACCATGTAACTTGTGTTCAAATTGCAGATAATTTTTTGACCACTTTTAATAATCCAAAAAGGAAGTTATAAATTTGATAAATACTGAGAGAAGGAAGCAAGTTGAAAAAAATCGGAATCGTTTGAAACCTATTGTGGAATCTATCATATTTTTAGGTCGACAAAATATTCCCTTTCGGGGCCACCGCGATCATGGTCATTTTTTTGAAAATAATCTTGAAAAAAATTCCATAGTCAATAATGGTAATTTTCGTGAACTTCTTCATTACCGAATCAATTCAGGAGATTCAATTCTAGAAAAACATTTGAAAACTACACATTCTAAAGCTACATACATCAGTCATGTTGTTCAGAATGAACTAATTGATTGTTGCAGAATACTTATAACAGAAATCATTTTAAAAGAAATAAAAGAATCAAAATTCTATTCTGGTATTTTTGATGAAACTACTGATATTAGTCATTAATCTCAAATGATTTAGTTTTACGATACATTCATAAAGCAGTTGTAAAAGAAAATTTTATTGCGTTTATTGACTGTCATGCATATGTTTACAATACAGATACTACTAATGAAAACAACTTAGAACCAAAATTAAATGGTGAAATATTGGGTGACACAGTTATTTCATTATTACAAAAATTTGATTTAGACCTTAAATACTGCGTGGGCATTGAAACAGACGGTTGTTCAGTAATGGTATCCTTAGTGCGAAGAGCTGTGCAAACAATTCAGTCATATGCCAAAAATGCTAGTCATTGTCCATGTGCAAACCATGCATTGAATCTCTCTATATCTAAATCATCATCTGTCCAAAGCATTAGGAACGGGGTAGGTTTAATGAAAAAAATAATAGAGTTTTTCAATTGTTCACTTAAAAGAAGTTTTGTTTTAAAAACTGTCCTGGATGGTCAGCCTCGTTTACAAAGCTTATGTGAGACCCGCTGGATAGAACATCATGACAGTGTTATGTCATTTAAAAAATCTATACTTTATACGACATTACGACTGCTGCTTAACAAAAATTTCTGAATGGAATGAACTTGTTTCTTCCTCTAAAGCTCAAAGTTTACTAACAGCCTTGTACAGTTGCGAATTTATAATCGCAATTCAATGTTTATCAAATATTTTATGTGTGACAGCTCCAATGAGTCGAATTTTTCAAGGCAAAAATAATGATGTGTTATGTGCTAAAATTTGTATTGACGATATTATTACAAATTTAGAAAATAAACGCAATAATTGCCAATCAATATTTGAAGAGACATATAAAGAATGTGAAGAGTTAATGATTGAAATAGACATAGAAGTTAAAATGCCAAGATTATCAACAAAACAAACCAACCGTGCTAACCTCTGGCAAAAACAACAGAAGAATATTATAGAGTTTCTATTTATATACCATTACTCGATAACATTATTGAAGATTTAAAATCCCGGTTCTTGAGTAAAGAAAACAAGTTACTATAGAATTAATGTCTGTTAATTCCACGATACATAGTTGATATTACTGGTGAAGATTCGAAAAAATTAATTGAAGCTGCCACAAAATTATATAATTTTAATGAAACAGAACCTATCGATAAATTGGAACTACAGACAGAATTAGAACTATGGAAAACAAAATGGCAGGGTGTAAAAAATGAAGGTAATATCAATTTTAATTTCTAGATAGATATTGTATAATCTATAATTTGTTGAAAATTTTTTTTTCAGGCCATGAAGTTTGTCAAGATGCTTTGTTATCAATTGATAATTGCAATGCTATTATATTCCTTAATGTGCACAATTTATTAAATATAATCGCTTCTCTGCCTATTAGTGTTGCTTCTGAGTTTGAATGCATGTGTTAAGTAAAAAGTACTAATATTTAGATATTTGATATATAATGTCTTACTAACAACCCTGAAGCAAATGTCTTCATTATTCAGAATGTGGCAAATGCTTTATTATTATAAATTTTTTAATTGAAACCGGTCGTGACTTTTTTGCACTCTTTCACATAATACTCAAGGCAAGACCTTTATTTTATTTTTTATTTTATTATTGTTCAAATATATTTAATAGTTTCTATTAAAATAATCTCATATATATAAAATATTTGCTTCATTATGCTTAATTTAGTTTTTAAGTAATATTTCTCAATAGGTTAAAAACTTGGCTGAGATCGAAAATGGGCCAGGATCGGCTTACAGGCTTGGCATTACTAAACATTCACAGAGAAATTGATATAAATGCTGATGATGTAATTGATAGATTTATTAAGTATTAAAGAAAGAAATATAGATTTTGTTTTGTAAATAAAAAAGTGCTTTGTTTTTTAAGTGTGTAAAAACTGTTTGGGATGGGAGAGGTGTGGTTGACCCCTCTTAATATCGCCCCCCCCCAGAGGTGAAGTTTCAAATACGCCACTGTATTACATTCACAATATATTTACTTTTTCCATATTCAAACTCATAAATATGAAATTTAAATTAAAATAATTGTGTTTATTAATATCGGTATAAATTATGAAATCATAAAAGACTAACGATTTCAAACTTCAAATATAATTTAAACCCATATATCGTATAACCTAGTATTACTCGTATAATCATGAACGTTAGTTGTAAATTTGTATCAATGAATTAATTTACTTCAAATAATCAATTGATTTGTATTATTTATTTTGACCCACCAATTAACTGTTTCGTTAACTGAAAGGTAATTTTTGATCTTAAAAATGTAAATATGCTCGTTTAAGACTGTAGTTTATCCTATTCCAAAAACTCCGATAACCTATATGTACATTGTACACAAACATAATTTCACGTTCATCATTAAAAGTATTAGACCTCAGAATCAAGCTGTTACGAAATACTTAATTGGGTTTTTAATTTTAAATCGGTCAATTAAATTTTAAATTATGCATAAGTAAAAAAACGTTTTTAAAATAAAAATAATTTTGTATCTAATTATTATTAATTAATGAATAAAATAATAATTGGTTCAATATCTCACTAAATTCTGAACCATGTATAGATCTAGGTACCTATAGGCTAATGTTACTGGATGAAATAATCGTATAGCTAAGCTGTATCACTGGTGGTATTGTCATAATATTACTGCAATAAAATCAAATATAATAAAAATTAAAAGCTTAATAGTTTTTGAAAAGGGCTAATACTTAAAAAAATTTTGTTAAAAATGTTTAATCGTGTAGCGACCAATTACGTAATTTATTATATGTGTAAAAAATGTGTAGAAAACATTCATAGTAAATAATTATCCAGCAATTAGTATTTTTTTTTTTTTAATAAAATATAAATAGTAGGTATTGTATTATTATAATCTACATGAAGGGGTGAAGTTCCTTAGGCCAATAATAGCCGAAAACAAATTGTAAATATAAAATACAACAACGATCTTGTAAAATACTATAATTATTTTAAAAACGTTTACAATTATATGTAAAAACATGGTAAAAAAAAACAAATTCTGAAGTCTAAAGTGTCTCTTTGTCACCTTGTACGCTGTATGGTTTGTATATACATTTTAAAGCATTGAGAAATCACCACATTTCTCATACATTGTACTAAATATATTGTTCAGTTGTTTATCGATTTATCATCAAAATTAGAAAATAGTAACGTAACATTTCACTAATAATTATTTTAACGTATCATTGTGTCGACTCTCGTATAGTCTATAGCCGGCTCCGGCAACCCGCGGCACACCCTTTTTTTTGCAGCCCTCGTAGTTACTAAAAATTTTAATTTTATAACTCAATTTGTAAATATAAAGCATTCATTTCATGTTTTCGACTTGCAGCTATTATATATTTATAATTTAGGGTATGAGGTTATCTCAATAATTTTTGTTAAAGTTCTAATCTAATAAATTGAGTTATAATATAGTGACATTATACGACAAATGTGTTTCTTACTGTCAATATTTCAGGTGTTTCTATTTAAATATATGTGTTAAGTGCAGTTCGTTGCAATTCTGTTATAAATAAATGTATTTATGTAATATTTTAAAATAGTATTTTTAATAACATTTATTTTAATTTTTAATGCGGCAATCGACGAAAAAATATATATAGCCCGCAAAGTAAAAAAGGTTGGCAACCCCTGGTCTATAGTTATGAGGGTGCCAGGAACCAATACGCTGATACGCACCAAGTGGCAAATGTGGACGAAACGCGACGGCGCGCCCGAGCTGTGTACGAAAATCATTATTCACATAGCAACGGGCGTGATCCTGTGCGTGCGGATAAATTTAAGCCACGATCGTATTTGGGCGACGCTGTGGCTTATGCGTCGCCCCATCAATAATAAAATAATATCGAGAATACAACATATAACTTCGTATATGGTTTGTTCTCTATATTTTCAGTTCATACGCTCGGAGAAAGCAGCTCTGTCGCACTCCCTTTATCAGCACCCACGACCCTTTACTGAGTATTATGATACATAATAAAAATAATAATATTATACAATCTTACTTTATTGTTATTTGTGGATTCAATTGTTAAAAAAAAAGTGTTTTGAAATTTCATACAAACAAAATGGAAAAAATCTTTCCGAAGTATACTGCGAGCCATAATTTTTAATCTAAAGGAATAACGCATAAAACTTTTGGTGGATATTTTATCACCAGAAACTTTGATTAGGTATAAAGAAATAAAACCGTTGCGTGGTAAAATCAATACATTCCTCGCTATATAGATGGGAATAAAACCGAAACACGTCTTCTTCCATGAATAGCTATATAGCTATATAATAATATAGTTGATATTGTATCTATACTATGTAATATAATTACACATTGTGGACTACATTAAAAAAAAAAAAAAATAATTAAATTAATTATTCTCAAAAAATATATTCATCATTTTATTTTTTATTTTATTAAGGCATTCCTAGCTAGAATAGCTATCTAAACCTATTTATAATATAAACATACAATTTTCTTGCTTACATAAGTGCGATATAATACTTAAAAAATATATTCAAAACATAGCATTTGATATAAAAATTATAGAAGTTTTGAATTTATGTAATTTTATGAGAATTACAGAATTGCAAAGCAAATAATGTAAAATAAATTACAAATTACATTAATCACATTATAAATTAAATTATAAGACAAAATCGAATTATTATTTTTCAATGTAAACATGATATTTGTTCATGTACATACATAGGTAATAGGTAAATGTTAGTATGATCAGTACTAATACATAGTTAATACAAATTATATTATAGTATAATATTTAATATAAATAAAATTTTTACTTATTCAGCTCTTGTAATCAACTACCTAAATAACAAATATTTGAATTCATTACTTTTTTAAAAAAAATATATAATACAATAGTAATTGATATTAGTGTAATATTTATAATTTACTGAAAATTCAAAATAAAAGATGTATTAGTTTCTGATGCTTCCGAAATACTTCATAAAAAATATAAGCCGTACATCAAAACAAAAAAAATACAGATAATTTAAATGCAAACAGGCAAAAAAAAATGTTATTGACAATACCTATATGTCATACAATGTATTACAACTTTAAAATGGACGAACAATATATTGCAATCAAACAATTAACTTTGAACATAATTATAATTAACATACTCAAATATATATAATATAATGTAAACTATAATTATCTCAGATATCTGTTATATGTACTGTGCATTATGGGTGATAAAGAGAACCATATATTTTATACACTATACTACTATAGACTATAGTATATTAACTATATCAAAGTCACAGGATGACATTCGCATGGAAACTAGAAAATTAGAGTTGATTACTCTTCATACTTTCTAACAGAAGTTTTTTTATGTTTACAATTATTATTGAGTGTACGACAATTTTAATGTAGTTTCATAATTTATCTTCATATTTTGATTCGTGGTATTCTTCTACACACTGGCGATTCTATATGTCTGGAGAATATTTTAAGGAATGAATGTCACAGTTTTATGATTTTAGTCTTTTCACTGGGCTAAAGAAAAATATTCATCAGGCAACCGGTTTTTTATTTATTCGGTTTTCTTTCATTAACATAGGATCTATATTTTTGTAAACGAAACTAGTCGGTTAATTGAATTCGTTATCTGTAAAATGTTAAATGTCAATAAGATAAATGACTATAAGCGTCATGTGAAGGTATAGAATTTATTATTATTAGTTTGAACATTTACATGAGAAAACCTAAAATCGTTGTTTGCTGGTTTACTGCTACGAGCAACACAGATTACGAACTTTTTTTTTGTATACGAATCGTACACGTGACATGTATAATAACACTATTTATATAAGAGTTCAGTTCAGATTACAGAGTGTTCATAATGTTTGTTATTTCATTGTTTCCAGTCAAAATCGTCACGTGTCTGAAACTCTAAAACTAATCGAACTCTATATATATGCTTGTATATATTATATATATATTTTTTAATGTAGACCATTATAATTTATATTCAACTGACTATACAACACTACAAATTACAATACTCTATACGTCCGGTCTTGTTGTTTCTATGTATGTATGTATGTATGTATATAGAATATACATATGGTCTGACATTCTTTCATGATGCCTACGGAGAGATAAAACAAGTTTTTTCTCCTATGCATTATATTTTTATTGTATATGTATAATACGAAAAAATAAAAAAATATTATGTATATATTAAAATATATTAAATAATGTAGTGTATCGGAGACAACGAGGCTTTTAACGTTTCATGCTCTCCCACCGGACCGCATAATCGTGGTGGTTCACTCCGAACAACGAAATTTAACAACAACGATACGTGTATACACGCCTGCCAGCTGCAGCTGGTGCCTTGGAGATACCGAATTATCTTTATATTCTCGTACCCCCCCTAGGCCTCGTCGACGCCGCCGTCTCGTAAAACGAATATACGGTTCACAGCCTAAATTGTGTGCGTGCGTGAGTGAGTATATATATATACATGTGTATTGTGTATGCGTGCATGCGTGCGTGCGTGCGTGCGTGCGTGCAGCTGTCGAAACACAACCTCCCGTGCGTTGTTGCCCATGCGTGTTGCATCGTTTTTGATTTACTCCCAAGACCGAGTGTAGGAAAAGACAAAAATATATATTACATTTTACATATAATATGTGTACACCAGGAGTACCATTCAAAGGAATATAATCTAAATTCTAAAGTACTACGCGTATAAGCGTTGACGCTATTATCGCGACTATTCGACAAAAATGGGTACATAGTGTCATACGACTACAATACTACATAGTAACTACAATACTATATACATAGTACTTATTTAATATATACGTGACGATTATAATATAGACCACGATGAAAAATTAGGACTTTTATGGAAGTATTTCGCTATATCCAAGATTTATTCCCCGAACCGATAAAAAAAAACTACAGGGATATTCGACTTGTTGCTTGGAAATAATTTCGTTTTCCATCGACCGAGAAACGACAAGTGTTTTTTTATTTTCAGGAGCAACAATAAAAAAATATAATCATACATTCGTGTGCACGATTAATAAAATATATACATGTTACACAGTTACTGACGGGCTACTTTGTGTTATACTTATACATGTATAATGTACCTACTACCTAAACCTACTATATACCAATATAATACACGTTGTACTACACGCATATCAGCTACATAACCTTTGTTAGCTTGTAACTCTAAATTGCCGTTGTAATTTTTACACGACCCGTTGTGCTTGTGTAAAAATATTGTACGTATACGGGCTCTAATATGAATATTGAAATTAAATTGAATGTTTTCCCCGCCTCTCCGGAGTTCATCAGAACCACCATCATAATCAACATGAGAAGGGGTGAGAGGAGAAGCAAGCTGTTGATAAAATACACAAGCATTGGCCTATTTTAATAAGAGATCAATACCGTATAATAATTTGATGATGTATACGTAGCCCAGTCGTTGTAAACTTTATATAATGCATAATAGGTGCTGTTGGATTTGGTATATTTACGGCCAGTCATTTATAACAATAATTAAAGACATTCACACTTCACACAACTTATGTACATTAATATCGAACTTGAACAATGCCATTGACAATAATAATTGAAGACGATTTAAAAAATGTTCTCAATGCTCGGTGTATCAACTGTAATTAAAAAACTATATACATTTTCAATGCATTAAAAAACAATCGTTATAAATAGGAAGCAGATTTATTCATTTATATACCATGAAAATGCAACCAAATATTCAGTTTAAACGTTATAGATAAATGCATTAAAGATACGTCATATTAAGCACTAAGAATGCTTTACTTTTTGCTTGTAGCAATGATAATATGTATTTAATATAAAATATAAGTTTAAAATAATGAATATTAACAATAGGAAATGCTTTTTCAGCGGTCTACTTTTTTGAAATGACTGTACATAATATAATCATAATCCTATAGAAACTTATTGATCAATATTGATTCATAAACCATGTTACTATGTTGTTACTTAGTATAGTAAAGTAGTAAACATAACATGAAAATCAATTAAACCGTATTTACTAAACGATAAAATGACTAATAATTGATTGTACGGTACTCTAGAAATGTTCAAGTACTCAGAGAATATGTCGAAATAATTAGAATATATAATTTCCCTTTAAATCAGAAAATATGATTAATAAACGAAAACATGACGTAATATGCAGTAAAAACTAAAAAGTTTTTAATATTCGTTAAATACGTTTTGAAATATATATATATATATATTAGATCTTTCTGATAACTTCAAAAGATATGCAAACTCTGATAACATCTGTTGACTGTTATGTATTACCATTGATTATAAATACTATACTAATATTTATAATCAATGGTATTACTTATTAGTTATTAGTTTATTCCACTTAATTAATTTGTAATCGCCATTCGCCATGTACACCAAGCAAAGTATCCGATTGTCGATTTAGGACAATTTATATTTCTATAATATAACTAAATCGTTTCGAACTACACTATTTGAGTAAAATTTATGTTGTGATTTAAATAATAACTTTATGTCATTATAATAGTGGTTTATTAATTTAAAGACAAAATAATCACGTGACGAGATCAATAGATTATCAACTATCATTATTGAAATGGGAGAAAACGCATTGATCCGATAATCCGGGTTATTGTACTAACATTTCCCATAGCCACACTAAATTATAAATACGAGTATTATAATTTATAGTCAGTAGCTTATACATTTTAATAATATGATTATGGCAGTAGTCTATAAGCACAAATGTATAGAATTAAACACAACCCAAAAACGCAAAAATATTCATCCTATAAGTTAAAAAAAAAGTGTCTACTAAAATGTGTATAAAAATTGCAAGATACTGTAGTGATTGGGTATAGAAGTATATTAGAATATTAGATACAGGGACAAATGACTAATAAATTATTCTGACTTATTATGCGTCAGTTGAAATCAATGTACTATTGGTTCCGAAGAACAATTTTGAGTGGAGGTGGAAAGGTGGAACTGTCTTTATATCTAAAGATAGTTTACACTACTGCTATATGTCTATATTGGTATAAGTACCTAATCATTTCATTATAAAGTTGGTTAAACCAAATAAAAAAAAAATGTATGTATGACTTGGGGTCTTTGATTTAACAGTAATAAATTATTATAATAACATGTAATTTAATCCTAATAATATGTTTAGTATGTTTATGTTTCAAGTGTCTGCGGTTAATATTTTTAGATAAGAAAATAACTTTTAATTCGCATTTCTTCGAAATTTGTTTTAATAATTTTCAAGAATTTTGTACTCAATTTTCAAAATTGAGAGTATAATAGATTCTTAAGTACAAAAATGATGCAGATCTCGTGAATTTGTCGAGTTTTGTTGAAATTTAAATTCCTAGGGCTCATAAATCAATTTGTGGCTGAAGATTTTTGATATTTTCTTATACAAGTGAAAACATAACTATATGGAGTACTTTGTAATAAACTTTAAAGTTTTATTGTTGAAACAAATGTATTTTATCTACATTTTACGATATAAGTTTTTATCGAAAATCGGTATCCCGTAAATGTTACTCGTTTTGTTTTGTAGTTTGTCGTCAGGTTTTTTGCATATTTGGAAAACTATTCAGAATTTCAAAAAATGACCTCCCGAATGCATCATTCAGCTTCAACTCATAGTACGACTAACATCACAATAATAATAGTAACCGATAATGTTATTTATTTTTGCATTTTTACCCAAGTTCCAAGGTATCAATTTTGCGTATCACCGTTGATCTGACGATGATAGTCCGCTGATAAAATATTACACAACATATTACATTATTACATTATGCATTATAATATGGAACACACAAGTCGGTGAGATTTTATCAAATTATTTATGTCCGATTATCATATATTATCATAATGCATTATAACTACTGCTATTATACTAGCTATTATGTTCTAGCAGTTTTTTAAAACATTTTTTTATTTACGTCCTAAACTATCTAAGTTGCTGTAGTTATAAGAAATTCCAGTAAAAACGTAATATAATTTTTTATTCAGAATGATAAACACACACGATACTAAACTCATTTTGGATTTCTCTGTGTCAACTTTTTATTGTAGCTACTATTAGTTCGTTCTGCGGCTTACGACTGCAGGTGTTCAACAATGAAAATACAACGAAACAGCAAATAATTATAATTTGTTAAAATTACAATTATCCAATAGTGCACCATAAAATGCACTTTTTAGTTATAATCTCCGAATAGCTCAAGCCTCAAGCTATGTTATTCGTCGTAACGGCGTGTCGAAGACCCGTAGGACCAACAGGTAAAAATTTTGAGGACCATACTTCTAACGAGTATAAAACTTTTTTGCTATTTTCCGGTAAAAAAAAAATATTGGCTACAAAGAAAATTTTACGAAAATTCTTGTATCCAATTTTCAAGCCTTAATTATTATAATTATAAATGTTGTAAATATATATTATGTAACTACAAAAATATGGCGGATTCTTTATAATTTATAATTTTGTCAACATTTAATATTCAAACGCTCATAAATTAATTTTTGAATTATATGAAATCACGTAAATTTTTTTTTTTAATAAGTAATTGATAGAAGTTTTCAAATATCTAATAATAGCTGAGTGCTGAGAAGAATTCAATGAAAATTATACCTTTTATAACAAATGGTGATATAAGTATTTAGTGAGAATTTTAAGTCTCTAAAATAATTAATTTTTGAGTTGCGACGAAAAGATAAAACTAACCAATTGAAAACTGATGTGCCGTAAATCAGTTTTTTACAATCATTGTAAAAACTATAAGGAATTTTGTAAAATTATCATTCCAAAGTACTAACAAGACAACATTAATTACCAGATACCTCCCATAATTATGATGATCGGAGCAATCCTTCTAGTTGAAATGATGAAAACTGGCATACAAAAATTTATAAAAAAACACGCACATAGTGCCAGTTACCACAAGTATTATAAAATAATCTCTAGTCTTTGTACAAAGAAAATTTATACACATTATCATCATAACTAAATGATTATTATTTAAGTTCTTGATAAAACTTAATAATAAAACATCGTAGTACTTACATTTATTTTTATTTATAATTGCATTGACTAATATAGATTTATAATGAAAGTAGTCAACATAACACTACATTTAGGCTTAGCTGCACCATTTATCTTATGTAGGGACACATTTTGATGTTCATGTCATATTTTCCTGTGTAAATTTATTGCTCCATCAGCCTTAATAGTGTTTTATTTTTGTGATTCTGTATATTTAAATGTAACTTATTTTTTAAAAAAATATTTTTTTCACAAATATTAATTATTAAGAGTAAAGAAATGGTAATCAATAAAAACCTTCAATTTCTTGAGCTTGAAACTTTATCGGTGTTATAAAATCCATCATCTTAATATAATTTATTAATTTATATAGGTAATGTATTTTAAGTAATCTATGCAAACGTTATGTAGGCGCATAGTCAAGAATTAGTTTCACGTAAATGAAAAAAACTAAAAAGATAGTTTATATTCCTATATATAAATGTTTTCATTTTCAAATACAAATATTTGTATAAATTATAAATATAATAATTAATAACATATGTTATACATACTGTAATGTTTGCGAATACAGAGTACAAAGCAGACCGAGCTTCTATATTTAACTGTCGCTATCTACGACGCGTCGACTATGCGATAAAAAAAACTAACGATTACAATGTTATATCGATACAGATATCACACCTCTCCATTAAGACTGTGAATACATGAACAATAAAAAAATAATAATATAAAAAATAATATAAAAATATATATATTATAATATAAAATATAAAAATAATGACAAAAATTAATAATAATAAAAATAATATTTTATAATAAATATAAAATTAATAATATTAATAATTAATTAATTATAATGAATACCAAAATATACAAAGTACCTACTAAAATATATGCATGTCAATGTAATAAATATTTTTAATTAATATGAAATATTTCAATTTTCCTGGAACTTTTATTTTTCTCTTTTCTCTGTTATCATCCCTATATCCGTATCATTATTAATTCCCCCAGTCTTGCTCTCACATACTTGTGTTTACGTCTCTTTTAAATTAGCGTAGATCATTTGATCGACATGTCTAATGTGCGTTTTGTCATCGTTTGATTTGCACTCACATCTTTTACTACCTAAAATTTTATAAATTGTTGCTCTTATCCAAGATTCTTTATTACCTGGTTTGTAACATTTAATCATTACCTCGTCCCTATCTCCCTAAAAATTTTATTTTTAATGCCATTATAATTTTGTATCACCTTGTCTTGTTTTTGTCAAATGAATCAATGAAAGAAAATAAACTCAAGCGGCATCTTTACACTGTTCATCATACATTGATAAATAAACCATTACAATTTTGGAAGGAACATAAAAATAAAATAAAACATATGCGCCTTGATTGTCCGTCCTATACACTTACAGTTTTATTACAAAACAAGAAAAGCATCATTTGACATTGCTTGGAAAATCGCACGCTCTAAAAAGACAAATAACATTGGAGAGGAACTTATTAAACCAGCAGCTATTTCTATGGTTAGAAGTTTAGAACGGTCTGCGGAGGCCGGAGGGACGTCATTCATTTGGGCGAACAACCCAAAATTTACTCGAGTAAAGTATATATCATTTGGGCGAGAAATAACCGATCGTTTAGGCGAATTTATAAATTATTGAATAATAGGGAAGTAACATACCTACGTATAAATTTCCGCTCATAAATCAATACTTAAATGTTTTCCAACATGCCAAATTATTTGCTGTGTCTTCCATCTTGCACAAAATTGGTTTAAGAAAATTCAGCAAAATACTGTTTTACTTAAGCATTACATGAACAATAACTCAGAAATTGGTGATTGGCTAAAATGTTTCTTTGGATTACCGCTATTACCATCAGATCAAATTCAAAATGGATTTACAGAGTTGATGTCTATTTGTCCGACCGATATTTCTGATTTTTCAGACTATGTTTTAGATAATTATATTATAGAAGATGCCTTATTCCCACCTACGCTGTGGGCAAAAGAACCAACTGACGAACCTCGTACTACTAATGGGGCTGAATCATTTCCCAGTAATTATAACTCACAGTTTTATAATCCACATCCTAATATTTATCAAGTAATTCATATTTTAAAAGAAATTCAAACGGAAACCTTACTAAAAATAAATCCAATCAACAAACAAAAAAATCAATATATTACGTAAAAATACTAAAGAAAAACAAGACTCTACATTAAAATCATGAGAAGAATATTAAACCGGAAAATTAACATTAATCGATTATCTTAAACAAATGGGCACGAGATATCATACTAATAAAAAAATTATTTTTTAATTTTTTAATTATTTTTAATAAATATAATATAATAAATTATTTGACAATATAATACATTTTTAACCATACCAGTTAGAGTTAACTGAGAGTCCTAAGTCTCTAAAAATGGGAAGGAAAACGTATTATATACATTTTTATAGCTCGCCTATGACATTGCTAACAAATTATAATTAATCCCACTCTCGGATAACACTGTTAAACGAAGAATATACCTTATGTCTGAAAATATTTGAAAACAGCTAGTACATCAAGTGATTGCAGCTAATACATTTTCTACAAATTGATGAATCTTGTTGAAACCATAATGCGATAATGAGCGTGCACGGAGGGCGTCGACCTGTCCTCATCTGTTTCCCGTTTTTCCGTCAATAATAATATCGTGTATGTGAATTTTGATTATGTAAATAACTGTCGCAATTATTATGCAATTATTGTTTATTTTGGGTTTTTCTTATTTTTTTTATTACGTCCGTCGCGAGAATCGCACGGTCCCCGTTTATTTTTCGTTGGTCGCTATTCGAGCACCATCGAGATCGTTTTTTTTGTAATTTAGTGTTCACCATTGCGGTAATAAATCTTTCATTTTATACATTTTATTATTATTTTATTATTTTACCATTGTCACACTGTCGTCGGCCATCAAACTATTATAGTCAACTCAATATTATCGTCATTGAGGCAATTGTGTTAAATTATTCGATCTTGTGAGTTTTTTCAATTACGTAAACCAATAAAAAAATTTTAACAGCAACCATCGAGTGAGTTTTATCGTCCACCATTGTGTGTGTGATTTATTCTGTGTGTGTGTGTGTAATTCGTCCCCCGGTCTGACTTGATCAACATCGTGTCACCCGTTACGATTGTCCTAATGGTACTACTACACCAACCGCCCGAGATCAGGATTGGTGCCAGTCGTTCCCTCACTGCGTAAAACCGCCAGCACTCGCCGTGGTGTGTGAAAGGCCATCCAGGACTCCAAGTTCCTGATACTACCAAGGTGTTGCAGTTACCACTCACCAGTCTGCCTTAGTTTTATTTAATTCGTAAGTGTGGCCTGATTGTCTAATTTTAATATTCGTCCGATTTATGTGTGACCTCTGTGGTCATTGCACTATACCGAACCAATCACAGAGACCTCCCCCCCCCGCTGACTAAACTCTTTTTCCTGTACTCCCGTGTAACAAATTTGTATCACTTTCCTTCGTCGTCGTCCCACCGTCGAACGCACATACTACGCAACATTAGGTTGCCTATCACCGGAAGGCACGGGGTGTAGATAAAGTTGCAACCTGTCCATCAGCAGGCGTTGCAATTGACATTTCCTACCCGCACAAGGTCAGGTTTGATAACCTCATCCGTCACTGTGACTGGTCCCTCAACCATCACCCAAACAAATCTGTTGATATTCAAATAACACACAATTGATTGTATTCATACGTTATCGAAGTACTGACGATTTTCATGATGAATTTTTATTTTGTGAGCCTCTTCTTACAACGGCAACTGGCTTAGATATTTTTAATAAAGTTGATGCATTTTTTCCGAAAAGTAATCTAGCTTGGTGTAATTGCGTTGGAATCTGTTCAGACGGTGCACCGACATTGCTTGGGAATCGAATAGGATTTTGTAAACGAGTTCAGGAAGTTAACTCAAATGTTGTCATTATTCATTGTTTTTTACTTCGAGAAAATTTAGCAACTAGAACAATTCAGCCAGAACTTTATTCAGTACTTCAAGAAGTTATTCAAATTGTCAATTTCATAAAAGCAAGAGCATTAAATTCAAAAATATTCCATGCTATGTGTGACGAGATGGGATCACAGTATGTAAAGTTACTTTATCACTCTGATGTACCATGTACGTTGGCTTTCCCGTGGAAAAATTCTTACCCGTGTTATGTCTTTGCGTTTAGAAATACAAATTTTTCTAACGGAAAAAAAACACTCATTGGCTGATAAATTCAATGATGATTCGTGGGTTGCTAAATTGGCTTTTTTAAGTGATATTTTTGGATGGTTAAATGAGTTGAATATTGAGATGCAGGGGAAGAATAGGACAGTGGTCGATATTGGCGAAAAAATCTCATCATTCAAACAAAAGCTCGCACTTTTGCGGGAAAAACTGTTGCAAGGGAAATTGTCACATTTCCCTTTTTAAACGAATTTCTTGAAGATTCAACAAAGGTTACATTAAATGACTTAAAATTACTGCTTTAAGAGTACTTGGACAAATTACAGTTAGAACTCGATCGATATTACCAGAAAACGTAGAGCTCAGTAAATACAGTTTACTGTGAATCTCCCAAAAGGGATGGGATATATTTTATTTTATTTTTGAAACTGTCAAATTACCAACTAATAAAATCAACTGATTCTATTAAGTTCTCAATAATATAATCTCAAAGGGAGCTAATATTACCATTAATAATTCCTTTATTACATTTCCACTTAAAAAAGATACATTTGAGTTCTTCGATGTACAGGTTCTCAATAACTTGGACAACCAAAGTGTAAGAATTAATTCCATTTATTACATTTTATCTCATCTCCCTTGACTATTTCTTCATTGAAAATTAATTGAATCATTATACTGACAAAATTGCATTAATTTTTAATTGGTGTATCTTATTACAAAATTATGGTTATTACACGTATGAAGTAGTATTATTTCGTTTTTAGCACCTAGTCATATTACCGGATATAATGTTTTATAGGGTATTACATTATTATATTCTCCAGAACGCAGTTTTGCATGGTTCAACCTCATAAATGTCAATCGCTCAGTTTCAACTTTCACGTACATATTCACAGCAGGTGGAAGAGACGCCGACATTTTAAGGTATGACTGTTCTCATTTTCCCGAAACATCAGTCCGTATGAATAATAATTCATTGAACTAACTCTTCTGTTAGTTTCGAAACCTGTAACTAGATTTATCATCTTCATTGAAAAATGATACCCATCTTCACCTTGCCAAAATAAGATAGGATATTGTAACGCATCATATGATCGATGTGTTTCGTACACACGCTGCAGTTGATGGCTACGCCCATGTAAAACAATATCTCGGTTTTCTAAATTTTCACCCATGACGACAATAGAGACTTCGTTAATTGATGGCGCATTAAAACGTCTCGCGTGCTGTCCTGCAGACGTCTCATCACCTTTGATGACAATTTTGTGATTTCTTAACAATCAAAGAATTAATTATACTTATAATTTCATTCTGAATATCAGGACTAATACAGGTAGCACTTTTTCGACAATTCTCAAAATATTCTTTGATTGTTAGGTTACCATTAATAAGTTTATATTTTAATAGTGTTCTAAAGTTCCCTTCATTTTCCACTGATAAGATTTCGTTACCAGTCCTGTACATCTTAAGGCGCGTACACGCGAGCGAACAAAAATAACGAATGCTCACGAACGTTCATGTGCGACCCATCATGCGACCGTGTAGACGACGTTCGCGAGCATTCGCAAGCGTTCGAGAGCGTTCGAGTGAGCTCACTTCGAACGTAGCACAATGGTCGCTCGTGTGTACGCACCTTTAGTCAGTGGAAAATGATAAATGTGGTTACCGAAATAATAACAAATAACTATAAACCATACGGCAACGGCATAACACCATCATAGTTTTATCAATCTTTGAGACTTTGACATCATACCTTGTATATAATATCATTACATCATTATATTATGATTATACGAGTATGTATAATAGTATCAGTCCATGAGAAATATTTTTGGTGATGCATCTACATTTTTTTTTGGGTGGATGAAAATGAAATGAAATGGGATCATTTTTTAAAAGCTTCAGAAACTTTAAATTTGAAACTAAAAACTGAAATTGTAAACCAAAATCAGCTTTTTGATGAAGTAGTATTAACTAAAGAGTTTTGGTTATTTAAAGTTAAAGTATGGAAAGAGGAAGAAGTAAAAACTAAGAAAAAAATTACAAGTGAAGAAAAATGGGTGCAGCTATTCTGTCATTTCAAAGAAATATTAGCTCCAAATCTAAAATTAATTTTTCAGTACATATTTTGTATGCCAGGAACTTCTGCCCCAGTAGAAAGAATTTTTTCGCTTTGAATAACGCTGGGTCAGACGAAAGGGGAAGGATGAATGAAAATACTGTACGAGATCTAATAGTATGTAAAATGAATTTTGGTCTAATTATAAGATTAGCTTATAGCTTATAAATGTAAATAAAATTAATGTAGTTTATGTAAAAAAAATTGTATTGGTTTTTTAATTTTTTTAGAAAAAAAAAAGTTTATTTAATAATATGATGTCCCGGTTTGGTGATTTTAAAATCTGGCAACCCTATTTATACGTATTGAGTAGCGTACACTGTTAACTTTATAATAGTGTAAGAGTATAAAAATAAAAAAAGCCTAAGGAGAGGAGAGCCTACCGGGATTTGCCCGGTATCCCGGTGGGCCTATCAGTCTATGGAGCATGCTCGTCGCACCATTCGCGGGATTCGAGTTGTCTTTTCCGATCGATTTATGCGCGAGGCCCTTTAAAAACGGCTCGCACAGTCGCACATTCGCCGAACACGCAGAAGTCGATATGTGATCCTCGTTACAGCCTCGCCGTCGCGTCCCGAAGCTTGGTGCGTTTTTTTCCTCACCTGGTCACACCTATTTACTCTCGCACGGTTGGTACAGCGTATTCATGGCGTGAGTGCGTGACGCCTGTTGTAGTTCGCTATCGGTGGATGCCTAAACACCTGGGACCTGACTCCTTGAGACCTCAACTCCCGAGTCCTGAGTCAAACGTATGAATTTCGGATTGTTAAAATGTTGGTTTTGTTTCATGATTTTTATTAATTTTTATCCAATGATTATTGTTCAGTGTACTGAGTGTCGGTTGTTCACATTTTATTAGTTCGTCGGCAAACATAGAAGTACGAAGAGCAGATCTTTTGATTTTTAGCGATCATATTCAAGTGACGAATCGTTCGAGTCAATGGCGGAATTCCGTTACGCCGTAGGTAGGTTGATCAACGACATAAACGTTTGTATGACGTCAATATATATCATGGGTGTTTTGTTTAATTAATATTTATATGTGTCTGTAGAGTAGGGTTGCCATACGTCCCGGTTTTGCCGGGACACTACCGGTTTTTAACCAAGTGTCCCGGTGTCCCGAGAAAGAGTTTCGGGACAGCGATTTGTCCCGGTTTCAACATTTTACTTGATAAAATACCAATTTTCAATTATGAGAAAACATTATCTTCCTACACATTACAAAATGCCAAGATTATACGCGCGATAATCATAGGTATTTTATTTTCAGACTTTATTATAACCGCTACATCACAACGGTAATAATGTAGTTTAATGTTCAGTGTCGTTGTACACGTTAAATATACTATTTTTTTATAGTTCTTAGTTCATGCTGTATTGCCGCCTGGCTGTCAACTATAAATTTCCGATTTCCGTTCGTATAAAATTACTAAAATATTTACTTAGTTTTGGTTAAATTAATTGGTGTGAGCTATTTTTCTCGTGACGACACCAACGCGGAGTGGTAAACGGTTATGTAGATTTACAGAAAAATTGCAAAGTTAATTCACGTTTTTGAAAAAAGTTTGTAACAATAACGATTATTATGTGTACTGCACAATTTGTTCGAGTTCATTTTCCGTCAGTCATGAATCAATCATTCAAGAAACAAACTTGATATAAAAACGGTAGAATCTTTTCTTAATATAAAAACGTGCTTTAATACTACATTTTCTGAAGAATTCTTCGACCGAATTTTGGGAAACAAGTCTTTATTAAAACAAGTTCATGGATCAGCCAAATATGTAGCAAAATCAACAGAAGAAACCCCGGTCTCCAAAAGTTCCGAAGACTAAGAATATGAATTATTATTATTATATTGCTTGTATTCATAATTCATTAAAAAAAATTTATACATATAATGATCAAAAAAAGTAAATATTATTTTATATATAGATTTTTTTTTCTTTCATATGGCGATATATATATAATATTTATCCATTCAAAATGTCCCGGGTTCGGAAAAATATAATCTGGTAACCCTACTGTAGAGCGTGCCAAAATTTGTTTAGAAAATATGAACACGGTTTTTGGTATGGTGTTACCGTTAAGAAATGCTAACTGTTATAGTATATTATATAGTACTATCTTAATTCAGGATTTGATTTATATGCGTAAAATATGTGTTTTCCTATTGACGTTCAAAGTACCTAGTTTGGTTACTAGAGACTTGAGAGTTTATAAAACCAATTAGAAGTATAAAAAGTACATAATCTTAATTATTATTCTTCCCCTAGAGTACAATAGAGCATTAAAGTATTTTTCAGTCCAGTGGTGGATTTTAAACATTTTTTTGAAGAGGGGTGTCCTGTAAAATAACATTTTTTTCAAATGCATTATTTATATTAAGAAACTGTTGACTGGAATTTTATTAATGTATTGATATAAATAATTGATGTAAATATATCAATAATTAATATTAATTACATTTGAAATTGGGTCCTGGGAGGAGTCCAGACGCCATGGACCACTGTAAATCATCGAATCCTGAACCGTCTGGTATTTTCATCACCATGCAACATCCATTTGTTTATTTTGCGTGTTTATTTGGTTGTTATGCTATAAAAAGTAATCGTAGCGACTTGAAACATTCATATATTATTGATGTATTGATATTATATCAATTTTTGCATTTAATAGAATAATAATTTCATTAAATCATAATTTTTGATGCATTAATGTGCACAATTATATTGAAGAAAAAATAAACTTTTTCCCTAGTAGAATATGCTCACATATGATAATATCAAATTAAGTTAGTAGATTTGTATGGTTATTACTTATTGTAATAAAATTGCCTTAAGGTGCCTCATATTATTACTTGTTTTTCAAATCCTACTACATTTAAACATTTAAGTTGCAGACTTTTTAAAGAAGTAAGACTTACATCTCTGTATCTCGCCCGACCTTAAAATCTCAACCAACCTCATAGTATTACCTTCTTATTCATATTTAAGCATATGAGATATATATCATAACAGTCTTGATTACAATCTTTAATTATAACTATAACTACTTTTAATTAACTTTATTTTAATAATTATGATAATTAGAGTATATAAATTAAATTAAAGGGCAAAATTAATAAAAATACAATACCATATAATATACATAATTTTATTAATTTCCCTGGTTAAGTAATTATAAAACTTATAAACCTGTATTATTTAAATATTTAGTACTACTACTATATCAACTATCTTTAAAAATTGAAACTAATGCACCGGAGTACCGGACCTCTTTCACTCAGATAAGTTTATTTTGAAAGCAGTGGTACATTTGTTTTAAGTTAAAATGACAAATACAGCAATTATCCCGTCCTCATCTGACCTAATAAGTTTCGCCCTTTTTTATATTAGCTTTAAGAGAAATATATTAAGCTCAAAAATTACAACAAATAAAACAAAAGGAAATAATAATTAGAAATAGTTTTTATGTTTATATACATATAATTGAAAATTATGTTGGACATTTTTTTTCTCTACTAGGATAAGTATTGTAGGATATAATAGATAATATCTAAACTACACTGATAATCATAACATATATGATTTAATTAAATGTAAATTTATCATTCTAGGTGACAAAGTACTTGTTGTTTCCGACTCTATATTATACGAGGTAAAATGTTTGAAAAGATTCATGAATTCTGATAATCTTCCTATATATTATATTCACTACCAAGGCTGGAATAAAAAATATGATGAATGGGTTTATGAAAATCTTTTATTAGATTTCAATGAAACTAACTTCCAAAGAATGATGTCCTTAAAAAAAAAAGAAAAGTAAAAATTCATGATCACATTTAAAAAGTTTATTAAAAGAGGTTATTAAAATTCTTCATTACCAAAATATAGAATGGCTGCCAAGGAAGCAAAAGTTCTTAATAAAAAAAAAAAAAACTTAAAGCGTTCAAACCAGTTGAAAGAATCTAGTAAATCAAGTTTTCCATCTTTACCAAGCCAAACTTCAAAAAAACCAAGTAATTAGTTTTAATTTATTATTCATTTTGTACTAACGTTTGTTATTAAAATATATATATTTTTTTAGTTGATTTTCCGCCTAAAGGTGAAGTTTCTAAGATGTTAGTAACTGAAGCATCTAAAGAAGTTCAAATTGAAAATGCTACTACAAGCTCATTTTACATGAGTCGTACACCAACATTAGAGGGAAAAGCAGACAGATTTGTTGTCGGCAATAATTTAAATAACAAGCCGGAAACTAATGAAATATTAACTTCGAATACTACAGGCACTACAAGAAACAATTCATTAGTAGTATCTCGGTAAGGAATTTATAATGAAGGATATCTATTTGAAAATTTATCAAAAAAATGATAAATTATTGAATTTCACTAACTTGCAACTTTTCTGAAAGGTAATTTCTTGTAGTTGGTACTTGGGTTGTCATTTTTTGAATTTTTCAACAGCTTTCTGATGAATTGAGAATTGAACCCAGCACCATCTAGTATTTTTGTCACTACGCTGTATCCACTCCTTTATTTTTAATAAGTACAAGATATGTGGTTGTTATGCTTAAAAAAATAATTGTATTGACTTGAAACATACATATATTATCAGTATTAGCATTTAACAGAAATCTCAAGATTTATTATTTGTTTTTTTATTTTATGTCATCAACTTTTTTCCTAGAAAACGTTTATCCTTTCGGCAACTTTCAGTTCAGTTTTCGATCTCAAATGTTGTTTAGTTGGTGCTGTAAAGATGTAAATTTTTTAATTTATCAACAGTTTCATTGTTATTCGAAGAGTATTGACTGTAGAAACTTGTTATTTTTACCAAATATTTATATGGTTATTTTTTTAGAGATGTTGTAATTTCAAACAATTTTGGATTTTCTTGAGCTATTTATAGCCGTTTGAAATTGGAGAGTTTTCTTATTTATTTTTTCGTAAAATATTAATTAAAAAATTTTGGTTGATTATGAAATTGTAATACAATATTCCTTGTTCACTCTTCTTACTCAAATATGATGAATGGGTTTACAAAAATCTTTTATTAGATTTTAAAGAAACTAACTTCCAAAGAATGATGTCCTTAAAAAAAAAGTAAAAATTTATGATTAACTTTTAAAAAGTTTATTAAAAGAGGTTATTATAAATTCTTCATTACCAAAATATAGAATGGCTGCCAATGAAGCAAAAGTTCTTAATAAAAAAAAAAAAAACTTAAAGCGTTCAAACCAGTTAAAAGAATCTGGTAAATCAAGTTTTCCATCTTTACGGAGCCAAACTTCAAAAAAACCAAGTAATTAGTTTTAATTTATTATTCATTTTGTACTAACATTTGTTATTAAAATATATATTTTTTTTTTAGTTGATTTTTCGCATAAAGTTGAAGTTTCTAAGATGTTAGTCACTGAAGCATCTAAAGAAGTTCAATTTGAAAATGCTACTACAAGCTCATTTTACATGAGTCGTACACCAACATTAGAGGGAAAAGCAGACAGATTTGTTGTTGGCAATAATTTAAATAACAAGCCGGAAACTAATGAAATATTAACTTCGAATACTACAGGCACTACAAGAAACAATTCATTAGTGGTATCTCGGTAAGGAATTTATAATGAAGGATATCTATTTGAAAATTTATCAAAAAAATGATAAATTATTGAATTTCACTAACTTGCAACTTTTCTGAAAGGTAATTTCTTGTAGTTGGTACTTGGGTTGTCATTTTTTGAATTTTTCAACAGCTTTCTGATGAATTGAGAATTGAACCCAGCACCATCTAGTATTTTTGTCACTACGCTGTATCCACTCCTTTATTTTTAATAAGTACAAGATATGTGGTTGTTATGCTTTAAAAAATAATTGTATTGACTTGAAACATACTTATATTATCAGTATTAGCATTTAACAGAAATCTCAAGATTTATTATTTGTTTTTTTATTTTATGTCATCAACTTTTTTCCTAGAAAACGTTTATCCTTTCGGCAACTTTCAGTTCAGTTTTCGATCTCAAATGTTGTTTAGTTGGTGCTGTAGAGATGTCAATTTTTTAATTTATCAACAGTTTCATTGTTATTCGAAGAGTATTGACTGTAGAAACATTTTATTTTTACCAAATATTTATATGGTTATTTTTTTAGAGATGTTGTAATTTCAATCAATTTTGGATTTTCTGGAGCTATTTATAGCAGTTTGAAATTGGAGAGTTTTCTTATTTAATTTTTAGTAAAATATTAATTAAAAAATTTTGGTTGATTATAAAATTGTAATACAATATTCCTTTTTTTCACTCTTCTTACTCAAATATGATGAATGGGTTTACAAAAATCTTTTATTAGATTTTAATGAAACTAACTTCCAAAGAATGATGTCCTTAAAAAAAAAAAAAAAAGTAAAAATTTATGATTAACTTTTAAAAAGTTTATTAAAAGAGGTTATTATAAATTCTTCATTACCAAAATATAGAATGGCTGCCAATGAAGCAAAAGTTCTTAATAAAAAAAAAAAAAACTTAAAGCGTTCAAACCAGTTAAAAGAATCTGGTAAATCAAGTTTTCCATCTTTACGGAGCCAAACTTCAAAAAAACCAAGTAATTAGTTTTAATTTATTATTCATTTTGTACTAATGTTTGTTATTAAAATATATATTTTTTTTTTAGTTGATTTTCCGCCTAAAGTTGAAGTTTCTAAGATGTTAGTAACTGAAGCATCTAAAGAAGTTCAATTTGAAAATGCTACTACAAGCTCATTTTACATGAGTCGTACACCAACATTAGAGGGAAAAGCAGACAGATTTGTTGTCGGCAATAATTTAAATAACAAGCCAGAAACTAATGAAATATTAACTTCGAATACTGCAGGCACTACAAGAAACAATCCATTAGTGGTATCTCGGTAAGGAATTTATAGTGAAGGATATCTATTTGAAAATTTATCAAAAAAATGATAAATCATTGAATTTCACTAACTTGCAACTTTTCTGAAAGGTAATTTCTTGTAGTTGGTACTTGGGTTAAGTCATTTTTTGATTTTTTCATCAGCTTTCTGATGAATTAAGAATCGAACCCTGCACCATCTAGTATTTTTGTCACTACGCTGTATCCACTCCTTTATTTTTAATAAGTACAAGATATGTGGTTGGTATGCTTCAAAAAATAATTGTATTGACTTGAAACATACATATATTATCAGTATTAACATTTAACAGAAATCTCAAGTTTTATTATTTGTTTTTTTATTTTATGTCATCAACTTTTTTCCTAGAAAACGTTATTTTACGATACTTCAATAATGAATATAACTAGAAAAAAATTGGGGGGGTTGAACCCCCCCCCAGGACACCTCCTCTAAATAGGCCACTGGTTTTAAGATTTTAATTTGGTTAAAAAATATATATGAATTATGATAAAATTGGTATGTTGGCTAATGTCTTAGATAACAATTAGTATTTTTAGTATATAAGTATACTATTTTAGTATTTTTTGTTAAAGATTCTAACAAATGATAAAAGAAAAAAGTGTTTTAACTGTAATATTTTTGTTTTAATTAAAATAGGAAAAGGGCCCAATCAACCAGAAACCAACAACAATTTTTATCAGATCAAGTATATGGAGTCCCATCAAAACGGCAAGGTTATTAATTTTTAATTTTGGTTTTAGATATTATTATTAAGTCATTATAACCATTTGTTTCCTTTACTATTTTAAGAATTCTCCAATACTCTTATTACTAAAAAAAAAAAAAAATGACCGAAACTACTGAAAACCCTAGGACAGTGGTGACCAACCTTTTTTTTATTGAGGGCTATTAAAAATAAATAAAATCTTGTTATGCTTATAATGATTTTATAATTTTTCCTTTTATGTGTACGTGTATAAAAGAAACCATAATTTTTATTTTACATTACATTACATTTTCGATTTTTAATTAATAACTTAGTGATCCAGTTAATAAATGATGGTGAATGATAGTTGATCACCACTGCCATATGACATACTAGTTGTAAACAAATAACTTTATCGGTAATTTTTTTAAATTATGTTTAGTAATCCATTGTTTTAAATTTTTTCCAAATAGGTCATGGACGGAGTTCTGATATTAATGAAAATACAGAAATAATTGACCTAACAACAGATGAACCAGAAACTGAACGTTCACCAATTTTACCTAGTAGTACAACAAAGATTATAACAGATTGTATTTCCAAATTTGTTTCTGTATCATCTAATCTCACTCTGAATATTTTTTTAAGTGGAAATGAAGGATTAAATGACATTTCATTGCAAAGTATTCATAAATGAAAATTATAAAATTAATAATATTATGAAATAGTTCTTTTAAAAGATATTAATAAACATAACTTGGTATTTTAACAGTTGAAATTTGATCTAATAAATGTATATTTCTCCTTTTGGAAGTACTAGAAAATTATTTTATTTTTATTTTGTAATATATTTAAATTTACATTATTAATTGGTCAAATTGGTAGAACTAAACAATTGTATTCATCATTTAGTCTACAAGTAGGTAAGACGTGATGAACTGGTTTGTGATACAAAATAATGAATCACCACAAAACTGATGAATATCAATACGACCATGGCTTTCTCGTTTTTATGCTAAGGATAAAAGATAAATAAAATAAATTTATCTTTAACTACTAAATAGATAGGTCAATAGGTAAGTCCTAACAGCTAACAAGTAATACTTGTTGCCAGTGGCATATCCAGGGGGGGGGTAGGGGGTTAAACCCCCCCCCCCCGAAAATTGTGAAGTTTAAAAAAAATTGCTAAATATTCAAATACTATAATAATATAATATCATATACCATGTAAAAATAAAACACAATAATAAAAAAAATTGTAATTAATAACAAGTGTTTATAGCTGAATATTATATTATAGTTATCTATATATATGAACAAAAATGGTATTGAAGTATACTTCGAAACAAGCCCAGACGTTTATCCAATAATATCCACACTTAGAATATTCATAACACTTCCAGTGTCTACTGCCACCCGAGAACGAACATTTTCGACACTCCGTCGTTTGAAAATATACTTGCGGAATTCTTTTTCATAAACCCCCCCCCCCCGAAAAAAATTTCTGGATATGCCACTGCTTGTTGCATTTAATCAGTGCATCTACATGAAGGTTTTGGAGCTCTTTCTATTTTTCGACACTCGTATTTAAAACTCAAAAGTGCAAGGAGTATTTTTAAAAAGGAAAACCGAAAAAATTCGATCTTCATTCTAACTATGATATAAACAATTTCGCCCAAGGCCCAAAGGGCAAAGAATATACTTACGAATATACATAACTCCAACTAGTATCTTCTACTGTCAATTAAATTGATTCTTGTTTATGTACCTATAACATTATTTTGTTAGTACTTTTCAAATGCAAAAATAGAAATTCGCTGAAATTAAAATTTTATTTACAAATAATTCAACTATTCCTAATCATATTTAGTGTTTTAACAATTTACAAATGAATTCCATTAGTGTAAGTTCCTAATACCTAAACTAGCTGGATTGATGGATCCATATGTATAAACCTACCAAAAGCATGTATTTGACCTATCGAGTATTGATTAATTTATATCCCGGACGTTGGGATTGCCGGGTGGTTTTAACCAAAAGTTTTTACCGACTGGGTGTTAAAATATTCTGCAGGATTTCCAGGTCAGTATATTTATATATACCAACATACAGTATATAACACAATATTATACCGTTCCATGACTCCTCGTAGATCCGTCCTATTAGAAATCTGAAATACGAATATATCAACTAAAACGTTCATTGTATTCCGATAATTTATCGGCGATAAATGTAATATATTTTCCGGGACGGATGGCAACCCTATATATAGGTATACCGACCGCGACCCTATGGCATATTACCATTCTGCACACGAAATAAAATCCATGATTAAATCCTGCCTTCTGATTGGTTAACACATTTGGAAGGAAAATTTAAATAAGGATATGATACGATAATGATATGCATATATTTTAAGCAGATATTAACTGACATTATATTGATTTATTACAATAGTCTTATATAATATAACGTTAATTATTTAATGTATTAATTATGCATTCATTTGGTGTAGGTACACATATTTAATACAAGTTCTTATATAACATCTTTTAAAAATATTATAACATATATTAAGTCTGGAAATAGAATGGGTAGTTATTTTTAGAACAAATTATGCTTATATGATAATATGATAACTATATTAAATGATATGTAATTAAAACATATATTTTGTTACAAAATAGAGTATTTAAGTGTTTTTAGTCTATTAGTTCTGGTTCATTTTTTTATTTTAATCCTACATTTCTTAAAATTAAATGATGATTCTTAAATTAACTTCTGATAATCTTTGTTTGGTCATTTAAAAACACTATAACTGTAATTAATGATGATATTACAACAATACGGTCAAATGTAAATGATTTATTGAGTATGGCTAATTGGATAGAAGAATTTTCTTTCAAAACTTGTACCAAGTAGAATGTTAGGACATCTGTTCCTAATGGTAAATACATTCAATGCAGGTTAGTCACCTTATTAACTTTTTTTTAATTGAAATCAGTTGCAAGTGGAAAAATGATTTCCTAACTGTATGATTTATGTTATTATTATTACGTATCTTATGCTGGGTTTACACATGCATGTTTCTAGTGGCGCCAGCGTGCACGCCAGTGATACTTGTACGCCAGTAAACGTTTACACGTTCCGTTTACAAGTTCCACTTTTATGCCGCCATTTCATTTTCTGTTGTGTGGTTTTCTGTAGCGCGGTTTGTACTTTTTACTTAAATACTAATTTATATTGATGATTCATTAACATTTTAATTATATTACTTAATTAAACTTTAGTAAATAAATAATTTTAAATGTCTATTGAAAAACGAAATCATTTCCGGCGTGCTATAAAAATAGTTACCAAACTTTTTATTGATGATATTCAATTAAAATTAGAAAAAAAACCGAAAAAAAGACGTACATGGATAAGACAATGGATTGCCAAAAGACACCATTTTGGAGCATCTGAGAACCTTTTGAAAGAAATTTCATTAGAAGACCCAAATTCTTTTAAAAATCATCTAAGGATGTCAACAAAACATTTTGAAACACTTTTAAAGTACGTCACACCATTGATCGAAAAGAAAAATACATTAATGAGAGACGCTTTACCAGCTACAATAAAATTGCAAATAACATTACGATATTTAGCATCTGGGGATTCGTTGGCTTCTTTACAATACTTGTATCGAGTACCAAAATGCACTATATCAAAATTCTTACCAGAAGTATGTGATGCCATCTTCAATGTACTTCAAGATTTTATAAAGGTAAGTTAAGTACTAAGTACTAAGTAAAGTCAAAACATTACATTTTATTTTATTTTTATTAGAGAAAAAGAAGTATTATAACGAATTTTAAAAACTACGAGTATAATAACAAATTAATTAAGAATATAATTGTTCATCCTTGTTCATTTAAAATGTGTGTAATTGCTTCAGCTATAATGTCTGACTGGGCATTTTGCGAATTTTCATTGCTGGAGTAAACCAAAGGATTAATTTGTGAGCTTACAGAATAAGTTGGACTAGCATAGCTGTTATAATTTGATGTAGTCGGGGAAAGTGATAAATTGTCTGTAATAGGAGACGTAAAATGACGTGGAGTTATTATTTTTTTCAAACGCTGTTGGGCCAAATAAGACTGTATATAAGACATTGATTCCAAAGCCAATTCTTCTGGAATTTTTTTCAACATGCATGCTATAATCCTACCAAAACATTCAAATTCGTTATCCTCTGCAGTTTTGTCCAATTTGGTCGATATTTCACGAAGTTCTTGTAAAGCTTTTTCTGTGCTATTTTGATTAGGTTTTGCAGCCAATTTGGCTCTTTTAGGCGCAACCACCAGTTTTGGAGCCGAAAGTTTTTCATTACGTTTATTATTTGGAGGGGGGGAAAAAATTGTTTCACTCAAATTATTCGACTCATCTACTTGCTCCATATTCTACAAGGTATTAACGTTATTTGTAGTTTCATCAGAAAAGTTACATTTTTCTCCCTGAATAAAACAATAGGAAATAAGTTTAAAAAATTTAAAAATTAAACTTTTTATTTTATAACTTTTGTAAAATTTGAATTTTATTTTGTAGGTCCCCAATACCCAAGACGAATGGAATAATATTATAAAGGGATTCTCAATAAGATGGAATTTTCCGTTCTGTGGTGGGGCTTTGAATAGTAAACACGTCGTGTTAAGAGCCCCATTCCATTCAGGATCAAATTTTTATAATTACAAAGGATCCTTTAGCATTATATTGATGGCATTAGTAGATGATCAATACTGTTTTAAATATATCGATGTAGGAGCTAACGGAAGGGCTTCTGATGGAGGGGTTTTTGCTAAATGTAGTTTGAAAAATGCAATAGAAAATAATTTGTTAAATATGCCATCTAATACAGTTTTGATAGCCGATGATGCATTTCCACTTCGAGAGTATTTATTAAAACCATTTTCTCATCATGGTACATTGACAGTAAAACAAAGAATTTTCAACTATAGAATTTCACGTGCTAGACGCATTGTCGAAAATGCATTTGGTATTATGGTTTCAAGATTTAGAATATTTGAAAAACCAATAGCGTTAAGTCCTGAAAAAGCAGATTTGATTGTAAAAGCAACGTGTGTTTTACACAAGTGGTTGCGAATGACATCTCCTTCATATTTATATAGAGGTAGTGTTGACGAAGAAGACCACGAAAATGGATTAATAATTGATGGAGCATGGCGAAAAGAAATAAGAGGACTCGGATTACCCGATTTGACTACTACTAATGAAAGCAATAACTACTCAAAAAATGCTGCAAGAATACGAAATAATCTGGCAGATTGGTTTATGGGAGATGGAGCTGTGCCTTGGCAAATGAAAATGATTAACCTTAAAAAATAGAAAAGTGTTTTAAATAATTTAACTACAATAAGCTGTTAATTTATGTATCATTCGTGAAAAATTGTAAAAAATTATAATAATATTAAAATTATATATTAATAATATTATTATTAATGTATAGGTTGTTGAAAAGACATCCCATAAACAGGGATTCTTTTCATAGACCTCAAAAAATTTAATTATAACATCACAATTCCACTTTCTTAATTTATTAGCCATCTCAAAAACACCACAGCAAAATTGTGTATCCAAAACAATGAAACATGCACTGGCGCACAAATAAGTTGGAGTTTTCTAACTTTTGAAATCAATGCATGCAATCATTTCACTTGCACGCCAGTAAATGTTTACACGTGCTTGTTTATTTTTAGTGGCGCGCCAATTGCAACTGGCGCCACAACAAACATGCACGTTTAAACCCAGCATTAGAAAACAATATATGTGTCATCCAGTGGCGCCGAAGTACAAAATTAAATGTATGGCAAGGATCTTCGAGTACCACCCACCCCACCTCACGCCAGTATTACAAAATCCACTAATTACATTTGAAACCTGTTGGCTGTAACTAGGGTTGTAAAATTTCATGAAAAATATTTTGTTTTTAATTTCAAGTGAACATTTTTAAAAGTTGGTTTATTGTATGAAATAAAAAAAATATGTAACATAGTTAAAACTAAAAAAAATATGTAACATAAGCTTAAATATACATAGTTAAATACATAATAATACACAAACATAGACATATAAAAAATCTTGTAATAATAGGTATTGTTTTAAAAAATAATAATGTATTGTTGATAATAAAAGCTCTTTATTTTTAATTTTTAATTACTTACACTTCCAATTTACCATTTACCTATAAAACTATTTTAATATTTAAAATATTCAAAATGGGTTTATATTTTTAACAATTCGGTTTTGGCTTATTTACTTTACAGGTATCATGAAAGTGTTTTAACTATATCTGATTGTCCTGTTGAAGTTTTTGCTAATGCTGGAATTAATCCAACATACAGAACGATACAACATTGGCATGACCAATGGAGGGTGTTAAATCTAGGACCACGTACTGGAGAAGGAGTTATCAAGGTATCAATATTATAATTTATAAAATAAAATAGGTAGGTATCCACTGTTTAGATGCATAAACAATACTTTCTTTTGCTCTGATATTTAAAATGTTTTTAAAAAATTCTAATACATTTATAATAATTATTACCAATATTTTCAATATTTAAAATGGAAATAACATTAGTTTAAATTTTACTTTAAATGGTAAATTACATTGACATATTTTATGGTTAATTTAATCCTTATTTAAAATTTAGATGTATACATAACATTTTAATAATTAATCAAAAAATGTATATATTTATCTTCTTACATAGGTACTTAGGTATTTATATTTAATAAAAAGTAATACAAAATTATAAAAAGTTAGTATAAAATCTAAATAATTACAAGTGCCTATATATTTGTTGCAACTTGCAATATCAAGTTCACCCCCAGTCATGAATTTTTTTTGTAATTTATAGTTTTTTTAATCTTAATTCCAAATAAATATAATGTAAAATTGATGAAACAAGTGGTTCAAATATTATATCATATATTAAGTCTGGAAATAGACAATGGTGTCTTTGTTATTGCACATATTTTGAAACTAAAAAAAGTAATAACTATAACACCATCACCATTCAAAATTATATGTATGCATTAATGTTATGAATTTATAGGTTATTGATGGTAAAATAGATTTTTTACACAACATTTAAAAATAATTAATAAATATAATAATAAAACATGAATTATGAGTTATATAATAATTAAATAACTCTGTCGAACTCTGGCCGAAATACACTGATCTAAACAGAAAAAATGAAGTAATTCTTAATCGACTCAGAATCGGTCACACAAAACTCACACACGGACATCTCATGGCAAAGACGGATCCACACCTATGCCCAACATGCAATACAAACTACTCCATTAAGCATATCATTATCCACTGCCCAAACTTCAACGAAGCAAGAAAAGATCTCAACATCCCAGAGAACCTGTACGAAGCAATTGGTCCATTTTCAAACTTCCATAACATAATACTATACTTAAAAAAAATTGAATTGTACAATAACATAATTATTTATATATACTTACTTATTTAGATATTTGTAAAATAATGTATCAAAAAATGTTTATTCATATTAGGTACCTAGGTACTATTATACTACTATTATTTGAAATTTGAATAAGTATGTATGCTATTTTGTTTTTGTTTTTGATGATTATAATATGCATAATGCATATAGGTTATGAATTATTATTTCTATTTTTATATAATATAATGTTTTTTACCTATTCAAAAATATGAAATATATTCATTTAATTAATTTAAGTAGACTACATAAATACAAATTTATATTACTTTACTTATATTAATACCTTTTGTATCGACATATCTTTGTGAAACTGCATTTTCACAGCTTCAAATTATAAAAAATAAACATAGATCATGCATTTCATAACAGTCTTTAGAAACAAACTTGCGTATTTCAGTTTCAAATATCATACCTGACATAAATATACTATGCAAAAATATGCAAGCACAACCGTCATATTAATAATGAACAACATTTTTTTTATTATTATTATAGCCTTTGTTTGAAACCAAATCATAAACATTATTACTAATACTACAATATTTTTGTTTTGTTTTATAATTATTACCATTTTTTTTTTTTGTTTATATATGTTTAAACTTTAATAATATTATAAAATTGTTTCAAAATATATTAAAAAACATTTATTTACTATACATTTTAATAATTTACTTGTGTGAAATAGTGCATGTAATTTAAGTATATAATTTAAAAAAAAAAAATTAATGATTTTGATTAAGGGGGGGCCTTAGCAGTTTTACATTAAATTTAGGGAGGCCTACGACAAAAAAGGTTGAGAAGCACTGGTGTAAACGATGGGTGCCAGTCACCTGCCAATTCCAGTCGCCACATGCCAGTGACCTTCCAGCTAGCATGGCAGCAACTGGTAGCGTGTACGATTTACAGTAGGTAGAAAAGGGGGGTTCTAAAGCCTCGATTACACAGAGCGATTTTACACGCTAGTCGCCGGCGAATTGACTCGCTGCGACTAAAGTCGCTCAATGTAATCGGTCTAGTCGCTTACTCGCCGCGTGAAAAACACTCGCTACTCGCTCGCGATTAAAGTTGACGGCCGGGCTACTTTAGTCGCTAGTCGCTGGCGTTTTTACACTCCTGCGACTTGGTGTAATCGAGGCTTAACACACCAGCCCGCCGCCGCCACCCAATCGTTCACGTGGCCTATCTATAATATACCCCTTCTATATTTTTTCCATTTTTCTTCACGCCGCCCGATCGTTTAAGTAGCCTACCTATATTATACTCCTTCCCTTTATTTTAGGAAATACTTATGTAAATGCATATGAATGCAAAAATATCATGGACTGAGAAAATTACCAATATTGAAGTACTGCGTAGAATGGGAAGGGGGAAATAATTAATGATAACAGTCAAATGCAGAAAACTCCAGTACTTAGGACATATTATGCGGAACAAGAGTAGATATGAACTTCTCCAATGTATCCTACAAGGGAAAATAAATAGCAAAAGATCACCTGGAAGAAGAAGAAGAACATCATGGCTAGCCAACCTCAGAACATGGTTCGAAAAAAGTTCAGTAGAACTATATTCCGGAGCGCAACTAATAGAACTCGTATATCGATGATGATCGCCAACATCCGAAACGGATCGGCACACTAAGAAGAAGAGAAGAAATGCATATGATATTCTGAATTCGGCGGCAAAAAATAGTACGAAAATAACCCACTGGGATCTCTGGGAATGTGCATGTTTGTGGTGTTTGCGCAATCTCCCGATAGAAATTTGATAAGGCACCGGGAGCGTAAACAACACTATTGATAACTGAAAATTAACAAATTGCAATTTACCTTACGAGTTAATGCGATCAGTATCTTCAGATGTACTGTTTTAACGTTAAAATATATGTACATTTTCTTTTTTTTAAATTGTTCCTGATGGTCGAATAATTTTCTTTTTGTCTGTTGTATATTTAAATCGTACACATAGAGCTGGTACTTGTTACTTTCCAGCAGAGTACAAACAATGGCGCCGGATCATTATCGATTTGCAGAAAGTAAGTTTTTTAAAATACAGATTTTTACTGCCGACATTAAAACAGTTTACTGTATTTGGGTTACCAGCTTGGTGAAACGTATGATGTTCAATTTTGTAATAACCGTCCAAAATATATCTTAATAAAAAAATAAGTAATAATTGTTAGAATTAATAAAAAATATTAATTCAAGATATGGTTTTTTGATTCAAATCATGTTAAACTGTATGGTTTACTGATGAATTCTACCATGTATTTCTTCGTTCCATATGTATCTAAACCTTTGAGGACATCCAACGACTCACTTATTTTTTTTATCTTAGAGTCAAACTTTGACTGACTATCCGTCTGCAATGGATCAAAAACCATTAAAAAAACAAGACGGAACCTGGGCGATAAATGACATTGAAAAAGCAGAAACCTTTAGAAATCATCTTGCAGACGTGTTCCAACCAAACCACTATACTACCCTCCCACCTACAAGCGCAATCAATACTTTTTTAGACAGTCCTCTGCCTCTAACCTTGCCTCCTAAATGCTTCTCCCCATCAGTTATCAAAACTTTCATAAAAAAATTTCCATTAGGTAAATCACCAGGATTTGACTTAATTACGGCAGAAGTGGCTCGCAAACTTCCAAATAAAGCCATTACTCAGCTAACACATATTTTCAATGCAATCTTAAAACTATCATATATTCCAGCACAATGGAAATTTTCAATTATAATAATGTTCCCTAAACCTAACAAACCAACAGACAACCCAGGCTTTTATCGTCCAATAAGCTTACTTCCCTTCTTCTCTAAACTATTGGAAAAACTAATCTTAAAACGTATTTATCCAATTATCACTGAAAATAAAATAATCCCCAATTCTCAATTCGGATTTCGGCAAAAACATTCGACAGTACATCAAATCCATAGATTAGCTGATGCCATTGCGTGCTCACTGGAAAAAAAACAATACACTTCAGCTGTATTCTTAGATGTGTCCCAAGCATTCGATAAAGTCTGGCATCCTGGACTATTATACAAATTAAAAAAATCCTACCTCCTTCTTACTACCTTCTTCTAAAATCTTATTTAAACGAACGTTCCTTTGCCGTCAGCTCGGGCACAGAAATCTCTAACATCTCTCCGATCCTAGCTGGTGTACCTCAAGGTGCAGTTCTATCTCCCACACTATATAACTTATACACCGCAGATCAACCAGTACATCTGGATACATCAGTCGCCGAATACGCAGACGATAAAGTTATTTATTCCACTCACACTGACCCTTCAACTGTCTCGACATCACTACAAAATCATCTCGACCTACTTTCTCCTTGGTACTTCCAATGGCGCATAAAAATAAACGAATCTAAATCAGTCAATACCACATTTACCCTCAAAATGCAACAACCCCCTCCAATATCGCTAAATAATGAAATAATCCCTAATTCGGACACGGTCAAATATTTAGGATTATACCTTGATAAAAAACTCAACTGGGCCAAACACACTCACATGACCAAACTAAAACTAAATCGAAGACTCTCTATTCTCCGTAGTATTATGGGCAAAACCTCAAACCTCAACCTAAAATCTAAAATTAACTTGTACAAACTATTAATAAAACCCATTTGGACCTACGGAATTCAACTATGGGGAGCCGCCAAAAAAACACACATAAACAAAATTCAGGTGGTCCAGTCAAAAACTCTCCGACTCATCACTAAGGCCCCTCCATACGTCTCGAATGAGACACTGCACACTGACCTGCGCATACCATATGTCAATGAGGTCGCAAAGAACCACTACTTTAAATTCCATAAAAGACTACAAAACCACACAAATCCCCTCATTAACGAACTTTCAACACACTTCCTTCCGGGTAACACGGCAAGGAGACTCATGCGTAAGTGGCCCAGAGACTGGTTAGCATAGTATAATAATAAAACAAAACAATTTCTCGCCGAAGTGCTGTTGATGGACAGTTTCTTCAATTCAAAATTTCATGTAAATAATAATAGTGTTACATATAAATTTAAAATTGTTTGTTTGTAGTAATTCTGTTATATAATCAATTTTATCTATTAAGCTTATTGTACCACGAGTACAGATTGTTTAAATTCTAATTCAAAAATAAAAAAAAAAAGATTTAAAAAACAATTTATTTTCTTATGTTAAATAATGTATTTAAAAAATTATTTAACTATTGGATGAAGTAGTTATTTTTTTTTTGTTTGTAAGATCTCAGGCATTAATCACAGGTGAATTATTTTTTTATCTTAAGAGCATTAGTCTTCACAAATCTGCTTCATCTTATTTTTGTACTTGTATATGAATTTGGTGTTCTTATTTATTTATTTGTAACAAATTTGACGGCCCAATGTCCTTAAACAATATGAAAAATAGAAACAAATACAACAGACTTTTGAAAATTTAAAAAAAACAAACAATTTCACAGCTTATAATGTAATAATAATAATAATATAATAAATCAAAATAACTTCATTGAGTGTATGTATTTTTAAGAAATTATTCTTTATTAATTCTATTAATTATGCATGGATATTGGATATGTTTGGTGACCTTGTGACGTTGAATAGAAGTTGACGGATGTGAGAGTAAATTACGAACAATTGAGGTTTTACTCTGTTTTTAGTGTTCACACTTTTGTATCTTACTATTTGATTTTATAAAAATAAACTCTAAAAGAGTGGAATTTGTTTTTATCTTATATATTTTTATTATTTATTTTTGAATATTGTCTATTATTTATTTCATATTGTTATATGGTCATATGATCAATGAAGTATAGGTATCCAGATTGATTAATTTATTGAAACTGCTGGTTTTTATTTAAAACTGAAATAGTAAATATGTTTATTAATATGTTGTTATAGAGTAGTGTTGAACCCAGTTTACTCCTTTTTAAATATTGAATCGCCCTTAATGATTTAATTTTTTGACTAAAAAATCAATTGATATTGCATTTTAATAAATAATTACATTTTTTTCAATCAGGTGATAGTTTACTATGTTATCATGGACCAATGTTATATGAAGCAAAGTGTTTAAAACGGCGGAAGTCAAGTGATGGTAAAGCACAATATTTTATTCACTATAAAGGCTGGAACAGTAAGTGGGAAGAATGGGTTGACGACGATCGTGTTTTAGCTGTAAACAATTCTAACATGAACAAAATGGCGTTATTAAAAGAAATTCAGTGCGTAGATAATTATTAATTATAAATCCCAATAGTCTGTTAAAAAAAGTTAAATGTTTTGTCTATAGTACCAACTCAAAAAAGGGTGCATCAAAACGTTCAGTATCTCTGGTTAGAGAAGAAAGAGTTCGCAATACAACTCCTGTGAGAGGAAGAAAGCGTAAACTTTCTGAAATATCTTTTGAATTAAATCAAACAATAAATTTTCCATCTCCATCAGAACTTAAACCAAAAAGACGAGGTAATTTATCTTTATCTATATATTTATTTTGTATTCAGCATTTATCATTAAAAACGCTTTTATTTGAATAGGCCGACCTCCAAAACTTCTAACTCCTAAAATCGAACCTGATCAAGATACTGAAGTATCGAAAGTAACTGAAGTATCTAAAACATCTGTAGTAACAAGAGGAACTGAAGTATCTAAAGCAGCTGGGGTATCTGAAGAAATTAAAGCATCTAAAGCAATTGCTATTAAGACTGAAACCAAAAATCAAGCAGTATCTAAAACACCTGAAATTACTAGGGCTTCTAAGGCTAAACTTATAACTCCTAAAATCGAAGCTGATCAAACTAATGAAGTATCTAAAGCAACTGGAGTATCTAAGGCAACTGGAGGATCTAAAGCAACTGGAGTATCTAAAGCAACTGAAGCATCTAAAGCAACTGGAGTATCTAAAACACCTGAAATTACTAGGGCTTCTAAGGCTAAACTTATAACTCCTAAAATCGAAGCTGATCAAACTACTGAAGTATCTAAAGCAACTGGAGTATCTAAAGCAACTGGAGCATCTAAGACAACTGAAGAATCTGAAGATATTAAACCAACTGGTATTGAGACTGATACCAAAACTCAAGCAGTTGAAATAACTGAACCAAATGAAGTAACCATGGCAGTTGAATCAACCATAGCAGGTGAATTAACAACGGTAGTTGAATCAACTACAGCAGTTGAACTCACTACAGCAGTTGAATCATCCACAGTAGTTAAAGAAACTACAGCAATCGAAGAAACTATAACAGCCAATGAAACTACAGCAACCAAAGAAGTTGAAGAAACTTCAGCAGTCAAAGAAACTACAGCAGATGAAGACACTTCAGCAGTTGAAAAAATTCTATCAGTTGGGGAGACTACAGCAGATGAAGAAAGTACAGCCACTGAAAAAACTACAGCAGCTGAAGAACGTATATCCACTGAAGAAACTATAGCAACTGAAGAAACTATAGCAACTGAAGAAACTATAGCAACTGAAGAAACTATAGCAACTGAAGAAACTATAGCAACTGAAGAAACTATAGCAACTGAAGAAACTATAGCAACTGAAGAAACTACAGTACTTGAAGAAACTATAGCACCTGAAGAAACTATAGCACCTGAAAAAACTACAGCACCTGAAAAAACTACAGCACCTGAAGAAACTATAGCACCTGAAGAAACTACAAAACCTGAAGAAACTGCAGCACCTGAAGAAACTATAGCACCTAAAGAAACTACAGCAAATGAAGAAATTACAGCAACTGAACAAACTATAGAAACTATAGAAACTGAAGAAAGTACAGCAATTGAAGAAACTATAGCAGATGAAGAAATTACAGAAGCTGAAGAAACTGTAGTGGTTGAAGCAACTAGAGCAGTTGAAGAAACTAAAGTAGCTGAAGGCACTACAACAATTTATACACCTACAGAAACTACAGAAATTGAAGAAACTAATGTAGTAAACGAGGCTACTGAATCAATTGAAGAAAGTGATGATAATAAAGATACTATTGCTATAGATTCAACTGATGAAACTGACGAAACTGAAGAAAAGAGTGAACATTTAACATTTTATTCAGATTCTGAAGAAACTGAAGTAACTGAAAGTAGTGTAGACTCTGATGATTTTGATGCTGAATATGAACCTGATGTGATTGTTAAACGTGAAGTTGACCAAGATGATGAATTTACAATCCCAGCTCCAGTTCCAATTGTAAAGACAATACCAGTAATAAACATACCACATGTGTTAAAAGAAAGGCTTGCTTTTGATTATCTTATGACTACTCAAAAAAATAAAGTATAAGTTAAATAAAACCTTACAATGTACACAGTTTTATAATCTGATTTCCTTGTTTTTAGGTTTTAAAATTTCCAGCTGAAAATACTATAAAAAAATTGATCTTTGATTATCAGTCCGAAAATTCTAAGTTAAAAGAAAAATCTAATTGGTAAATGTTTAATTACTAATCAGTAGTCAATATTATTTTAAATATATTATGTTATTATTTTTTTTAGGGAAAGATCGTATAATATTGGTCTTACTTTGATACAGTATTTCAACATCCTAATACATAAAATTTTGTTGCACCAGAAAGAAAATGAATATCGGATGCAGAGAAAGGTAATTTAAAAAATTACCAGAGAATTATGTAATTTGTGAAATATTTGGGCTTTTATTTTAAAACACTGGATAGTTTTTTAAATATAAATTATTGCCTGATAATAAATATTAAATAAAATAATTACCAAGCCTAAATTTACAACTTTTAAAATAAAGAAATGCAGTAACACTTACTTAAGACGCTTTCCCGCATAAGATGCTGTTTTCTGTCGGCCTCTAAACATTTCTGATACTAGTCAATGTAAAACCACCTGTTAAGACACTGGGTTTTTAAAAGTGAAATAATAAAAATTTGATTTGCTTACTTATACATGTACTTATCGTGTTTTGTCGTTTTATTTTGTAGCATCACCTATTTTTCCATGATTTAATTTTTCATATCAAATTATGAAGTTTAATATAGAATAGTTTTTTATCAAATGTTTTGTGTTATGATTTTGTTAATGCTAGTTCTAGTGATATAAAACGTAAAGTGCTATTGATTTCGGACAAACTAAACGTTTTGAAGAAATAGGATATTGCCAGGGCTGGGCAGTATCTTAGATACTACTATTTAAAATACATATCTGAGATATAATTGTATATTATATCTTGTATTGAGACACATTACTTTTGTGTATCTTGAATTATGTAATTAAATACATTTTCGATTTGTATCTAGTATCATTTTATGATTAAAGATACTATATGCATTCAAAAATTATGTAATAATAATAATTAATAGCTTTGATTAAAGTAACTGGTGTCTATAATATATTATATATATATAATATATCATTATTTGTCGGTATTCACTCGATAAATGAACAACTTACACAATATTTACTCATAGTAATGCATTTCTTATCGGTTATTGTTTCAATATTGGTACAATAAGTATATTATTTTTAATCAGTAAATTAAAAAATATTTATAAAATATAACAAATGTTTAATCTCTTCAGCTGCTGAGCTTATTCATTATCTGCATATAGATCTAGTATGTCAGATGTACTTTCAAAAACTAGTTTCTTTAAAAGGTAACCAGGAATTTATTTTAAAACATGGGATATAAATTACTGTTTCTATAATACTACATATAATTTACTTAAATTTAAACATTTAATAGTTAATAAATAAACATTTCTAATTTCTAAATATATACATATATTTTTATTGTATCTAATGTAAATGAATAAATATATAAATATTAATAAATGTATAAAGTATCTTGTATCTCAGCTACCTATATTTCGTATCTAGCATTTTTAAAAATATCAAAATATCTTGTATCTAGTATTTAGATACTAATTATAAATGTATCTTGTATTTCGATACTTTGTTTGAGGTATCTAGGCCAGTCCTGGATTTTGCTAATGAACTCCTTCCACCTTAAGAACTTTTTTGAAAAATATACATGACATAAAACAAAGCAGATTTGTAGGTGGGAGCAAACAACAAAAAGTGAAACGCATAAAGTTTGAAGAGTTGGAAAATATTTTAATTGAGTGGTTTCAACAAGCTAGCAATTTTCTATATTAATAAAAATGAAAAAGAATAATAAATAGGAAAAATAATAATGTAATCAAAATATGTGTGTACGTATTTTTTTTTAAATTAAATTTAATAGAAATAATGATAATAAATGTTTACATTTAAAAGTTAAAACCTATTAAATTATGTTCAATTAATTGTGTTTAAATGTTTCAATTCATTTTTTAAATTTTAAAATGTTTTTTTTTTTTTTTAATTCTTGCATAAGACGCTCTAGGGGGCAGGTTCCTTGAAGAGAGTCTTAAGTGAGTTTTAGTGTATGTAACTATTTTATTTATAAATAGACAGTAGTACATATTTTAAAGAAATATATTATAAGACAATTACGTCATAATTGATAATTTAAGTATTAAATAGATAATTATTGTTATTTGAGATTGGAGTTTATCTTAAATAATTATATTCGACTAAAAATATGTAAATGTCCTTATTAAATAACCCAAATTGTCAAAAAAAAAAATTAAAATAAATTTACATTTAAAATTTTGGATTCAATAATCTAAAATTAATTTTATATATTATGCGTTTTTTATTAATATACAATCTTACTATTTTTTTAATATATGTCAATAATCATGTTACCTGATTACTCATAATGTAAAATAAAATATTGAATCTTTAGTATTTTAAATATGTTATTAATTAATACTATAAAATAATAATTATTTTAAAAAGATAACTTATGTATACATAATTGTTCTATTATTAGTATTGATATCTGTATTGTTCTATTAATTTTTATGTTTCTTTGATAGGCAGAAAAACATCTGATTTATCAAATTAAATCTCGTAAAATAAAATCATTCCAATTCAAAAAACTCTTGTATCCCAGAAAATTATGGCATCATGTGTATGGACCTACTCATCTACTGCGGTTATTTGGTTAGTATCAAAATAAAAATATAATATATTTTTAATATTTTTTTATGTTACAACTATTATGTTCTATTTATTTTAAATTATTATTTTTTTTTTTATTTTATAACTAAGCCTTGGCAACTTGACCATTGGCAGATATTTGGTTTTTTTTTTTTTACATTTATAGATATTGATAACAGTCTTTCTTAGATATTTCATCGATACATTTTACATTTTATACAATTTTACAATATGTTTTCATAATTTCCATCTTTTATAAATTTGAGTGTGTTTCTGATGGCTGTCTCGTCTTAAATTATTACTCTACAGTATATTATTGAAAAATCCATTAAATAAAAATTGGTCATATAAGTTTACTTGATTAAGTAAAATACTGGCTCCAAGTGTAAATTCTTTTTTTGTGTTAGTCATATTATTTGAATGCAGTTAAAAGCAAAAGCAAAGATATATTGTTTTAAATTGAAGCAACAGTAAGTGTAGAATACTCGTATATCTTTTTTCTACTTTTTATAAATGTGAAAATGAATATAACTTAATATTAAGTAAAAACAAATATAATTAAATTAATAGTTTACATTTAAAAATAGTATATATTTCATAATATTTATTAATTTAATTCAATAAGATACAATGCTAAGAAAAACCCCAGCTTTGATACTGTTTTGGAAACAGATTTCTTCTCATTAAATCAAATTAAAGAGTAGTATTTTTGTTGTTTTCCAGCGTAAATAAAGCTTAAACTGATAATTATAAAAACAACTTAATAGATAATCAGAAAATAAGTCATTTTATTATTGTTTAAAATTTTATTGAACTTATATAAACATTTGTTTTTCAGTTCAATTGCCTCAATTTTTATCAGACTACATTTATACTGATGAACAATTATCTTTAATTTCTAAATATTTGGAAGGGTTTTTGAAGTAAGTATACATTTTTAACTATCAAATTTTCGTTGATGAGTATTTCAATCTAAAACTTATTTTCAAAGTTTATTTTCAAAGTAAATAAAAGTTAAGTTTAAAGCTATTATAAAGTAATTGATTCATTATTTATTTTTATTTTTTTGCAACCGACATAATTGTTGAAATATTTTTGGTCAATCATAATTATTTTAACTTTTTTTGCTTTATTTATATAATAAGGACCTAGTAAAAATATATTATTATTGGCTCTTAACCATAAGGTTAAACTTAAATTTCTTTGTTAATTTCTTGTTCTTGTTTTGTCATAAAAATGACCTATTGTACATATGTTTGTATAGATTGTAATTATATTCAAATGAAAATGATAAAAATTTGTAATCTTTTACGCTGTGATTTATTTGTCCTGTTCAACATTTTTAAACCGTCATATTAATAACATTTTTGTTTTTCAGGTATCTTGAAATCAATTACGATAAATATTTTTCATGTGATGACTATATAGACATGGGAAGTGGGTCCTAAGAAATCATATTTTATTATTTAATATTTGACTATTAATTATATTAATATGTGAATATAAATATAATATAAATACATTGAATTTATGTATCAAACTGAATTATTTGTTTAAATAATTTAAAATAATTTATTGGTTGACTCTATATTATTCTTTTAGCAATTATGTCAACAATATTATTGAAATTTATTTCCTACTCATCTCTAATCAGCCCTCTAATTTCCCTCATTACCAATATTTGACATATATGCTATACCCTTTTTTTTTTCTTGTTTGAACCGAGGATCTGGCGAGAACAGTTTATCACAGTACTTTCATCCATATGCCATACCTTATAGTATTTATCTTTTCCAATTCCATACCTTAATTTGAATATGATATACTATAAATGCATAATAAATAACTGCACAAGGCTAATAGTCTATAAAAATTATTTTTTTCTTTTGAACATGTCTCATTATAATCCAGTATTATATACTACATATATGCTATTATTAATTGTTTAATCAATGATATAGGTATCATAATATCACTATTCTGTATTTTATACTATTATTATACTCGTATGTACATTATTGTAACTGATGTGCCATCATATTTTTATAAATAAAGGTACTAAAATTTAAAATAAAAAAATAAAAACTCTATCTTATATTTTACTTTGTTTAGTTGATTTATTAATTTATATTGAAGTATTAAAATCCTATGTACAAGAACATTAATGCATGTTATTTATCATTAATAATATTAGATGATTATTTGAGTACTATGGTTTGTTATTATTTTCTATTTTTTAAGAAAAATAACTGCACATGAAATTTAATTACATTTTTTAATCTGTTCCTTGGAAAGCCTTTAACTTGAAAATCACAGCGTTAAATGTTCAAAAATATTTCCAAATACATCATTGAAACCCAAGTTCTATTCGACTTAGTATAATGAATGATCTAACATTATGCTTTGGCACTAGCCACTAGTAATAAATTAAAGTATGCCATTTTCTCTGTAGATAATAGGACATTGATACCTTGTGTTGCCAAAAAACGTGATTCTACTAATTCAGAACAAATTCACATGAAAATTGTAGGGTTTTGTATGCCTTTAATATTAAGTAAAATATTTAGAAAAAAATACTCTTCGCACAATTTGAAATGTTATGATCAAGTTCTAGCAAATGCATATTTTTTTTAGTTCGTCCTAGAACATCCAAAGTAAAATACAAACTTGTTTCACACTTATCTGATGTATGAAATTTTATTTTCCTATTTTTTTGCATATTTACGGTTTTAATTGCTATTTTGCTAATTTTGGGTTTTTAGTGATTTTTCGGGGTATATTTTCACATATAATCACATTTTGTTGAAAAAATGATTTTACCAGGTTATATTATTACAAATATTTAAAATATTGGAAATAAATAGGCCCCAGCCTATTTTCATGGATTGATATATAGGTAATAATATTTGTTTTTTTTTTCTATTTTTCAACATAGGTATGAAGATTATATCCATTCTCAGATATCTTAAACTTCAGTAAAAAGTGTCATACACAAAAGGTATCTACTTATGTACTTATGTATACTTATATATACTTCTGAATCGGCATCTTAATTACAGCTGTTTACTGTTAAACCTTAAACGGGAACCTATAATAGGTTATATTTATTTGAAAATAAAATATGTAGTCGTGACTTAAAATGTTTCCAAGTAAAATTATAAATAAAATAATATTGGCAATAAAGACATTTTAAACCAATTTGCAAGTGCTATAAACAAAAAAATACCATTAATATATTCAAACATTAATAAAAAGTAGACCGTTAAATTTTTTTTTTTTCATTACACTCATGTTACAGATAAACAAAGTTGTATTAGTAATTAATGTTTAAAAAACTGATAGTAAAATATAGTGATAGCTGTATAGAATTTTGAGTAGACAATTTTTATGATTGACATACTTGGCTCATAATAGTGGAGTAGGTCCAATGTATTCTTTGTTTTGCTAAATATCATTGTGTTATGAATTATGATGGTAAGGGTGATGGTTGGTTCCTACAGACTATTTTAATTTAACAGTTTTGGTAGGTATGAGTGGTGGGAGGACTATAGCTCCTCCAGAATGTTAACCCTAGTTGTGCCTATGCCATAAGAAATAAAGAAAACAAGTACACTATTCCAATATTCAAGTACGCTATAAGAATTAAAGACAAATAAAACATAATTTTCATATCAGGTCGTTAAGGATTTTTAAGTTACAATTGCCAGAAAAAAATGTACAAGCAAAAATTACAAGTGCTGTTATCAATTATACTGTGTTGTATAGAATATTTAATCTATGGTAACAATGTAACACTAATATATGCCATAATAGTATACATCTTATGCAAATAATTTATAATTCTGGTTTGAAATTTTTTTTTTTACAAAAAATGTACATCAGTTACTTGTATTAATAATATATAATTATATTTTTTTTAACAATGCATTTTAACAAACATATAATTGAATTTAAAATAATAAAAAAATATTCATCATTTTAGTTTTCTGTAGTATATTAAATATTAATCAGTTTTAATCGATCATACTTCAATTTGTATTGGTTTTCAGTCTTACATTAATCAGCCTTTAATAACACAATTTGTATATCCTAAAATGTACACAATGTTTTTAGTAAAAGGCCCAAATATAATTATAATAATTAGATGTTACCGAGGATAAAGTAAAAAAATAGTTAAGCCTATTATGAGCATTAACTGGTAAAACTCAGTTTTATCAAGTCATTTAGTGATTGGACTTTTATGGTAATTTACTATAGGTTCTATAGTTCATACTATAAAATAAAATTCAAAATTGATTGATTTCTACATACAATTAATTGTAGTTTCCAACTACCTTCAAGTATATGTAAAAAGAAAAATATGTACTCTTAAAATAACAATATATTTATGATTATTAACAAGGAAACAGAAATGTAGTGATTCACTGAGTCAGAACTTGACTATTTTAAATAACCAATAAATAGAAGTATAATAGTCGAAATAATAAATAATATGACAAATATAAATTTAAAAACTTATGTTGACTGTCTAAATGAAAATATTCCTACAATGGACCCATAAAAATTTATCAAACAACTATAAACATTTTACACTCAGGTGTTACATTTCTTATCTGTTGCTTTGATGGGATTGAGTGGTACGTTCCAATCTTTCAAAACGTTTACGAGCATTTTTAATGTTTAATAAAGTTGCAGCCGATGGAATTCGTGGATCAGATATAATAACCATAATATAAGTGTTGGTAGTAAATAAATCTATAAATGCTGCAAAGTTGGAGTTTCTAACTTCCATGCTTTGAAATTGAGCAGCAACCTTACTACAACTGAGCTTAAATTGTTTAATGATATTGGACACTTTTTCAAATCTATGAATATCACGATGTAGATTACGTTGACAATGAGATATGACAAGGAACGTGGCGCGTTCAAACAATAAAACTTCATCCCCATCCATTAGTTCAGCAAACAGTTTTAAGCTTTGTTCAAGTTCTTTGACATTTGGTATTAATTTATACACAATTGAAGACCAAGCTCTGTACAATGTTTCATCCCAAATAGATGTCTTGAAACAAGTACACTTTACCGGTTTAGACATGTTAATGATTTCATTTTCTCGCTCGGAAAATATTTTGTCCCTTTGGTCTTCTTGCAGCAAATCCATTTTATGTATCAAACAGAATACCTTGGCACACGGAGAGTTTTCATAAATCGCACTGAGACATGTTTGGTAATATCTTAAATCTCGTTTGAGTTCCTCGTCTCGGCTTTCCACGTCAAACACGTAAATAAGCACTTCTACATTGCGAAAGATATTCTCTCTTTGACTGACAAAATAGTTCTCCATGAAAGCTTCTTGTCCTCCGCAGTCCCACAAGTTGAGCACTAGGTTGCCCAGAAAACGTACGTGAGAGTGTTCAACATCTATGGTAGCTCCCAACCGCCTGGTGTCCTTCGCTATGTAGTTGGCGAAGATGATCGAACGCATGCTGGTCTTGCCGGAACCGCTTTTGCCCATCAACAACACCTTTTTCTTCATTTCAAATCTTCGTCCACACACTCGCACGGGGCGTAAATCACGAAACGTCGGCGGCAAAACGGAAATCGGGTCGAAGCGTACTCGTCCACCACCGCGGTTCAATCACACCGAAACGCAACGCGGATTGAAAAGTGTTTGCCCAGCAAGTAAGATTGGACTTGGAACATCGGCCGGTCGAGAAATTGAGTATTGACCGTCAGTACGTGTGTCGTTGGTCGTTACCGACGAGCGTAGAGTCCATTATCTGTGTTACCGAGTCTCAACGTTACAATTCGTTTTTCTATTATTATTGTTTTCCGTGTGGCCGTGACCGTTAACAAGACCGGCGGCGCGAATGCGCGATAACAGCCGCCGTTTACCCGCGGCTGCGGCGACCGACGGTGATAACGAATTTTGAGGTTAGTCATCGTCCGACGTAATATGATTTACGAGCGTAACGACTAACGGCCATTTCGCCAATTCGCGCGACATCAACGTGAAAGCTTTGCCGTCGAGCTCTGCGGTCCCTGCTCTGTTCTTCCCGTGTACTGCCGTTACCGCGCGATTCGCGAACCACCGTCAATCGTCCGTTCCCGGTGCGCGTCGCCATGTTATAGTCTGTCGGTTTTTGTATAAATCGTCCACTCCATCACCACCATGTTCTCCGTCAAATCGCTGTCGCTCGTCCTCGCCGTCCTCTGCGTCGGTGGCTCGTCAGGTTCGAAACTCAACGTTCCCCGTGTGCTGTTGCCCGTGTTCGACGCGTTCACGGTGAATTTCAACATAGAAGTTACGGACGACGGATGCTACAAATGGTTCGTGCCTACCCGAACGTTTTGAGTGTGGGGACCGACGGTAATTCAATGTTTTTCCAGGTCGATATTCCGCGGGGACAGCATCATCAAGCTCGTCCCGTTGGACGTGAATCCATCATTAGGATGTTCAGGCAAAGCTTCTGTGTCCTCCTTGTCAAATGAGAAGGTGCGTCAAATAGCAATCATCTTCGCAGAAGATGCCAACTCTGGCGAAACAATTCGTTGCGACGTCATTGTTGATACTATAGCATCTCTGCAGATTGTCACTAAGACCAGAGAGTTGTTTGTTGGAGACGCACCAGAATTGTTTGAAGTATCTGCATTTGATGATCAAGGTACTCTCCTAGTTTATCATTTTTAAATACCTAATACATCTTCTGAATGATTTTTTACTCTAGATATTTATTACTTTGGAATATTGATATATTACTCTATATTTAACTTAAGTTTCGACTTAAAATAATTTTTTCTTTGATTATCTTAATTTGTTAAAGTATTAATTGGTTAAGGGAATTGCATCCCATGATTTTCTGTCTCTGTTTTATCATACACGCAACATAGGGACTGGGACGTTTTCTATTTCCAACGTACCAATATTAATCAATTACTGCGATATGTATTTTAAAAACTGATTCAAATCTAAAAAAATATAAGAAAGTCAATCCAAAGAAGACTTAAGAAAAATTTAAATCTGTTATCAAAATCCTTATTACTTTTGATTGATTGGTACATTGAAAATAGAAAATGTCTAAATTCCTATGTTGTAATTACTAATCATGCCTTGCAATCCCCTTAACTATAAATATTCAATATTTATGTGAAAATATAAAGGTACTTGGAAACCATTCATTGATAATATTTAATAAATTAACTTTGCAGGGTTTTAGCTATAATTTTTTTTTTTTAGGAAATCAATTTACTACACTAGATGGTGTAGAATTTCAATGGTCATTAAAAGTTCTAAGAAATCCAATTAATAAAGTCTTACAATTCATATCATTCAAAGATTCTTCATACCGAACACCTCCAGATCTCTTTGAGCTAGACCAGAAAAATAGACAGGGTCATATGATCCTTGTTGAAGGAATAAAGACTGGTACCGCATTAGTATGTCTATTTATATTTATTTAAAAAATAAATATCTCAATTTTGAATTAATAACTATTTCAGGTTTCTGTAAAACTATCTGCATCTGAAGAACCCTCTACACAAGTTGAATTATCGGTCATTGCAAATTTAAGACTTGAACCGTCACATGTTGTCATCTTACCTGGTGATCTTATCCAAATAGATATTTTTCAAGTAATTGATTTATTTTTTATTTTATTTTTTTTAGCTATAAACATTTGTTTAAACATTTTATTGTGAACATTGTTTTAATTAGATTCAAAATGAAAAATTAGTAAAAATTCAACTACCCTCCAATCAATATCATATTGAAACTGATCCATCTACAAATTCTGACCTACTGAAGATTGAAAATGATTCTGGCCTCTTCCAAGGTATTAAAAGTGGCCAAGTCAGGCTAAACTTAATAGATAACCACGCTGAATCCAAAAATGATACTATTCCTAAATCTATCAGCAGTTTTGTTAGTATCTCCAAAGCAGATTACTTGTCAATTGTTGTTAAACCTTACAAACGACATAATTTGATTATTGATAATTTATATGAACTGGAAGTTCATTTATTTAACAAGTATAGTATATTTCAAATGAATGAATTTTGTTTTTATTCTTTAATTCCTTTTTTTTTTTTAGTCACAATCAATCAATTAACATTGGACCAAATGTGAAAATTATGATGAATATACCTGAAGAATATTTCAATGTATTAAGTACTGTAAATAATGGATCGTATGTTGTTGTACAACCAATTAAATTGGGAACACCAGAAATAGAAGCATCATTAGTGAAACCATATCATGACACCAGATCTTCAGTTAGTACTACTGTAACTATTTATTCAAAAGTGAAAGTTACTCCAGATACCGTTGTGTTTCCATGGCATGCAAACCAAAATAGAGGGTAATTCATTTTTATAGAGCATATTTAATTCATATATGTATAGGGTGTCCCACCAGAACTTACAGAGAGCGATATCTCTCGTCTTAATAGAGATTATAAAAGATTTAGATTATAAGTATACAATAAATCTAAACAAATATTTCTATATACAGGGTGTCTGACCTGGATTTACACAGAGCGATATCTACTATGTAAATAGACTATAGAGATAATCAAATTCTGTTTTTTTTTGTAAGCGTCCCTGGGCAAAGGCAATTTTGTTGACAATAGTAAAGTAAATAAAGTGTATAAAGAAGTTATAAAATTAACTTTTTATAATAACTTTTATAAACTAGAAAAAATGATTAAAAAATTAATGAGAATTGAAAGTGAAACTGTCAACATTTTCAGAAAAATAAGCCCTATAAATTGGCTATCTTCAAAATTTATAAATTTAACTTCTTTAATAATATACTTTACTAAATTATTGCCAATAAAATTGTTTTGCCCAGGGATACTTATAAAAAAAAAACAGAATTTGATTATACAGTGGGACCTCGATAAGTCGAAATTCAAGGGAAATGTAATTTTTTCGACTTATCGAGGTTTTCGACTTACTAAGGTTTTTGAGTTACCAAGGTTTTAGAAAAAAAAATTGACTTAAAGAGTTTTTAAAATGTATGTATTAAAGTTTTTAATTATTATATATAGGTATGTACAATGAACCACCTCTACATTTATCATTTAACTACACATTCTTCTACGTCTGAAAAATCAGGACCTCTCATTCTCTTCCGGTCTGTTGGAAAGTTTAAATGAATTTCCTTACTATTATTTATTATGGTAGATAGTGTGCTACCTGGTATTCCAAATTCTTCAGCATTATCCTTTTTCTTCCTTCCACTTTTCACTGCTTCAAGAATCTTTTGTTTTTCTCCAATAGTAAGCGTCTTTAAATTACGAGGCATTTTTACATTCACTGCTATTCACCGTACACGTGTAACCGATCGATCGCAAGTCGCAACTGACAAGTGACAGTACCAAATGAATAGCACGATATGTACGAATGTACGATTATATACTAATGTACATAAGATAATAAATTAAATAATCGGGATTAGATAACAACTATCGGAACGCATAAGCCGATTAGACAAATGTTTATAAAAATTATCCGTCATTGTTCGTGTATATTCGGAGCACAGAATGTTCGAGTTATCTATAGTTTTTCTTTCGAGTTATCGAGGTTTTCGCAAGGGAACGGAATTTTTTTCGACTTATTAAGGTTTTCGACTTATTGAGGTTCGACTTATCGAGGTTCCACTGTATCTATAGTCTATTTACATAGAAGATATCGCTCTGTGTAAATCCAGGTCAGACACCCTGTATATAGAAATATTTGTTTAGATTTATTGTATACTTATTCCAAAATTAAATAGCTATCTAATTAAAATATTACTTACCTATTATCTTCTTCATCAGCTTAACAGTTCATTTAGGACAAGCGCTGCCATCAAAATCTCCATCTCTCTTATACATTGTTTGTAAGGTATCATTGCTAAATTTTAAGTAACTATGTCAATCCATCATCCTAAAGGTCTTGTCTTATTTATTTTGTTAACTAACATATTTTTAAGTAGCAGACCATCCGCTCTCCATGCTTGTCCGAACCATTCTATCCGTTTTATCCTTATAAAGGAGAGTATGTCTAGCCTATTATATAGTCTTTTTATATTTTCATTGTTCCTTCTTTCATATGTCTGTATTTTTGGGTTCAATATTAGCCTATATATGGTTCGTAACACTTTCTTTTCGAACGTGATAAGTCTTCTGTTGTCTTTGGTCACTGACTACGTTTCACTCGCATATGTTATTACAGATCAAAGATAACTATATAATGGTATCTTTGACTCTCTGGATAGCAGCTTAGATCTTAGGAGTTTGATAATACTGAAATAACATCTATTCCCACTCTTAATTTGTTCTTTTATTTCTATATGCATGTCATTTTTGCTGTTGATGTTAACTCCTAAGTATTTGAAAACTTCCACTTTTTCAAATTTATGATAAATAATGATCTATTTCTATGGAATTTATATTTGGCAGTTTTTGGGTATTTCCGACATTATCAGTGCCTTCCATAGTTTTTCTCTGTCTATACTATCGTATGCCTGCTTGTAATCTACAAAAACTAGATGTAAGTCCTCTCCGAATTATATTATATTATATTTTGACATTATCTGTCTTAGTTCAAAGATATGGCTTGTTGTATATTTTGAAAGGAAAATCCACATTGGTATTTTTCAATTATTTCTTTGATATATGGTTTTAATATTCTTTCTAACATTAATGATGTCAATATTTTGTATAGCATATGTCTAATAATGAGATTCCTCTATAGTTCTGTGTTTTAGTAGGGTTTCTCTTCTTAAATATTGGATATGCTATTGCAGTATTCCACTCTTCTGGGATGGTCTTGGTTTCCTATATTATTTTAATGGCATCTCTAATTTTGTTTGTTAATGTTGCACCACCTTTTTTAAATATTTCTGACACTATGCTGTTCTTCCGGGGCTTATTTTTAATCTTCTTAATTAAACTTTCAATTTCCTTACTTGTTTAAATAATTCTGACACTATGCTGTTCTCCCGGGGCTTATTTTTAATCTTCTTAATTAAACTCTCAATTTCCTTACTTTTGGGTATCATTATGTCTAATTCTGCTGTTTAGCAGTTTGTTTTTAGATCTAAATCATTTTCTGTTGTGAGTCAATTAAGGAGTGTTTCAAAATGCTCTTTAAAGCTTCTTATGATTTTTTTTCTTCTGTGATCATAGTTTCTGTTTCATCCACTATTGTTTGTGGTTTAAACCCAGCTTTTATTTCCTCCGTCATTTTGAAAAACTTCTTTGTGTTGTACCTATTTATTTCTATATCTCCTATTTTTTTCTTTTCGTATAGGCGTTTTTTTCTTCTTAATGTTTTATTTGTCGATTTTTTTTTATATTTTCATCTGAAGGGTATTGTAGGCTATTTTCCTTTGTTTCTTTTAACCATCCCATTCTCACAAATATCGTTGAACCAATTTTTGTTATTTTCTTTGGGTTTCATTTTCAAAATCTCCTCTGTTCTATTTCATATCATATTGCAAAACCTTTTGGTTTTTATGAAGTACGCTTCTTGCTTATTCTTATAGTTCTCCTAAAATTATTCAAATTATATGACTTAGTTATAACTGCTTTAAACTTATGTGAAAATGTCAGTTATTGATTATCGAGTTAAATTAGATGGTACTTTACTTAAATATATGATGGGTTTATTATTGTATAAATATATAATTATTCAATATTATCACAAATTGTTTTTCAATCTAATTTACAATGCAAGTATATGTTTCTCAATTTTCAGATTACAATTTGCATTGAAAGCTACTGGTGGAGACAAAAAATACAGTTGGAATAGTAACGATGCAACTGTGAGTACTGTATCATCAAATGGACTTATCACAGCTCAAGGATTAGGAAAAACATATGTGTCAGCTGCCATGACTAGAGATTCATTAAATCAAGATGGAGCTAATATTTATGTACTGGTACCAGAAGACTTAAAGATCATAGCTCAGTCTGTAGAACAAGAAGTAGGCAAACCTATTATTTTACATATGCAATTATTTGTAAAAATACCTGGCACCGAAGAAGAAACTGTTTGTACAGCATGCAGCCATAATCAATTTAAAGTTGAAATAGAAGATTCTCAATTTACACTAAAATATTTGGACTCTGGTTCTCAGTTAAATAACTCATGTGCTGCATTTGCTTTAAGCTCTCAGTCCGTTGCATCTACAAAAGTTACAGTTTCTTTTCATACAAGTAATTCAGTTTTAAAAGCAACGGTTATTGTGAGTACATACAAGAAACTAGTACCACTGCGTCCAGAATCTAAACGGACAGTCTTAGCACCCGGTTGTTCGACAACTTTGTTGTTCTATGGTGGCCCACAACCTTGGTTGGGTCATAGTGCTGGCTATAAAGTGGATTTTAAAGTTGATGAAAATCTTGTAACATTTAACGAACTTTCTGTGATTCGTGATGTTGATGGACATAAGACCTATGCATACAAAATTACTTGTGAAAGTTTGGGATCAACTAAAGCTAATTTAACTATTAAGAGTGTTCCATTCATTAATAGGTTTGCATCAGAAATAATATCAGAAACATCAGTAGAAGTATTATGCGCTTCACCAAAGTTTGTCAAAGTATTTGCCATTGATACTGAAGATAATTGTCCACTTTCCAAGATATCTAATAATATTGTTGCTTATATACATGAAAAACTATTTGTTCGAGTTAATGTAATAGATGAAGATGGCAATATTTTTGACAATGCTACAATGATAAATGCAAGTTGGGTTATTGCAGATTCTGAATTAGTAAGGGTTGTTAATTCACTTGATTTGAACGAAATCACTGAGTATGGTTTTTCATTTCCTAATTATCATTATAGTGTTTTACAACCTTTAAGTAAAGAGGGCAATACTGAAGCTGTTTTTCAGTTAATGGGCTACAAGAAACAATTTCTTGTTCCAAATAACTCGCCGTTTGGTTCTTTTTTAACATCTAATGATGAAGTGTTAGAAATAGTTCCAACTATTAAATATTCTGTATCACTCCTTTTATTTGATGATCCTCGATTGACACATGAAGACCTGATAGTTATTCATAGTCCCAAAATTACAAAATCAATTTATGGCCATCAAGGAAGTGGATATTTTAAAATACATTTGAATACACAGAAAGTTGCTAAAGTAATACATACTGGAGGTAGACAAATAGATGTAAGTCCATTAGATTCAGGAGATTTAGTTGTAAGCATTAAAGATCTGTGTGTCAAATCTAAGCCAGCTGAAGCTACATTTAAAGTACGAGATATCTATCGTATGGAATTATTAACAAATACTTTTGTTGAAATTGGACAAACCATAAGAGCTATTGTAAAGCTGTATGATTCTGAAGGCCATACTCTTCCTATTCAACCAGGAGTAGTTAATATTTCACCCTCGGTTGAAATAAATTCTTTGCTGACAATTAAATCGGAACCAAGCAAACCTGATCAAATATATGAGGCAGAGTTTTCGATTACTGGATCTTTATTGGGGAAAACAAATTTATTCTTCAGTACTTATGTATTTCCTACAAAAGAAATTCGTACATCAACTTCTTCTATTCATGTATATTCTCAACTTCAATTGTCTCCTAAAAATTTGACTTTAGCTCTTGGTTCAAGTTATCAGCTAATAGTTTCTGGAGGACCACATTTAGAATGTGTATTTGAATTTGTGTCTGATGATGAACGAGTTACTAAAGTCTCAAATGAAGGAATTGTCAAAGGTTTAAAGATAGGAACTGTTACAGTTACTGGTATGGCTGTAGGTGTTGATGTGATAAGTGGAATGAAAGTTGTTTATTCAAAAGATACTGTTTCAATTAGAGTTATCAAATTAAATAATATAAAAATTGAAGTACCATTATTCAAGTTAAAAGTTGGAGAAGTGATGCCAGCTTGGGTTCGTGGTGTACCTGATGCTCTAAGTCCTATTATAATTGGTACTATTCAACCATCACTAGTATTTCATTGGACTACATCTTCTGCTGGAATTGTTCAGATTTATGACATTTTAGAGAATACAGGAATACTGGTGAGTTTTTATATAGGAAACAATAAATACTATTTAAATAAAATATATCTGTATGTTTGTTCTATTTTAGGTCCGTGAACAAGATAGAATATCAGTTCGTATTCGTGCTGTAAAAACTGGAAATACAAGAGTTAGTGTTTCTGTATCGGATCCATCAACAAAAGTTATTTTTACTAACTTTATTGATGTAACAGTCTATGAAGAGATACGTTTGATTTCACATAGTTTGTTATTAAATAGTTTAATAGTAACTCCAAGTACTGAATTCACATTAAAGACTAATAAAAATAAAGTAAGTTCAGTTATTGTTTCATTGTTATTGGTTTTATTTTAAATTAATATATGTATAATTTGTAGTTTCACATATTCCTATTTTATTTTCTAGGTAGCCAAACAATCATTCCAAGTAGTAGATAGCTCTAAATTTGATAGTTACAGTACTCTTGATATATCTGTAGATGAAAACTCTGGAATCGTTAAAACAACTAATGAACTTGGGCATGCTCATATCTTTATTACTTCAACAGAAGATTTTAATATTGTGCAATCTTTAGATGTGCCTATTGAAGTAATTACAATATAACTTTATTTGTATTTAATTAATTGATATTACATCTATCTTAACTAATATTTATATCATTATAGGTAAAACGAGTAAATTATGTGATGATAAACATTCAAACCGATATCAATTCAAAAGAATCTTCCCAAATGTCAGTCCTTCCAAGTGGGATGAATTTAAAACTAATTACTTCATATCATGATGAAAAAGGAGTACAGTTTAATGCTATCAATTCTGATCTAAAATATCTAACAAGTCATCAAAATAAGGTACAGTAAAGTACTTATATTATTTCAATTTGTTGTATAATATTTAATGTTTAATTTTTAAAAGATTTCAATGACACCTGGTGATCAAAAACATATTATGGAAGTCTCTCTATTTGAATCTGGCGAAATAATATTGAAAATTTGGGATGATGGAGTGTATCATTTTAAAGAAGATTATATTAAGTTTCATGTTGAGCATCTCATTTATCCCAACAAAGTATGTTGAACATATTGTATACATACATCTATATATTTTGAATGTAAAGGTATTGTTTAAGACTGCGCCATACCCGCATTTGTTATCTCATCTTACAAATGTAAAACATGGAAAATCTGCATTCAGCGGAACTGATTTTGTGTTGTTTGCTTTGATATTGGAGTAAACTGATCTATTATCTATCTAATAGAGAAAAGCATATCTGTGAATTTTTACGATATTTTATTTTTTAAGCTAGTTGTTATCATGTAAAATATTACAATTTAATAAAAAGCTTAATACTGGCTTCAAAATTAAAATATCGTAAAACCTAAAACATAGCTCAGATAATGTTCTTACCTTTGAATTTGATAATAGGTCAGTTTACTCTAACATCAAAGCTAACAACTCAAAATCAGTTCTGCTGAATGCAGATTTGCGCTGTTCTATGTTTGTAAGACGGAGCCAGTGCATGCAGGTATGTTTAACTTAAAAATAATGAAGTTTTATATTTATATTAATTTTAAAGGTATGCTGTTGAAATTTAATTTTAAGTATCATTTGTCATAAATATACTATTAATTCTTTACAGGCTACTGTTACTGTCGGAGATGTTATATGTTTTTTGATGCCTGTCAAATTTAGTGAAGAAGATGCCAGTGAGTGGTTGTCGGATAATTCAAAAACATTAACTGTCGATAGTTCCTCTGGCTTTAGTCTAGCTATAGCTCCTTCAGAAGTTTTTGTGACTTATTCTAACAATAAATTCACAACATCTACAAGCATTAATATTTTACCGATCAAAACTGTAAGTGTTATCCAATGTTATTATAATTATTTTATGTTGATTGAATATGTATTTTTTAGATAATAATTTTGCCCTTTGAGAAAAAGGCATTGAGTAATAGTGCTATTGTTGATATTCCATTAGTTCTACTAAATGAACAAGAGTCTATTTCATTAATTAAAAATAAAAAAGGAAACATGTGGGAATGGCGCGATGATGATTGTTCGAATCGGGAAAACATTGTTAAACGTTTTCCATTTGTTTGTGATATTCATTTTGAGTCTATTTTATCTAATCAGATGAAAATTCCTTCAATTAGTCGTGTGTTTGATGTCAGTCCCCATTTTAACTCTAAGACAGGTATATTATGTTCATTTTAATTTTGTGAATAGTATTTTAATATTGCATTTTTTCCCTGTATTAGGTCTTTACAGTTGTCAACTTACACCCCTTCCCATTGTTGACCAGGAATTAAGTCTATTTCAAGCTAAAGTTGTTATTCAGGTGTCTGCTGCTAATGTATTCAATGAGCATAGAGATATTACATTCATTCCATCTGTCTATATCAACATGAAAGAATTGTTTATAGGCCAGTTTAGTGGCAAAGACAAACTAATTATTGTTGGTTTACCCCTAGTATTATCACAAATTGAAGTAAGCATTTGTTCTAGTCCAACTACTTACATTAAAACAACATTATAATTTTTGTTATGTATTAGGTTACATCTAGTAATGATTCATTGGTGCTCCCTGTACTGTATAGTGAAAGTGAAAATGAAAAAGTTTATTCGTTTGATGTAAGTGATGACTTTTGGAATGAAAAACTACTTGACCTTTTTATTCGTGTATCCTCTAATATAACTTATCAAAACATAAAAGTAAGTGACACTAGCTTGTTATTTGCCTAACAATAATTATTTTGGTTAATGTTTTTGTTTTTAACTACAGATACCGGTTGTGACTTCTCGTTCATTGAATGAGTATAATTTTTCAAAAACCCAATTGCCTAATGATATTAAACAAGAGTTCAAAAAAAATCAAAAATCAACATTAAGTTTCTTGTCTGGTTTTTCAAACAGTGTATTCTCTAACCCATACATTCTTGGTTTTGTTATCATATTAATCACTTCTGTAGTTGGTAAGTCAATGTTTTCATAGTAAAGTTTATTAAAAAAATATTAAATAAACCTAATTAAATACTTTAAATTTTATTTGCAGTTTATTGCTATGGATTTTCATTTAATAACAAATATATTCCTCTTTTTAAAAGTGAGTTAAAATATTATTGTATTTACATTGAATAATATTAATTTCATACATTTGGGCTTAGTGTGTTGTGTATTACATTTTAAACTATGTATGTTTATATGCTTAGATTCTCAACTTCCACCATCTCCAACAAATGTCGGTTTTTATAACAGAAGTTATTCAAGCGATCAAAGCAATAGATCATCTTCTTTGTGCCTTAATAGATCTTTAACAAGGAAGCAATAAATGTATTTAATCAACTGAGTAATGTCGTTCAACAATAAGTCTGATGTCAAACTTATTAATTAGATGTGAATATTATTATGTAAATATTTTTAGTTCTTAATGTCTTGTCTTGTGTAGACAACATTCTACATTTGTAAATATAATTTGCGACTTAAAAAATATTTGTTTTAATTAATGTACTTATGTAAAGTGTTTATTAATAATTTCCATATTGTTTCGGATTAAAATAAAACAACATTGAGTGTACAAAATGTCATTGCAGTTCATCAATTTGTGTTTGTCACTTATTTCATATGCGACTGAAAACCAAAGCCAGTTTTATGTTGAACTTGTAGAACATAACAGCTACAACTCAAAATGTGGCCGATATTAGGTGATTTTCTTCAAAGAGATGTAGTGTAATCTGTAGTCTCATAAATATAAATATAATCATAAACAGTTAAGACTCAAATCTTTAAAATCTTAACAAAATAATTTTTCTCAATTACTAATTTATTGTACTCATAATAATTTAGTTATTATGCCTTGACTGCAGTTTATTTATACTTAGCAATGTATCCAATATTCATAATAAAATTACAATTTTTCAAACTACCATAAGTTGTAGAAACAATTTGAGTGCCATCCTGGCCTCAAGAAACGTCAACAAATTATAAAAATCTTTTATATATTTCAAGACAAACTGCATTACACACTCATACAGATAAGTGTCAAACAATTATCGACTATTGTACAATTTTATTCATGACACATGTTTATGTGACCTGTTTTATAAAAAAAATTGGATAACTATTATTTTACCTATATTATATTAAACATTATTTATATATAGCCAGGAACATAATATGCACTTACATATTTTTTTGAATATACACTACCTAGTACCTATACACAGTATAGAACAACATATTTACTATAGCATTAATAATATTTATTTCAAAACAATCAAATTTTACTAGAAAAAGGCTATTATTTTTTAGGGGTGTACAAGTACTCAGAGCACCCCTAGTTGAGTCAAAGCATCGATACTGCAGTGGAAGATAAGGCGGAAGTTGTTTCATCAACCTACTCTGATGTGGTACCAACAACATTAAACGAAAATCACAATTAAACAATTTTAAGTATATAATACTCGCATTGTGATTTGTAGGTATGTGTATTCTATTACAAAAGTGTCAATGTATTGAAGTAGCTATGAATAATAAACTTAACTTAAAGTTCAAGTTATTGAAAAATAGTTTATTAATTGTCCATAAGAAATAAACACGTACAAATAATGATGGAAAGTCTCATAAATATACTTACACTTATTTAATTTGATATTTTTACGAACCCCATTGACATTGAAGTTATAGCAAATTATTTCACATATGATGTATTTGAACTTGATTTATGTTTATTTAATTAACACTATATAGTGTGGGTATTGTTTCTTGAACCAAAGTATAGTGACGATAAGATATACTTGATATCGATTGGACTAAAGTCGCTATAAGCGCATTTATCAGTCACAAACTCTTTTGAGGAAATTTTTAAAAAGTTCGTCCTTTCCATTATTACTGATTTTCTGGAATAACACTTGTTTACTTCGATAAAAATATCATTTTTGCCGCGGGCAGTTAAAATCGTTTAATTTAAATTTTTAAATGGATACCACAGTAATAGTTTTTTGGGACCATTGTGTTAAAAAGTTGTTTGCTGTGTTTTTTTAAAAAAAATATTACAATTGTTTTATAAGGATAGGTGTATTATACACTGTCATTATTTTCTCCCGATCGTTGTCTTGTCTTTTCTGGTTTGGCAGTTGTTTTTCACGTATAATGTCTTCAATTTCTGGATCAATTCGTTACTGCTCCTAGAATATTTTAAGTCTTTGATTTCCAAAGACAGAATATTATTTAAAAGCAATTTTGCGCAATCGTAATCCCATGTATATTTGTTCAGAGTAGTTGGTGAAAACTGAAGGCTTTAACTTACATTTCATACCGTGGTGAGTGGTGACGTGATAATAGTCATTATATTTTGATATAATCCATTGTAGTCTGTAAACGAAGAATATTTTTTCGAAACAGTTTGGACTGTGGTAAAGATATAAAACAATTTTTAGAATAGTTTTTACCGTAATGGCTTATACATAAAAAACAATGAATACATTAATACTAAAAGAAAATCGATTTCATCTACGGCATGTCGGCATACATTATAAATTGCTTCAAGCAACGGAATTTAAAATTATATACGAGTGCATCTACACTGATCAACACGATAAAATCTTATGATTACAATATCAATGAGTACTGCTGAATCGTTTAAATACTTGTGAGACGAGAGTCGTTTCGCTTGTAGTGTAATATCGTACACAGTTTATTAGAATCGATTAAAAATTACAGAATAATCCATTGTGCGAAAACATAATTAATATTTTTTACTATGCATACGTATTTTTATTTTTATTTAACTAATAACCATATAGAAATAAAGCGAAATAATAACATATTTTATAAAGACAATAGTTATCATACTCTAAACTCGTATATATGTACATACACAGAGAATTTAATGGGTTTAATTATTGTCTATTGTCAAGTAGTATACGTATACGTATTATTATATTCTATAAAGTGTAATCGATATGGAGTAGTATTATGATAATCAAATAGCTTGAAACTATTTGTATGTTTATAGAATTAATGACATAGTAGGTGCATGCTAAAATTGGTCGACTTAATTTAGTTTCGAGTTGAATAGCGATTGTAAAAAGCATTCTTTAAAATTAATCAGCACTTAAAATTAGTAAAATCTGGACTTATCCAGTCATAGTTTAATTTAAATTTACGTATTAAATGTACAAAAAGAAGATAATTCCTTAGTAATTACTAATTAGTGATATAATTTATAATATAATATGAGATTTTGAATTATACATTTATCCAGTTGTTTTTCTATACAAAACATAATTATATATATATATCCGTCCAAATGAATGTACTTAAATATGATTTTATTTTATGCTGTATTGCAAAATAGTATCCTACGGAAATCGCTTATTATGCCTTTAAAAATTGAAGACAATTTGAAAACTACTCAACCACATCATTAATTATTATCTCTTGCGATAAAACTGCAATAATAAACGAGGAACTAATTTATAACATTCTTAAACGCTCTTGTATTTACTTCAATAACTCGTATTAACTTTTTTTCCGTTAACATTCCCGCCTCATACCAAATGTTTAAGAATTATTTCTAGTACAAATTATAATATATGTAATATAATTATTATGTCGAGATCGATTTTTAGCCGACGATCATCACCCGCGGTTCGAAACACGTGCAGGATAGCCACACAGATTTACGTGCGAGCATTCACGTAATCACGTCACAGACTTTCAGTAGATCTCGAACTCGGAGCATGTATAATTATTGGTACACGGTACGCAGTAATACGCTGCTATACACTCGTTGGTAGCTTTCTATTTTCCTTACGTACGGTCGGTGCGCGTCCGTGTATATTACGGTATTGTTGTTTCGTAGAGAACGATTATGTTATACGTATTTACGGTTCACGATAGCACATGTCGATCATGTTCGTTATAATTGTATTTGTACGCGCAATTGTCAATATCGAGCACGCGATTACGTTTAACTGGAATCCAATCGTAAACGATCCGAGGAGTGCCCGAGCTTAATGATATGTAATAATATACAACGGCCAGCCGCCGCCGGGACCAGCATGTCACTCCCTCCTCCCCCACACCAGAATGTAACACTAACATGATCTTCGTACATTTAATTTTCCAATTATAATAAGTACCAAGTGGTTTATTTTACCGATTCAATACGCTTAATATTTATCTCGGCCACACGCTTGTGTTTGCTCTAAACGCGATTATCCGGTTAAAATGCAATTTATCGAGCGAAGCGAGAGTAGGTACCATCGTACTGAGTAATCATCTAAAATCTGCAAATGCAGCTACGTTATTATGATAACCACAGGGCAGATCTCTATTCTCTTTTATAGAATATAATATTATAACACTGCGTTGGATCGTTTTTCTTAAATAAACAAAGTATAACTAAAGCCTAAAGGTGTATTTGACATTTAACATGTTTGTCCGGTACAGTAAAAATACGAAATTAAATACCTAATTCAAATAATTTCAAACTGACGATAAACAAACGATAGTGTTTATTTGAGATTTTGCAGTGATATAGTAATTTTTGTTCATTTTCACAACATTTTCCTCGTATATCTGATTAATCACAAACCACCATTTGCTAAAGTTGCGATTTTCAGTTCATATTACCATAGATTAAATATACTAGTATATTTAATCTATGATATTACTGACCTTTGACTGAAACACATTTCTAATAACTAATAAGCCTTATAAGTTATAACCCATGGGTTTTCAACCTGTGCGTCGCGGCTCTCAGAGGCGTCGCCGGTTATTATCAAGGAAGCCGCGTTCGCAATAGAAACTATATAAAAATACAATTTCCGCGCACCAATACATATTATATGTTGCATGTGTGAGACAGATCGGCCGTCGATAACCGTGTTTGCGATATCGAGTAATAGCATATTTCAAATGTTTCCTATTATTAATACCTAATTACATGTTTATCATTAAATAAAGTTAGATTAAAATTATTATAAATAATGTAAATTTGTTTATTTTATTTCAAAATCAAAAGGAGCCGTGGACCCAAAAAGGTTGACAACCACTGTTATAAGTTTATAACCAATTCTCTAAACTGTAATAACAATTTAAAAATTAATTGTTTTCATATAGTTGTCTTAAAGTTCGATCTACTGCACGCAATATTTTACCAAGTGAATATGTTGTCTACAACTTTTTACTAAAACATGTGGATGTAATAAATAAAAAATGATCTAATTGTATAAATAGTTTGTTTGAGTTCGAACTAAGGGTTTTTTAGATGGTTTCAAATATTTCAGTAGATATGATTATTTTATGATGCAACAAATAGATATTTATTTGGTTGAAAAAAAATATGGTTCATCATTTTCATATTGTTTTTAATATGTTAAATGCCGGTCTATTACGAAATTGAATTTGCGTGGTCTGGAGCAATGTGACTTTGCCTATACAGTATACAGACATCATTGATTTTATAACAAGCAATGTTATTTAATAAAATATGGCAAAAATAGGTCAACAGAGTGAAATAATTGGTATGATGTATGTATCACACTACGATATAACTGCAATATAACAAACAACACACTCATCTTTTAAAACTTTGGAACTCTGTAGTGGTTTTAATTTTTAATTTTTAATTATTTTAATCTGTATAATTTGTATGTTTAATATTTGAATGCCATTTATCATTTTATAATAAAATTACATTTTATTACTTTATAGATTACGATAGTCTTCTTTTAGAATATTTAAATTTCAATACTGAATCATTGTAAAATGAAAAAAAAAATGAACTTCATATAGTAAACTTCAAAGCCATAAATAATAAAAATGCATGCATGTATCAATAATAACTAAGAGTATACTAATTTATTACAATTTATTTCACAGTAGTTAAATTAGGAAATAGTTTGAAATAATTTTCTCTAGAAGTAGTTAGTGCGGTAATAATTACATATAAGTATTACATTATTTTTAACAAATTTTACATATTTTATTTTTAAAAGGGAATTAATAAGATATAATAGCTTACCATATGGCTCAATGATTGGTATTTTTAATATATTACCTCAAGTTTGTAACTTAATTACAAAAAAAAAATCAACAATAAAATTCCATTGTTCAGACTTCTATAAATGCAACGTCAACATCATTATATTTTATATTTTTTTTTTAGTTTTCATGTCCTAAGGTAATTGGTTTTAAAATAAATTACATAGGATGTCTATTAAAAAGTCAATAAAAACTATCTATGGATGTAATTTCATTAATTTGCAATTTTAAATTATACGTACAACGCATTCATTTAATTGAATACAGGAATTGGGTGGGTGGGCCGCTGTTGCAGGTGTCATTAAATTTCAAATCAAGGATAAATATTCACAACTATAAATTATATATATAATTCTACAGAAACCAATCAAAAAACTTCAAACTAAAAATTCAAGTGAAAATTCGACCAAATTTTTAAGTATAAGATATTAATTAATTTATCATATAATACCAACAAATATATATTATTTTATGGATTTTTCTGGCTAATCCTGCAAAATAATATCCACGTTATAATTTAAGACTGGACCAAATAAAATTCGCATCTAAGCTAGGTTTTTACAGTAAGTTCCATTACATTCTCCGTCTTAGAACTTAGATATTATTCACATATTATTATTTGTGAAACCAATTTAATTTTTTTTTACCATTACATTCCTCGTTTGTTCAAAGGGTTGAAGTTTTAAGTATCAGTACATTATAAAATTATATTATATTATGAATAAATTATCTGTAACTTGTAAAAAATAACTATCTTTCTAAAGTATGAGATATATTTTTTCTTTTCAATACAACATAAGTATAAGTTTAAAGCTGTGGCTAAATATTTCGATAAATATTTGGATTTAACTGTATGCACTACACAAGTAATGTTCGAAAAATGTAATTGGATAATATTGAAAAAATAATTCTGTTTTATTTTATTAAATTTTTTATTGGTCTTATCTTTCAATGTTATAGCTTAACGATTAAATATGAAATGAATAATGTAGGAGATGACAGTTGGAGAACGGAAATTAAGAAGTAGGATTTTATATTGGGGGGGATTAAGTTTGGCTAAGCAAGTAGGACGGAGATGGAAAAGTGATGGGGATCTGATGGATGTCGCAGATTGTTTTATCGTCATGAAGTGTGCAAAAGCGGAAAACTTTGTATAAACCTCTGTTTTATAAAATGTTATTTACTTAACTAATAATATTATAAGTTCGACGATCAAAAACTAACTCGTATTATTGATGGCTGATTGATGAAATCAAAAGAATAAGAATGGTTTTCATCTAGTAAAATTACTATATGGTATTACAGACTTTTCAACACTTTAAGCCTTAAGGTATCAAATTAAACTGGACGTCAATAGTTAAAATTAGTCGTCATAAAATGTCTTATTATTACAATTTACGAAGAGTTTAGGAAAATGTAATAGCTAAAAATAAAAATAAAGTATACCTACAGAGCAATACTGTTTGAACCTTTAGAAACTCTCCCTTTGCCCCTTGAACTAGTCACTACTCACTATAGTCACTACAATAACATAATATTATATTATAACTTATAAGCAATTAAGCAAATCTAAACATTTTTTACGGTTCTATATAATAGTATTACACACGCTCTATCCACCATCCACCACTGGTCGGTTTTTGATGAACATACGAGATACGTAGGTTGTACAGGTACACCATGGTACTTAGGTAGCTACCTTATATTTTTATTATTATTACGATGATAATCATGTCACGGATCGGTGCTCACCAAAAGCCATTATATCTGTGCCCACCACCAGGTAATCTATTACAACAATAATAATAATAATATTACAATTGTCGATGTTATAATTTCGGTCGGGCGGAGACGAGCTAGCCGAACTCCCTCTCTAACACCCTCTCTGCCGACCGGCGGAAATATACGACCTCGAGAAGAACGCACGACTATAGTCTATACTATAGTACGATGAAGTATAGTATATATTATAGGAACATTATAAAATATATTATGTAGCCGTGTTGGTGCATGTATTATTGGGGCATTATGTTTAATCGCTTAATATAATATAGGTAAGCCGTTGCAAAATTAGTCTACATCAGTGTCTTAAATTTTATTTTGTTGTTGTCGTTTTTGGTTGGATTATTTGTGTAATAGTTATAAATAGTTAGCAACAAATTATTGATCCAAACGGGATACCAACATTATATTTAAAAAAGTGATATCGTTATATAGTATAATAGGTACCTGTGCACATGGGTCATGGCCCGTGGGCGGAGAATGAAGTCACATTTTAGGATATTCAATATTTTTTTTTTAATATTCAAATAGACACAGCAGTGGCTTTGGTCACATTTAAGTTAGACTCGAGAATTGGTAAATGATAAATATTTGAAGGTGCTAACCCCCCTCAAGATTTTACACTAAAAAAGATAAGCTAAGATATAAATCTGGTCAATAGTGATAAGAAAAATTCAACAGGTGTGGCTCATTAATTTTTTTGCTCACTTATGTATGTCTAAAATATTGTATATATTTAATGTATACAATATTGTAAATATGTACATATATATAAGACAAAAAAGTGTTGTGAAATTTGTGGAGAAATATCCTTCATCACGCCACATATCACTGCTACCTAAATATTTTATTTTGATTCGGTGGTTTAGAAGAGATTAATTTCATAATAAATTGTTTTTAATAAAACGTTCAAACGCCTATTAAAATAATACGGGAAATAGTGTATAATGATATAAATATAAGTATAAGTATGAATGTACAAATTTGAGCAATATACATTTATTCGGTGGCCCAGCATGGACCTGTGCGGCCCTTTCAAATCCACCTGAACCGTTCAGCCCGTTCAGGGGTGGCAAGAGCCAAAAGCACGGATACTATTTAAACCTGTACGAGTAACAACTATTATAGTGGAAGCCATTCCTCATTAGAAGTATAATAACTTCTAACGAATGACGATTCAAGTACGTATCCGCATTCCGCACACGCGACCGGATAACCGTCGCGGCGCGGAGTTTGGCCGACGGACGGGTGGTGTAATAATTGTCGTGAGTCATCGGGCTGTCGGCACCGGCACCATGATAGTAGTCCTGAGCCGCCCGTGCACGATAGCAACGCCGCGGAGCAGATTAAATAGCACGATACGCCGTACGAGGTTCAACATTCACCGGCCTGCCGCGCTCCGCACTTGTTCCGTTCTTCAGTCTTCTTTGCCCGTTGCTCGTCCGAATCTTTTCCGGTGAGTATAATACATTTTTTGTACACATCTGTTATTATTAAATTGTTATTAACATTACGACGTTACGCGTAACATGGTCAAGCGAGCATGTGATGGCAGTGGCCATGTTACATAAAGTATCTTTATCGCTGCGCCCACCGTCTTAAACGTGTACGTGGCCCGTTGCATTTCATTATCTTTCACTTGTTCAGTGTTAAGTCTTGGCACATAATGACATAACCGGTGTCCACCATAACGTGCCTCGTACGTAAATTTATTTTTTTTTTTCTATTAAAATTAATATCGAAAGATTACTGGGCCTCACTGAGAAAAACTCGTGTGGAGTTACTGAGTTAGCCCAGGGTTATCTTAGATTACAAATAATTCTTATTGTTATAGGTAGGTACATATTACAATTTTCACAAGACAAAGAAGGGGTTTTTCATAAATAAATTACAATAATAATTTCAGTAATATTACAAGCGTTAATTTGTTAACGTTACATACATGTTACATACAATTTTAAGTTTTACACACTTACAAATGCATTCACTGTTCCATAGTTTGAAATTAAATTTGAAATACTTACATGACTGTACTTTCACTTAACATGTTTGTATTTGTTGCACCTAGTAGTTTGAAGGTTTGAACTTTGTGTGCTGTGTGAGCCACAACATACCAAAATTCAAATTTCAACTTATTGGTTAATGATGTAGAATGTTTTCATTTCACGGACTGATGAGCGATTTAAATTATGCGTTGTCATTTGTCGATAATGTCCAAAATAACAATTTTAATCCGTTACACTTATATGGCTGAATAATATATAACGTTTTCAATGTTTTTATAGTAAATCTTATTCAGTTGTGAAAAATGTCGTCGTACAAAGTCTCTTACTTTGATATTACCGCGTTGGCTGAACCCATCAGATTTCTCCTGTCCTATTTGAATATAGATTTTGAAGATTTTCGTTTCGACAAAGAACAATGGGCAACAATCAAACCAAGTAAGTTAAAAAAAAAAATTATATTTCTTAACTTTTGGCTACTATAGTTTATAGTAATATGATAACAATTATTTTGCATACGTGGCATCAGATTTAGTTGCACAACTACATAAGCGTAAAATTGAAAACACCCCTCTTACTACTCCATCTGAACTAAATAATACAGAAGTCCAAAATAAGCCTTCCTTAAATAAATTTGAAACAATAACAACAGAAGAAATATTGAAAGCAATATCGAAATTAAAAAATGGATCATCTCCTGGAATTGATAAAATTACAACTGATTTATTAAAAAAACATGATACCGTATTTTGTATACCCTTATGTCACATTTTTAACCTAAGTATTTCTCAAAACCTAATACCAGATAACTTTAAAGTAGCCATAATCACACCAATACATAAAAAAGGTTCAAATACATCATATAGTAACTTCCGACCAATTTCAGTTATTTCAAATATAGCAAAAATATTCGAAAAAATAATAAAAAAGAGGTTACTAGACTTTTTAGAATCAAATAATCTATTCTTTAAATACCAATTTGGGTTCAGACCAGGTAAGGGAACTGACCAAGCCATAGCCAATATAACTAAAACTATATATTCTGCCTTAGAAGAAGGGAAAAAATGCGCTACTATCTATCTCGACTTAACTAAAGCATTTGACACAGTAGATCATAACATACTTTTAAATAAAATGAATAGTATCGGAATATCTGGTTCCGCTCTTTCTCTTTTTACATCCTATCTTAATAATAGAAAACAAATGGTAAAAATTAATGATTCCATCAGTAATGAGTTGTCAATAAATTGTGGAGTCCCGCAAGGTACAACGTTATCTCCTATTTTATTTAATATCCAACTAAATGATATAAAAACACTTAATTTAAAAAGTCAAGTAATATGCTACGCTGATGATACTGCACTAATTTGCATAGCTAATACATGGAATGAAGTTTTTAATAATATTGAGACAGACCTCAAAACCATTGATAACTGGTTAGGTGTTAATAACTTATTTTTAAATTTTGAAAAATCAGCTATTATACTACATTCTCTCACCGAGCCCACTTTACCGATCTTAAACTCAATTAAAATCCACGATAATACATGTCAGATTCAAGACCTATGCAATTGCAAATCAATCAATATAGTAAAAAATTTCAAATATCTAGGTATTGAAATGTGCTCTGATATGAAGTGGATAAACCAAATTACATCTGTCTGCAATAAGTTGAAAAAATTAATTTATATAATAAAACAACTTCGTGATATTCTACCACCTAAAGACATAAGAATATTTTACTTAGCTCTGGTTGAATCGCAAATCACTTATGGTTTAATAGGTTGGGATGGAGCCTATGATAATGTTCTCTCCCTACTTCAAACCTGTCAAAACACAATTATCAAAGTTGCAATTAAAAAAGACCGTAGATATCCAACCGAAAAAATATTTGAAGAGTTTAACGTATTGAATATAAAAAAGCTGTACTTTAAAATAAGCATTTTATATATAAAAAAACACAATATACTGTCCCCTTTGAACCATGGTGTCAATACTAGGTACGCACTAAATAAATACTCCCAATTTTGGCCTAAAAAAACCAGCTGTCGAAAGGTTTTTGATTATGTAGGGACCCAGATTTTCAATTTAATGCCAACTTATTTAGCAAACATACCATTGCCATTGTTTAAGAAACATATCACACACTGGTTAATGTATGAATGTGACATCACTAAATATGATTAAAAATATACCACTATTTTTGTTTTTGTTTTTTACTTTAATTGTATACAATTAGGATATTAATTTCAAACACAAATATTATAGATGTCTGTTAATTATAATTTTTTATGTAAATGTGTAATGTATAGTAATTAATTTCAAACACAAATATTATAGATGTCTGTTAATTATAATTTTTATGTAAATGTGTAATGTATAGTAGATAACCCTGGGCCTCCACACGAGTATGTCTCAGTGAGGCCCAGTAATCTCATAGATTTAAAAAAAAATAAAAAATAAAAAAAAAATATAGTACAAACAATTAGTAGGTTATACTTATAATTACACATGTTACAAATATATCTTGTGAGGTACTTCAAAATTCCTCCAGTTTTTTTTTTATCCTTGACTATAAAACTTAACTAAATCAATTAAGGTTAGAGTTTCTTCTCTGGGTAATATAATATTATTGATTTAGAATTGATTATTTTGAATAGAAACAGAATCAGTTTCATCATCCAAGTTTTTGTTCAATATTATTATATTATTAGATTAAAGATGTCTTACACTGAGAAAATAATTGTTATTTATTGTTCCGAGTTCTGATAACAAAATAAAATGTCTGTTATAAATATTTAAGTAAAAATTACTATTTAAATCATTTTTATCAAGGTTACTAAGATTAATAGATTTATATTTTATAATATTTATTCCCAAATTGAGTAAATTTGCATTTTGTGTAGAGGTGATTGATGTTATAGTTGAATACATAACTACAGTGGATATTTATTTTAGCTATGCCATTCGGCAAAGTCCCAGTGGTGGAAATCGATGGTAAAGTATTGAATCAATCAACTGCCATTTGCCGTTACTTAGCCAAAAAAGCTGGTTTGACTGGCAGTGATGATTGGGAATCTATGTTGATTGATATTGCTGTTGATAACGTTCATGATTTACGACAAGGTAAAGTATTAAGTTTTTGACTCATTATTATGTTTAAAAATAATTTATATGTTATTAATTTGTTAATTATGTTTAAAAATTAAAGCTATTGCATCGTATAAATATGATCCTATTGAAGAATCTAAAAACGCTAAATATGGACCATTGATTAATGAAACTATTCCATTTTATATGAACAAATTTGAAAGTATTGTTGGTGAAAATAATGGACATTTTGTTAACGGAAAGGTAATTGTTTAAAAGTTGAAAAAAAGTTTTAACGGTATGATAATTTCTGTAATAATGTATGGTTATAACTTGGGCTTGAATGTTTATGTAATTGCATATGTTTTTCTATTAATAAAATTTAATGTTTACATTAATAAAAATTTAACTGTTCAATTAAATCAAATAATACTATTTTATTTTATTATTAAACTATTAATTGTATACACCGCGAAAAAATGCGTAACGATTTTCTATTTATATTGTATTAACAGTTCATATTTGATTGTATGTTTTACGTTTTTTTTAAATTTATTAATCTCACTTATATACTATTTTTTATCCATTCCACTGTAACAGTTTTATGTTTGATTCTTACACTGTGTCATATATGCAACCCAGTAGACAGGCAGTTCACTTTTAAATAAAGTTGTTTCTCTCAATTTTGCATTATATTACATATTTTATGGTTTGGTTTTTGATCTTAACTGCAAATTTTAGGGTTTTTCAAAATATTAGTACATATTTTAACTTTTTATAAGAACAATTTAATTGTTTAAATTAACAAAATATTTAAAGCAATTACAAGATTAATTTCACAATGTTTCATTAGTGTATGACTAGTCATTAATATATTATTGTAAAATGATAAACAATTTTATAATATTTTATATTTCTACAAGAAATCGTTAGCTACTTAATTTTATTGTTTATTAACAATATATTTTATTTTATTAAAAAAAAAAAAATTGTAGTTGTATCTACCACCATATTATATATATTTTGATACTTACAGGTAAAATACATTTTTTTTTCTGTGGATGTTTTAGTGTTTTATTTCTGAAAACACATATTTTAAGATTTTTATGTATATTTGGTATACAATGTATAAATTATGAGTTTATATGTATACTATACATGTAAACTCATAATTTATGAGTTTTTAAAATTAACTCTATGATACATATTTTTTAATTGTTTTTTAACTTCTTATCATTCACAACATTTTTAAAAATATATATATATACAAGGGGGTTTTTTAACCATGCTCACCCCCTTTTTGACCGTGAAATGCTTACTTTTGAATTTTTTTTTTTATTTTCAAGTTACCATAAAATTAACTTTTTTGTTCATGCCAACCTAGGGTGTTCTGTATCTATAGAAACTTAATTTTTTTAAATTGGAACAACTAAGTTTTTACACAAAATATAGAGTGGAAACTTAATTTTTTTAAATTAGAACAACTAAGTTTTTACACAAAATATTATTCAGTTCATTTGTTTAGAATTTTTGATATAACATAGTTAAAATTTGGACTAATACTTTTGGAATTATTCAAATTTAAAATTGTATATGAAAGTATAAAATTTGCATTTTCTTGAATCAAAAGGAATTAACAACTATATGTTATTTCAAATTATATCATAATATATGGTAATAAAACACTATTTTCCTTAATACTTAAATTAGATAAATTCAAAAACTACTCATTCTAATTTTGATTTTTGTACCTCAAAATCCATAATAAAATACCTCATTGAAAAAGGGTGAAAAAAAAGTTCGCATTGCCACAGGACACATTTAAAGTTAAAAAATGTATGCATAACATAGCTCTTATAGTAATTTGAACATTTAAAAATTCAAATTTAAGCAATTTTAATGCTAAAAAAAGTGAGCATGGATAAAAAATCACACTTTATTTTTCATAATATGAAGAAGTATTGAAAATTTCATTTTTTTTTTCAGTTGTCTTGGGCTGACTTATTCTTTGTAGCTATTTTGGATTATTTAAACTTTATGGCAAACATTGATACATTGGAAGGTCGTCCAAACCTGCAAGCACTCAAAGAAAAAGTTTTAGCTGTGCCTCAAATAAAGGCATGGGTTGAAAAAAGACCTACAAGAAATCCTTAAGTACAGAATCATTTCCGACATAACAAATTTAAAAAATAATGAGTCAAGTTTATTTTTATTCAAAAAGTATTTGGTACCATCAGTATAATTATTTATTTTTATAGTATTACTTTAATTAATTAAATATTTTAATGTGTTTATCTTTTCTTGTAAATTTTTTTTATTTTGAATAAAGTGATTATTACTTATCATATTTAAAGTATTACAGTGGTGTTATATTTATATGTTTTAAGAGGTGAATTTCGTTAGTAATGTATACAATTATTTATTTTGTACTTACCTACTTAGTATTGAGTATTTATTTTTATTTATTTAAAAAAATTGGCCATGACCAGATTTATTTATTTAAATCACTTGCAGCATTATTTAAAAATTCATGAACATATACATTAATTTCTTATGAGGGCTTTTTTTTAACTAATTAAAATACAACTATCTTCATTATTACTGTTTGTGTTAAATAGGATAGAAATAATTTATAGTTGATAATTTATTACATTTACCAAATTATATCTAATGTGATACATTCTCTAAAAGAATTATTTAACTTTTAAACATCTAAACCGTAGTCAGCCATAGATTTTAGTAAATAACAAAAAAATAACTTTTCCATTGTTTGTAAATCTTGGGAACATAATTTTTACATTTTATTTGATTAAAGTTGCGCAAATATGTGTTCTATAGGATTTTTGTTGTGTAGTGAATTCACTAATCTATCCTCATATGCATCATTGCAATGTTATATAGAATAACCACAACTAAATCATTTTTCAATTATACATTTGCTGTATGAATTATTTACAAAAATATTTGTGTTTAAGAATGAATACATAAATAGTCTTTTTACTTGTATTTTTGACTTTAAACTTATATATACATATAAGTTTCAGTCCAATGAATTCAATGCTATTTATGAAATCAACCGAGTTACTGTAAATAAATAATTAATTGTCAAATGAGTATTATGATTTAAATGATAATATAAAAGTTACGCTTATAAAAAATTAGTATCAGAATTGGAAGTACATACATTTATATATTTCCATATGCCATTAAATAGATGTTATTATAAATATACATAAATTAAAAGTTCAATAGTACGTATGTATTAGATTTCGGATTTAAAATTAAAAAAAAAAAAAGAGTAAAAAAGTATAAAACTCGAATAAGAAGTTTACATAAATGTAATTTATTATTCTAGGTATTGAGTCTGATTAAAGTTCCGAAATTAGAGGATTTGGGTTATTTTCTAGGTATAAACAAAAGCGTTTATTTTATTTGTGTTTGGGCAAGCCAAGTCTTTATTAAAGTACTTTATTAAACCGTTATAAAATACCTTGTTAAAATTTGATTTGTTTTTATCAATATATTCTATACATTTTTTCAATTTTTCAATCAATAATTCATAATTACTGAACTAAATTAGTAAAATGATTTTACTTAATTTATCATTTAACTTAAATAATAAAATAATATTTTGGATTTATTGGTCACATAAAATTGTTATTATATGTACACCTAAGTAAGGAAATACAAACATAGGTAATTAGTTTTTTTGCATATACTAACAAAATAAATATAAAGCCATTTAATTACATTTTTTTTTTCTTGCTTTTTGATAAGCAAATATGTTGATAGTATCATTAAAATCTAACTTTCTTATTCTAATTCTGCGTCAATGGTAAATACTGCTAAAGTGCTAATGCATTTAGCCTTTCCTTCTTCATGATTGGCCTCAAATAGTCAAACAGGATTTTACTCTTTTAAGAACAAAAGAAGCCCTCTCACACAAGCAGTTTCAAACCGCTGTACTAAGGTATACATGTGTATAGTTGTTTCTAAATATTTGTTAACATACACACTAGTTCTTTGGTCTTGATATGCTTATACCTACATAGAGTAATCAGTTTTTACACTTTTATTCAAAGAAATTAACTTTGAAAAAAGCATACACTCATCTGCAGACTGCAAGCACGCTTGAATTTTCAATATCATCAATAAAATATGTTGCCAACGTCTCATATGTGTTTCTTATAACAACAGAACTTGGTATTTTATACAATGTCGGTATACACCCATAAATATCTAATATTTTTTCATATGATTGTCTCCCAGAACTTGGTATTTATTATTTCAGTTTGAAATTTTCAGATTTCATAAATTTTAGTAAAAATAACATTGGGAACGGTGGGTTTGAATCCGTGGTTGTATAGGCTTTAGCCTACGCTGCTTACGCCTTAATCTGGGCCTGACGAAAGTTCTTTTTAAATTTACAGGAAATCATTAAGTTAAGATACAAGTTGAATACAAGTATATGCTAGATCAGGAATCAGGATAAGATAATAATAACAAAAATATATACAATTATATTAAATAGCAAAGGGTGGATCCGCATTGGCGTTCGACATAATTCTTCTTAATGGCCCATCGCCCATGAATCAAATAGTTAGTGGTGGCATGGGTTTTGAAAAATGTGGGAGAGGAACGAGTTGCACGTTGGGGTATTTGAATGATAATCGTTAGAGAAAGGCTAGTGTCGCTACCGACTTTGTTGTTGAATAAATAAGGTGGAAAATTCAATAATCTATAAAAAAAATGTATATAATATGTTGAACGCAATTTATAGATATATTTTTTTAATTATAATGGAAAATTTTTAATTCAAATTTAAAAATATTACTTTTAAAATATAGTATGGTTCCACAACAAAAAAAAATTAGTAATATACTGATATCCCGACCAAAATTCCACCAAACTCCGTGTAAAAAAACACATCGAAAAGTTGTGATATCATTTCATCGCGAAGTATTTGAATTATAGTTAAAATATTCTGCTGATATTGAACTTAGCCTTGCAACGTGAAAATTTAAAAATATTATAGCATGTCCGTTCTGTTATGAGTAGATTATTTAGTTTACAGGTGTAATACTGGAAATAATGTAAACTAATGTTTAAAATTATCCAAGCTAGATTAAATTATTAGCGGAATATTTTTATTTATAATTCAAAGGCTTAGGTATGACGTATGAAATTGTATCACGAATTGTACAGTTGATATTTCACACTGAGTTAGGTGAATTGTATTGGTTGGGATTTAATACAACACGCGTCGTCATTGTTCTATCGAGCGCGATTGCCTTCGTCAAAAATACGCGCTTTTTTACATTTTTTTTCTGACCTTAAGTCACGAAAGCGGCGATTATTATTATTATTATTATTGTTGCTGTTGGCGATGTCGACCGGTCTCGGACAATCTAATCCTCTCCCCCCTTCACCATCACCCTACGATAATGCGTTTACACCTGTATAATTACGCGTGTACAGTGCGTGCGAAACGAAGCGTTGTAACTTGTAAGAGAGAGAGCGAGTGTCTGATTGAGGAAATAGAGAGGTAAATAATAATAATAATAGTAGTATTCGTCGTGTGAATCGTCCGGGTAGTAAAAAACATTTCGACAGCGAATTAATAACAGGGCAGGTATACCAAGTATTATTATAATAACAATATCATGTTTATCTAGCAAAACCGTGCACGACCGTAGGTGCGCTGTGCGCGCCGTCGCCAGTCTCAAACCGTTCAGTAGTCAGCTATCCCCGTGTTCGTCTGCACGTCCAGAGGTTCTCTCCCGGTAATCGTAATTCATATACCGTAAGTATTCCGTTTTCGCGTCGAGCATCGATGAAACAACAATAAGAAGTTACTTATCGATCAAACTGTTAAAATATAGTCTATTTCATATGCATAATACAACGTACCTGTTACGTGGCTATGCGCTGACATGACAGCCGTCGTAGCGTCGTACGTTCAGTTTTCAAAGAAATCATTAACGTTTCATTAATTCCATTTTTCCATTAGGCACACCATATGTCCATATCGACGGTTTAATAATAATATTATATACGTAACACGATCGAGTCCAAAAGTTCAGCGTGGTTTCTTAATTCGAATATTATTATTTATTATAGGTAGTTATTACTGTCCATATGCGATGAAAAACAATAAACTTATGCGTGGAATTTCCGTCTGAATAATTATTTCCTAAAAACGAATGTACGTAGTCATTACGATTATTTATAATATATGTAATAATCTTAATCTTAATCTTAATCTGATCTCTTTCTTTAAAATTAAATTTTTTGTTTTTACATAAATAGTAAAGTATCCGTATGCTCACGTAAATTACTTCGTAAAATATACCCTTATAAACATAATTTGTATTCTAATCCAGAATTCCAGAGTCATTCTAATTTTTTCTATTCAAATTATAATAATAATAAATTACTCATTTATCATTTTTCAGTTAACAATCTATCATCATGTCATCGTACAAACTCACATACTTCAACTTAACTGGACTGGCTGAACCTATTAGATTCTTGCTGTCCTACTTGAACATCGATTTCGAAGATGATCGTTTTGAACGTGAACAATGGCCATCGATCAAACCCAGTAAGTAACTGTAAAAACCAATTTAAATTTTACTTTTTACATAGGATTATGTTACTCACGTAGTCACGTTTAACGTTAATATTTTTAAACTGGCTCGGAATAGATAATGCTATCCTTAAAAACCTTATGAAACATTTTATGAACAATATTCTTGGGTAAACTCTCAACTTTAATTTCTATTTTAATTAATGAAATTAATATTTTACATGAAAATTTGAAAATAACTAGTTTCATATTGGATGAGAAACTTCTCTGGAAAAATAAATACCAATTAAAATGATAACAAGAATTTTGAAGTATTCCGGTCTGGTAAAATATTGTGTATAATTAAGTTTTTTAACACAATATTATATTCTTTCGTCATTGCTGACAGGCTCATTAAAAAATAATAGTCTTGTTCCCGTTTCGTTATTTTCATGACCATCATTGTCAAATTCCATGATCCTATGGTAATATTATTTGTAAAATATATACAGTAAAACCTCGTTAAGGGGTCTAGGTAAATTGAGTCCGAGATATGTTTGGTACATTTTGAAAGCGGTAAGTTGAGTCCCGGGGAAAAACAGGTAGTAGGTAAGTTGAGTCCCGGGATTTAATGACAATACAACCAAATGACGAGCAAATACAATTATTTTGCGATTATATACTAAGCACTTACATATCAGATGATGCTACATTTCCCCCGAATATTTGGTCGGCATTTGCTGCTACAACCGTGCGTACAACCAATAGTTGTGAATCGTATCATTCGCGATTAAACCGACGCTTTTACAGTCCACATCCGAATATTTTTAACTTTATTGATGAATTACTCGAAGTTCAGTCAGAAACCACGATCAAATTAAGAAGTAAAAAACAAAAAAAACAAACGCACGCTCGATAAGGAAGAAAACCTAAGGGAGCAAATGACAAAATACACCGGCAATGTTATAACCCGATTTGAATTTATAAAATCAATATCTATGAAGTTTTTACCAAGTACATATAATGGACATATAATGTATAATAATAATGATAATTATTAAATATAAAAAAATAGTCCCGGGACTCAACTTACCTACTGCCTGTTTTTTCCCGGGACTCAACTTACCTACTACCTGCTTTTTCCCGGGACTCAACTTACCTACTACCTGCTTTTCCCCGGGACTCAATTTACCGAGTTAGGGTCATTTGGGACTCAATTTACCTAACCCGTCGTTAAGACGCTCTCGAAGGGGAAATTGTAAAACCGCGTATTATGCGGGATAGCGTTATAAGCGATAGGCCGCTTATAGGATATCTCGCCTACTACACTCTTGAAGCGTTGATAATAGATAGAATAAATTAGAAAAATATTCATAATGTGACTTGTAATTTATTACACAGTAACATAAGTACGTAAAATTAACAAAAAAAAAAATCAAATATACATACCTACAATAAAATTACTAGGAACTTATTTTTTAATTACATATAATAATACAATATTTTAGAGTCTTCAACTTTTTTAATCTTGCAAGTAGTATTTATAATCTACTGTTATATTTTATTTGTTCGTTAAGTATTACCTACTATACAGATTATAGGGCAATATTTATAATATTAATATAGTATAATATAGTGTACTTATAATTAATATTGTTACGTAATGATTTGTGTTTTATACATGTGGGATTATTGGACTGAGTAGAACTACCTACATACCAAGTATTATGTTTTGTTACATTGTTTATGTATTTTTATTAGCCATGCCATTCGGTAAAGTTCCGGTGTTGGAAATCGACGGTAAAAAATTGAACCAATCCATGGCCATCAGTCGCTATCTGGCCAAAAAAGCAGATTTGGCCGGTGCGGATGAATGGGAATCGTTGCTGATCGACATCGCTGTTGATAACATAAATGATTTACGACTAGGTAAATACAATATGTTTTTTTTGTTGTACCATAAATGATAATAAATTATAATATTATTATGTTTAAAGCTCTAGCGTCATATGCCTTCGATTCAAACGAAGAATCTAAAGCTGCGAAGTACGGCCCTTTGGTAAACGAAACTATTCCACTGTTTATGAATAAATTTGAAACCACTATTGCTGAAAACAAAGGGTACTTCGTAAATGGAAAGGTAACGTCTATACAATTATTTCCACCTACAATATTATTAACATTAGGTGTTCATGAAATGTCAAAAAGAACCATTGTTTATACTTAATTCAAGATGTTAATTATAGTTCATTTTTTAACTATGTAACCAGTAAATCATAACAGTATACGTGATCTAATATAAATGTATACCTACGTGCGTTCAGTAATCAAAATAAATTGATAGCTTTTTTTTGCATTATGTAAATGTATTTAATCTTTTTTTTCACTCCACGATAATCATGAAAATATTTTGATTTCAGCTGTCCTGGGCTGATGTACTGTTCGTAGCTATATCGGACATTTTTAATTTCATGGCAAAAGTTGACTTGTTGGAAGGTCGTCCAAATTTACAAGGACTCAAAAAAACCGTATTGGAAGTACCTCAAATCAAATCATGGATTGAAAAACGACCGGTTACGTCAATGTAATACATAACCTAACCCTCAGTCCCAAGTCTAGAATACGTAATACAATGGATTTTTAACAATAATTAAATTATTTTCATATAAATATTAAAAACGTGTGTTTGTGAAAACTTTGATTTTTTTTGGTGATGTTTGTCAAATTTAATAAAATATTATCAATTGCCATAAAAAGTATCAATTTTTTTTTTCTTGTACCTATAATTTTTCTTTTTAAGTGAGATCTTTTAGTAATTGCATAGTTGGATGTACATATAGCGATAAAATTACGTATTCGGGCTCATCAGTCATCCATTATCGTTAAACAAATTATAACCTTTGATATCGTGTTGACAATTTAACAAACACAATATAAAAAAAATTAATTAATTTGTTGTTATGGTTTATAGAAATTCAATAGGTTATACTGAATCGTCTGAGTCTGTTCGATTGTTTCAATTTTACAGCAGTAGCCCTGTCATTTGGGTATTTCACCTTTTCCAAGTCAATATTTAAGGAACAAAGTAACTGATTTTTCGAAGATGTCTAATAATAACTTCGGTATCTTATGGGTTATGGCATAACCAAGCAACACGATTAATAAAAAAAAAAAAAAGTTAGGTTAGGTTTAGTTATAACTTGTTTAACGAGTAATGTAGGCTTTAAACATCTACGATTTTTTTTTATATTAATTCGTAGCGCTTTTAAAGGTGGGAACAGACTATTGTCACGTTATGTGAGCTCACGTGCTGTCACGTTGGCACATTTAATCCGTGATATCATGCTTAGAAATAAACTATCGTCACATTATCATGTCACAATTTAGTACTAAGTCAGTAGTCACTGTGTTGGTGTGAACTTACGCAAGTTTTTTTTTCTTAAGAAAAAATTTTATGGAAATATTAACTTCAAGTAGTTCAGAGTGGGAAGAGGAATTAGAAACTGCAACTGTTTTTGCAGTTTTAGACGAAGAAAATAAAAAATCCACCCGTGCTGGGTACACGATATTAATAAAAAAAGGTCAAAAATTGGGAGAATTCCATCATCTAGTTCAAGAACTACGAAACGAAATTCTGTCTTATTTGTTGATCCCTATAATCGGTGGAACCATGGTCATATAAAGCCTTATGTTCACGAACTTTTTCGATTAAAAGTTCATCCATTTTAACATTAATTAATTTAAAGTAGGTAAATGAAATTTTAATTTTAATATTTTATATATATTTTTCCAAATAGACCAAATGCGTGATGACACGTGAGTCGAAAATGTGTGTGATGTTAGAAAATAAAAACGTGATATCACGCGTGAGCTAGGAAATGTGACGTGACACGCGTGAGGTGACATAAGTGTGGCACTGATACATTAAAATACTGTATAAATCTATATCCCACACTTTTTTCCCGTGACGTGACAGCACGTGAGCTCACGTGACGTGATAATAGTCTGTTCCCACCTTTATAGTTACAAAATATGACATCAAAGACACGTTATATTTATAGTTATACAATAAAGGCAATAGCAAAAAGACCCAATCTACTTGGAAAATGTCTATGGTCTACCTACTAGATTTGGTCTACATAACATTTTGAAAATGATAGGTTTGCGGATAATATTCATAAGACAGTTAACCAGTTCAAACATCGTACAGAACTCATTTAAAATAATCTCTATGGTAATGTTGAATGATTTACAAAACACGCGCAAATGCGCAATAACAGTAATCGAGTAAAATATTTTGCATGCGTCATGCACAAGCGAACAGAAATTATTACTACCACAATATATGGGATAGTTAAAAATTTGATGACATATTGGAATGAGTTTGATAGGCGAAGTTTGTTTGTAAAATAATCATTATAAGTATAATTAACAACTTTTACGCCCAAACGAATTTAGAAATCGTTCCACAGACCCACCAGATTTTACAGAGTAATATTAGTATTTTACCTTGAAAACCACTTCAGATAATCAATAGCTGTTATTTTCGCAAGGGCGACCAGTTGAATCAAAATAAATTCGTCAATAGATAGATAATTAAAATATATGATGGCACATTTCATTTTTTAAATTAAATTTAACGCGCAGTGTCCTTAATAATATTATTTTCAATTTCGGTCTCGGGCAAGTTGTCTATTCGATTCACCGTTAAATCAAACATTTCGGAGGATGATATTTAATTGTTATACGACATTACATACATTTTATGTAAATCTGTTAACTGCGATATTGTGGTTGAAGTTCAAGCATCACGCTACGAGATCAAGTAATCAAGCCATCAAACAAAAAGAGTATTTTCAGGAATAAACGAATAATATTTAACCAACAATAATTATTATACATCATATATGATGTCACATGTGGAACAAATCAGTGGCGTATTTAGAGGGGAGCAACAGAGGGATTTTGTCCCGGGTGGATGATTTTTTAATTTTAAATTTGTTATTCTAACATATATTTGTTTACTTGTAACAAATTTAAGTATAATATGTATTTTAATATGTAAGGGATATTTAATTTTGACTATTTTTCGCCGAGATTATATGAAAATGAGTAGTTAGTAGTTATAAATAGTAGTGATGTTCAATGTTCATGGATGTGACTTCGGTGGTATAGATGATTTATGCAGACCGTGTAGAGTATCGCGTGTGAAGCACTACGATGAAATCAAGATTCAGTATTCAAATTAAATTGCCTCACGTAATAACTAATAATTATAATATTATAAATAACATTTTAATCATTGTGGCGTTATGTTGTTGTATATGTATGATTATCTTACGCATTATGTTGCAATGAGTACCTACTTATGTAATGTCGAAAACAAATTGGTATTTTTGATTCTCCCGGAGGCTGCGGCTGAATGATATTAAAAATAAACACGAAGTAGTGATCGCTGACCATGGGTTTTATGTTTTTTCACAAAATGTTATAAACGCGTGTTTTAATCATTAACAGTTTTCAATGTAAAATATGGCAATTATTAGAGATAATTGTTGTTAACCATACATTAAAATTTTTTCAGTTTTTAAAAGAGCTTACATTTGAAATATATATATTGCTTTTTAAAATGTTAAAATGTTTTGAATATACATAAAAAAGTAGTTCGTCGTCTTATACTTAAGTATATTTAATCTATGTATCGCAGACTAGTCGAAAACTGTATAAGAAACGAAAGCGACCAATCCACAGCAGCCAAACGACACGTCAAAAGAATAATCGAAAAAATCCTAGGTTGAGTACGGCAATAAGAACATTGCGTCATATGAAATTATACCTTTAATATAAGCTTGGAGTCATTTAACTAAGAGACAAAAAAATCAAGAACCATGGCCGTTGTTGATTCACGGACAACGTGTGTTAAAAAAGCGTAAGACCCAATGGCCGACTGCATAGCAATGTATATCGGTATACTAGAAGTTTTTGATAGAAGTGTAAGGCGTAAGGTGTAAATCTGGCAGCGTAAACCCAACCGCAGAAGCCTCAGAAAATCGAGCCCTGCGCGTACCGATGCTAGGGGTTTGACATGGTGAACCCAGTGGCAGTGGCGGCTTGAACTTTTTTTTTCTTGACTCACATCTAATATTTTTACACCACCCACCCTAAAATAATTTCACTTTTCTCCAAATATCCAGATATCGGAAAAACCGAAAATAACAAGTGTTCAGAGACTATACATTCCCCAATACCCATATAATATACAACATATTACCTATTTTAAACAATTATTACCCATATCGGCCATATCTGATATCAGAAAACATCCTAGTAACAACTATTTTAGTAATAATCTACAATTATAACACACGTAATCTTTCATCGATAATTTCTTCGAATTAATAAATGTATTATTTACCTACATTCAATTCTATACCTCGCTAAGGTTGTATGCTACCACAGAACAATAGCTGATGCTACTGGCCTACTTTACCTTTAAGTCGTGCAATTTACGCATTACGCCGAGTGTACATAATATTATACAGCTGAACATTACAATATTTATAATTTAATTACCCATCTTTAAAAATTCTACTAATTACCTTTTTCAACCATAGGACACACACCCACCTACCCATTAATATTTCTGTGAATCACGTGATTCAAATATACCCCCTTCAAGCCGCCACTGCCCAGTGGTATTGACAATGCCGTGGTTTTGAATGAAAAACCTTTGACACAACAATGTGACGTCACGAAGATAATGGCTGCACCAAAAAGTATTTGACCTCGTAAAAATCGATTAAAAATAGTCCAAATTATATCAATACTTTTCTATGCTCTAGTCGAGTCAAAGAAAACGAGAAGGCGAAAATACTGTTGTCTAAGACAATCCAAAAGGTAGACAACCCAAGAAACTGCCCACTCGCGACGTTAAAAACTTAAAGATTTTCGTCTTTACCATTCGATTGGTACCTTTGACGGTAGACGATGATTTCGATTCACGCTCGAGTAACGAAGAACATTCAATGAGCCGTGAGTATCATCGACACAGTTACCATTCCGCTGGTTTGGCTAGACGAACATTAACGCGATTCACGGTGTTGTCGAATATATTATTTTTTATTTGGCGTCCGAAAACACATTGAAAGATTTTACCGGACGTAAGAAAGAAAAGTGTTGAACGTAATCAATGACGCAGTAGTCCACTACCAACTTTGGTTTGGTCCGAAGTAGGCGACCGCCGCAGGAGTACTAACGGAAAAGAAAATGCCGACGGCACCCGTCGACTTCTGGCCAAAGGATTCCAGAGAAAGGCCGAAAAAGTGTGCGGCAAATGTTGCGACTTGTGACTTTTCGTCCGCTCGTCTCGAAACATTAGCTGCAGTTCCGGATGCACCAGTAGTCTCACCATATACACCGACGCCCGTTGGTGGACGTTTCAGCACGTGATGATACGCAAACAAAAACCAACGGATGGTAAAACAAAACAAGAAAATAACAACGCTAAATAAATAAAAAAAATAGTCACCAAGCTCAATTGTATGTGTACGATATCACGAGATAAGCGGCCTGAATCTCATCGGATGGTTCACGAGAACAATTTAATACAGCAAATGTATATGTACTGTTCGCTCGGTCGACACCACTGCAGAACCCGCGGCCTGAGTTCATGGTTTCCGGTTTCATCGGCCTGCGAACTGTTGCGCCCTGAAAATGATGTACCGTTGATGTTTGCCCAGACGTTTTTTTATAACACGCGTCCCGTGGAGTCCCAGACCGTCTAAACGAACTCTACGTTCGACGTAGAAATCGAGGACAACTTTTTCCCAAAAGCCGTTTCTTTACCCATTGTGGCTTGTATAAATTTGACATCGATAAAAGTAGAAACTTCCGATCGTCAACGATCGCCCATCGACCTACACACCTCAGTGGACATCGCGCTTAGAGTCAAGTTTAAAGCAAACAGACATCTCCAGTGCCGTAACTACCCTCCGTGGCGCCCTTGGCGAATTTTATTTTGGCGCTTATTTTTGTTTTATTTTATAGGTATAATTTTTATATAAATGTAATAATATAACATTCTTACGTATCAAAATAATGCTATATTTTAAAATAATTGATTCTCTATTGTTAATAAGATATAATAGTTTGTTAATATATAATAATATGTAAGTCTTAATTAAAAAAAAACCATACAAATAATGAAATAAATCAAAAAGGCACAATATCATTGTAGTGATACTCATTATTACAGCTGTTCGTCGTTTGTGCCAATAATATGTCTATACATTTCATACACTCAAAAGTAAAATAATATAATATATTATATCGGTGTATAATATAAATGTAAAAGTAGTAAACACTATAATAAAATTTAATTTTATTTATTTAATAAAAATAGACCTTTTTAATGTACCAACTATATATAGACAACATTTGGAATCGGAAACTTACGTGATGAAATACACACAAAAAAAAACAGTATTATATTTGAAATAATTGTTGTTTGACGTCAAACGTTGTTTGAAAAGTTGATTTTTAAGAGTATTATTGCTATAAAAAATGTATTTTTTCCCTTTCATTAAATGCGTGTTTTCACATTTTGTTTTAAATATGGACAATGTATGAAAACAATTTATGAAAATAAAATTTCTTGCAGTTTATTTTAAAATCATTTTCACACTAAATTACTTAAAAGTCCCAAAACGTATTTACTTGGTCGTGGTCCTGTTACCTACATCCGATAGGGTTTTTCATAAGAAATCGGGGGATACTTTTAATTGAAGTTTCACAGTGAGATCTCATAGGCCGTAAAATTATAAATGTTTATCGTTTTCGGACTTATTTACCCAAAAATATCGTCTAAATCCACTCGGCCACGACGTCATAACTCGTAACAAATCGCGATAAATAATATTGACCGTATACAAGGGGTAACCTTTTTTTTTTCTGAAAGAGTTTATAAAACATAGATTTACTTGTGTTTTCAAAAATATCATCGGGTAGCTAAAGTGGAATAGTTCCATGGTAATATAATAATATACTATCTATGATTTTAGTGAGACTCGGTGAGGCAGTGAACATTCAAAAATAAAATATTAATTCTTATTGCTGTTCTTAACACTACACATCTAGAAAGAAAAAAAAGTTATCCTGTGTTGTTTTAAAAAATTGTAGGTACTGCAGCAACAATAATACTCTTATAACTAGCGGTTTCCCGTGTGAATTGTTAAAAAATTAATGCAAAACGTCGTACCTTAAAGCGAAACGCACAATACCACTATAATATTTTATTGTAGGTACCCAAGCGGGCTACAGCCCACCTTGCTGAGCGAGAGCCGACCGGACGTGTGGCGTGTGGCGGCGGGGTGGGCGTATTAAATGTTTGCCACGGAAGTCGCGAATCGGAACGACGCGAATTACGAAATGCTGTTATTCCCGGTAATCCGCTCCCGCGCGCTGTAAACCGTTGGCATTTGCATACAGTTACCGTGGTCTGAGCGATGTCGACGGTGTGTTGCGCCGATCTATTGTCGATATTACGTACGCGCACGGCGCCGCACCGGAGCGTTTACAACCTCTCGGGCACAGGTGTACACAGGTACCCGCTGGACCCGTACCACGTTTATCGTGTGTTCACAACTGATAACGGTGATAACAGATATGTTAGCAAAAAAAAAAAATGTAATTTCTTCTCGTCACTACACAAGTACTTAAAAATGTCCAATTTTTTAATATTAAACTTAATTCATGTTTTAATTTGTTGAACGGCAGTGCTCGATGTTTTATTTGTCAGCCGTTCAATAGAATCCGTTTTAATTGTAAGGATATGTGTGCTATAAAATTACTTGTGTAGGACGTGTCGACAGTGTAGCGGCCAAGTAAGTATTTACTTCACATTGGGAACAAAATATTTTCATCGATGACCGTATTTCGTCTGTTTTTTTTTTCCGTAAGTCATGGACGTGGCCGAGTTGCAGAACGAAATAAATCGGCTTACCCGCGAACTTGACCAGGCACATACGGAAAAAGTCCAGTCGGCCACGTACGGTCTAAGTTTGCTGGAGGAAAAACAATCATTAACAAAACGGTATGAAGAGCTAGAGAATTTGTATGAAAACGTCAGGCAAGAATTGGATATCACCCAGGAGGTAATATTGTTTTCTGTTAAGATATCCATTAATACTCATTTATCCAATGTTAACGCAATAATACTTTTTTGGATTCGTTTTGAAGGCCATTGTTTAAAGCAAATTTAACCAATGTTATTACATTAGGTATTTAATTTTCATATATAAAACCATTGAAAAAAGTAAAACTCTGATTATGATAAATATTTCTTTCATAAATAATATTCTCTTAAAGTTTTCCATTTCCATTTTTGTATAATATTTGTATCAAATTCCAATTATATACCCATATTATAATGTTTGATGACAAATTAACCAACCAGTAGTTAGTATTATTTAAATATTATTAGATAATTATGTATTATGTTTACCTTTATCTATTTATTTTATTTTACATAATTATTTAGCTCTGTAACAAGACTTCCATTTCAAAAAAAAAAATATTTTAATTAATATTTCATATTTTTGATGTTTAAAATTAAATATTTGGTTTATTTATATTTTAAGTTTATATTTTTCTGATTATTCTACTGAAGTTCAAGATTTTTTTTATTTTAAGTTTACTTCAATATTAATAAATTCATATTATTTGAAAAATATTAACGTTCCTATATTGCTTAATTATTTTAAAAAGCTCTTGTATCATTTATCTCTTATCATTGAACAATTACAATATGAACAATAATTTTAAAATGTTAATATTTGGTATGTTGTAATTTTTCATTAAAATTATTTCATCTAGATTTTAGATAATACTGTTTAATGTTTTTATTCTAAACAAGTAATAATCTTTTATTTGTACTTTATCAATATTTATTCTTAGTACAATCATTTTTTTAATTTAAAAAAAAACAATAATCGCTTAATTTAAGAAACAGCTTTACCAGATTCATTATTTTATTTATTGAAATTATGAGTTTATAGTTTACTTTAATAAGCAAAATTTAAAATTAATATGCTATCCTCTTTTACTTAATTATTTTCATACTTGGTTGGTTAAACTAGTTTTAATGACTTCTTTAGCTTCAATCACATTTTTATAATAATAAAATAAAACATATTAATAAATAATATTTTAATTTAAAATTAAACTTGATAAATAACGTTTTATGTATGATTAAATTCCACTAGCCAAGTTATAGGCTTTTTAAATCATGTAATGAATTTACATTTTGTCATAATGATTTTTATTTTAATCTTAGGCTTTGACAAAATTTCAAACTTCCCACAAAGTAACCACTAAATCTGGTATAGAACAAGAAGAATCACTTTTATATGAATCTGCAGCTTTAGAATCATCATTGAATACAACAATCATAGAACTTGAAAATGATACTAAAGTGGTGAGTTTTAGAAATCAAACATTCAATGTTGATTATAAAAATAATACATATTGTTTGTTATAGTTACGACAAGAGTTAGAACGTGTTCGAGTTGAGCGGGACAGAGCTATCCAAGAAAATAATGAAGTATCAAGGTTGGGTAATGAATCTAACCATGAATGTAAACAGCTTCGTTCTGAGCTACGCGAAGTAAAATCTCGTGAGACTCATTTACTTTCTGATTATTCAGAATTAGAAGAAGAAAATATCACTTTACAAAAACAAATTGCTCATTTGAAATCGTCTCAGGTCAGTTATAATAAGAGTTATTCATAATAAATAGGATATTTGGTTTAAAATATACATTGAAATAGGTTGAATTTGAAGGGGCAAAACATGAAATACGTAGACTACAAGAAAGTGTTGAACTATTGTACTTGCAAGTTGATGAGTTAGCTAAGTTGAAAAAAATTGCTGAAAAACAAATGGAAGAAGCTCTACAATCATTACAAGTAAGACAGAAAATCTAATAGTTAAAATTTATGAATTGGCAAACACTGTATTGGGATAAAAAAAAAAACATAATACATTGATTTTAGGGTGAACGTGAAGCTAAATATGCGCTAAAAAAAGAATTGGATCAACGCATCAACAATGAATCTGTTTACAATCTTAGCAATTTAGCTTTTAGCATTAGAGGTATGTGAATAAATTATTAGCTACTTGTATTACAAATAGTTTTTATGAAATATTTAATTACACCTTGTAAATGTATGTTATATAGTTAAATAATATGTTGTTTAGTGCTTTCTAAGAATCTTACAATCTTAAGTTATAATTCCATAAATTATTATAAAGGTATGGGCGGAGACCAAAATGTTGGTAGTGATGATGAAGATGATCTACCTGTATTACGTAAACTTGAAAATGATATTGGTTCAACCATGGAACTACCAGAATGTGGAAAACATGATTTGTTTAGTGAAATTCATCTTAATGAATTAAAAAAATTAGAGAAACAGTTGGAACAAGTAGAAAATGAAAAAAGTTTACTGACACAGAATCTTAAAGAATCTCAATCAGCATCTGATAAATGTAAATCAGATTTAGAAAATTTGGCAGCTCGTATATATAAGCTTGGATCACACATCAGATCTTTAGAGCATCTTGGTACTCAAACCAGCATTAAAGTAGATTCTGACAATAAGGTAGATTCTTTTGATTTTCCATGTAAATTATTATATAATTATATTTATTTAAATAAACTCTTAATGTACTTATTAAATAATTAGGTTGAAGATGGAAAATCAAATGCCTCATTGGAGTACTATCAACAATGGTTTAGTTTAGCTTCTACAGAAATTGATCAGTTGCATGGTGACTTAGAAGAACTTGAACGACAATTAAATTCATCGGAAGAAACCTTATCATTAAAAGACGAATTAATCATGCTCAAAAATAAAGTATATACCATTTATTTTTTTTTAACATTATTTGTTATTTTATTTTAGATAAAATGATAACTCTGTTTTAAAATATTAATGTATGTATAAATGTATATTTTTAGTTAATAGACAGAGAACAAAAGACAATGGAACTCGAGTCAAATGTGCGCTTATTGGGTGAATTGGCGACAGATGCTAGTGCTTCTCTAGATAATGCCCAAAATGATCTTGTTGTCATCATTGAAGAATTGGCTCAACTTGCCAAACAGATGTCAGTGTTAAATGGAAAGTCTATTACATTGAATACTGGTATGATGATTTAACTGTTGTCTATAGTGTATACCAATATATCATGTAGTATTGTGTAATATGTATATATTATAATTGTTACAGTTGTAAAAACAGCAAAAGAAACTGAAGAAAACGATCCCCGTCTTGATGTATTACGCACTAGGCTTAAGTCAGATGTGTTCATAAAAGAATTAGAAAGCCTTACCGAAGCTTCATTTGTAGCAAAAAATCTGAGAAATGTTCTTGATCAAATCAAATTGCTTAAAGAATCTGTCAACATGTCAATAGACAATGCTAAAGCTGTAAATCGAGAAAACATTGACGGTAAATAATAATGCTTTTGGTGGTAATTGATAATCATTTATTCATTTATCGTTAACTTTTTAGGTCAAAGAAGTTTAATGTTGGACAATAATGATGAATTATCTGATCTTCGAGAACAAGTAATGAAATTGCAGTCACTACTAGCAACAAAGAGAGAACAAATATCATCATTGCGTATGGTTCTTAAGTCAAACAAGAATACTGCTGAGGTAGCATTGAATAATTTGAAGTCTAAGTATGACAACGAAAAAATGGTCGTTACAGAAACTATGACCAAGTTACGAAATGAGCTACGTACACTTAAAGAAGATGCTGCAACATTTTCAAGTAAACTTTCCTAATAGTGAACATATATTTGCTTTTTTATGATATTGATTACTCTTATTTTATGTTAATAAACTACTCATTTGCAGGTTTAAGGGCAATGTTTGCTGCACGCTGTGAAGAACAAGTAACTCATATGGATGATTTACAAAGACAATTAGCAGCTGCTGAAGAAGAAAAAAAGACTCTAAACCAACTTCTAAGATTGTCAGTGCAACAGAAATTGATGGTCACTCAACGGTTAGAGGAAATTGAAATGGACCGAGAAATGAAGAATGTCCGACGATCAATGGGCACGCCTAATTCGTCTACACCTTCAAAAACATCTAAAAGGTATAATCAGACCCAACGTCGAGACTGGTAAGATATGATATATTTAGTATTATTATTTGTATGAAAACAAAAAAATCATTAACAACTAACATCATTTGTGATATTTCTTCCCTCTTAGTGAGTGGGGTTGATTTAAATATGTGTAAACCGTCCTCTAAACAGTTTTTATTTTATTAAACTAAGTCTTGACATTACATAATTATTGAGTCCCTCTAAAACCGTGGTTTCAATATCCGTCCTGTTTTTGAACATCCGGTTGTTAATATTATGCATTGAATTGCCGTCCTAATGGTTCTCTGGTAACCTTTGTTTAATTTTTAATATTTTCTTTAATATTACTTGTTTTTTTGGTATTTTGAATATTGAATAACATTGTGATTTATTAATTGACAATTTTTTCGGTAACATATTTTATTTATTCAACCATGTTCTTTTAGTATTGTTAGACTTATTACATAATTATTTATGTGTTTCAAATATTATTTGTATTATTTTTTTGGAAAATACTTTTAATATTGTCAATTTTAACTTCAACTAAAATCCATGAACGGCACACAAACATAAGTTTGTCTTTTGTTCCTTGCAAGCTCAATAAATATAAACAATGGTGCCATAATTCTTTTGCGCATTAAATTTTATTTATTTATTTATATTACAATTATTCCATTTTTACAATTATTCCCATTCATGGCAGCCAATTTCTTATGTGCAATATAATTATACACTGAGTATTTTATTTTGTTGTCAAACTAGTTTTAAGATATTTAATTATTATTGCTTTTTTTAACAGTTTATTCATTTTATAGTCTGTTTATTTGTATTACTATTTATATGGTGTGACCATTTCACATTAAAAGAACTAGAACAAAACATGTTGCAATATTTTTTATGAAATTAAATTGTTATCTTGCATTAAAACTGAAATGTAAAACTTTTTAATGTTTCTGCATTGGTACTTACCAAAATGAAATTAAGTATAATTTTTAGAGTGACGTTGTGTTTCTTTATTCAGTTGTTTTTACTTGTTTATTACCATGTTGTACTTACCGTGAATTTTTTGTTTTCACTAATCGGTGATATGTATTATGAAAGTAATTAAAGTTTCAATATTATTATATAACGTTAACATTAAAATTAAACGGTGTAGGGACAACGTATATTGATGTTATTTTATTGTCCAAATGTGGTAGGATATTATTTTATTATACGGGCGTTAAATATTTGGAAAAACGTGAAATTATTTTAACTTTAATGGTGTTTTTATTTTATTTTTCTTTTATATCGTGATTTTAACCATAAACTATAATAAATACGGAAAACAGTGTTGTGAAATATCATTGATATACCTAATTAAACTTTTATAATATTGTAACAATAAAGTATTCAGCTAAAAGATGTATCATTTATTTATATATATGTATTGAATAATATATATCTGTAGGTTATACTTTTAATAATTGTAAGAATGTAAAATATAATATACTCGCATTTAAAGTATTTGTAAAAGCTGTGTACGGTACTAGTGACCCATCCTTGGAGAAATATGGTATGGCTATTATATTATGAACCCCCAACCCAGTTGCAAAATAATTTATTTTTGTTATCAGTTTGTTTTTAACGAAATATTGTGTTATTATACTACTAATAATAACAATATCCGTATTTATAATTACCTCTTTCCAATGACCACTTTCAATTAAAAAATGTCTGGTTGTGCCACTGCACCGTAGCAGCAAATGTTGGATTGTTAATTATGCGCTAATCACAAAATATTTCGACGATACACTAGTACAGTAAATATATTGTGTGAAGTGTGTACCGTTTAAATATTTCATGTACTTAATTTGGTAAAGCGTATTTTGTATTATAATATTTATTGTATTATAGTTCGCGTCGGTTCCTTCGGGATATCGTATATTTTTGTGGCTCGCCCAAAATACGAGTTATCTAATTAAACCGCATAATATTTATTACTAATTAATAGTTTTAAATGTACTTATATTTGTGTAAACATTATGTACTAAATTGTGATACCCAGTCCCAATTATTTGTAATGCTCTTTCTCCCTCTCACTTTCTTTCGTATGTCTCACACGCTCATCGGTAGTCCATATCATCACATGTACAGAATATATCGGTGACATCGAGTTTGTACGAGTAATAACCATATAAGTATTTATAACTTATAATATATGATATTGTAATGAAACCTAATTAACATATTGTAACTATATTTAATAATAAAAAAAAAAACCGATGTACTTAATAATCAGCAATGTTTGTTTACGCTTGTCTAATTACACGCCTTATGTCCGTCTTTATAAGTTTGAAACAATAATATTCACCTCGAATTGCGTCTTTTTCTCCTTTGAAAACGACCAAAATCATTCGCTGCTGCTATTAATCTGTTACAGGCTGACGGCCACAGCACCTTTGAGCCTATTGTTTGATAATACTACTGTTAGTCTCAACGGCAAAACATTTCGGTGTGTCATGTTTTAGACATTATTTTTTCCTCTGCGGGAGAAAACTTTGAAAGTCTTCCAAACAAAATATCTAATGATTCGTATTCGAACTAGATAATCACGTCAAGTGTGATTATTCGTTGTGTCAAAATATCCGAACTCAATTTCGCCCAAAGCAAGTTCAAGAGGTACTCGGCTACCACATACCATTATACAGGTACACTAATACTACGAGACGTCTTATTAGTTATTAGTTATTACTTTATAGTTTATACTGATGGACATTCGAGAGTTCTACGTTTCTTTGTATCGTGCAAAAATACAAGTCTGTGTTTTGTTGATCAAGAGATCGAGTTTTATCACTAGGTTGGCGCGCTAAATATTAGGCATAGGTATGCAAACAAACACCACCCTCAAACACCTCAGATTGCGCCACTGAGTGGGAAAACCGAGAAAACAGTTGTGATTGTGTCACCGTGATATGCGTATTGTAACAGGTTACTCTTTGTATCTATGTGATCTATGTTAAGGTATGTGTATCAGGTATCTATGTAATTTATGTTAGTCTAATTTATGAACATGGCTTAAATTAACTTAGGCTTAAGACAATAAAACTTATAAGTTTATCTTAAGCCGTGCCTATGAAACAGCTTTATTACATTATTTTTGGGCAAAAGCAAAAATAATATTGTCATGTGAATACATTCTAGTTTTTATCATCACCCGTTACGTCCGGTTTATTTTCGCTGTGCTATGATCTCTATGCGTATTAATTTCATTGGCTTACAAGTTTCAACGATGCATATATAATCGTATAACAAGTCAGCCCGGGTGGAGGCTCTTCTCGGAATGAATTTAAAAGATTTACGTATAATGACATAAAACTTGAATTGAAAGTAATCAATTTGGTTTGGCTCTTAAAAAAGTGAAATCCTGTGGTACAACAATTAATACATTTTGTGAATTTCCTCCACTCTTCAAAACTAGTCCTGAAACCGTGATAAAACATAAAAACCGAACAAAACGTGATTTGTAAACGTTAATCTGTGCGACGGATAATTCGCATAAACTATGTATAATGTGCTCACGGTCCGTGATCTATACTTAGACAGGCCTGTTTATAATATTTAATTTGATCATTTTTTCGAAATGTTCTGTTGGAGTGGAGTTTTTTTTGAAAGTTAATACATTTATAAAATTGTATTAACCTATCGATAATCTTTTTTGTTAAAATATAGTTGAAGATCATGAATTCAAATATTTTGAAAGTGAAGTAAAGGCATAATATAAAACCTAACTCGAATCGTTATTATACATCAAACATTTATTGAGATTTATTGTATGGCGGGTTCAAATATAATTTGTTTTGTAATGTACTTATATTATCTAAATCGTGTACAAAAAAACAAATAAAATTAATTGTTCTTATTTTAAAATGTATAAGAAAATATAGGCTTGGTTCAACTTATAGCTCTACACACAGCTAAAAGTACACCAATGAATTCTTCGTAAGGTAATCTCTTAGACCTATCCGGTGCATGGTGCGTCCCCGTCACGTATTGATATTGTTTTGATGTGTGCATAAAAGTTGAAAAACTAGAATCATTCTAGCTATGTTTCGTCGAATGAACGATGTCCGTCCAGAGCGGCCGAGACTTGTTTCCCTAGTTCGATGATCTGAAAATAATAACGGATACGTTATACAGTTAGTCAATAACCTAACGGCTGTTTAAAACGAAACACGAGTCATTCGATGATAAAATTTATTATTTTTGCTATCCTATCGTATGCTGGGTCTAATTTCAACTGAAGCACGCCAGGATGCAGTTTAAAAGCTGCAAATTCGTGCGAAAAAAGCCAATTTAATATTCTAAAATTAATCGTGACGATAACGTAAGATAAATATAGGAAATGTGTACCTTCACACTTTTTATGAATAATTTTTTCTTTGTTTTTGTAGCAACATTTTCTAAGTGTTTACATACCTAACTTCATTTTTAATAATTAGCGAGGAAAGTTAAACCAATTAAAAAAAAATTCATACCGGAAAATTGAAGTTGTAAATTGTAATGATAAGAAAAAACCATTCACTAGACCAGTGGTTCCCAACCTATTATGAGCGAGACCCTAATATTTTAGATTCAACGTAACTCGATACTAAAAAAAAAAAATCCTCTATACGGCAGAACACGCTTAGCCATTTAAAATTAAAATATTCTATTTGAATTCAAAACGTGTATTGAATTACTGAAAATCGAAATAGTTCCTATTGCCTATTTACTGTTTTATCCTGTCGCCATGAGATTTTTTATGGGTTAATTCATTTAAAAAGATTCGAATGCTTATGAGAAGGACAAACGGTAAGGACGGATTGTCGCGCGTCGTAACGATTCGGAGGAAATTATGAACAAAAGTAGAAACTATGTAGAAACCTAAAATTATTCAAAAGTTCTAAATTTTGTTATTGAGTATTATTTGACATTTTTAGAATATGAAATAACGTAATATTATGTAATTCATGTTTTCGCGACCAAAAAAAACCTCTGTGACCCTAATTTGAGTCGCGACCCGAGGTTGGGAACTGCTGTTTCACTAGAAAATTGATTTTTCTTACGAATAGAAATCAAATGTCCAAGTATAAACTCGTACATAATATGGCGAAAGGCGTGAAAATACTGAAAATGATAATCATTTTAGCTCAACAAATTAACTAACTTTTCTGGAGTATTGTAACTTACTGTATACAATTCGGGGCCTACACATCGTATGATATACCGTTGCTAAACAATTTATTTGTTTATCTATTATGTATTTGAATTAATTTTAGTCTTACATTGTGTTGGGTCACATATTATTTACTTCCTAACATTTCTCACTTTTCGTGTTAGGTTTTTTGAACACACGATGAATCCGGACAGCGGCGCCGAAAACTACGTAAGTATTTACAAAAATGTGCTTAAAAATAGTAACGTTTTACTGACGCGTGACGCGTTACAACTTTTATCGAGCAGGACGCATTTAAACATCACCTATTTCAAGATATCCATCAGTCGTCACCCAAACGGCGAAGGTTCTGTAGTCCTTCATAGAATATTGTTTAAGCGCATTTATCGTTAGATAAATGTACTTATTTTGTAATCAAAATTATTGTTCAATACGAATATAATATTTCTGTACAATGTGTTGCCTAATAAATAAATATTTCTAAAAGAAAATTACAAAAGATAAGTTATTAATTATTATAATCTCGATACATCCCATCCAAAAACCAGAAAAATACGGTCTACAGATCATTTTTCCCAGCTCTTCCTATACGAAGGATTATATCCGTAACGGATTTTTGCAATTGCAATTAGAAATAATTATGTGACGTTCCGTTACGCACGTGTAAACAAATATAGAGTCTCGAACACAGGCTTATCCGAAAGACGCGGTAATAACATCGACTGACGGGAAACCAAAAGCAGCAGTGTTATATTATTATATCAGGGGTCGGCAATAGGCGGCCCGCGGGCCAAGTCCGGCCCGTGGAGCGGAAATAACTGGACCGCCGAAAATATTTTTCAATTTTATCATTCTCCAAAATGACGTTTTTAAATATCGTTTAAGATTAACTGCTCTCCGCCTTGAAAACACTCAGCACATTAGTTCTTCACCAAGATTAGCAAATTTTAAAAACTGGCTCAAGACAAAAAATGTCATTTTTTCTCATTAAACTTTTAACAATAAAATTGTGAAATTATTATTATTATATTAAATTTTTTATGGCCCCCGAACATTTTTTTTTCAAATTATCTGGACCGCCATAGAAATTAATTGCCGACCCTTGTATTATATTATTGTGGTGATGCCACGCTACGCGTTTTGGCCGCTGCGTTTTATGGAAACTTTTGAAATATTTTTTTAATATTTTAAATATTTTTTATTGCTAAAGCCCGATATTAAATAATTTAAGAATAGTATAATATTATAAATTACGTTAAGTAATATTTTACTATACCGTGTTGATATTAATTAAATTAAATTATTAAAATAATAACTATATTTAATTTAATTATTTGATAGATATAATAATATTTATTATAAAACTAGTTTCTCAATAATGTTGTTTGAAAACACACTGCGCCTGGGCCCATAAAGTAGTTAGCAAAGTTATCCCTTTCTTAAGCTCTATTCGAATGAGTCTCTAATGACTCACGAGCTTCAACATCATTAAAGTTATGCGTTTCAACATCTTTTTAAATCTCTTTTACGTAAAATGTTGTGCACCGTGTAGTGTGCAACACGATTTTATAATGTTAGCAAAATTTGCTCCACTTCGATGGAAGTATGTAAATCACGCCATTTATTCGAACGGACATGGCTTTATCACATGACTATATTTTGAGACGCTATATTTTCCCGTTGACCCACCCAATAATAATCGTAAGAAATTTAAATAATCATCAAAGATGAGCACATCTCACGTACGAAGGTGCACGTTCTCGGGACATAGCTTTTGATCAGCATAACAGGAACCTAGTGTTAAAAAAAGAATAACTGAATATTTTAAACGAGTCTGAATAATTAAATGTAACGATATTGATTTTATTATTATTGCATTAATTGTATCCGTGTATGGTATTCATAGCTTATATTTAAATTTTTTTTTAATAATGACTCATTTAAACATTAATTTTCATGTTTAATTTGCAAGAAAATTAGTTTTAATAAAGTTGCTTAGATAATTCGAAACAAATCGGTAATCTGAACTATCCCTTTCCCCAATCCCGTTCGGTTTGACGAGACCGTATTGTGCTTATATCATATGAACAGTTGACATATGTAATACAGTAGTTCGTATGTGTGACACGACCAAACATGTCGGGAAAAGGGCTGTAACAAATGTCTGCGATAAGTGTAATGCCAACAAGAGTCGTTTACCGTTTAAATGCGTACTTGAAATAGTATTCGAGAACTAAGCCACGTGGAAGCAGTTCAGACCCTCCGAGTATAATGGCGATCAGTATCGATCATATTGTACTTGCATACGCGGCTTGTGAGGTTATTGCCGCGCGCTAAGTATTTTAGATTCTGGTTTCACCTTTTCCCAATAGTCCAGCACACATATAACGTGTACGGCAGAGTTCAAATCAGCGATCTTCAATTGTCGTCTATTAAAAAACCACTTGCTTAGCTCGTGATTAACTTTTCGGTACCCTCAAACAAAGTACTTGTTCATGGCAAATCAAAAACAACTTATTTTCGATGAAGAAAATATACTGTAAATTATAAATTAATTTATTAAAATAGGTACCTACACATTCTCAAAATTAATCTATAGTGCCATAATCATCTCGCACTCAACTGGTAGTCTTTAAAATCCCTCGACCTAGGGTAAAATCATTTTGGGCACCGGATAGAACTACGAATTTATGATGAATTATTTGTATGGTACATTGATTATACCATTTGACTGGTGGCCGGTGGGAGTAGGGTTGCGTGCGAGCCATCGGCGGATCATCATGTAGTTTTATAACAGTGCTCGCCTAAGGTATAAGGGTACGTGCGACGGAGATAATAATTTATTATTCCAGTCGTATACTATACTTATCCATACGGTGTGAAATATAGAAAAGAGCGGGTGTTTTGTCGGAAAGATAGACGTGCATTCCAGACGTATAATTCCAGAAATACTCGACTCTCTCCGCATTGTAATCACTCGTGGAAACTCTGCAGCGTACACAATTAAAATACGCGTTGGCACTAAATTACAAATTATATTTCGAACCGTATATTATACCAATAAACGTATACCCGTTGTGATTGATTATTATTGTTGGCCGATCGTAATTATATCGGTCTAAAACAGCGATTCTCGACCGGGGGTCCACAAGAAGGTACTAGGGGGTCCGCGGAAAAAGTGAAAATTGTATTTGATATTTGTGTTCTTGTGATTTGTAAAATATTTTAAATAGGTTTTTTTGTTTTCACATGAAATATATCATTATAAGCGTAATCTATTAAAATTACATTTTTAACTTTATATTATTTAAATGATATACACCATACATTGTATGGCACATACTGGTTAAAATAAATTAATATTTCAGAATTTTTCGATTTAGTTATTTCGTAAATAATTATCTATCTTACGTGAAAATGTATGACAAGTTGACATTTGGGGGTCCGTAAAGAATTGGTGACAGACCAAGGGGTACACGAATGAAAAAAGGTTGAGAACCGCTGGTCTAAAAGACAGACAAGAACACTGTTGGGCAGATATCCCCTGCATTTTCTGATCAATAATAATGTGTGCGTTGACATGTGTATTGGGTGTGATGCGATGAGTGTTTATTTATTTAAAACAGATTTCTGCCGATTGATTTTCAATTTATCATTAGTATTTGTATAGTTGCAGCGCACGGACCGATTACAATTAAGCTGTATGCTCGATACGAATGTATTATTATGTACACATCGATGGTTCAAAAGAGATTTTTCACGACTCCCGCGGAATCTTTACCGACTCCACTCCATCGTTTTACCGTGGATTATAATATAATCGAATTGTATTATTTTTCGTTGATCGTATACTCGTACAGTCGCACATTATTATATCTGGGCGCGCGGGTATATAATATACAAGTAAAAACAATTCGAATACATGCGTTCTATACCTATGTGTAATATATATATTACGAGTACGGTAATTCGAAATCGGGTGAAAATTTAACTTAAAGTAGTTTTCGATTTAGCAATCGTTCGAATTATCGAGGGTAAAAATGGAATATTTTGAACTAGAGTTGAATATAATTTTTACTACAACACATATATTTATTATTTATAGCAGGTACACTATGTACATATTATATACGAGTATATAATATACATGTATATTTATTACTTATTCATAAATTTAATTAAAAACAAATTATTGCAGGTGCAGGAGGACGAAACGTGTACCGACGAGAGATGTTGGGACGAGATAGGCTCGTTATCGTACGCCGAAAAAATATATTGCATTGGCAGAATAGCAAAAAAAGGTACAGGATATGTCGGTATATATTATATAAAACCCGTACGATACTGCTCTGTAGTGGAGTAGCCAGTAGCGTTTTTTTTTGGGGGGGGAGCTGATCAATTATACACCCCAATTATAACATTTAAAAAAACCCATAGTGAATTTTTTAATTAAAAAAAACTTTATTTTAAATTTTAAAACCATAAATTAAACATTTTAAATCAAATTCAGAGAATTTTATTTTAAATTAATTTAGGATTATTTAAGCTTTCCTGAAATTTAGGGGGGGGGGGTGAAGCCTGGTCGGCACAGACCTACCCGCTTTATTAATATTATTTTATACCATCATGTAAGTTTTTTATTTTACGGGTAAATTATATTTTAATCGATAGCGTCTTAACGATTTTAAATATAAGTACGCATGTATGAGAAATGGTATTATGTTTGATTTTAATTTAATAATAATTCTTTCAATATGAAAATATTTCTTAGTAATCCTTTCCCCCATCGAAATGTCGAGCTTATCAGGAACAAAAAATGTCTAGCTCTAACACCGATGACGACACAATGCGTATAGATATGATAATATTTTGGTCGTATTGGCTTATTATTTTGCAGCTACCGTGCAGTTTTGCCGGTTCATCGGATTGTGGGTTACGAGTCCACCTGTGGTACTATTCTTACCGTTTGCCATCGACGATTTGATTCGGAGTGACTTTGTTGCAAACGAATTATTATAATGCTGTTCAAGAGCCCCGAAGGAGTTACTAAACCGCGTTTTTATATACATTAGTTATTTTTGAATAAATACGGATTCGAGAAGGGCATTGACTAAAGAATAAACTTAGAATTGAGTAAAATAAAAAAATTTAATTACACAATCAATGATAATAGAATGTACATGGAATATAATAATACTGAGATACATGTATACTACATGAAATAGCGGGAAAAAATCAGAAAAGTTGAATTTTGGGAGACGTTCATTGAAGGCTCCTATATAATCAAAATATACTAAAAGTTCCCCAAAACCGATCGTTAGTGCCATTAGACAAAAATCTGTTTTTCCCAATTAAATGTCTTATTATTATGATTAGAAATGACACTATATAATATGTTTGTATATGTATGTGACTGTATTTGAGGACACTGGACAGGTAACCGTATAATTCCATATTTATTAATGATGTTAGTAAAAATGTATTTGTTGCAACCACACCCCTCAAAGTTCCGTCGCCGGACGAAGTAAAAACAAATACTGGTATGATAATGGCGTCGTTCACGTGCAATTATTCTATGAACAACACTATTTTCATAGTCATAAACTCATAATGCTTACAATATTATATACCTCTTTGTCGATCGGGCCGCAGGACAGACACGCTTCTTGAAAAGCGTAGAAATTTGTTTTTGCGTCCGCCATTTTTCCTTGGTTGACGTCTAAAATTGCCAAATTGATTAGAGCTTCTGGATTGTCGGGTTTTATCTCTATAGATTTACGATAGGCCTTTTCTGCATTTCTCGTGTCGTTCATATTGTTTAATGCCACTGAAGAGTTAACATAATAATAATAATATGGTAAAATGAATAAGCTGAATTACAGTCATAACTATATACACTGCATTATGGAGCAGAAAGATTTAAGTTAGCAAATATAAGTATATAAGTAGCCAAGTAGGCAACCATCATACACCATAATTACTACAAACACAGGTTAGTTTTCGGTCGTTTAAATTAATATGTAATTATTTATGCATTATAAACTATAGAGTTTAAGTTATAAGTTATAGAAATGTACAATAGTCAATAGGACGTGTTTTGTGCCTATCACCTTCGTGCAATTATTATTTATTTGAATGGTTCCAAACTTCCAAATAACGGAAGGTATGAAAAAAAAACAAATTAAAATTTCAAATTAAACCAGCTGTGCAATCGATATAGGAAATTAAATAAATGGTTTGACTTACATCCAATGAGCATAAAAGTGCTAGCGTGATTTGGATTTAGTTTTGCCGAAGTAGATAGGAATAAGAACGCCGAAACATACTGTCTGGTGTACAGATGCACAAGGCCCAAATTGTACAAAGCGATCCAGTTGAACGGGTGCAAGTAGACAGCACGTTTTAAACAACTGATAGCCTGTCGAATAATAATTCTTTATTAATACACTGTATTATGTACACAGCAATGTTGAAAATCCGCGGATATTTAGAGACCATTCGTAATAGTTGGTATTAAGCCACAGCATCACTATAGAATAGGCAGTATTTTCTATAGTATTTGGTTTCGTGTGACCGCAAATAAAAAATTAATAATATGGTATAATATATGGTTTTATTTCTTTTTATGCATATTCCTTGGTTTTTGAGCTACGTTACTTGTTGGCAAATATTTTGTTTAATTAATAATTATTGTTCGTAGTAATTGTTATTCTTTTCCGTAACAACATTCAGATTTCTTCAATTTGAATAAATATATCAATCAAAATGTAATAAATTCGTCATCGCCGAGGTCGTCATGTAGGTACTATTGTACTAATGTGTAATAATACTAATAAGTAATAATTATTAATTAATACACGCAAATATACTTATTTATTTCAAAAACACAAAACCAACTACTTACTACTTAGAAACAACTAATTATTATTATATAATTTCAATTACCGCAACGTATTTTTGTTTACCAAAGAAACACATGCCGATGTTGTTCCACGCTTCGGAACATTCTGATAAGTCGGTAACGGCCTTTGTGTACTTAGACAATGCCTCGTCGTATCCGCAGTTTCTCTGATGCGGAAGCCATTCAATTACAATAATAGCGAACGTTATAAACATTACAACTTACTAGGGCAGAAAGTATATTACTACGGTACCTACCTGCATTTCGGCTGCTAGTGTCAAGAGTGCTTTGGGATTTTCGGGGTCCTGACAAAGTGTGTTCCCGAGAACGTTAAAAGCTTGATCGTATTCCCGTTGTTTCATGAACAATAAACCCAGGTCCACTGACAGATTCGTGTTGAACGGAAACAACCTTCGGTTATAACATGTTATTTTATGAGTGTAAATCAAGAAGTTTCGGTGGAATATTGATGTTAGTATACTTTAATCGAACATTGTCTTATACATTTATAAACCAAACTTATCACCCGTATACGGCGGACGCAGCTTAAAAGACTCACGTTGAGACCACTAAAAAGTGTGATACAACAGTTATAAGTCATAAGTTATGACCAAATGAACTTTATATTGGCGAAGTGAGGAAAAAAAAACATTTCAGATCAATTATTGATTTTATTTGGCTATTTAAATTTTACTAATTGTACTGGTTTAAGACATGATTTATTAAAAAAATTTTTTATTTTTGTTTCTTTTGAAATTTTGCCAGTATACTGCTCGTACCTATATTCCTATATTGCATACTAAAATAACGATTACAAAAACGAAAATTGTGGTACATGTGAAATGTGATAAAAATTGTTGTACTTAATATTTCAACTGTAACAATTCATTACAATGGAATACTTGAATTTTATTATCAATCTAGACTTTATTTGAAGGCGTTAAGTTCACCGGGTCAACTTAATTTAAAAAAAAAATTTAGGCAAAACAACGTTTGCCGGGTCGCTAGTATAATATATATTATAAAGCATGAACCGAAATCACTACTGCAGTCAACAACACAAAACATTTTTTTAAGTGTTTTTAAATACGCCTGGACTTATGAAAATAATTACTTTATCAAATTTACATTTTCATCGTATTTACTTCTGAATATGTCTGTGTTTTATATGAAGTTATAATCAACTTAACCTTATATCTGTGAGTCTTATATAAGCGGTGTCCACTGTAGTCTGTAATTGGTGTGCGATATACCTACACATTATTTTTACTGCAACCTGCAGTTACATAAATTTACATGTAATAAACACAAACAAATATTTAGTATCCTAGCCACTTAGTAGGTATAAAATATTGAAATTTTGATTGTTTATGTTATATTTTAAAAACAAATTGTTTTATTAGGTTTATTTTTCTGAAAATGTTGACGGTTCAACAATTTGACTACATAATTTTATAAATTGATTGTTATCCTACAAAAAAAAAATGCAATAGAATACTCACCAAATAATACTACTCGTATTTTATTTTAAATTAAAATTAACATTTAAAATCACGAAGCTCATGCGGAGTGGGGAGGGATGAGTAGTTGGACAGTCAGTATGTTCAGAAAAATGCCTACACCTTTTAACATGTGGTAAATGTCTATCTTCAAGTTCTACCTATACACAGTTAATAAAATAAAGTTATTTTTAAAGGTTTATCGAATGATTTGTATTTATTTACTTAATCATGTCACTGATAATGTAAAACATTAAAAAAAATCTGACGAGCTTTATAAACACAGAGTATATTATCATGTATCACAATCACTTAATCATTGTGGGACACCTCACCACACTGTAAATATAAGATAAATAAACACAGATAATATCATAATAGTTTTATTAAATCGATCATTGTTAAACTATTTTTTATTACCTACATACTTCAGTACTTCGATAGGTACTCGTAATGAGAAATGATAGCTTATTTTAATTTAATTTTCTTATTTGTAATCAAAACTTAAAAAATGTACAAAATATTTAAGTAATATTTAGTAAAAAACTGTAATTTTAAAATAACTAACTTCGACGCTGATATAAGTATACTTGTTGCATTTTTTAAATTATTTTCCATATCAAATATTGAAGCTAATTTTTCGTAAGCGTCTTGATTCCTACTAAGTTGAATAGTGCGGTGAAAGTATTCCTTGGATTTGTCCCATTCTCCCAAGTTCAGATAGCATAAGCCTATAAATAGGACCACAGGAGAATTGAGTTGAAAAGTTTAACTATAAGACGTCATTTAGGTTTAAATTATTCACCGAGATTGTAGTATACTTTAGTGTCCGGCTCTTTGCACATTTTTTCAGCTTCCAAATACATTTTCTTGGCTTCATCATTCCTCCCCAAAAGTAAACTAAAACAATGCCATCACGCATCGACACATTATATTTGAAGATACCCTTTCATACAATATTTTAATGTTAAATATTCTATAATTAAATACTAGTATTTATAATCAATGGCAGTAGGTACCTACAAATGTTTAAGTATAATAAGTATTAAAATTTGTTAAATTACAGCGTGATGCATTTAGGACAAAATTATATGTATAGGTGGGTCCGGTGGACACTAAAAAATCACACACTGACAGTTTTAACAAACACATTATTTTTCCAACACAAAAACTATTTGATACGTTACAATGTTTTTATTAATAAAACAGCGTTTAAATGTTGGTTTTAATAAATTTACGCATTCTTAGAATGTCCTATGTCTTAATCCAGTGTAGGTAGGTAGCAGGGCTGGCCTAGGGTTTCCCCCCACCCATTCAATAGTTATGTTTTCAGGGGGAGGGGGTATAGAAAAATAAATGCAATGAAAATATACAAGACATATATTTTATAAGTTATAAAATATAAATTATAACCGGCATTATGAAATACATAGGTAAAAAAATTATATGAATCAAATAAAATTAAATGACATAATTTTCAGTACTTACTTAAATTTAAAATTTTTTTATGCATATTTAAAAAATTGGACTGCTTTATTGAATTCCTGAACATTATCAAAATATGACATTGGCCTTTCTTGCACCAAGTCAAACAGTTTCTTGAATTTTTAACTTCTTATTTTAAAAATATGAATACCTTATAAATTTAATTTGAAGTTAAAAATAACATTATAAGGAATATTTGAATTTTTTTAAAGTATCATTAAGTAGTAGGATTTGTAAGAAAAACCTTTATCATACAATTTGATTGTGAATAGATAGTGAAGTATAAATTATTAAAATTATCTGAAGCAATAATTTATGAATTGTGTAAACTCATTATAAATTGCACTAAACACAAATCATTTACTAATGTCTAAGTTATTGATACATAAGCTATTAACACTGCAACTATAACCTTTTTTTTTTATAATTCAATAGCTATAAATAATAATATGTATTTAATATATTATAGTATATGTCTAATGTGATAAATATAAAAATTAAATACTTTTAACGATTAAAACTATTAGATTACATACCACGATCGAGCAATTTGTTTGACTCCTTCTACACACAACGGATTTAAAGCATAATATCTGTCAAAACACCAATATGAATTTTTTATTTTACCTTCTTCTCTATATATCAACCCCTAAAACATATGATCTATATTGTTCACACAACTAAACAATGACTACCAAGCACTGCCAAATATTGACAAAATATACTTATTGTACATAAGAAAGGTTTTCATTGGCAATGCTTTTTGAATTCATATAAAAATAAAGAAACTAATAGCCAAAACTGTTTTTTTGATTCATTTTTATGTATTACCAGGATATAAAATGCAAACTCATTATTATCCTTGGTGTTTTGCAACTCTTGTTCGATTAATAATTTACATAATTCCAAATCTCGCTGTACATAACGGTAGTATATAATCCAGTCAGATTTTTCTTGAACATTAAAAACTTGCATCGTTGATTCTGGAAAGGATATCGTTATTTTTGCTACTGACAAAATAGTAGGTCATTCATTGTGAACCCGGTATAACATTCATTACATTACCTGTGATATTATAAGACGTTAATCCATTTGCCATTATAGACAAAAACTAAGTAGTAATTCATTAATAACACATGTATCAAAATAATAATAATAATAAAATTATATTTTACTCACGATTTTTATACATTAAAAATTTGATAACACACAAACATAAGTTTTAATAGAGTGAAGCTTAATGTTTTGATAGCTTATATAACGTTGCTAGGCAACAATATGTCAAAAAATAATTATTCATAATATACACAGCACTTTATATAAAAAAATAAACAAATTTTTTCAGAAAAAAAATCTATATTTAAATGAACTAATTATTATATTTCAATAATTTTATTTTGTTAGTACAATCATATGAAACTAACAACTATAGTAAAATATTACATATTAGTGTTGGCGATTCAAAATGTTTATTTAATAAAAAAATAAAACTTCATTTTATTCAATAAAATAAAAAAAATAAACTTATTCTTCAAGAAAAGGTAATCAAGAATCACATTACAACAACAAAATTTAATTTTAACATGTTGTATATATTATGTGAAGAGATCATAAAATCGCAAATAATGATTACGTACAACAAATTAAAAATTGGATAAGACAATAAAGTATTATGTCAACAAGCTAATCAGACCTTCACATTTGTTATTTTTATAAATATTTGTCCGCAAAAATAAAAAGGTTAACAAAATATAATTAACTTTTAAAGTATAGTTTCTGTATTTTTTTTAATCGTACAATTTTACAATTATATTATTTTATATAACAAGAAAAAAAATGTATAGCTATGATCAAACTTTTAGATAAGTGACGATAACTTTCAGTGAAGTCAGACAATTTATGTCAAATTTAATGCTAATTTACAACATGTAAAACTGTAAATATTTTAAGATTCTATTTGAAAAATACTACTTACACGCTTATACAGAAAATGTAATTGTCAATTTGTTTTTTTGTACATAATATTTTTATGGTTGATGTGGCCGCTCTTAAAGTACTTTTGCCATTGTCATTGTATTCAAAATTGGCGGCCAACCATTTTGAACTCTAAAAAATATAAATTATACATTATATAGTGTAAATTAAAATAATGTAACACATTCAATCTTTATTGAACACTTGTTAGTGCTTGAACAGGGAGGACTCTATAGCTAAAAAAATGTATGAAAATATTATTTATAAATATATTATAAGTAAAATTATTTAACCCCTATCGTATCAAAGTTTCATCTTTAATTTTATCATCTTAGTTTCTCCCACATCCCCTCAACTAATATTTCCCTAAATTTTCTTTATTATCATATTAAATAAAAAATATTGATTGTACCAAATATGTCAATAAATGCTTAAGTAAAATAGTAAAGTAAAATTATAAATTAACAATAGTCTCAAGTAATAACATACTTATTATGTTTAGGTACGAAAGAAAAAATATATTTTGCATAAAGGAGTACCACCTCTTCTTTTCGATGAAAATGATTATTAGTAAAAATAACAATGTAGAGAAGTGTACTAATTTGGACACAGACTCTCTAGTAAGTACCTGCAGAATGGTGGCAGTGAGACGCACACAGTACACGAAGGTCATTTGAGCATTTCATCAATATTGGTGAAGGCACACGCTCCCATACTAGATGCTGCCATTAGCTTGACTAGTTCATAGGCATGACCAACAGTCATCTCCAGAGGTGGACGTCTTGGTAAATTACTCGATTCTGAAATTAATTTTAAAATATAAGGGTAAATAAAGAAGTAAAAAATTTTATGTAAAACAATGTGTATCTAATAGTTTAGTGAACGATAACTTATTTTAATGATAGAGGTGTACTTCAAATTTAATTTAGACAAAGGTCTATAAATAATATAAAAGCAACTGTAATAGAAAATGCCATCTATTTGGCAATTTAGAAAAGTCGTTTACCAAATTTTTCAATTATTAAGAAAATATTTTTCATAAATTACCAAAATAATGACAAAAAAAAAAAACAGGAAATTATGTTATGTTATTGTTCTTTTGTTGTAGTAGAAAAAATAATCAAATAATTATTTTGAAAACATTTTTTTTTAAAAAATGAAAATAAATTATATCGAAATTCCATATAACCGAATTTGAAAACAAATAAAAAAAAGCAAAATTAAATGTTCAAAAAATTTGTAACATTTAGATCTTGCTAAGTTTGTTTAATATCACTCTAAGATCAATGAATATGCAAATATAATTGAGTACAGAGTTCACATTATAACCAATTGACTCATTTTTTTTAGGAGGGATTTTAAAACTGAATGAAAATATGTAGTTTATACATTGAAATCTTCTTAGGTAGAAATATTTTTAATTCTTTATGATTTCTTCACAGAAATAATTCACATGCCAGTTTGCAAATCTGCAAATCAAAGCTTAAGCGATAAATATTAAAACATTTTAACACAAGGCTAATTTATATCTGAAATACCTCAGAAAATATGACCATCTATAGTTTTTTTTATTATAACTTAAGAGCATTTAAAAATTGTGCAGTCAATGCAATTAACCTTATCAATGCTTAGAATCACATTTGAATGAAATAATGTACAACTGCTTACAAATTTAAAGATAAAATATTGTAGTATACTATACATTATAGTTAAGATAAATATAATTACCTAAAATAGCGGAATTCAGTGCAGCACATACACTATCTCTTTGAGAAGCTTCTAGCTGCCAACCAACAGGACTATCCCAAGGATTAGAATATGCTAACAAACTAAACGCATCCTAAAAATAACATAACATGAGATTTTAGGATAAAGTTTTTAAACATTAACTAAGCAGTATTGTGTACACACTTGTAACATTTGTTTGTTAGTTTCATTTCTTCCTAATTCTTGTCGTAGTTGCAAACTAAGTAGGAATAATTCACGACCAAATTCTAACATCTTTTCAATACCGGGTTTACTACCACCGCACACTTTTTTGGTACTCTGGAGATATTCTGGTTGATCAATTTCTATAATAAAATAAATATATTTAGGTCACAATAATAAGTTACTTTACTAATTGTATAGAAAGTATCAATGCTCATTTTGACATAGATAATAGAAGACTGGGCAGAATATTAATACTTACCACATGTGATTTAGACATTTAGTGACAAGTTATGGAGTTTTACTCTACATAAAAATATTAAAATGTACTCTCTCTCTCGTACAATATCTATGAAAGTATCAGTTCTTTTTAATACTTCTGACTTTTTTGGAGTCAATACAGACAAGGGTTATTAGCGTTATAAAATGTTACTATTCATGTGCACAATATTAATTTTTGGATCCACTAACTGATACACTTTATACTTCTAAGCAAAGGGACCGGGGAAATCACCATACATTGAGATGGTGCAGCCTACTATTATATATGTATATATTAGATAAGGCTTAACCAACCTTTTTATTACCAATGATTAAGATAATATAATCCATTAAAAATATGCCATGGTAATAAAAAAGAATATTGGTCATTCTGATCTAGTTTGCAAAATGAGTACACTTCACTTAAGTACAATAATAGTAGATAACTTACCCATTGATTCTTCATTTCCATTATCACTAACTCTGGATGTACCATTACTTAATTCATCACAAGTATGTCCATTGTGATAACCATTAGAATTGTAATCTCCATCTGAATGGTTATTATGATGTCCATTTACACTTTCTGGTGACATAATATAATCAGTCGATTGGTTGTCTTCGTTGCAATCCATTTTTTCTATTTGGTAGTCATTAATTTTCGGTGTACCATTTTTTATTGTCTTAACTGTAGTTGCATCCGAAGATCCATTCAATATCAAATTCACCGAATTCATTTCAGTCACTTCAGTTGTATTTGATAATTTTTGACATTTTATACTTCTACAAAAATGAATACATACAAATATAAATTAATTATAATATATAAGTTGTACTTAAAACAAATTAATTCTTACCCATTGGTTTGTACAGATGTTGGACTTCGATTTGACTGCAATGTACGTTTTGGAGAAGGTCGAATAGAGGTTTGAACCTCAACATTTTCATGAGAGCGGGGTGCTACTTCAGAATCCGTACCATTGACCATTTCAACAAACTGACGACATTTGAGCTTAAATAGAAGGTTACGATTCGTTTCAAGTAACCCAGGATAAAGTTTATTGGTCATTTCAATAGCTTCTCCCATTCGACCAGTTGACACTAATTTTAATATTTCTACAAAATTTGTTAATTAATTATACAGTTGATGACTTTGGAGCACATTTAATTTTAAAATTACTTTGGCGATTTTTTATGGAAGCAATCTCTTCTTCAAACGATTGATCGGTTTGAGAAATAAATGCTTCTGCAGTTGCACAGAAACCTTGGTGTACTAAATAAGTAGAAACCATTCTGTAACACAAATTATTATTACTAAATACTACTAGTGACATATTTAAAACTTTTCAATATTACTTATGGAAATTTGTCTGGCACTGTGAATATGGATAAGAAAACGGATAATTTTGAATAGTCATTTGTGTTTGGCTTCTGAGCTCTTTCATCATTTCTTCGATTTTGAACACAAATGGCAACTGTCCGAAATTGGCATCAACAACCTCACCAGGTGTTTGTAAACCAACTGTAGGAAATAAATTTGGCTAAAAAAAAAAATATATTTTATTGTAATAGTGTATTGCTGATATACTAAGGTTGAGAAACACTGATACAGCGTAGAACACAGTTTATAGTATTTACTCACAGGAAGGTCAGTAAATGCTGTTCCTAAATGGGTTCCATTTTTAGTATAAAAACAGTGGTTGTGTACAAGATCTACTCCACAACCGATAATATCGCCAGTGGTAAATGTAGGCCCATATGGTTGACCTGTGCCACTTGAGCAAAATGAATGGCCATCATCTCCGTGATAACCGTATGAATGTTTATCCCAACCTGAAATTGTATATGTAAAAATTGTTATTTTGCACATTGGTTTATTAGAATATTTTAATAGTCAATGAACTAACCTGGTAAACGATTCATATTGACTCCTTGGGCTGAAAGTCCAACACCCATGTAACCATCACGTCCTTTTGAAACAATTTTAACTTCAAAATAATATAGCCCACAAGAAGCAGGAATAGGATGTGTTGCTCTAACACTAGCTGCATCTTTATGTGTTTTCCCATGACCTGAAAAGAATCATTTGAGAATTAATTTTTACATATATATTGACAAATAATACATAGATTTTAAATACATAAGTTTGATACATTTTTTTTTATATTTTACGGCACTAATTTTGTAATTAATTTGATATAAATTAAATAAGTAAAGTACCTATTGAATCAATAGTAATAAAATTATAATTAAGATAATTCCATCAAAGCAATACATAATATATCCCATACTTTACAATAGGTTTATTTTAACATATCAGTATAATTTTCGACGAAGCAGCCTCTCTAGCTAGTAAAAATATAATCAACAACACCATCGATAAAATAGCCTCCAATGACATTTTCACATCCATTAAACATGAAACCCTCAAGTCATGGCAACATCAATGGGACTCCATTCCTCCAACCAACAAACTCAAGTCCATTAAAAGTACAGTGAAGCGGTGGTATACTCCCCCAGACCTTAGCCGACGTCAAAATATTGCCATCAACCACATAAGAATCGGACACACTTTTCTTACACACTCATTCCTCATCAGTAAAGATCAACCCCCTATATGCAACATATGCCAAACTCGCATTACAATAAAACATATTTTTGAAGAATGCCAAACACACGAACCAACCCGTACATTGCTCAACCTACCACGCAACATCAAAGAAGCCCTCAACGAAGAATCAACTCTAAAAACCATCGAATTCATCACCAAAGACAATATTATTAATAAGATATAGTTTTAGTTCAAATCCAATGTAAATTTTTAAATATTCTTTTATGAACCTAATGTTGGCTAATAACCCAAGATGTTGAAGCCTGTAAACCTTAAATAAAAAAAAAAAAAGTATAATTTTATCAATCAAATTATAATTACTAGATCAGTTTTTTACATACACATATAAGCTAAATTGAAATATATACATTTACTTTGTTTAGATACCAAAAATTAGAAAGATTATAAACAATACATTGAGTAATTGATTAATTAATTAAGTATTATTGTTCAATAAACATAATATAAAACATTAAAACAACATCAACATTTTTAATAAATTATTCTGCTTTTGTAGTATACAGGTAAATTATTTTACTGTTTTTACAGTATACAATTTTACAGAAACAGTAATGTCTAGTTAAAAAAAATTCATATTGTACATAAAATGTATAAATATTTGATTCATAATTAATTAGGTATGTGTATGTTTATTTTATGATCATTTCACATAGCAAAATAAATTGAGTTACTAATTTGAGCACTTGGAATAAGTAATAGAAAAATTCAACTTTTATTTTAGTATACATTTAATTATAAAATATTGACCTTGGATGATTGCCAATAATTTAAACTTGCATTTAAAAGAAAATTAATTGCAATGCAATTTGAAGAAAATAATAATTAAAACCATGGTTTTGATAATATTGATACTAAAATGTATTGGTTACCTCACTTTAATGTTAGTTATAATATGTCATTCAAATGAAAAAATAATTGACAGCAAATAAAAGTACAATCTAATATAACTGCAGCGGTTATTTGTGGTATTTTACATACAAATTTATTAGTATCAAGTTGAAATTTCACTTGATTACTATTTAAGAAAACTTGTATATTCTAGTTTAATTTTTATTTTGAGTGACAATAGAAATAATTCATAAACTAATTTATTTTATTATTAACAAAGAAATTATTTCAGAGTTAAACTATTAAAAGAGATGGTCACATAATAATAATAAGTTACTATGATTGGTTATTATTGAGGAGTATACCATACAAAATATTATTTGTCATTTGATGATATGTAGTTGTGAATAAATTTTAGTTTTCTGAAATACATAATTATATTCTTAATATAAATCACCAATATTAATATGTATTAATTTAAATTTAAACATTTTAATATGTATAGTCTATATATTTTGATAAAATTGTTAAATAATGTTTTTGTCTTTTTCAAGTAATCCAATGGAATAACATATTCATTACATAGTTATCTATTAAATTTTAGATCGAGATATGTAGATCCAATATTTTCTAAAATAATTTCTTTACATTTACAGTACAGCATATATAACTGTGGATGACATTCTTGGCAAATAGCTAGAGAATAGGAGTAAATGCCAAAAAAGAACTAATAATTAAAAACAAGTTATTAACCCATGTTGGTTTTTATGATGGTTAATTTATTCTATTTAAAAAATATATAAAGTTAGAATACCTAATGATAAACATACGTAAATCAAAAAATTCTTAAGGTTTTGATTTCTTTTTTGTTTAGATTATACTGACTTTATGTAAATTACAGTTATCCCCATTATAAACGAATGTGTTACCTACTAAAAATCAATTAGAAGTAAAAACACAAAAAGCATCAAACGCCAATAAATTGTAATCATCAGTGTGGCCAATCGCCAGACAATAAAAAAATGAATTTAGTCTAAGTACATCTGGTTAGACTAAATAGATTAAATACACGTAATGTATGAAAAGGTAATATTTGGATGATATAAACTATACCTAGTTACAAAAGTGTTTTACTATGTTTGAAGTATACAAATGGCACAGTTAGGTTGAATTTTTAAAATTGTTATGACCTACCTATATGATATGAATTTCAATATTTGTTACCAATCAAAAGATTAAAAACTAAAATAGTATGCAATTACATGGTAAAAGTAAATCAGTTTTCTGCTTCTATAACAGCCATGGGTCAAATGCATTTATTCAATTTAATACTATTACATATTATAGCTGCATAAAATAAATTATGAAATTAAAAAATATAGATAATAGTCGAAATTATTTATGTAATATAATTAAATAAGGATACATTTTCAAATCAATATAAATAGGTATAACTATGAATGGTTGATAAAATATAATATACTTTGTATATACAGAATATATATATATATATATATATATATATATATATATATATATATATGGGCTGTAATACTTTAATTCAAATTCTACAAGAAATAATTACTTAACTTAAATGAACTTAAAATTTTGTATTTCACAACTAGAGTTTCTTGCTAAAATATATAAAATGTAACTAAAAATTATTAGATACCTTTCTAGCAACAATAATATGGTTGTAAAGTCAGAACTTTTAACCCAGGTGTGCATACTTATGGCTTAATCTTTTTAAAGGAATGCTTATCTTTTTGAATAGCTTTTTTATCATTACCATTACGTAGTTTGTGGTCCCCAGACAATATACCTACATCATGTTCCATATGTTTTAATCTATATATATATATTATATAGAACTTGTTCATGGTTACGGTTTTTAAATGGCCACATAGACATATTTTTAAAAGACTATAAATTAAATACACGAAAATAATATTTGTTACATTTTTTTTATCAGTAACTACGAAGGTGGCTCAACAGCATATAATTATTTAAGGTAGGTCATAGTGTACCAATAATAGTATGTAGGAACAAAAATAATTAATAAAACATTTTGGAACAAAGGCAATTAAAGTCAATGAGTGTACAATTTTATTACAAGTTTATTAATCGTATTACAGAATAAATGAAGAAACTTAAATATTTTCTGAGGTTAAATTTTTTAGAATTATTCCATAAAAGTAAACTGCCAAACAATAATAATTTAATCAAAACATCTAAATGATGTAAATAAAATAATTTGATATAAAAAAAGAATATTATAAGTTTGCAAATTATACCCAAAATAATTGATAGTTACTTTTATATTAGATATTATTGCTGAAATAATTGTTACTGAACATTTATGATATTTTTACCATAAAAATAACCTTAGATAAATTAACAGTTTATCATACAGAAGATTAAGTATAAATATGTATGATGAAAAATATATTTTATTAATTTGTAAAAGTTAATCTATAGAATTTTATGATGTATTACACTGATACCAATGTGATTTTTTATAGCACTTACTTATATAGTACTGAGTGGGTTTTAAAATATATTCAGTGATTTATTAGTCATTCAGTAGGTTTCAATGTTTCGTGGATGGTATGCTTAAAAGTTTCTGTTACAATATCACAGAAAAAAGACAGGTACAATTTTATTACTATTCAACTAACATAGTATCAAAATGAAATAATTTTTAAAAATCATTGTATAGGTACCTATATCTTACTTAAAAAGGATAACTTTAATTTTTATAGGTGCCACTTATTTTTAAATAATCAATATGGTTTACAAAAGTAGGTAAGTATCAGTGGCATGTTCAGAAAGTTATGCATTTTAACACTAAATTGTTTTGAAGTTCCAGGTTTTTTATTCTGTAGTCATACATAATTTGAAGCAATGAAAATATATTAATACAATTAATATTGTGTTTATTGAAAGTAATTGTAAAAAGTAAAAGCTTAATTATAGATACATTTATAAATAAATAAACATTTAAAATAGAAAAATGTATATTTTTATATTTTCCTACTAACATCACTGGCAGAAAAGTATATCAAGATAATAATTACTCAAGGAAATATTGCAGAGAAATACATATAATTTTATCATCCCTTTCATTACAAACCATAACTACCAATCAAAAACAAGTTAAATGCACTAGAAATGATTAAAATGTGAACCTATTAAAGACAAAATATGTAATGGAATTAGGTACCCACTACATCATATTTAACATTTTAAGCACCAAAGTTACTAAACAATAAAATATATTATATAAATATATTTGCTATAAGCTATTAGATTATAAAAAAAATCTAAAAACATTGAAATATGCAAATGAAAATTATTTTAATAAAATTGTTGAGTTAAAAAATCATTTTTATATTTATATATTCAATCACTAGTTAAAAGATGCGAATTCAAATAAATATCTGATTTAAGAATTTATAAGATTATATTGTCATATATGAATTATCTTAAGGTCACTGAATGTAGATATGTATAAAGTATAAATGCTTATTTGAAATGTAAAATGAAACCATGGTGTAACCATAAATCATCTATTTTTGAGGGGATAACAGTTGATATCATAATTGTTATTATGACTATAATATGAAGACCCATGTTTCAATTAACTGAATTGGCCAAAACCGGTTCAAACAGACAGAAATAAAAGCATGTCAGTTTTAAATCTTAATTTTTGTTCTCAACGGTACATGAAATTTTTAATAAAATTAAAATAAATATTTTATTAATTAATATAAATAAATTTGAAAGTTGCAAAATTCTTGTTAATAATATCATAATAATATTGAGTAAGAAGTCAGCAGCAGTTATAATACAGTTTTGAATAGAGGGAGAGGGGCCACGAGCTTCAACTCCTTTATTATAGGTTGTAGGTACCAATATGAAGTGAGGATAATCACAAGATCTCCCTCCAAATGACCAACACTGTAAGTAAGTATTCAAATAATTTCAAACAATATTAATATGTTTCTAATTTCTATTATTTGATTTTTCAACTACGAACAGGTAGGCAGTGATAGTCACTCATTAAAAACAAAAATAACGTTCTCAACGCTGTCTGTCCCGACGTGAATCCCAAAGTTAAGCGATCAGGCAAAATATGTGTAGGTGCTATATTAGCTTCGGTCAAGGTATGTGACAAAGCGGGGACAGAGATTACGAAATGCTCAATGAGCATATTATAAAAATGATCACTATCGATGGAGTGACAGCAACGAGACGAGAACGTGACGTCGGGAGCGACGGTCGGAATTCGACGAGACGCATTCCGCGACGTAGGTGTGTTACATCGCGTACGGAATAAGCACGACGGAAAACAAGGAAACCCCGATCGTGCCAGTGCGTTTTGCGGGACGCACGTCGGGTGTTGCGAAACGATACGCATAAATTACACGAAACGTACGCAAATCGCGAGCGCCTCGAAGTGAGAAATCGATGGAGGAGAAAAGAAATTAAACGCGTTTTTTGTTTAGGCCGCTAGAGACGTCAACGATGGGCGGGGAAGGGCCGTAGGTGGGGTGGCGAGCGGACGAAATCTTCGACCTTGGACGACTTTTGAACACCAAGCGCAAAAGCACAAGAGCACCGTTGGGGACACAAGAAAAAGGCTGAAAAAGTGATGAGAAATCGCGTAGCGGCACACATCGGCTGGGCGAGTGTCGGACAATATTTGTACGTCGCGCGGCCACTGGCCAGCAGTGGGCCAGCGCGAAACAAAACAATGATCAGCTGATTCTTTGTTACCCTCGTACACCGGAGAGGAACTGTTACACACACACGCGCGCGCGCGTACGCACCAGCACGGCGACGTTTACACCGCGACGTCATTTTGCGCGTCGGAAACGTACGCACGCTATAATATCAAGGATAGGCAGGTGGGTAGGTGTACCTTTGTAGTGCACGCGAATGTTGTTCTGCGACAGCCCGAGGTTGGTGAACTTGTCTTTGGAGTTCCAGCTCCGGGGCAACGGCGTGTCGTCCTCGTCCACCATCGGGTACAGGCCCTTCAACCGGTCCTCGCCTTGCTGCCCGAACGGTCCGGTGCCCGCCGCCGCCGCGTCGTTGGCCACGGAAACGCTGCCTCCGGCCGACGCGCTGCCGCAGTCCGAGGCGCTCACCACCGTCGTGTTGCTGCTGTTCGGGCTCGCCGCCATCATTTGCGCCGCCGTAATATCACACGCGCGCGCCGCGTCTCGTCGTCGTCGTCGTCGTGGCGGTGTGTCGATACGCAGAGGAAAATATAGTAAATATACGGTGCAATAATACTACACGATTACACGTCGTGCACGGGGGCCCGCGCGTTACTATACTGCTGTAAGCTGTTCCCGTGGAGTGCGGAAAGGGAGAAAAAAAATAATGATCGAAAACCGTGTGTTACGACGATAACCGATTGCAGCAATAATAATAATAATAATAATAACAATAACGATTGCGAACTACTGCTCTAGTGCGACCGACACCACTACCAGCAGTACTTATCATCGCGCGAACGGACCGCAGCGGATCGTCAGCGTACACACACACACGAACACTCGGTCGCCAACGCACGCACACGGGGACACCACACGGAGGATTGCGAGAGAGAGGCGCGGGGGGTAAGAGAGAGAGAAAGAGCGGTAGTCCGTTACGCGCGCGCGCACACGAGTCACACGGCCAACACTGACATCACTGCACGGCGCACGCACAATACTGCTGCGCCGCAATGGTCTCGGACTCCCTTCCTCCGCTCGGCCCTCACGCAGCTGCTCGCGGTTGACGCGGCGACGGGTGGGGCGGGGCAGGTGTCGATTTTTCGCGTGCTCCAGCGGACACCCGCCGCCAGATAGCGGCACCGCTCCGCGAAACAGCTGATCGGATCCGCGCACGCACCCGTCGTCCGCCCCCGTCCTCGCTGCTGCGTTGTAGCCGCCGACGCGACGGCCCCCGACTAGCTCCCGAGCACGCACACCGATCGCGACTCACCCCCCCTACCCGTCGTTCGCGACCTACATACGCGGAAGGGCTTCGTCGCACGCTCGTTCTGACCTCGATGCGATCACGGCTACGGCAAGACCTGCTGTAGTTATTGTTGTTTTTCATGTCCTTACAACAGTTACAACGTTCGCAAAACGACCATTTTCGAATCGTACGGTCCTCTCCGGGGCGGACACTTTTGTCTTACCGCGCCGCCAACATTTTGACACCCAATGGACGACGCCACGCACCAGCCCGATCGCTCCCACCCGTGACCCGATCCCACGTGCAGAAATGCGCATCGCCGCGTTGCCGCGCAATTACGTTGGAAATAAAATATGACGGCGTGATCTCTAAAAAAAAACATCGAGGTCCCCTCCGGCGCGATTTTCGACCGGACGGACGAGAAGAACAAGTGCGCGCGCGTTGTTTTTGTTTTTGTTTTCGTCTTCACCGCCGCCGCTCGGCCGAGGGTCTCCCATTCCCATCCCCCACCCCGGCACCGCCGCTCGACGGAGGGTCGTCGACACCGTCGCGTACATATCGACTAGCCACATTTTGGGAACCACTGAACTCGCCCAAAACAATCCTATTGCCCCCGCCCGACTCTCGGCAACTGTATACTTCAATATTAACCCTTTCCACCGCACGGGAATCTATTATTGAACGTGTCCGATCCTGCACCCCGGCTCCGCGCAGCTGTTAGCACGAAATTATTAAATATTATGTTATGTTTGTACCTTTCCACGGCGACGTCGCTCCGTGCAACAACAACACCTCCCCTCCCCCCATATATCGCTATAATTATTCAAATTCGAAACAATTTATTATTGCTCTTGGACGGATCGTAATATCAGACGCGATCGCCAATAATTATGACGTACACTTTCCCGTTTCTAAGGCGATGCGTTTCAAGTACATAGGTACATATATTACATGTACACAACGTGGTAATAGGTATGGTATGGTAATAGGTATTCAAATCTCGATCGATGTACCGTTTATGCGTGAGTATAGGTATATTTTAACTTCATCGTATATACGAACACCAGACCCCGGTAACGTTGATAGCGATTTCTTTTGACGAACCGTGTACCGGAACGAGGGGAAATCGTGCGGCTATCGATTGTTGAAGTAAAAATGTTTTTGATGAAAGTATATTATTATATTTTATGATACATCGCTGTACACGCTGGAAACAGATTGATTTATTTTGCGAAAAAAACATTTAACCCTATCCATCCACCTGTAGTACATAGGTACATACACACGGTCCTCGGGAGGGTTGAGATCGATACATTAAATACATACTTTCTGTTTATATATACGCCCGATTTTTATCGAAACTACTTTTCTTGATTAAAATACCAAAATATACGGGACCAATTTATTTCAGTATACACAATGTAAACCGTAAATTTATTCGCGCAAAGTTTTTTTTTAGCCTGTAATCGATTTACTTTTGTTCAGCTATCGTTATTTATCATTTATCAAAGTACATAATGTCTCTAATATTATTGTTATGTCTTATTACTGCGCGTGACGGCCGACGGGTATAATTTTATGCATGTTGAACATTATCGTATTGTGCCCCTGATATTTTATTTACGTGTTGCAGATAAGTAAGTATACTTCGAATCAAACTATATAGAGTATAGACGCCTAAAGTTTCAACCCAATCGTACAAACATCTGTACAATCAAACAATAATTCTACAGTATTTTAATATTCACGTAAAGCGATGGTCATTTTTAATATATGTAATATGTATGCATTTATATTGTGTAGTTTTCAGTAATTTTAACTATTAAACGGTTAAAGAACATTTTTCGTTTATTTCAAATATTTGCAAGTATCAAATTATATTAACGAACAAGTGACATTGTTATTATGTTATTTTAAATATGTTGTAAAAAAAGACACGAATTATATCAATTACGAAATATTCAATAAATCCATTAGTATATTCCTTCTTTATAGCGAATATATTACTTTAAATCATATATAATTATATAAGTATGTAGTTAAGTATAGAATACTTATGCGGTTAAAACGTAAAAATAGTTTACGACGTTGAGACAAACTTTATGTTTAGAATAATATAACTTATATTGAACTATCGTCAAGGAAGTGTGATTCAACAATCGATATTCGACATCAATGTCTAGAAAAAACAAATATGTGTATTAAAGTATTGAGCACTTTTAAAGTAACTCACTTGTAATTCTTCTATCTCACATATTAACTCAATGATGTAGAAATGATCACGTTATATATATAGCCCAACACACTTTAATTTTATCCTCATTACCATAATATCAAATTGTTACTGAATTTTATCTAAAAAAACTAGTATAAATATTTATCAAAGTCGAAAAGCCGGACAACTAATTGAAATCCATTTGTTTGTATATGCAGGGAATTATAATCGAATTTAATGTTTACTGAAAATTAATAGATGTATTTAAAAATCAAAGTATAATTTATTTATAAGTTTATAATATTATTATTTGTTTTTAAGTGGAATTTCGACAGGCTGAAGTCATTTTGTAGTACAGGAGATGTCAAGACGCTTATACACTTTATGATTTAGTCATAACAAATATTAATCTTTCTAATTTAAACACATTACAAACCTTGCTGTCAAGTCACGTTGTATTGTTTTTTTAACAGTTTAAAAATACAATTCATACATTTAAAAGCTCTCGCGTTAATGCATTTATTTTACAAATGAGCATTTTCAGTAAAATATTTAAATATTCCAACGTTCAACTTATGCCAGAAGAAAAGTTTTCAATCTTTCATATATCAATTGAGTCACTAGCGAGACTTATGTAATATTATAACAAAAGCAGTAATAAGTTATTTAAAACACCTTGTATAAAATATTGTGTAAACAAGAACTCGAAGCGAAACCAGAAACAATTTTTTTAGGTTGTATTTATTTATGAATTTAGGTCGTCAATTTCATTAACCACGACTTCGCACAAATATAATTTTTGAATGTAGGTAAACAGCAGTGAAAAATACCGTCAGAGAGTTAAAACAATATTTTTAAAAAGTAATAACATTTCATGTAAAAAACATGATATAAGTACACTTTTGTTACCTAATCTTGAATTTGTCAGAAATTTTAATTTTCTGTCAGTGAATCAATGAACCATTAAATGTTGAATCAGTACCTTATAAATTATAAATTATTTTTGTAAAACAATGATCGTATTCAAAACTTTTTCCTTATAAGAAATTTAATAAGTTAAGAAAAATTAAAATTTACAAGTGGCTGGTTTTTACCGAAATTATAACCATTTTCAATTTTCGTATTACATTTTAGATGTCCCCGATATTGTCAAATTACTTTTTGAGCACACTGAAGCCGTAAATAAATACTCATTTGTTTTGAATCCAACCAAATTTTAATCATTAAAATCAGTAATCAACACAATTGTTATTACTTATTTACACAATTGCACGACGGCCGCGTCAAAAGTTGTTGACCAGACATTCCACATATTTTTTTAGTTAAGACTCTTATTTTTATTTTACTTTACTCCAAACTGTTGTTTCCTTGTAAATTGTAATGATGACTTTAATACTGTGTCAGGGACACCACTTGCAGGAATTCACAATACAAACCACCTGGCGTGGTGTGTATTGTAAATTCGCACACCGTAGTAGGTAATTAATTATCCCCACTTCCCTGTGGGTGATCGGTGTTCAACATTCTACTTCTATAACCCGCATCCAAAACTTCAGCCATAATTTTTTACCATCTAGACTGTACGTATTATATAGGCCATAGTACGAGTATACTGTCGGAACTTCCTACTCGGAAGCAACGCAGATTCGCGTAGCCACTTATTATACGTTTTTGTAGCGGTACGAGCAACCGTAAATTTTATGAATAGTTTTATACTTGTACCCAAAATGTTATCGATTAAAAAATAAAAAGTTTTCCGAGGCTGAAAGATATTATGGAATCGACGACAAGTTATAATCTCCTATGTATGTATTAACATGTCGATGTGGAAAATGTTTTGTTCGGCTACAGCGTAATATATGGTACTAGAGTCTCGTTGTGTTGAATTTCAATATATAGGGTCGATAGGAGGTTTTGAGAAATCGAAGATATATTGGACTTTAGCAAGAATGCGCTGTTGCGTGTAAATGTTAGTGTTTTGATTGTGTTATAAAATTTATTTCGAGAAGTTGCGACGCCAAGAATCTACTTGAGCAGTTAACACAAGTCACAATGGAATAAAATAAACGCAAAACATTACTATTGTTTAGAAGTGTTTTTCTATTTCTGTTTAACAAGTACAATTATATATACAATGAGTCATCTGCGCATATTTATAACGGGTATAAATGTTTCGGTGAGTTGTCCTAGGGTTTGACTTAATAATTGTTACTCGAATATACTCTGTCAATATTTTTTTTTTTTTGATGTTCGAACAAGATTAAAATCATATTATTTTAAAACTAAAGAAACGATAATCTTCAACGCAAATACAAAATTACTTTTATCCAAAGGAAACATGATTATGAAACAGAAATCTTGATAATATTTAGCTTACATTGTTATTTCAACAATTTTTGTAAATTAATCGAAAAAAAAAATTGTTTAAACTTTATGTTATTGTCAAACGTGGCGAACGTTATCGCCATCACCGCCGCCGCGCCGCGGAGGTAGGCCGCCCATAATATCGAGTTTGCCTGAAGCTCTCGAAGACGGATGCTCGCCGCACCCGGTCCACTGTCTTCAGTTGCACGTTGGACGATTACTGGGTTAGGGTGGCCCAGGAGGTCAACAAACTCCTTACTGCAATGCGTCGGTATGTTGCCAGGGGTGCACGAAGTCATGAAGATTTGTAACGCGAGCGATCGTGTAGATGTTAGGGGCTGTGCGTTCACTGTACCCGATACTCTCCACGTCTTTGTACAATATTTTTGTGGCTCTGTTCCCGTACTTGTACATGTGATTCGATGAACTAGGACCTACAGGTTGGCAAGTAGTGTGTCCTGTATACTACTCATCATTTGAGTAGAGCTGAAATCGGAGGACAGAAATATCACGGTTGTGCACACGGTACATGCGAAATATTTCCGAAGACGTGCGTAACATGCCAACACATTGTAATTATTATTATTGTAGTATATTATATATTCGAACCAGACGATAACCGCCACAACAAGGCAAGGCCTTTAGTAGAGAGATAGATTATATATTATACTACCATAGAAGTATTGTAGTATTATCATATTATATACCTTGTGTATTGTACTTTTAAATGTTATTTTTTGTATTCGTCACCATTTTGGTGCTTTTGTTGTACTAATAAATTATAAACCATGTAAAAATGGTATCAAAGCGTGGAAAAAATCAGCGCTTCAATTATTGTTTTCGATTTTTTGAGTAAAATAACTATAAAAGCCGAGAACTGTGTGGTCAGAATGGAAGAAATTTTTGAAATCCTTAGCCCATGTTGTTAATTAACAACTAATTAACTATTAATACTATATGAAACAAACATAAGTATAAATAACATTACTTATACTTATTTGCTGTGTGACCGCTCACCGTGTAAGGTAGATCGAAAGTTTAGAAACATTAAGAGATGTACTATGAGGAATATTATTCAATTATCTACTCTGACAAGTATTGGAGACAAAAAAAATGTCATACACTAATCTTTTACGATTTTAAATTGTTTAAACAACTTTTATTTGCGACCTGTGCAATATGTTTATAACTTTACATAAAAACAATTATTGATTTAACTAATTTTACATAGTTTATTTATATATTACATCGTAACATAGTATGATGCATTTCAACTTCATTTAATAATATTATTATAATATTTTTGAATAAATCATAAACTTAATGTACCTATAGACAATTTTTTGTGTGGATGGGCGGTAGGGTCGTGGGTGATGGCCGTTGTCAATTAGGCCAAGTTGGCAAAACACTTTCGTCTTTTAGACAGTTCACAAAATTTCATTCAATCACAAATTTTTTCAAAATCTACATTATGCTGATGTTTCCGAATCGATCAGTTTGTAAACATCATCCGAAGTAACAATGTACTAACAATGAGTGCCATTCAACACAGCAGTTGCGACGTTCTTTACATTATTTAATACTATCAATATTTCGAACGTATTTAACACAATATCATCTGTATAGTGTCAACGAGCGTGATTTTTTTGTATTCGTATAGTTCATATTGTAGTGAGTTTTTAAGCCGTTCCAAATACTTCGAGGTGGAAAACTACAGTATTATAGTAGTGTTCTATAACGTATTATACACCGTAGGCTGTAGCAGGGCGTAGGCAACTGACAACCGTGTTATTAAACGCCAATGGTTACAGTTATAAAAATATAAGATATTTTTGTATACAAATGACTGCGGGAACGACTATAATGATATGAACTTGTAACATATTTAAACAAAAAATATGTAACGTATTACTTTATACTGGTATTATATCTACGCACGTATAATTCAACTGGATATCGTTTTTGGTTTTCAATTAATTTTCAATTTAAACATATGGCTTTTACGGTTCCGTATCTGATTTTTTCTCGTCATGTCAATACAAAAAATGGATTTTTAATTTTTAGGGACCCATATTCGACCGAAATATTCGTTTTTTGTCGATAAAAAACATGCAATCAGTCGGATATTATTTATTAAAGTTGAATCGCGTTTGATCGGAGTTCCTTGTTATGGTTATTATACCTACCGTAATTTTAGATTTCGAGTCAACGCGGACTTTATTTGAGCGATAATGGTTTGACCATTGATTCTTAAATACATTATTCACAATATTATTTAATAATATTTTCAATGTTTTTTCCCGTTTTGTACTAATAATTAATATTAATTCATAATTGCATTATTCTTTTTTTTTTTAAGTGTAAAACAAGTACGTGTTAGCAATTTCTCGCTGTCAATTGATATTGATCGATTGCAATATGAACTAAATAAATAAAATTATTAACTTTGTCAATACCTATGTATACGGGTCTACCGTTGTAAATAAAAAATCATGTTTGATTCCGAGCCGAGTAATGTAAATCGAATAGCTTTTGCAATGACGTATTTATTTTATTTTTTAAATTTATTTTTAGTAATTAATAATAATAACTTATAAGTATAACTACAGTAAAAATGATTTTAACAAAAATGCAATTTTTGCACAAATTGCTCGAGTTGGCTCTCAATAATCGAAAATCTAAATTTGTACGTAGTAACGTTTATCTGATTCAGCAGAAAATTAAAATATTATTTTCGCAATTACACATCCTAGTATATCTGTACAAAGTTTTCAAGCAATGCGAATCAATTGCATCTGAGTGACAAAGTATAAAAACATATTCCGTCCGCACTACTACAGCACAATTGTTATTGAACTCGGTGAATGAGAGTATAGGTATGCTTTTCGCCTTTCAGGATGTATAATATGTCAGTATGTCACCGTGTGATCTTGATGTAAATACCGCAGGTAAATATTGTACCCGTAGGGAAAAGAATCCTGAACTAATTAGAGTGAAATAATAGACAATATAAATCGCACATCAGAATATTCTTTGAGAGAAAAATCGGTTTTCATGCGGTGCACAAGAGAAATTTTTCGAAATCATAACTATGTGCAATACACTACGAGAATACGGTGTCTGAGTTTTCTAATTGCATTTGCAAAAGCAGAATTTCTTGAAATCGTAGCAGTATATAGGTACTACGATTCCCATGATATGAATATAATTATGAATTAAAAAATGTCAAAAGGATCAATTTGTCACGAGTAGGGCTGAGGACTTCATGCCCTATAAAACCTTAAAATATTCATGCATTTATGCCCCAAAGAATCCTCTAATTATGCTATAAAAATATGCATTAAAAAAATTAGAATGTATAATATTTAATAAAACCTTTTTATTTTAATTTCTAAATAATATTTACAAAATTATAATTTGTAATTTAATGAAAAAAATAAAATTTGTTATGACAAATAATAATTGTTTTTCTTCTAAGATTTTTTTCTCCTTACTTCTCCTTACTTTAGATTAGTAACATTGCGAATGTTTGGCGAGGAAAATTATCCGTCATAAGACTATTACACGATACATGGGTATAGGTGGGTAATATTGAAATTTCATAGAATAAAAATAAAACGTTATTTTTCGACTTCTCTTATAGTAGGTAATTTATGTTATATTCATATAGAATCGAAGTCGTATGTATTATAATATCATTATGGTGCGCACTACGTGTCCTCGCGCAGCCGCATTGAACTTTGAATTCAATACAGCATATTAACACGAGTTGAGCAGGACAAAGGAGAACGCGCGTTAAAAGTTTCCAAACGTATCATCGAATTTTAGGAAATTTACTTTTTACTTTCTAACGATCGGACTCTTAACTAATGCTTTCACGGTAGTGAAGACGATTTTATGATAGTATAATATGTACGCAGTACCGACTTATAGGGCGATTTATTCAAATTTATTCATATAGGTAGTACGTACGGAAACAGAAAAAAAATATCGACCTCGAAAGGGTCTCGGCAAAAAAACAAGACGCCTGGTCCTGGCAGAAATCTCGGACCCCCCTCAGCGTCGCTGTTGCCTAACGTGGACGGTAAACAGGGTGGGCTAGAATGTTTCCTGTGTCGGATGTGCGGTAAAATATATAAAACGTTGTGGCCCACTCTGTACGCTTGAATCTTCTGCTAGAATATGCTCAAATTAAAACGTGGACACCTAAATTGATTTGTTCCTTAATTCGCTTAACGATGCCAAACACACTTACTTTTGCAGAACATGTGAGCGGATACTGGTGTCGTTTATAGACTTTAGAATGTTCAATGGTGGACACAAAAACGAATAACGTAGATGTCCGGTCACATTATAGGACTGCATGTTTGGTGCGTTCAATGTGTGAAACAATGGTCAACGTAAATGCTGATAAGTGATAAGTCTAGAGATTCTCGGAATTGGTTATTTGTTTTGAAATTTATTATTTGTTAATTTCTATTTTATGATAAAACGATGTATTATGTATTTATAAAATTAATTGCGTAGAGACGCGGTAAGTGCATGCTAGTATTGGTCAACTTAATTATTTAGTTTCAGCATCATATAATCAAACACTTAGTTTTAAAGAAAAACAAAATTGTCAATACGGCTATGGCCTTAATATACAAGTTTATATGGCTACATGGCCATAATGTATACTATGTATTTTTACAAAAATAAAAGGTGACTTTTAACCTTGATCATCCCCTTTTTTGGCAGTTAAATTGCTTAAATTATATAACCGTATATAACGGCTGCTCTTCAGCCCGTTCGGGTTAGCCGGTTTTGTGTAGGTCCTATGTACGATATTCGTAAGATGGCGCGTGCCACGTATGACGTAAGTGCGACCAATGACGACCACAATGATGATGATTATAATGATCATGAGATGCAAAACTTGACAAAGAATTTCATCCCATTTTGATATGTTTGTATTTAAATTAATTATATGTTATATCCTGTACGTGCGTATATCTATGCCCTATGGTTTAATTTTCACAGTAAAATTAGTCGCGTGACGTATCTAAAATTTTATTTGGCAAACGGTTCTACACGTACTTAATTGTTTTTAATATTTTTTTCTGATTCGTTTGTATTTATAGTTATACAAAATTAGCCATCAATAAAAAAAAGTACATATTATATTTACGTGTTAAGTTCAACATTTAAAGTAGGTATAGCTATAAATATATTTTTCACAGTTTTTTTTTTTTGCTTGACTGCACAATCACTACATTCATTGATTATAATAATTGTTTATTGTTTTTTGACTATGATATTGTTTATTTAGTGTATATAGGCAGTGCAGGAAATTTAAATAATTACTTCGCATCGACTACACTTTAACAGTTTGTTATTAAAGTTTTTATGGACTCTATGTTTACAGAACAATTATTATTATAAATTTTTTTCTTATTATTTTAAAATCTGCTTAAAACTTTACGACTTAGTTCGATGATACACACAATACACCAGTGGTGTAAGTACACGAGCTGGGCTGCTCCTCTCTAATGCTTCCCGGAACTCTGGGAAAATTTTTTTTTAATTGCTATTTGTTTACGACAAATATAATAAAATCATCTTTTTGGGACCGACATAAAATGAAATCGTAGTGATTATTATAATTATTGTATCGTTTAAAAGTTGTAAAGCAGAAATTGTTGTTTGTATTTAAAAATAAAATATTTTATCAGTGTTTGTATTATTTTATAAGTATTATTTAGTGAACTTTAGAGTGAAATCATTTTAGACTTGAACTTTTTTTGAGGAGGAATAAAAACCTATATTTAAGACCCGATAAAATAAATTGCTGTTAAAAAAAAGTTATCTTCTGTATAAGTATGCAATCATGACCACGAATATTTTCATATTTTGTCAGAAATTGTACTAAATGTTTTAATCCTCAAGAGTCTAGATTTTATAGCCATCGTGCAATCAAGACTGCAGTGGGAAATTTTGGAACAGTGCGGTTTTTATTTTTTTCCAGCTCATTTAAAAAATTGACGTTAGAGAGAAGATATTCCGGCAACAATACCTGAAATGTATAATATATGTATTATTTCAAAGAAGCACCAACATTGGCATATTATACTTGTGAAAGATTTTTTTAAATTTTTTTATTTGAATACTTAATTTACACACATTGTAATAATTAACTATGTATTCACATTTAGATTAGTTTGCGTTTATTTCTTAAATAGTATTATTTTTAATTTGTTTGACTTGAATAATAAAAATGTATTATATTATAGTATTATACCTGTATTATAATAATTAAGTGTTGTAACTTGTAACCACTTAATTAGAAATTTGAAATTCTTTTAGAATATAGAAACCATTGTTAAGAGTATTTTATATTTGATTACATTCTAATGTTGAAAATTAGTAGTAGTTTTGTAAAAAATACCATTGAAAAAGATTTTAGCTGATTTAAAATCCTATAGCTTCTGTTTTACAATTATATTTATTAAAGAATTTTATATTCATTAATTCATTATGATTGTTTTTTTTAATATGTATTTAGTTCAAATATTTGTACATAATAAGATTACATTTAGTTTATTGGTTACCAGTGATAAGCTGATGAAGTTATAACTGATAACTAATATTATAAATTTAATACTTTAAATATGGTTTTAAAATTTTTTTAATTCAAAAATATTTGTTTTTTTTTGTGATAAATAGGTATGTTCAGTCGACAGCCAGAGTAATGATTGTGTTTTCGTATGTGTACTGTGTAGTTAAAAAAAATTATTTAAACAAAGTAAAAGTATTGAATAAAATAATTTAAATTCAATACTTGTAATAGTTGTATTTAAAATGATTTATTGATTGCCTATTTAAGTATTATTTAATTTATATAATTTTATATTATTATGAAAAGTAATTTAATATTGGTATTATTGTTACTCAAATTCTCTACAAATACTTATTAGAAGTTAGTGATTACTGTAATATACCAGTAATAGAACTTCAAAACTTAGGTCTAACAGCTCAATTTTTAACCTTACCTCCAATCGATCCTGCCTATATAAGTACTTCTAGGGAGAGCATTGTTTTATGTGCATGGTGCATTTATTTTGTACATTTTTAAATATCATTCCATGTTTCATTATACGAGTACATCTTATCGTATTAAAACTACATAATAGGTATAGCTATACATTCAATAAATTAGTTACAATTGTTAATATAATAATTAATAATAAATTTATAAAATAATCTGTAAGTACAGGAGGAACAATTAATATAAATATAAATAACTTTCAACAATTTGTTGACTCTCTTTTACTAATGTGTAAGTTATATCTGGCGTGTTAATTTCCTTGGCAATTTTATTTTCTATTGCTATTATTTGTGTTATCACAGCTAAAAGTTAAACTTGATAATCGAATTTGTGAAGTATATTATTATATTACATGATAATATTATTGATGCAAAAAGTCTTTGTTTATACGACACCAAATGTGCGTTTTAAAATATTTTTAATATTATTAATATTATTAATATAAACGTCGTGTTACATAGGGCTCCTTAAGCGTATGGATCAGAATCTCTCTCAGTCACCTCATTGAATAACACCAACAATAATTAAAAACACTAAATTTTGATAAGTTTGAAATCATCTTAAGTCTAATGTTGATACTTTGATATACAGTTGTATTCAACATAAAAATGAAATTTTTGACATTTTAGAAAAATATTTTTCCTTTTAATTTAAAATTAATGATCTGATCGGCATTAAAATCTCGTTATTATTTTCTGTAGCGGAAATTGTTATGATAATTATTATGTAAAATATATTTGTCACACATGACTACATGAGTGCTTTTTGCTTTTAGACGATGCAATTAATTCACATTTAATGACTTTTATTTGCACTTGTGCTGAAAATGGAAATGTTTTATTTTAAAGTTTAAATATTGTATTTAAAAATCATTTGTTCAATTAAAAAGATCGCAAAATTTGTTAAATTTGTGTTGTAAAATAAATTGGGTAAGGTCGTTTTTTGTAATTCATTACACTATGATACGCGTTATGGCTTATGAGTTATGATTAAACGTTAAACGTGCTCTATGACGAAATACTATTTACAAGATGTCTGTTACATGCGCACACCAGGAGAGTTAACATTTTAAAAAATTTTCTAAAAATGTGTATTATGGTATCCTCTGTAGGCTCACCCCAAAGTTTATTTCAATACAAGGTCATCCGGCTGAGATATTTAGAGTTATCTGAAACCGTGATCACAGCGTATAATATCGATTCTGAATACGCACTAGAACAATAGAACACGACGAACCTAAAAGTGGACGCTTTATTGATGTATTTTAACCGAATAAAAACAGGCAACCTTTCAACTTTTTAAGAATTTTAACCAAAGTCTATGTGTGATGGCCGATGGATGTATTGCGCTCAGCCGCGACGGACGTGGAGATAACGTACATCGAGTGGCCTTTTCTATACACGCAAGTATCACTAAGTTGATCAATAATGAAAAAAAATGAGCGATACGGTAATTTATTTCAAATGTAATTTGTACAACGATATGCAAATACACCGTTAGAATAATACATAGCCCACAACACCTGGAAGTCACGATAATAATACGAGTATCTTGTAATTTCGAAATCGCTCGCTAGCCAATGCGTTTTTAAATAGTGTGCATTATTATGTAGTATATTCGAGTTATTAAGAATAAAATACAACGAGTTGTGTAATGAGTTAATTATGATGAACAATTTTTTTCCTAACAAAACCAAAATCCAATTTATTACTGCTTTAAATTGTACATAGTTTATGTTATGTAATTTTTTTTTTTAATTTCGACAGAAGCTGTTTTTTAACGATTATTTCGTTAGCTTTTGGAAAGTATTGTTTTAATTGTTTTAATGTACATACGGTACACGTATGTGTTTCATTAATGTAATAAAGTACGTCCTATTCTTAACCTGTAGGTATTACCTATACAACGAGAAGTGAAAAGTTAAACGAATTCATTCATGAAAGTTTTACTAGAAAATAAAAGTAAATTAAATAGTGATATTGATATCACCCGGACGTGGGGCGTATTTAGTAACACAGCGTATTATTATATACACATTAGATTAAACCTATTTTGGGTAACAATTGAAAGCCGAATTATGCCGGCACAGAGAAAATGATTTATTTTCGTAGCGATGAGAACATCATTGGGTCCAAATTTTCGCATTTATTGAACAAATGTCATTGAGTTTCTAAATACAATTGTTACATTATCTGAATAATGCGCTAGTATTGTATAGTATAGAATTAGATGGCTGTTTGATAGTGCATCGGAATCATCAAGGATACAAGAAGAACACGCAGGAAACAACTAATTATAATGATCGTTCCAAATAATATTGTTCAACGTTATGTTGCGGTAAGAATATTGTGTTGTGACGGTGATTCTGTACGTACATTGCAATTCAAACGGATTACATAATCAGTGATCTCAGTAATACGTTTTACGTATACATCCTATAAAGGTATATATATATATATATATATATATAATGTAGAATGGTTCATCTTTTGCACATTGATGGGCACCATCGAATGGTGTTGTGCTATAGCTTATAATTAGCCAGCCACGTTCAAACTGTTCGGGAGTACCTATTTAAAATGTTAAAACTATTCGATAGTTTTAAATTATTCGACCGTTTCAACTATTGGTCTCGCCTTCGTGGTTGTTCGAATTATTCAAAAATATTTCCGCAGTTGAGAAAATAATTATTTAAACACCGGTTAGGTTCGAAACTTTGGAGATACGGTTATTTCTTCGTATAATAATAATTCTAATATTTCTCAATTCTCAAAACATATATGAAACCATATTTTAATTTATATTTAATATATTTTATATAAAATATAAGACCACGATAAAAAACACGCTTGGATATCGTCCGCACAATAATATCTGACGATTTTTCATTTTCATGTTGTATTTTTATTTTTGTATCAATATAGAAAAATGCTTGTGCAAGTGAAAATCGATATTTTTTATTGGTGGTTAGGGGGCTTGGCAATAAAGGAAGAGCCCGAAAAGTGCCAACGAATTGAACGTGTATTCATATTAAACGCAGACCACGAATATCTTACCGCAGTAGTGGTAGCATCATAAAAGTGGAGATAGTGACGCAAGGTATGCCTACAGCTTACAGATGGACTCATAGAGTTTTCACTTTTCAAAAACCAAAAACATAAAATTACATTGTACCTATAATCTATATATACGCAGCTGTAGCCTGTAGACAATATGCATTAAACGGCCACATTATTTTATTATAATACTAATAACACGTACAGTGTTCTCGTGCGCGATAAATAGTTTGTTTAAAAAAATTTTGTCTACGTGTTTCGATCGTCAGTTATAAACAACTTATGTTATCCGGTGACTGTACAGAATGTCTACGATTGTTCCGCAACTTAAGACGCAAATGCGCTTCCCGTCGAATATATCAAATGATATACGAGTATGCTATCCGTGATCGAAGAACGAAACGCTGGAACACGTGCGATCGTTGTACATCGTATTCAATAATTTAATAGTACTACGTATTAGCTAAGAAAGAAAAACAAATGTATTTTTTTTTAACGATGATGACTGATGGTTTTTTTTAACCTTAACCGGTCGTAAATAGTTGTACATATTGTACACACAAAAATACTCCGGGCAAGAACTTTATTCGTTTAAATTTTTTAATTCATATTGTTATTAATTATTATAAATACAATAATATGTACTTTGTGATTGGCTGGTGTGCCGATCTAGTTTTTCTGTTGGGAAAAGCTCGTAGACCGCAAGTCAAACATGAAACAAGGAGTGCAAGTTAGGTTTTGTATACCTGTACTTGTATAACTTATATAAGTTGTAAGTTTTTTCCGCCCAAATCATGGCGATATTATGCTATACATTTTTTTTGGCGTCGGCGAAAGAGGTATATTTGTACGTAGGCAGGTGAAGTAATTGTTATTTTTTTTCAGAGATGAATCGACGTGCAGCGTTTAGGCACGGTGCGGATTCGTTCGACTTATTGGCCCGTATGCACGTGATATAATACATATACTATGTGGCCGCAATAGTGTCACGAATAAAGGTAATATTCACACTCCCACTTGACTCGCGGATAGACGACACACGTCATACTGTCATAGCGAATATAGCCATAGACACCGCGACTGATTTATCAGTGTGTGCTATCATTAATGTACTCGTACGTACTACCACATATAGTATAAATATTATAGTAAATATAATATCGTTTAATTCGCCGTGTGATCAATCGTTTTTTTATTTAAATGTGATCCGATATGCCATCACAGGTGTATAACAATAGCATTTATATATCCTGGTGTCTTACGTACGGTGTGCACTATACAGTATACGCCAAACATCCGGTGCGGATCTAGAAATATTTCAATTTTTTCATAATATAAAGTCAAGTTTTCTTTGTTTTTCTTTGAAAAATGTATCAACTATATTTTTAATGTCATTTTCATCGTCAATATTTATATCTTTAGGAGAGCCCATCCTGTTAAAATTTTTTATCCCATCCTTGCCTTTAACCAATTTTTAAAACGTAAAAATGAAAAACTTCTCTCCGATTCGGGAGAGGGAGGGGAGGCAAAATGTTTTGCGATTAATTATCAACCTAGACACATACAATTGCAGCTATAGTGTAATTATGTAAATATTTTTTCGGAGTTAGAGGTATTAATGTTAAAAAAGTATTTTTTGTTTAAACAAGTTTGTTTTGAGCGGCAATGAGTGTTTAAAACAGATTTCTTTTCATTTGAAAAAACTTATGTTATTTTACTTATGAGGTTATTCAATTTTTTTTTCAAATCCACGTGACACAAACCTACTTTAAATATGAAACGTAATAATTATTACAAGTCAGTATAATATAGATAACATAAAATGGTAAAATAAGTGGGATATTGGGTATCGATAGTCACGTAAACTATCTACAATATACTATCGTAAACAGTGGCATGGTGATATGATTATTTGCAAGGAGCAAAAATACATTTACGGTACCCACACACGACACACCCTTTAAATTTGATGGTGTCTACTTATTTTATATGGAATATAACGTCTACTAGTAAGTTATTACTGGACAACTGGTATCCGACCTAGTTTCCTTAATAATGATTTATAATACAAGAAATATAATTAACAATGTGTTGACCAACTTTCCACCCACTCACCACCCAAATCGTTTACTATAGGGAGTAGGGGCGACTTCCCTTAAGATAACCGCTTCAACGAGCCACTGATAGTTAATACATAATAATATGTTATTCAATTATTCTACGTAGATATTTTTTAATTTCGTAAAACAAGCTTCGTATATTTTTGTAATTATTTGCTCCATAAGTATTATTTATTTATTTTTATTTCAGACTATTCAGACTAAATAAGTTTTAATGACATCAACTTGTAACACCAACAAAGATATCGCACGACAACGAGGTACGCAGTTAAGATATAATTTATTGTTGCTATCCATTTTTCAAACACGTGTTTTTTTTTAAAGTATTGTGCGTTATAAATATAACGTTTTGCAACCCCCCCGTTGCTATACAACATGTGCCTGCCGTCTACTTCTGCACGCGGCGGCGCGTTACTGCGATTGGATTTTGCATATCATAATAATAGGCCTGTCGCGCTCGCCGCGATCGTTGCCTCGATTCCGAGACTCTTTCCAAATATTATAATTTCACAAGTCAGTGGGCCCCATTCGATACACCTGTACCCGCGCGCATGTATACCTGTGTACACGTAGATTTTACGGTACCGTACCTACGTTACACCGAGCACGTATGTACACAATGTGTGTACGCTTTTTACGTGTGCATAATTTCAATGCAGATTGTATTTATCGCAAATAAAATATCTATTACAGTACGCGCATGTTGGTACCACGATATGCGCAGCGTATACGCGGAACTTGAAAGCTAAACATCACACACGTCGTGCAAAAACGTTCTCTACCGCTAATCCTTTCGGATAAATTTAAATATTATATTTTTTATCTTTCAATTCATTATGAATAAAAATAAACAATAGTACAGTATACGTTTATCGTTTTAACAAATCGTTTTTAACTTTTTATCGAGTAAACTATAGTTATACTGTTATGGTGTATACAGTATACAGTTTATACGTACATACTATATTTAATACACGACGTTGTAGCTCATAAAATACTATAATAGCCGTATTTAAGGGGGGGGGAGCACATGAAGACCAACCTCCATCTCCCTTAGTTATTAATTTTATAATTTATTAATAAATCATAGTCTTGTGTTAGGGATTAGGATCTATATATGTTATTAAGCATCCGACGCGTCTCATTAAGCTTTTGAATATCTTTTTAATAACGACGTACAGTTGTTACGGTGATAAATAAAAAAAAAATTATCATAATGTGTGTATTGCGGTGTTAATTGATCACCAAAATGATTTATTACGCTGTGTACTTTGTGATTTTTTTCATACGATTGTACTTTTGACTATTACTAATTTATATTGTGTTTGTGTCTCCGTCATTAAACGCATTTCTAAATACGCCCTTGATTTGCATTTTGCATCATACTATAAATATACTGTGATTATTTCAATGAAACAATATCATTAATAAGCCTTCTGTGCGTGCTGTTTGAACCGTGCAAAATTTACCTACAGCCATAAGTAAAATTAGTATATTCCACAATTAATTGAATGTATTAATTCTTAATGTTATTTTAAATACATAATGCCTTTAGGCAATTTGTACAAGTACAGTATAAATAGTTAATTAAATAGTATTTAATCGAAATATTTTTATTACTTCAGTTGATTTTTAAATTTGTTGACTGCAGTATACAGTTGATGCATGACATTTTGAACTGCATTAAGTATTGTTTTTTAAAATTTTTTTACACACAAACATTTTGGGTTTGAAATTTTGACTTGTATGTGCATTTGACGAAACCTTGCACAGTTCCTGTAGAGATTATCTGTTGGGCTGCTATTGTCTGCAAAGCAAATGTATTTTCCATTGGCACTTTTCACTTAGTATAACGTACATAATTTTACATGTATTTTATACACTTTCCACGCGAGGTTCGGAATTTTATAGATTACCTAGTCATTGTATACGTTTTATATTTTTCCTGCTTTTTTTGGCATTCCATAGTATACCTAGGTCACTACTTGTTTGATAGAATACCGGATTTAACACTGCCGGTAACACATATAGCACATGTAGCAAACTTTTATTGCGGTAACAAAACGGCTTTTATTTATCAAACGAAACAATTAGTTTTACATATTTACATTTAATATAAATTTCGTGTAATAAACGTAACATGCATTTTATACATTTGGCTAATACCTACATATTTAATTTATCACATGACGTATACTGCAGTGCACCAAGTGATCGCACGTTTTTGGCTACACGTGTCTTCGTGAGTGCACTCCGAATCCGTTTAAAAACAATAATGCATTCGTGCTGCGAATAGATTCTAATTTTAAATCATCGCGTGATATAATTGAATGAGAATATATATATAGTGAAAAAATGTGACATAAAACGCATCTACCACATGCTGGTCTCGATGTAACCGTATCGGTTGATTATTATTATAGCGATACTTTCACAGCGTGCTTAACATGATTATCCTCTTGATATTGAATTAGCTTTCGAAAAAAAATAGAGATTGATATTTTCAATCAATCTTTTTATATAATCGGAGCATACTGTTGCAGTAGGTACCTACTATAATATATTATATATAGCAATTTAGATTATACCAATAGGTACGCAAAGTTATCCAGTTATTATTATTATGTATGAATTAGTTTCAAAACATTGATTGTTCTTAGAGGTCTGAAAATATCCGGTATTGACTTGATACTATTTTCCGTATACCCTAGGAAAAGAATACATGAATACATATTGCAAATAAGACTCTTATTTCTTTACAGACGAATACATTATTTTATCTTATATCACGTGCAACGAATTACAATTCATAAAAGTCGATGCGTATACCTGTTTGATTTATTCGAATTTATTAAATTTTTTCGGTTATTGAGCAAAACTGGTTATTATTTATTAAAAATTATAATATAGATCGATTTTAATAGCCTTAGGTTTACGGTCGATAATGTCTCATCTATAGGCTATAATGGTCCTAGGCAACATATTTCAAGTCTGTGATATACAGAGTGTACGTTCATAAATTCACAATAAAAACATAGTACATATTTAAATTTAAATGTGACCTAGTCGAACTGAAGTTTATGTCTATAATTATATGTAATTAATTAATTGAATACATTTTATTGTACCTTGATTTAAACCTATGGTTGAACAATATTATTAAAATATCTTATCCTTTGGTTCATAAAATATTAATTTAAATTGTATAATTAAGGAGAGAATACAGTGTACACTGTATAGAACATTGTTTCCCAACTGTGGGGGGGGGGAGGCAGTCTTAATATTGAATTATTTAAATGTATATCAGTGGAGGAAAATAAAAAAAATGACCGGTTACCAGATATTCAATTAATGTACTTAAATAAAGAAACTGTTTACACTAATATCAATATTAAAAATAATTAAAATAATGAAAATGTTATTTAAATTATTTTTATCAAAAATAAAATAAAAATAATAGGCATAACGTTTTTATACTTTGATTTTAGACGATATGCCCAGATAGCATTGACTTATATTATCATTAGTCTATATAACTTCAGAGAATAAAAAAAACATTCAATTGCGAAGGGGGTGCATGAGATTTCTAAGAATTTACAAGGGAGCTTGAATGAAAAAAGTTCGGGAACCACTGGTGTTTAGTGCATGTATACATTATAAAGTGATTTATAATTTTGTTTTATAATATATAATATTCACTAACCTAACTTGACATTTTATGAAATAAAACTGATAAAAAATGATTTAAAGATTTAATGTTGAAGACATGTTAGAACTAATAGTTGTTAATCGTGTTTTATCATGAAAATAGTAATTCATTTTTATTCGCTGGATTTCCTAGGTATTTATTAAATTTTTTACGATAAAATGTTTCGTCGTTACAATTTCTCCTACCTGTTTAAATGAATAATATACATTTTCATGCGTTCATTAAAAGTAAAAACTATCATATTATAGAGTTTTTTTTCTTGTTTATAAACAATCAATATAAATAATTAATAATCTGATCTAATCAAGTTTACAACGAAACATAATACAGCACACATTTTAATCCATAGTTAACATAATATTATACCAAGCAGACAGTATAATACAGTGCTACTCTTTATAAGACCTGTATAAAGTTATACTATACATATATACAACATAATGTATGGGATATAATAGCATATATTATACAGGGTGTCCCACCAGAATTTACACAGAGCGATATCTCCCGTATTAATAGAGAGAAATATGCTTTTTTTATGAGCATTGATAAATATAAGTGTATTTTAAAGAAGTTAAAAATGAACTTTTTATTTTATAACTTTTATAAATTTCTTGGATAGTCATTTTAGAGGGCTTATTTTTCTGAAAATGTTGAAGGTTCAAGTTTCAATTTTCATTAACTTCTTGATTTTTAAACATTTTTCTAGTTTACAATAAATAACTATTAACACATTTTTAAATAATAATAACATTATCAGCATTTGTTTATTGGAAAAATGACGATGGTGATGATAATTTATATTATTTCTTTGTAGACTAAAAAAATGATTAAAAATCACGAATCCAATGAAAACTGAAAGTTGAACCGTCGAAATTACCAGAAAAAGAAGCCCTATAAATGGCTATCTTCGAGTTTCACAAAAATTATAAAATAAAAAGTTAATTTTTTACCTTATAATAATACACTTATATTTCCTAAACTATTGTCAATACATTTATATTACCTTTATACACGGTTGCTCATAAAAAAAATAAAACAGAATTTGATTTTCTCTATTACCACGAGAGATGTCGTCCGGTGTAAATCCCGGTGGGACACCCTGTACACGTGATGAAAAAAATTTGATCTGAATTGAAATGTTATCCATGTTGGTTGAAAAACGATTTTTTTTTACGCGTTTATTATTAAAATGTATTGGTACCTACTCGTACGAATCGAACGGACGGTTCGAGGCAGCAGAAGAACCAGTTTTTTCTTTATCATTATTATTATTATTATAAAAGAGTGCGCCAAAACGACACCAGGGAATAGTATCATGTACATATATATATACACGCGTTTATAACAATTATTATGCAGTAATTTTAAATCAAGTGGCGGTATTCTTTTATACCCGTAGTAAGCGTGCACATTGTATACACTACATTCACACATATATATATATATATACATAATAGGTACACACTACGATAGAGCAGGCATTGCCGGCGCAGTCAGTTTCCAGCAGAACACCATTCGTTTTAGTCTAGCGAACGAAATGGTCGCGTGCAATTATATTTTATTATTTACCGTGGTTGTATTTTTATTTTTTTTTTCACGGACCAGTTTGGTTTAGTTTATTGCGTTTTTGACCGTTAAAGCGAGCGGAATATTCGTCGTTCGTCGTCTCGTGTGCCGCAGACCGACTCGTCGCGGCCCTGTGATAATAATCGTGTCGCACGGTATTTTTATTACGATCGATAATCGACAGCGTTTTCTTTTCGAGCGGAAATCTTAATCGAATAAAATGCTGTCGCATCGCGACAACTGCATCGGTCGAAAGTCACGAGGACGTCGGGACGCACCGCGATTATAATAATATAATATGTACCATATTGCTGTATAGAACATCGATGTAGATCTGAAACACCTGCGCTCGATGGTGTTATGTTGTGCGACGTAAAAGTTTGACAGATAATATGCAGCTATTATTCGGATTATTTTTACTCCCGTGGATGCTGCAGCCGTCAGAAAGTGTTAAGGTAATATTATAATTATATTTCCGGTACATACTGTAAAAACAAACGTCGAGATTTTTAATTTTAGTGAGCACCCGCATTTTACCGCGCACGAGATTGAAATATTATATAGTGCGCTATTATTACGAATTATTAAAACGTTGACGCCTCGATGCGTGTACATAGAGAGAGTCTTCAGTGTTAATCATATAAACATTGCATATTTACATTTATACGTGTATTATTCGGCGTAAATAATATCGTGGTTACAATGTACCCTATTAAAAGCCATAAGAACTAGTTGTTAAACGACCGCATACGAATGGTAATCGAGGTACTTAGGTTTCGTAAACGATATTAAAACTACGTAATTATGTTACTAAACCGATAATATTCGTTTTGCGTATGTTTTAATTAAAGATCAACAGAAACATTGTGCATTAGGTAGGTACCGTAAAACGTACCAACAATACCGTAGGTACAACATAGTGCCAACAAGGAAGTGTGAATAATATTACGGGTTTCCATTGCAGACAAATGAAAATAAATAATAACTTATATGAATTAAAAGTTGTTTCTGTACATATGGTAACTAACCCGTCAAGTGTTCCGTAATAAAAAAATAAAAAAACAGCATTCAAGAATGTCCATGTTCTGTCTAATTCTGTCATGATTTATAGGAATCGTGCGGAGATTTGAAAAATATTAACGTACACATATTATGCCTAGTTACGCAGCTGTGACAATTATTTTCGCTTTATTGTTTTATCAATTTTACTGTTGCTGATAACCCTTTTAATAATGAATACATTTACGCGAGTAAACTGAACACTTTTATACACTATTTTATTTATTCATTTTTTTAACGGTACGTCCTTTAATCCTAATATAAAAGTTGGTATTTAGCTGTAAATATTATTCTTACGTATTTTATAACAATTATTTTGATGTTTATGTAACATTTTTATATTATAATTAAATCATTTTTTTAATTTTGTCGTCATAATTTTGCATAATCGTCATGATGCAACTAGAATTGTTCACTGCTGACTAATTACTTTCTTTGTAGAGTTGGCTCAATTAAAATTGTAATTCTTAATTTTTCATGTCGTAATTATAACGCGATAGTGATCTTAGACACACTATAGTTCTTTAAAACACAAACAAAATTAAACAAGGTTCTGCTCATAATATTGATTGTTCGATAAGTTCATAACAATATTCTTCAGGAAGTATTTTGAATAATTATTATATCAAAAATGATGGTTTGAAACATTTTAGGGTTTTAAACACAGCAATGGACCTATTAATAATGGAAGTATTAAATATGTTGATGTCTACAGAACAAGATGAAAGTTATTGCCCGCACCTTTTTTGAATCATGCCACCAAATATTATGTTTTACATTATATTTTTAGACATAACAATGATGTTCAACTGTTTAAGTAATAAATTATACGATTGTATTGTATACTGCAGTAAAGTGTTATCACTTAATATGCACTCATGTACTATCTTGTAGACCGTAGAGTCTAATGAATTATCATGAACCGATTCCTTTAGGAATATGTTTTTAATCTTTTTATAAATTATAATTTTATAATTGATGTTGAATGTCTTTATAATTGATTCTTTATAATACATACAAAGAAAACGGATCATAATTATATGGTTCTACATATTTTTGAGGCCGTTATTATTTTGTAGGCCATAGGTAGCCTATGGGAGCAGGTACATGCTTCTTGTACTTAATTTGAAATACGCCACTGCCCTACTGGCTATTGCGCGTTATATACCTATGTACACCTATAATAACTACATAAACAGTCTTTACGGCTATACCTAGAGCGGTCCATAATTTGATATAGTTTTTACCTAAAACTGTTCTGATATTTTGAAGGTGAAATAATTTTTCGGCGAATTGAAACGACTGTTATTAATACTTTAGAATATCATTTTAAATTTGTTGTGAAGCTATATATGGGTACGGAGTTGATCTGAATACTTTAAACTCGAATATTTGAAAGACCAGTGACTGTGATCATATTATATGACCATCGGGATGTACATAATTCGTATTATACATATAACGTAACTAAATTATAATATATTGCATTTATATGCGTGGATAATCATCACATTCATGGCACAGATTCTTTTCACGGGCTTATACTTTTGTAGTGAGCAGCCGTCGTCAAAAAAGAAGTAGACACAAAGCTGCAGGATGTGTACTGGATCATAATATATTATGTACAATAAAAAAGTATATTTCTCAAGTTAAAAAATTATGTAAAATGAAATATCGAATTTTTATGGAAAAATATAAATAAATGTTTTAGACGTACATGTTCAAAGACTATTCGGCATCACGTATGCACGAGTTTTGAATTACACAGCGGTTTTTGTATCTCGTTAAACCGATGTACAACCCTAAAACGTCTTGTATTCCTCGCGCGTATAAGTATATAACAATTTTGTTGTTGATGCTAAGTACCTTTTTGTATTTTGTTGATATTGTTGGTATTTTATTGTCCTACTTGTTCTCTCTTTGTCTGTTCAGACGTTGGCTCTAGATTCTGTTCGTTAATTTAATTGAAAATACCATCGAATACATATATATATTTAAATTTTTTTTTTTCGATAATAAATTCAGCCCCCCCCCCTTTCGACACAAGTCACAACATTGTTGTAATACAATATCTCAAATATAACATGTTGCATTAAGTTTATTATTATTATAAATTACAACGTAAGGATATCATCACGTTGGCCGTTGCGCGACAAGGTCAATGATTAGACTGCGATTAGATTAGAAATAATAATAAGTATAATATATTTGTAAAAAAAAACAATTTTCTGGGATGATTCGGGTGGTTGCGCGAGCTGTACAATGATACTATGATCCAAATGTTGTTTTCAAAACACGTAATTCGCGAACAATTTTAACGCGGGGCCAACTCGTGTGAAAACCACGTCTCTTATACGGCTCGAGCAGCGAATTTCGTCTCGTTCAAAACACAATACATCCGCTGCAGTTTGTAAACCATCCGTTCTAGTGCGGTCTTACTCGTCATTTCATCAGACATTTCTGCATCGATTAACAAACATAATCGATCCGGCCGAGAGTTGTTTCCCTCTTGTGGACGTCGTCGTCGTCATATTATAAACATACAATAAAAATGTCTGTCTTGCTCGTCGAGCGCATCGGACCACCACAATATTTTTGTTCCGTCGACGAGTGAAAATTCGCACAGCGTAGCATACCGTATTATATACCTGTCGTATTTGCTTATATATACGTATGTATAATATTTTATAAATTATTTTATTCTAATAAGTGTTCGGTGCCGCGGGTTTTCGATATCGGTTAGCGGGTGGTAGTAAACTCTCCTGATTTCTAAAACTAGTAAAATCTGCCGATGGTCGACTCTCCCCGGTCAACATTATATTTACCCGAAGGAAATATGTAAACTTGTGTATGGTAAGAGTTTACCGTACAATCAATTAATAAGCAATACATTTTATTGCAGCGACGTGAATCGACTACACCGAGACTGTGATTATCATTATGAATATTTATCATCAAGTGATTATTAAGACCAAAAAATGGACTTAAAAATCGATTTAAAATGTTGTATGTTCATAGTTCATTGTTCACTTTTAAATTTGATTTTATTACCACCCCTGCCAGTGAGTGTTGCCGCTGGGCGATCGCTTCGTCGTGTCAATCAAGGCAAACAATGTAAATCCTCAAAAACGCTTATTGTAAAATGTTATTGATAGACTGTATGTGCTAAAAATAATAAGAATTCATAAAAAAAATCATATTTTACTGATTTATATTTACTTCAACTATTTGTATACTTTACTTTTTTTAAAACGTGTGTGTTCATAACAATATGATAAAGATCAAATCGTAATGTATTTTCGATTTAACTATTTATTTTTTATTTTCTTTTAGTACCTCTATATAGACTGTCGTAGCTCGACAATATTAAGCAGAGTAGTAAGTTCTTACAGACTCGGGAGAGTTTACACACAACCTTCGGGTACTACCGAAAAAGACGCGGGAGAGTTTACACATAACAGCCTTCAGGTATGGTACTGAAAAAGACTCGGGACGGTTTACAGGTCATTAAAATCGGGAGAGTTTACAACCGCGGCCAGGAAACGACGATCATTAAATCTTCCTCGGGAACGCGCGGACGAGGAAAGTATTATATTGTTAGCGTTGTTACGATTCGGTAACAGCTGTAAAAATTGCACCTTTTACTTTCATTGCCGCACATCCTGTCCGCCGCGGCCAACAGGCCAACTCCGGTACGCGGACCATTGTTTTTTTTTTCGCCGACCAATTTCCACACAGCCGTCGTCCGTATACGTTTCCAATTGAACGTGTTCTAATAATGATACGGTACAACGTTATGCGCGTGCGTCCACACTACCCGCGTTCACATCCTTCGTGTCCGCGATAAAGATACGATAAAGATTCGCTGTCCGTCCGCGCCGCAGTGCCGGATCGATAAAAAAAAAAATACAGACAAAATCGAAACGAAACTATTACGACGAGCAAAGCCCATTTAGCGCGAACGTTCACAATAGCGAAGCTTATTTCCCGATAACCTTGCCCATTCGGGACACGTTTGATTTGCACGCATCAGTGACACACTTTATAATAATATTACAGCGAATAATAATATAAAAAACATAATTTTACGTACGCGTATATCAACTGAATATCGAATATATGATTGTACATAATAATATCGCATTGTTTGGGCGGACGTTTTTTTTTCCAGTCTGTATAAATATTATAATAATGTCGAATTCCTATGCCATTGTCAGGAAATATTATAAAATCGAACCAGGATTCCAGGTTGATAACCTGAAATATTTCAATATTATATTTCAAGGAGAAATATAATATCACGATAAAAACAATTTTTGCTTATTAGTCCGTTGAAAAAAAAACATTATTATTATTATTAATCGTGAAACGTATTCCGCATACAGCGTATTCTAAATGTAATATAAATTGTCTACATTATATTGGACGAAGGTATTGTAATAGATTATTAAATATGAACTAATTAATATTTGATTTGACGGTTAATGTGCATAGATAACGTTGTATACGTTGATAAAATATGCAACGAATTACATGTCAAGTGCTGAAAAATAATATAGGTACTCGTAATTTCATCATAACTCGCAGTGGTATTTATAAATATATAATAATATAATACTTCAAAATTCTTACCGAAGTATGACCGTTAAAGTATAAGTATAATACAATATAAATGAAATATTTTTGAAAAAATGTCGAGTCGGTTTGAAATGGTCTTTACAGAGGAATTCAGGAATAACTGTTATGTTTAGGCATAAAGTTAGTTGTAAAATAATAATATGATATGTTTGTTTGTTTTTGTAGATTAAACAATATAGTATTCACTTATTAAAATAATGTTTACGTATTGCAACAGTTAATTAAGTATTGTAATTTAAACATTTATGTTCAATATGTACAGCGTGAATTATGTGGTGCACAAAATATATGAATGTTTAGGAATTAGAAGGATAAACACAATGTTAGCGTTAATGTTTATTAATTCTGTTGGTGGAAATCATGGTTTACAAAATTATTTTGTTTTTAAATACATCATGCGTGATTACTGATTACTGATTAGTGATTATGTATTGATGCCATTATAATGTTAACTATATTTTAAAATAAATTAAAACTCAGAACGACCAATAATAACAACGGATTTGAAAACGGATAAAACGAGATTAAATTCACGGAGTCAAAATTATTTTACATATTATTAAAATCGTATGTACTCGCTACTATAACTTCCGCTTTAATGTGCATTAGAATTACTTGACCGTGATGTGCACTGAAACAGTTATTCGCTATGTTAATATCGTGAATATGCTGTGAATTTAAACTTGTACAACAATCGGTAATTAGTATTATAACCCTAGAACTTGTAACCCAAGTGAAAACGGTATTAATACGTCTTTATTCTCGCACACGCGCACAAGCACGCACACTCTTACATAAAATAAACACACACACACACACACACCGCGTCACCTGCATGGCGTGGTGGGCAGATTATAGTTCGACTTCAAGTCTAGTTTGTAGCCGATTATTGTTGGCGTGTATTGATCGAGGAATGCATTTATTGAAGGGTTGGAGATTTCATAAACCAACATCATATTTAAACGTAATCAGTAATCACTGTTACGAATATTATATTAGTATACACTTGGTAATAATAATGATAATATGATCCGTGACGGGGAATATAAATTTATGGTACGCAGTACGCACTAACATCGACGACTATTGTTCAAATATCCAGGCAATCGATTATACGGGTCACGAGATTTATACCTTATAAGTTATATGGCTTATATAGTATACGCCGAATGCGAAAGGTCGTCTATAATTGCTACAAATTATAGATGCATGATAGACTTTGGTAATATTGTATCGACCACGACACACGGAGATTATAAGTTATAATATTATTATATTGTACACGCTAGAATACATTTGAACATCCACGTCTAAACTAGGTACGTATAATACTGGTTAGTGATTACTGATTAGTGTTACTGAAGATGATTAGACGAAGACGGTCGTTTATATTGCGTTTTTAGAATAACCACGACTTACCACGTGTTTCGGTGTTTATAGTGTTACAAATGTTACAATCGAACAATTTATACAATTGCGATGATATTGTGTTCATTTGAACTACGTATACAGTGTGATCAGAACTTCATGTGACAGCGGTTTTCTCGCTATAATATGAATTAGTAAGATACAGAAACATTTATAATAGATACTATGAAATAGTATAATTTACATACATCAGAGGAATCCAATTTTTTAGTAAAATTCGACCACTTGAAACGAGTAAAAGGTGTTGTGGACCACGTATATTTTGAAAATTATAAAATATTTAATTTATAATATTAGTAATTGCAGTGCCTTTGTCCTTTAGTGATTGTAATAATTTTCATATACACATTTTGTTTTTTATAATAAGGAGCAAAATACATTTATTTATAATTAATAAAAAAATACATTTTTTTAAATATCAAAACAAAAATGTTGAAACTGTTTTTCCAAAGGTTATGAAAGTATGAAATTAAGGCGGCAAATGTATTAGGTCCCTAAATAGAAAAAGTTGCTACACGAATTGCGTCCGGCTTTATCTAAACGACTTCACGATTTGCGTTCGGCTTTATCCAAACGACTACACGATTTGCGTTCTTATGAAAATTGTATTTTTCACATTAGTTATATCCCAGTTCCGTTTCAGTATGGTAAGGATAAAAATGTCATTATAGAACGTGCAAATGATCATTATAATATTACAGAATCTGCCGAACTGTTTAATAGACAACAAGTCAACAACTGCGTAATAATTTACAGTAAAAGGCTTTAGAAGAACCATCGAAATTTATTCATGGAGCTTTATCAAAAGACATTCCAACAATGACAACTTGTGATTTCACTTTAATCCGTAACAATACATCACGCTCGGTCATCTAAAATTTTAAGACTGCCAGACAATTTCCCAGATTTACAAAGTGTTCAATTGAAAGAAAATATACAAACTAACCAAGATGAAAATTTTCTACATAGTGAATGATACCGAATATAATGGAGTAATTTTTTAAATTATCACTCATTTAAAGTTTTTAAGTGAAGTTGATTCAATATTTGTTTATAGAACTTTTAAAAGTTTTATTTATGAATTTAAAATCCACGGCTTGAAAAAATAATAATTATTTACCACTGGTATTTTTACGTTGGGACGCAATTCATGTGCAGCGGAAATTGACGTGGTGGCTGCATGTGGCGTTCGGACCGTAAACTCGTAGGCTGGACTCCCCTGATTTACATATTTTATTATTTTCCAAATTTTTCACATTTATCTTGTCATACGAAATTCTGATCACTCTATACGTATTAAATACACACATAGTAAGCGCCCTACATTGAAATTGATAAATTTAGGAGTAAAAATAAACCGTCAAGACGTGTGAAGTATAAAAATTCTTCACAGTGTCGGCAGTGGTGATAATAATAATATCATTGCTTTCTAAATTCATAATCGAATCGATTTTATTTAATAATTACATCAAATTCAGAGATAATAATCAGGTCTGCGTTAAACCGGATAATCGCGAGGCATGCCTATATAATGTTATGCACTTTGTCGTTTTGCTATGCCGAGAACGTCGATAAAAGTAAAAACGCGTCTGTGCAATATTAATTTAATGCTCGAAATCGATCTCTTGGTTTTCCGTCGATAGGAAAAATGTATATAACGAATAACGATATAAATGTATACGACGTACTGACGTAATAAATTTGTTTCAGATCAACGAGACGAATCTAATTGAACATTTAACACCATCGGAATGGAGACATTTCGTAGGACCCGATGCAAGTAAGTTATTCACTCTTTGTTGGTTATGCTTTGGTTCCGCAGACCGATTATTATACAAACGCACACACACACACACACACACACACACACACATATTGGGGCGGCGTTGGAGTGGCGTGAAGGAAAACAGTGAAAACACACGAGCTGTTGTTATTATTAAAGTTGTTACAAAATGTTTGTTTTTTTTTGCCGACCGAGGCGAGAAGAAGGGGAGGGGTGACAGTGGGCACACGTCACATACGTTTAAACGAATAATTATAAAATGTTAATCGTTATGGTCCCGTGGGTTTCCGAAGAGGTCAATAACATGACGTGGATATAGTGGACGCATTATTATAATACGAGTAGCTCTGTGTAGTTCTATACGATGATATATTAACACGCCACGCCGTGTAGATTTAGATAGATTTAGATTTCTCCTCGCCCGTTGACGGCGTTATCTTACAGGAAAAAACTAATTATGTCAATGTTAAATTAACCTTCGCGTGGAAATACTGGTCGTTTGAAAAATAACATAAAATCCACGATCCGGACGTATTACAACGTTTTAATAATATGCGCGAGCGTATAATAACATGTGATTTGTACATTGTTCCCGCAGGTCAACGTTTCGGCGTTACTTACTTGAATCAAAATATGCCGACAATCGGACTGGTCAACTTCACGTCCGATCGTTTCGGCCGTAAGTTCCGACTGGACTTGCGGAAAAATGACGGTCTGTTCGACGACAAGTTTGTCATACTGAAAAGAACGGACGACGGGAAATCGGAAATCATTGCCGACAACGAGTGGAACGATACCGGCTGTTATTACCATAGTTTTTCACCTCACGTAGCCGCCCTCGACGTCTGCCACGGATTGGTAAATGCGTTACGATATCATAGAACTTGAACAATTTCTTTTTCGCCGTGCGTGATGTAAATCTATCATGACGTTATGTTCTTTGTTCAGAGGGGCATCCTCAAGTCTGACGAGGACGAGTATTACGCAATAAGCCCGTTACCGGAACGATTTCACGGCTTGGACGAAACCCCGCACGTGATTGTCCGACTAGAAAACGCAGTGAAGCTAAAACGCTCGCTCGGCAAATTTATCGCTGTGAACGAACGGCACGACGGGTTGCCCGGTGCGCGGACGAGAAGAGCTATCTGGCCGCCAGCCGTGCTGAACCTGGAGATAGCGATTTTCGTCGATCAGGATCTTTACCGGCTCATGGCCGTTAACTTCGAGTCGAACACCGAAAAGGAAATCATTCGATTTGTTTTGGCCATGGTGAACGCTGTATGTTATTCGCGTTAAACGTTGTCGACTACACGAAGCAGCAACTGAATAATATGTACTTTTCCAATTTTCAATAGCGTACACTAGCTGTATCATTGGAATTTTCAATCGAACTCATTCACGTCTCGGGTTGTAGAGTATTTAAAAATATCATATCGGAAAACGTCGTGTTTTCATAAACAACCTTTACGCACTCGAACGATTTTAACGTGACAATTTTTTTTTAAGCTTACAATCTTACATTATTACCTATAACCATTTATACACCTAGTAGTGTTAAAATTAATTAACCAACATTAACAATATCAATAGTTTAATAGTATTATAAACGTGAAACAGTATAATAGCATTGATTAAATATATTTAATATTTAATCAATGTAATAGTGACCATCGATTATTTATTTAATAGCGGAAACAACAGAGTTGAGAGTGATCAGCGTCAGTGGCGTGACGAAGGTATTATTTTGCTGCAATTGTTCCTCGAAAATTTGGTGGTGGGTCGGCGGGTACTGCCATACTGGGTTTAATATTTATACATAATATGAAATTGGTTTGACTTACAAAAAATGTGCAATCATGCATATACTATTAAGTTTCAAGATTCAAACTAATTATAACTAGGGTCTGGATTTATTGCTCTAAAAACATTCGGAATGTGCACTATAACATATGCTTTTATTATGTTGAAATATACCCCTGAAAATAAAGAAAATTGTCTTTTATTTTCATTATTTATATATTATATTTATTATATTATTTATAGAAAATGAATCATATACTTACATAAAAATATGTACATATGATTCATTTTCTATGTTTTTTTCGACATTTTTTCAATCTGTACAAGCGATATCAACAGCATTTTAGTGTGGGTAAAACACATGGGCATGAAATACAAGGTATTCCATAGAGACATAGATGTGAATATAACTATAAATATAACCAAAATATTGATAATATGCATTTAATAACCATCTATATGTAACGCAAAATCGTAAAGTACAGAAATATGCACTACGTGTTAATAAATGACAAAATCTGCAGAAATATGCAAAAAGAAACTTAGTATTTGGAATCGATTGACCATGATTTAAGCTTGTAGGTTATCTAGCTACTTTTTGAACTGCTTAAAAAAAATTGCAAATGCATATTTATCCGGGCCCTAATTATAACGATTAACGAGTAAAGTATAATAAATTAACTAATTAATTATTTGTATGTATTAAATTTCATGTTTCGGCAGATATTAATTATATATATTTTTGCTCGTCACCATAAATTAGTTCAACACGTCACTGATCAGCGGTTTAATAAAAACGAATGTACATCTAAGCGCTAATGAAATTAAAACGTATAACAGTTGCAGTTTTAGTTGTCGTTGTACACACATATAGTACCTACATAGTAAAGTTGGAAAAACCAACGTATCGGGCAAACAATGCGTGCGAGATTATAATAAATATGTGTTTTTTCTGTGGTCGTTCAGGTCGACCTGTTGTACCACGACCCGTCGCTAGGCCGTCAGATCAATTTCATCCTGAAGAGACTGGAGATCCTACATTCCGACCCCGACGGCCTGTCCAGGTCCAATGATATAGACAGGTTCTTGAGCAATTTTTGCAAATGGCAGCAGACGGAAAATCCGCCGCAAGACTCGGACCCCCTGCACTGGGACCACGCCGTCATCCTGACCGGCCTCGATCTGTATGTGACCGGTAAAAATGGTAAAGTCAGCAACCAAGTGGTAGGTGAGTGATGTGTTACGACGACGACTGCGGCGTACTGCGGCATAATATTAAACGGTCGTTAGAACGGACGGATTCTGATACATTATGTTGTGCGCAGGTCTTGCTCCGGTTGCCGGCATGTGCACAAAGACCAGCAGCTGCACGGTGAATGAAGGTCGGCATTTCGAGAGCGCTTACGTAGTGGCACACGAAATCGGACACAAGTAAGAAACAAGAGTGGAAAAAAAAAGGAAAAATAATCGATACGTTTGTTTTTGGTTGCGACGCGTCCGTGCAAAACGATTTAAACCCGTACGAGAACGATGCGTGAAATAGTGATCCACTGTAGATCTCATATGAACGTATTTAGATAGTGTTCTGAAAAAAAAAAAAATTAACATACGAAAACGACTGCGAGATTATGCGAAAAGTAAATTTCCTTTTTCTACGCTCTATTATTTCCCGTCTGCGTTAGATGATCAGCAAACTCGTGGGAATGTCGGCTGCGTATATACTGTATATACTGTGTAAGACAATTATTTGGTACGAACCTTATTCCCAAGGACACGATAACCAGTTTTACGTAAAAGCGATGAGGATTTGATCGCACGAGTTACAACCATGCTGACGTTTCGTACGAAAACAATTGATACGTCCGGCATTAATAATCTGTTTAATTTTTGTTTAGTTTGGGAATGCGTCATGACGGCACCGCATCGGATAACAACTGCGATCCGACGAGTTACTTGATGTCACCGACCCTTGGAAGTGGTAAAATCACGTGGTCCACGTGTAGTCACGAGTATCTAGAAAAGTTTTTACAGTAAATATTTTTCAAATTGTTTTTAGTACTAATTTTTCAAACAGAAAAGTTAAGTAGTATTTCCTCGCAAGTATTTGGTATTTTCGTAAAGTAAAAATGCAGTGGCGCTGAAATTTTCAAAATAATATCCTATGACATCGAACATCAAAGGGAACCCCTCACCATCCGCCAATTTTTTTTTTTCAATTTAAAATTGGACTCAAATCAAAGTACCCATATAATGGAATGTATAATCCGTTTATTCACATTTTCAGCTAAACAAATATTTAAAAGCTATCAATTATTTGCTATTAGTAAATAAATAAGCTGTGACTGAACCGTTTTTTATAAAATTTTAAAATGTTGCACATTAAGGTTAAAAATTTCATAGATTTTTAAAAAAAATGTTATTTTAAAAATTCTTGTAGTACATTTTTTTTTCAAGTTCACGAAAATTATTGGAAAACAGGTGATATAACAATAAGTAATTACTAAAATATTGCGTTAAGATTCGAAAGGCATAAGTTTTTAGTTGAGAATTTTCAATTAATTTAATAATTACTCATGTATGTCTATATTACGTTTATACGTATACATCCTTAAAAGAAAATATATTAGTATTTTTAGAGCTTTGAAGGTTATATTTACCATTTATAGACTTTTTATAGAAAAAAAAAATTAATAAATACCTAATTAATATACAACTGTTTTTTTTTGAGTTTTTCACGTCGTCTATGTTAATACAAAATAATAAAGTACAATAATTCCAGGAGTTCGCAATCCGGATGTTTATTCGACGAAAGTGGCACGTCCGAGTACTTGGACCATAAGCAACAGGGTCGTTTGCCCGGCGAGCGATTCGACGCACACGAGCAGTGTATGCTTAAGTACGGTAGAGGTAGTGTGCACGCTATTAGTCAAGACTTGAGCGAAGTTTGCCGGGACTTACATTGTCAACGTGACCGGTATACGTGGACATCACATCCCGCATTAGAAGGAACGTTGTGTGGCCCGAATAAAGTAAGAATTTGTGAGTTAAACGTAAGTATAGGTTATGATCGAAAAAATTTCAAAACTTCAAAAATAAAGAAAAAAACCATGTATTATTAAAACATTATTAATAGATTACGGGTTAGGTTGGTTTACAATATACGAGGTTTCGACGTTATATATTGACAGTTGATTCTATTGTTTCGAAGGAGAAAAAAGGAAAAACACTTTTATTATATGGACGACCATCCAGGGGATGGGGGCACTTCACCTCCTGGAAAAATAATATGAACTTGTCATTAATAAAGATCATTATTATTTTTATTAGGTTATATTATTGTGTATATGAAGCACAGCAATTAACAGTTTTTTAGATTACATTTTATTTACTACCATATTTTTTCTATCCCTATTAAAATGTATGAATTAAAATCAAACCTTTAATTTATTGATAACTGAAGAATCTTAACCCTCACCTTAAGTTTTTTCTTTGGACGCCCATGCTTTGGTATAATACTTGTTTTGGCTTATTTGGGTTACATGAAATTAGAAAGAATCGAGAGAAACTGCTATAGGTCGAACAGCTTTAACATATTTCTACACCGTACACTTAAATCGATCTTTGATTAGAAATAGTAAACGAATGTATACGATCTTATGGAATGATATTTGTATGTAGTTTTACAGTCGAAAGTGTTTCCTATTATAACTGTGTTCGTAACGGTTTTAGTGGTGTAGAAGCGGCCGATGCGTGCATAAGGGTTTGTCCGCCCTACAAGCAGGATTCGCGCCACACCAGAGTATCGATGGTGGATGGAGCGATTGGCAACCGTTCTCGGACTGCGCCTCGTCTTGTTTGTTGGGAGACAAGAATGATCTCAACAGCGGTAGTACCGGAATAACGACCTCGTTGAGGAGATGTAACAATCCCAGGTAACTGACATCATCATCATTTTTAACAGTGTTCCTCTCGAGAGTCCCCTCATTTACAGATATTTATAAATAATTTCATAAATGAAGGCTTCGGCGCAACGTATAAGTTCATTTTTTTGAACATTTTTTTTATATTAGGAACTGCTCTACTTCTACTAATACAGTGCAACAAATAGATTAGTCAAATTATTATAGTTATAAAGTTCCAAAATTAATCAAATGCAATATTTACGCATAAATATATTACTCGCAATAGTAAAATGAATAATTACTTCAACTATGACGTAGTTTACTCATTATTTTTTGCGCATATTATATAAGGTACCTAAATTAAGTTTTTCTTATCTGCTTACAGTTGAATGAATACTTTTTAAATTTCAAGAGGAGTGTAATTCACTTTCAAGTTATTGTACTTTGTTATTTGTTGGATCTCGAAAGTTGAATACTGTATATTTGTTCATCACAAGAAATGTATTGGAAAAAAAATATGTTTTGTAATACTTGTAACTTATATTTAATTCGTTTACATTTTAACATAATGATCAATTTTGTATCGAAAACATAGTTATAATTTAAGGCACTATTTATAAGCATTATTTTTATTATTTGATAAGATGATATTTTTGGGGACGCTTCTGGCGAAATGCACCTGGGGCTCAAGTTAAGTGATAGTCCGACACTGTTTGTAATTTATAGTGTAGTGGTGTAGCGGAGTCAGGTTGCATTGAACATTTTCGCCGCCACGTCGGGCCCGTGGATTTGTTTGTTAACCTATTAATTATTCTTATTTTATACAAAGTGATGATAAGTCGTTAAAGATTAAACTGTATAAATCCGATAATAGAATAATCTACGTTGCCAGTTCGGGATCCGTGCTTACGTTTATCCGGTCGTGTTGAGAGAGTACTGCGCAGAGCGCCAACGGTTGTGAGGTTTATTCAAAGGATCGTACGAGAGTTTAAACATTCATCTTCTTCGAAAGCTTTAATATACTAAATACTTCTCCCTCGCAAGATGGATACTATCAAACCAAAACAACACCATAGGACATAGAGCGAAAGTGTGATGGCCTTAGGTTTATATAATCGGTATTGTGGGATCTTTCTATTTCTAGCAACGAGTGGTGTTTGAACTAAAATATTGCTATATTGCCATGTTACTACATGGCTATTGGACGTGTACAGAGACAAGTTTCACGTTTTTTTATCGTCCTGAATATTCAGTGTTTCCCTCGTGACTATACTCTTATGGAAAATATAGAACTTGGGGTACGTTTCAACTATCTAATCAGTTTATAGTGGGCATTATATTACAGTGGGTACATAGTTATTACGTTTTTTTTTTAAAAATAAAATTAAAAATTAAGCTTTCTTATCCGCAATAACGTTTCTAAAGTAAGTTTTTGCGTGTTTTAGTATAAAAAGATTTCTACATAATGAGTTTTCAGAATTTTTAATACATTTCTAGAGAGATGGGAGTGATCTCTCCTCCTTACATATAGCCTTTCACCTGTTAGGTAAATGTCTGGTGTGTGATCAGATTTAGCAGATCGTAGGTGGTCCGCGAACGTATTGTTCCTTTCCAATTTCATATCCAGTTTAGTAAAATAGTTTTCTCTGTTAGTGGACGTTAACTTAGATTTCCAGAAACGAGAAAAAACCTCCATTACATACAATTGTACCGAGTATCTCTTAGATTTACTAATAATTTAAAAATCTTTAAAAATGTATTTATATTCTTAATATTTTCTCGTTTTCGCGCCTTGTTGACGAGCACCCGTCGTTCGGCTGTTGATTTATCTTTAGATTAGGAGATTTGTTGTACTCTTACTCTTTCTAACCATTTTTACTGTGGTAATCAGTCATATTACAGTAATCGTGTTACGTACATTGTATCCGAGCACAAAGTCAGTTAATAATTTTAAAATAATCAATATTTGTACGATTTAGCGTCATTGTGCAGGCGGACAGCGGCCCAACCCGAATCGACCAAACCCAACTGACCCTTAAACGTGATACCGGTTGGGTCAGGGGCAACGAAGCTCTTTCTGCTGCACCCGTGAAAACTAAGCCTATATAATATAATATAGTAGTAGCTAATTGTTAGTTGTTCGGCACCAGTAATAAAATAGCAATGATGCGATCTCGAATCGATATTTTTTTAAAATTATACAGTTAGTTATTAGCGTCAATCCTGAAGTGGCGAGTGCAATTAGTCGGATGCTAGAGAAGTGAATAATCCCTACAGTTAAGTGAATCATTTCGACAATGGTTTCCCGAAACACTCTTATTTCGAACCGCGTTCAATGCCTCTCGATTTCGTACACATTGCCCGAATAATGTCATCGGCTTGACGCCGTTTGAACTATATACTACGAGCAAAGCGAACAAAATACGTGTGCCAAAAATAATGCCTGCGCGTAGGCATGCTACACGAATATCATGTTCCGGGTCGGGAATCCAGGGTTGCAACCATTACATAAATATGCGTGCAACAATGCGAAAGAAAACGAAGTTCCAAATAAAAAGGTGTAGGCGTGTCGCAGTTGGTAAGCTTCTAAGTGGTCTTATACTTTACGTTTACCTGTCGACCATCCGTTATGTAAATAACAATGTCTAACGTTATAGGAGTTCAAGCGAGTAAACGCTTTCTCATGTAAATTGTCAAAAATTACAACGGGCCAAACGAATCTTAATTATACCTAAATATTCTTAGTCAACATTAATTCCAGTTTATATTCAGAATTATAACGTTGTATTCAATTGTTCAGTTCATAAAACGGTTTGTGAAAAATGTAATATTGATTATATTTTAATCCCATGCTTGAAAACTTGAAGTCAATACAATACACTTTTATAATATGGTATTATACTCTAATACTTCAGCTATACTCATATATAGTAGAATATATTATTATGATTTGTGCGACCACCACGAAAAAAATATGATTGTAAACGTATATATCAAAAAAATGCAACGAAAATATTACTCGGATTAAATTTTAATGATTTTTTCAAAATTTAAAACTATCCTAGTTAATCCTATAAAATTGTATATAATATATAATAAGTTGGAGTACGTAACAATAAATTTAAAATAAAACACTTGAAATGCTTTGAAAATTATGTGAAGGTCCTAATAATATTATTTTTCAATAGACACAAGCACACACACTTTGTACATTATTTATAAATATTTTAATAAAAATAAAATACATAGTTTTGGACTTTGCGATGTAAATATCTTCAATTATTTTTATCTATTAACGTTTTGTACAACTTCTTGATTTTTTTTAGACCAGAAAATGGTGGCAAAACATGTTCTGGTGGTGATCAAAAGTACAAATCGTGTTCAACGGAACAGGTTAATAAAAAAATCATAGTATAAAAGTTTAACAATTTCTAATTTCTCATGTTTTTTAGTGTACAAATGCACCTCAGCTCACGCTCAAAGACTTTTCAAATGAGATTTGTTTAAGAGCTAAAGAATATGATAACGAACTTTCAGGCACTGGTTTTCAAAAAATAAGCTCTGATCGTAAGTTTTAATCAATTATCAAAACATAGTTACCGTTAAGTATTTGAATTAAAAACAAAAACAGTTAAAATTTCCAAATATTTTATGCAGTATAATAGAACAGATTTTTAAGATTGAATGTAAATAAATCAGTAAGTGGATGCGTGCTATAAATTTAAAAATGAATGGCTATTACATAGTAAATTATTTTAAATTAAGTCGATTGACATGTCTTAACCAAACGTATTGAGTACAAACAACGAATTTCATTACTAAACAAAAAATATATTATTTGAAAATGAAAGGCCATCTTATTTATTCTTAGACTAAAATATAATTTTTTTTGAAAATGTGTTTCCATTTGTTGGTTTTAAGTGAACTAAAATATTTTTTTTTGATTAAGAAATTCCGTTATTGATGAAGTTTTTTGCACTATTTCTATTTCTCAAAGTTTTTCCGCTGTGAAATACATTTTCAAAACCATTCATCATCAGGAAAAAAACATTTGTGATCATTGAATATAAACTGAGTGTATTATTTTAAACGACCATAAGTTGTGGTCAAATATTATAATGAATTGCAATAGCAATCAGTTATGACTAATGAGTATTTGTGAAACCATTTTAGCTAAGGACGCGTGTACTGTTTGGTGTCATAAAGAAAAAGGTGGAACAAAAAGTCGAGGATGGTCTTTTCCGGATGGAACTACTTGTCACATAAAAAAAAATAAGGAATCCACTTATTGTATTGGAGGTTATTGCAAGGTAAACATTCCATTAACGGTAAACAAATATTTGTTGAACTCACAAGAAGGGAAAAAATTTATTTAAAATACAATTTTAATAAAAATAGAAAAACATTTTGCTTTTTCGGACAAACTATTTTTCGGAAAAAGTTTATCAATTCGAAACGAAGAAGTTTATTTCTTTATTGGTCAAGGAGGAAAGCGGCACACTGTTGAGCAACCATTAATGTTTATTTTTATTCAAATGTCTGCACAACTGGATAGCATTAAAATAATTCAATATCTTGCAAGTTGTACACGTCGGTTTTATCGATTAATTGTTTAAACAGCAATCCTAAAATGTTCAACGTTCGTTAAAATAAGTATGGTGATAAAATATTTTACAAAATAACATTGAATAAGAATTCCGATCACCATCAGTTAATGCTTAATAATTTAAAAAACAACAATTTATTAACAAACGTGTTGACATTTGAAGAATGATAAGCGCTATATGAGCTATATTTGCCATATGGGTTTAAGTTTGAGCACTGCAGTGTGCGCAATCTTAAAACCCTTGAAAAGCCGGGGGTTTAATAATTATATATGTTATGAGCCTCTTATAAAAGTTATAATCTAAAAAGTTTTTTTAAAATGAAACAAATAATGCTATACATAACAAAAATATTGGAAATTAAATCAATAAACAATTTTAGACGAATCGACTTGCTTTTGTGCATATTTTCGTGATTGTTTCAATTCATTAGCAAACGGTTGGTGATTAATTTGCTCAGTGTATAAAGTTTATACAAATGTGAGTTTGTTTCATTCGAAAATAATTATGTAATTGTATAAAAAAAGGTACGTTTTTTTCTGAAAATATGTGGTTTCTATGATAAAAAATCTTCTTCGTGATTAGGATAAGTGTATCGAACATATAAAATTTTTAACGACATCTGGAGCCTAAAAAAGATCTTCGAGTTTCAAAAGCCCGAAACAACCTTCACGTATTTCCGATAAATTCTGCCCGGGTCGTATGAACGTAATTAAAATCTGTTAAAATAGTTTCCACTGCAAATTGGCCTTTTCAATATAATATGATTATTTGGTCTACATTTTAATGAAATAAAAACAACTATAAAAATGAGTTAAGCAAATTCATATTTTAAAATACTCGAAAAACAATTTATTTTAAACATTTATACATGATAGGTAAATTGTAAAAAGTTATACAACCATTAAGAATTAATATAATATCTTAAAATTCAATATAAGCATTCGATTTAAATACTACAGTTTGTTAACTATGCACAGGCTAGCTATATGATATGCTCTGAAATCATCAAGATAAAAAGATATTGTAAAATTGAAATTTTTAGGACCACTTTTGAAACATCAAACGATACTGTAAATGAAAACAAACAAATTGTTCAGATATTTAAAAAGAGTAAATAGTGTCCTAAGATTAAAAAGAAAAATGTAAAATAAAACCATATTTTGGATCTGTTTATGATTAAATCACATTTAGTCATTGAAAAATTATAACCCGAAAATCATAAAAAAAAAAAAAATGCAGTATCGTACACTGAGCTACACCATGTCCCAGTCGTAGTGATTATTGTTTTCGCACGACCATATTAAAATGTGACATTTCCGCTTGCCCAAGGATTTCGTGTGCGACAAATTAGCATCGCCGGACTCGCTGTACGTGGAGTCGGTGAAGGGATGCGAACCGCCGGACGAACCGTCGCCGTCGCCGTCACCGCCGAGTCGGTTGAGGGCACCGTCCCGGCCGTTGCCGCTTTTGCCCGCGGAGTCCGGTGTCATCGGATGGAAATGGCAGCCGATTTCCGTGTGCCATTACAGCTGCATGATGCCCGGCGTTGGTCTGAAGCTGGTCGAAGGTCAAACGTGCAAGAACTGCGAGCCCCTCATAAGCATCAAGGTTTGCCGGCCGCAGAAAGACGTGAGTATACCTGTACAGGGTGACACACCGAGGATAATATACATGGCCATATCTCCGCAGATAATGAGTATTATATTGAAATACGAGTAGAATTCAATATTGAATTAAATTCAAATTCTGTTTTTTTTTTTTTATATGAGACTTGCAGAGGCAAGGACTACCAGTTTTTTATATTTTAATGGGGTTCAATTTTTGTGAAAAAGTTAAAAATATTATTTAAATTTTATTATTTCCAAAAAATTTGCTGATCGCCATTTTATAGAGTTCATTTTTTGGTTATTTTTGACGTTTCAAAATTCTCTTTTCGTTAACCTCACGATTCTTAATAACTTTTTAGTATCCAGAAAATGTAGAAAATGTATCGGAAATAATTTTTTAATTTTCCATCCAAAACATTAAATTCAATTAAAATATGAAATATTTGTAGCCCTTGTTTGTCTCTGTGAGTCTTCAGAGAAAAACAGAATTTGAATATCTTCATTATCTCAGGATATTCTGGTATATTCTCGGTGGGACTATACCTATCGTCTAGATTTAAGATAACTGATAAACGAATCAACACGATATTACGCTGTACGACTTTATACTGTCATAAGGTATGGCACATTATGTCATTTTATTTAAATCATACCATCGCTCCAAAATAAATAATGTTTTAAGAGTTAGAAAAATAAGTGTTGACACAAAATGTCTCCCATTAAAAATAATTAAGTTTCTGAATTAAACTCTGTACGTAATGATGCCTAGCAGTACCTGATAGGATTTTGACATGAAATGTCTAGATAAAATATAATATATTCTATATAAAACTCATAATATAGCTAGTCGCGTATCGGGTTAAATAGTTCACATAATTGATTAATTTGATTTATTAATTTGAGATTTCATCATATAACCGAAAAACGTGGGCTTATTTTTTAAATTTTAATTATTTTCACGAGGTTTCCGTGTTTTTTTACGTTAACCGATTAATTATAAATTCCATTGATCTATAAGCGTCGGACGCTTTCGGAAGGAAAAATAAATTTGTTTAAGGATTATAATGAAATATTATTCAATTATTATCGACATACGTAAACAAATCGGGAAGAGTGAAAACAAATTGGCACATTGATAGCTAAAAATATAAGCTGTATGATTAATTAATTAAAAGTTTTGTCGACTAACCGTCAGCATTGGACTAGTTTAGTAGTTCCCAACATTTTTTATTCGACCCCCCTCATAAATTAAAAACACTTGATGATCCCTCTTTTTTTTATATAATTTGCAAATAAGGTATACAATGTGTATAATGATAATTTTTCTTATTGATACCTTACAATCATTTATATAAATTAATTTAATGAATATAAGGACTGCTTGCGTACCCCCCAAAATGTGTTCACGCCACCCAGGCCGGGAAACACTATTCAATAGTTACATTTTTTTTTTTTTGTGTTGTTATACAATTGTTTCAAGTAAACGTAAGGCAGTTTTGTTTTTCTTGTGTAAATGATTATTTTGAAGAATAAAAATAGTTCACTAGGAAATGAGGGCAGAGAGCTGTAGGGAATGAGGGCCAAAAACATAAAAGAACATCAATAACGGTCTAACGATTAATTCGGCCCGGATAGTAGTACCTAATGGTTTCGTTTTATTATTATTCTTAACTCTAAGGTATGCTTTGAAATATCATCAATTGTTAAATGGGTGAAAATCTTTTTTATACATAAGAAATAAAAATGTATATAAAACGAGAATGTGTAATGTTAGGTTTGTGAATTAAATTTAATAATTTTTCATAATGGAGGAGTAATAAATATTACGTTTGAATCGAATTTTATGAAACTTTTACTTTTTTAAATTGTTTTGTGGATAATTGAATAATAATGGTAAATTTAAAATTACAATCAAAATAAAATAAAAAATGGACTATTATTTATAATCAAAATCAATGATAAGGCGCAAATACCACTAATGCTTCGTACAAGTTAACATGTTAGATATTCACAAGGAAAAAAAACAATTTTTGGTGTAGAAAAATAAAACTGAAATAATGTAAAATAATAGTCTGAATATATATATTAATATATCATCTAAATTAATAGAATAATTAAAAATAACATAGTGTAGACTCTAATTTTAGATGTCTCACGTTCTTTTAAATATTTTTGTAGAATTAGAGATATTTATAACATTTTTTTTATATGAAATTTTCATAATTTCCTTATGGTCCGTATGAGTTTTTTTTTTTTTTTGTATTCATGTGAAAACGAGCTTCAGAAATAATAATTATTATACTATAGAAAACAAAACCACAATTTACAATATAATGCAACTATAAGGTAATTTTAAAAATGTATCATATTAAAATAGAAAGAAAAAAGAAATCATATACATTGTGTGCTGTTCAGTTTTATAAAAAGGAAAAACATTTGTCTATGATTGCGTAACCGGGTTCTACTAATATATCTAAAGCACCATTCAAAGGTAAAGAAATCAAATGACAGTTCATAACTTGTGTCATAATAACGATAGTAATAAAAGAAATAAATAATAATCGTCGTATCAGAAATATTAGGAAATAAAGATACGACCACAGTCCGTCATATAATGTTGATCAGTTTCGTTGAATACAATTTACACTATACGGTTACACCGTATGTCTGTACGCTAATTCGTAACATTCGCAGTGTTTCAAAATTCCGATTCATACGAAATATTTTACAGTGCGGACATTGTAACATATAATATCGGTACATACTTTTGGGTGCTACGCTTACCGTACCGACCGGCGATAGTAATGGCAGACAGAGACGGTTTTCTGTAGACGACAGAACATTTCCGACCCAGGGGAAAGAAGATAATAACTTTAGTACAGAAAACTGCGTTCGGGGTCAAACGAGATAGTAGGTTAAACGACACAGATATCACGGTTGAAATGGTTAGCTGCAGCATTACGGATTTTAAGAACGCAAATCTGCGCACGTCGCGTGGCCCAATTGCCCGAGCGGCGCAACCGAGATGAATTGTAACCCAGCCGATACGGCGAGCTCTATAAACATGTTTTAACACGGTACGCGAAAATATTTAATTTTAATTTTTGATCCGCATCGCTATATCGAATCGAGCTGTGACAATATTACATAACCGTTATGACACTCGTCGTAGACATTTGTTCCTGGGGTACAAGTTTTACTCATATGTTTTGTAAAAAAAAAAAAACATTATTAAGCACCGCAATAACTGTTTTGTTTTTTTATTGTCTTGTCAATGTTTATCGAAAAAGTAACATTGAAAAGTTAAAACCAATAAAACCTAATAGGTCTGTTAAAGGAAATAAAACAAGTCCGTACGGTGCATGTTAAGTTGTCCATTAAAACCGCACCGACGCACGTGTTATAGGTCATGCGAAAGGGGTTAAAATAAGCGGCTATTAATTTTATCATAACTTCTGCCCACCACAACCGTGTAAAAATAAGCATACTTTTTTTTGCGGTTCGACGAGACCTATGTAAAGAAGTAGAGACTTTGTCCACTAAATGCGAATATAAGTTAAAAATTATATCTGCTGCATTTAAAAAAAAAAAAAAAATAAAAATGGACGAAACTCCTAGTTCTGGTAAGATTCCATGATCTGTCAATCAATATGGGTATTTTATTATTGAAAAAAATATTCTCGAAGAAAGTACTCCGAGTGAGAGTGGTCTGGTAGATTCAGTGGTGGACGCAGGGGGGTTTTGGGGGTTCAAACCCCCCCGAAATGAATAGATGATTAATTTAAAACGTAATAGTTTTTTTATCATTTGTACCTAAAAACAATTAATTATTCAAAAGACGTTAAAATATGCTAGAAAAAAATGTTTTGGTAAGAAAAGTGAATCTGTAATAATTTGTAATTTTTCAATCTACGTCATCTACGTTATATCAGTCTATACATCGATTTTTGCAAATTGGAGCAACACTTCCCGTTTCAGTTGCTTCGAGTGAAAGATCATTCTCTTGTCTCCGTAGATTAAAAACCTATTTACGAAACAAGACGGCGGAGGACTGATTGAATGGATTAGTATTATTGAACTTATACAGAGACGTAGAGGTATCTTATGAAGATATCTTGAATATTATGGCAAAAACACCGAGGTGGATAAATTTGATTTTATAATTAATTGTTAGGACTTCTAAAAAGACAATAAATAATTATTTCAAAACAATGGTAATTATTCTTATTTTTCGAAACCCCCCCCAACATTTTTTCCTGCGTCCGCCCCTGGGTAGATCAGTTTATATTCCTAAAGATGGTTGATTTAGGAGTATAACCAAGTTTCTTAATGATACCTCATTAAGGTTATCTTTTAATCGAACATTTATACTGCCTTTAAACAGCATACATTTCAATAAAATACTATGGAAATTATGAAATGTTTACATAATACTAATGTATAAGTAACAATTAAATGTTTCTAGTCGCTGCGACAACCAAATGATTAATATTGTAGTCCGACGGAATAGTAGGTGCGTGACAAAATACTAGGCGCTAATAAAGTAAAAAACGCTTATTCGGAATGAAGTGTTTTGCAATCTTTTCTTTGTTTTTCTCAGTTTTTCAGAAAACTGCAGTTACATATTGAGAACAAAATGTTGAAAAATAAAAAAAATGAATTTCTTAAAGTACAAACTATAGCCATCGTTTCCTATCAAAAACCTCGCATGGCTGTGATGATCGCTCCGATCTATCTGATCGAAACCGTGTACTCAGACATAAAAAAAAACATCACGTATCATGATAAGACCAATACATTCCTCGTTTCATTCAGAATCTAAAATGTGCCTTTAGACAATATTGGTAGGCTGAAAATTGTTGGAAAAATGATGTTACGCCCGTATGTTAAAATTTTATAGAAACGGTCGCGTTCAAACACTGCAATCGAACAATCGTGGTTCTGTGAGTATAGAGATCAACGTTTTTGAAGTCTTATGGTATCAATAAATTGTTAAGTGCATTCCAATACAATACATTCGAGATTTCGGGATTTCATTTAAAACAATACGTTTCAATCTTACAATTAAATATCATTGCGAAGAGTAAAATTTTGTTCAAAATAGGCAAAAAAAATTTTATAATATTATAATTCCGTAAGAGTCGATATTTGATGAAAATCAGACCACGTTTATTTGGCGTTAATAATCAACAGTTGGTGGAAGCTTCAGGTCTATATAGGGTGTCCTGCTGAGGATTTACCCATTGCGATATCACTTGAGATAATGAAGATAGTAAAATTCTATTTATTATTTATGAATCTCACAAGGACAAGGACTGCAAATATTTCTTTTTAAATTTTATGTTTTGGTAAAAAAGTAAAACTATTAATTTTTTATTTTATTAATTTTGTGAAATGTGAAGAAAGCGACCTATAGAGTTTATTCTTCTCAACATATTGTTTTCATTAACCTCATGATTTTTAATTTTTTTTAGTTTTCAGAAAAATTGTGTATTGTATAATACTATATGTTCTTATATGTTCATATAAAATAATTTTTTCAACTTTTTTACCAAGAAATGAGATTTATTTAAAGTATGAAATGTGAGAGTTATAAAAAAAAAAAATAAACAGAATTTGAATATCTTCCTTCTCGCGAGAAACTGAAATGGGCAAATCTTCGGTGGGATACCCTGTGTACTCTAATAGGAATACACTTGTAAAAATTAATGATAATCGTTGACGACCGGATATTAATTTAATTATTTTACCAAGTGTAAATAAAGTTAACTATTACGGCAGTGATCGACGCCGTGAAAACAACGTGCGACACTTATTAATTGTAAACTTTTGTTATTAGCAATGTAAATCGGGTTTAAAGTCCATAGTGGATTATGCGACCACGATATGCACCAAGTACGGTCAAAAAGTGCAGAGACTTTCCGGATTGGGAATGCAACTTTCGTCGGTGCCAGGTGAGAAAACGCGTCACGGACAACCAGTTGTGCTCCCAGGGACTGTGTTGTAATTATTTTTCAAATACACATTTTCTCTTCCGCAGAGGACATGGACCGGCCGTGCAGACTGGCGTGTCAAGATCAGTCGGTGCAACACAGGTTCTACATAGTTAACGGCGAGGTCGGATGGTTTCCTTTCGGTACCGATTGCGCCCGAGGCGATCCTGGCCGACGTGCGTTTTGCTTGAGTGGAAAATGTTTGGTGAGTGTCTGCAAAGGGTATTATATATAGATATTTGAAACTTATGTTCAGTTCGTAGGAAGTTTCCCTAGCGTTTCTCGGGAACTTCGAAAAATCCGTCATTTAAGTACTCTCATAATTAAGGGTTAAAAGAAACTAAACAAATACGTTATTAAAATGCGAACTTGCGTCTTGCATCCCTTAACAATTTGCGCCCATGTCGTAGCCACAGTTCGCCATACTTATTTTCTGCGCAACTGATAAGTGATAATGTTATACATCATATCCGTATCTACTTTTATTCTATATGAAAAGAATATAATTATAATTGTATCGTTATGCGTGAGTTAACGTTTTGGATAAGAATCAGTGTTTCCTGACGGGGATTAATATAGTGATGATGAAATGTTGAGAATTAAAATTTTTACTAAAATATGAAATGGCCAATTTACAATATCTTATTTTCAAAAACAATTTGTAACTTTATATTATATGTATTATATTATATTAATATTTTTGTATATAGATGAGTACACTTTGATTTAATTGATAGGAGGGGAAGGAGAGGCACGAGATTTTTGAAAATCTATATGGGGAGCGTGGAAAAAAAATATAAGGAAACACTGGTCTATATCATAGTAGTGTTATGAAATATTATGTGGTTTTATATTAAATCACAAACGTATATTAACAAATAGGAGAATCCATTACTATGCGCGCGTGCCGAATTCGCGGTTTCTATACGTATTTCAAACAATAAATTATCATTCAATATTAAATTTGAAAATCGTTTGGTAACTTGTATAATTATTTCATACGACGCGACGTGTAGAAACCAAAATAAATTTAAAATCCTGATTTGCAAAATAAATACTTGTATAATACTTGTATTTATATTTAGGTATTTTTTGGTACCTATTTTTTTATTTAATATCATTAAACACTCATGTTTTGTTATTTTTTAATACTGGCAAAAACTATGAATTTAATATCTAATTATCAACAATCGTAATTATATGTACCGATTACTAACGGACGGGAAGAAACGGAGGACATATTATAAGGTGTTTTAAACTGACTAAACTTATTTTTAGAAACTTAAAATCCATAAGTATCGTGGTGCCGTAAGTTATTAAATAACCCATAAAACGTTATTAAGACGCATTAAGAAAATAATATTCATAATTAGAACTCGGATTTATAGAGGGACGCTTTATATCTTTTTATAAATTTGACCGAACAACATGTTTTTATTGGATACCTCGACCTTTCACGATTCTTAGACTATATACGGTTGACGTTTGATGTTTTGCATGATTTTTAATATAAATCTGAGAGTACATATGAATCATGCATACTTCCAAAAGAACGTAGTACGAGTGAAAAAATATATATTATTTATGTATCACAAAAAAAAAAATGAATAAAAACCAATAGCTTTTGAAAGATATACATTCAAAGCGGTTTAACTGGTAAAACTTTTGAACTCAGTTTTGTGGTTTTGCATGACGTGAACAAGAACGTATCTTAATTAAATAAACACAATGATACCACTAGTAACTTAATAATTCAATAATTACATTTAATATAGCTAATATTATGTTCATAGTTCAGGTTTCCGAAAACATCATTGCGCTGTAGATATATTTTTTTTAATGTTTTACTTGCTTATTATTGTTACTGAAGTTGATATAGTATAATATTTGGTGCACGAAATATTATAATGTTTTTGAAACAATCGTAGAAAACGTTACATCAGTAATGTAGGTGTACTTTTAAGTCAAGAATATATTATATACATTATACGTAAATAAACAATATTGATCACTTGTATACCTTTTTTTGAAATTAAATAAACTATTCATTATTAATCTCTGTCGTGGAATTTGTGAAAACAATAGAACATTATTACTATCAAGATTACACCGAAGTGATTTCTTCATTATTCTCGGTGAAGGGCTTAATCAATCAAATAAAAAAGTCTTGCAAAAATACTGTTCTAGTTGTTTACCGTCTGTCTGAATACAGATTAAAAATGGTATTTTTTTTTCAATAAAGTCGGATCCGTAAGCAATATTATTGTCTGCATTTTGCATGATATTAAAAATCAAAACAAACGTTCCGGTTGGTGCGGAAAGAACGATTATTTAATCATAAAAAAATAAGCAAATATAACTTGTTGAGTGTATTATTATGTGCATAAATACTCGTCTAAAACATCACAGTTTTTATATTTTTTATATCAAAAAGTAGGGTTATGTGATTAATGAAAACAACTTTTAAGCTTTTGCACGCGTGTTAACATTAGACAATTCAATTTAATTTTTTTTATGAACCATTACACGCCATGGTTATTAAGGCATGGTTTTACTAATAATTTGTCTACTATTTTCATACAGTTTTCAAGATAAATACATTTGCAAGCGTTTGAATAATAACATCATTAAATAGTATTTAGTATTCAGTATTTAAATAATAACATATACATACATTTACAATTCTAAAATCGACAGTTATCTCATTTCATTATTTACTGAGAGTTATTTTTACTATAAGAATTCCAACTGTTTTTAATTTCAATATCAATATTCATATAATCTTATATAACTGCGTGCACCTAATTCACACGATTTCATTAATGTTTAATAAGAAAAAAAATATGTTTATTTTTAATTTTAATAATTATTGTGAAAATAGTAAATAATATGAAGAGTTTACATTGAAGTACTTATCCAAGCTTATCAAAGAGTACAACAATTATTGTATGTATAAAGTAAATACAGTTTACAATAAACTTTACATACAATTAATGTTGTTGTATAATATATATGTTGATAAAATGCAATGAAAATTTGTTCAGAGACTAGTATATTTGTTTTTTGATTTAACTCGATTTTAACCTAAATAATATACTATCATATGTTTTGTTTAAACTTTTATTATATTCTATTGGTTGATTTATACAATTTGTTTCAATATTAATATTGTCACAAAAGAAATTTTAATATTTCATACGATTAATGCTTAACTGAGCAACGTTAAAAGAAGTTTGAACAGCTATTAATCTCACCGCTTAGGGTTTACACTGTTTCTAGTACCAAAACGACCGATAAAATTATGAATTAAATTCGGCGTACTAATTTAAAATGTACTTAAATTTGTTTATATAGGATTTTGGATTGGATAACATGCCTCTATCGGTTGAAGAAGTGACGTCACAGAACAATTTTAGTTCAAATAACCGTATTAAAAGAAGTGCACAAACGCAAAATAACGATTACTCGGTACGAGATATCATAAAACAGCTGTTTGATTTTCAAAAAGGTAAGTACTGTGATCGGGTGTGCGGATTTACAACACATTTTTACCATAACTGTTTCCATTGAAAGTATTGTTATTAATTTCAGAAAAGAACAAAATGTCAAATAACATTTTCGACAGCACGTCCTTCGACTTGGACAACCCTGTGGACTTACATAATACATAAACATATCATATTGTGTAAAGACTATATTAGTTTTTATAACAGAAATATAAAACCATGCGATCAATCAAACGTGTTTGCGGTTGTTTGTAAATATTGTAATCTCACGCTCCGTTCCACCCATCGATACACGGCGTTTTTTATAGGCAATTTTAATGCACGCGTGTCTTAGGTACAAGCGAACCGCATCGTGTTCAACGATATCAAAAACATAACGTGTTATTAATTATAATATTATAATCAAGAGGACGCCATCCCTTGGACGTCTCTGACTTACAAACGAACAACTAAACAAATCCGCTTACAGTTAAAAAAATAAAACGTCGTGTAGTCAACTTTAGAATAAAAGTGAAACTGACCTATTGATCAGAGTTGAAGGCCAGAACAGTATCTGTGTCTTCTTGTTGGTTTTTTACGATATTCACATTATTTAGCGAGTTATGAATATTTTTTAACTGTAATATTTTTCTAACTTATCACTAGGTCTCAGTATTGCATTTTGATGTTTAGCATTTAATTAAAGTTAACATAATTTTGGTTTTGTTCTAGTGGAGTATAACCAATACGCCTTAAATGCTTAAGATTAAAATTCAATAATTTATTGTTCAGTGTACCCTTATAAAATATGTTCGGTTGAAATGTTTGAATACACAACATTCACCTTTTACTCTTTCAAAAAAAACACATGTCACGTCCAATTATTACAGTTTTATTTAATTTTAACAATAATTAAGAAAATACTATTTAAAAATATATACAGTTAATAAACGCTCTTTTTCATTGTAGTAGATCAAAATATTTTATTCAAAATCCAAACACTTTGTATTTATATACTTTATAAATATCATTTAATAATCACTGAATAACAATATAAACATAGAACAATGTTGAATAAAATTTTATAATAGTAATAATAATAATAAATAATAAAAGAATAATATGAGATTCAAACAAATTATCATATTTGATACAATATCAAAGGTCATACAAGATCAAATCAATAGAAAATGGAGAAGTTCAAATAACAGCTCAACACTTGTATGTACAGATACGTTTAACAATATAATAATATAGGCAGATAAAAAGAAGTATGAAAAACTTATTTTTAGTTTGTAAACATAAGCTTGTTTAAATAAGTAAAAAGTACATGTCTATATAATATCACACATTTATTTTGAAAAAAAAAAAAGGAAAATATTTCAATCGATGATATGAGATTATCAGAATACATCTAAACATATCCACATATAGGCAATAGACAATTATAATAATCATAATAATGATGATGATAATAAAATAGCAATTAAGTGTAATACAATATAATAATATAAACTATGAACAACCAAAAGTTATACCTTGCAAAATTGTAAAAAATAATCACAGCTTCTGTTTTCTTCTCGCGTCCTTGTTTGACTTATCACCGCCGTCTACACTTTCGTTGGTTCTTAATTCTTTGTAGTACATCTAAACAAAAATGGTTTATTCTTTAATAAATGTTCGTCGAGCACAAACCTATTAAATAAATCATACAATTTTTTGATCAATCTTCCTATGCGATATTTTGTCATTAACATGAGAGTTTGAATGCGTTGTAAAGATTGTCGTCCACTTGTTAGTAAATTATTATACTAACATGTATAATATATATAATATATACATGTTATTTGTAATTTCAAAATATTTTTTTTCTTATCCTACCATTTTTTTATTTCTTCATAATCTGATCATAATAATTCAAATACCAATAATATAGATACATATATATACTATATGTATCTACTATATGTATCTATATATACTATATGTATCTACTATATGTATCTATATATACTATATGTATCTACTATATGTATCTATATATACTATATGTATCTACTATATGTATCTATATATACTATAATATAATATAGATACATATTATGTATCTACTAGTATACATATACTATATGTATCTATATTATTAGTATTTGAATTATTATGATCAGATTATGAAGAAATAAAAAAATGGTAGGATAAGAAAAAAAATATTTTGAAATTACAAAAACGTATGTTTGAGTATTATTTTTTATGACTACACTAGAATAATGAAACGGAAACATTATTCGTAATTCATTATGTACGTGTATAATATTATTCTATTAAGTTTATAAAATAGTTTACCTACCACAAGTGATACCATTTTACGTTACCAGAAGGCTCGTATATTTTAAGTTCCTTAAATTGGCGCTGTATAAAATATTAATTTTATAATATTATTTGTGCGGCTTGATTACAATTTATTATTTTACATTTATTATTATTTATTTACCTATTTCACCTGTAAGTCTTGCAACATATTACAATGAATAAGGTTAAGAATAGATTTTAAATGGGATATACCGAAGACGTTATAGCTCTTACTGTACAATTTTTACCACGGGTTTTCCACAAACGCAATAGAATAATTAAAAAATGTTTATTTTATCTTGACAGTATTTTAAAATATGTTTTTGGTTTTTTTTAGGTTAAAAGATGCGATATTTTGATTTTTCCTAGACAGCAATTATTGATACTATGTTTGGGTGATTATATCATTAATTAAAATTCTGTGTCACAATAATTCAGAACATAATTTATTTATTGTTTCGTTTCCGGCACGTATGAATGTATATTTGAATGTTAGGCACATCGCACAATCATATAAACTTTATTAGTTCATCCGCGTAAGTGTAATTTATTATATTAATTATAACTTTTAATTTTGTACGTCTAGTGAATGTTTAGTAAATTTAGATGAATTATTTATTTTAAAACCTCAAAAAAGAATATATGTTAATACTAATGTTACCAAGATAATAGTTAATTATATAAGGTGCATGAGATTAAACTGCGAGAAGAAATATGGCCGATTTCCTGAGAGATTATTTTGATATACAATTTTAACATCGTGACTCATAAGCCGTGAAGTGAATGTTGATTGTCATCACAGTTTGCCGACCAATTAAAAAGTTGTGGACTGACATAGACTTTCAAAAAGATAAAATAATTTTCATTTAGACAGTTTTACTGTTGGAAACTTATAATTTAAATTTGAAAATATTAATTGACTTAACAGTAGAAAATAAGTAAACTTAAACTAAAATAATCATAATTTTTTGACTCAACTAAATCAGACATTATTACAATGTAAAATATTCATAAAATTAACATTTATAAAATATGCTTATGTGAAAGGTACTGGTTATTATTATTATTTTTATTCGTTTATTCTCTTATAAGCACCATTTGTTCTGTTTTCGTATTATTTGAACTTTTCAATAAAAAAAATATATATACAGATAAGAAAACTCTCCAAAGTAATAAAAATATCTCAGTAGAATTTAATGATCCTGGTTCTGTCTTATAGTATTGCTCTGTGAATGCTTTGTTCTGATAACGGAACGTTTGATAATTTTTTGGAAATTACTATAAAAAAGTAAAAAAACCATCTATGGAACCAATGATATTAGTTAATCAATCGATCAGTTTTAACGAGTCGATTTGCTACATCTGAACTTATGTATTTCATAACATGTATAAAATATCTGATTATTCTTTTCTCATATCGTCCAAATGTCCTTACCAGCCAATACATAAATATATTTTACCTTATCCTCGTTGTCGGGTACCCTGGAGAGCAAGTCCAGAAGTTCGTTGTTCGGTATGGTGTTCGGCCGAAGTATTTTCCTGGTAAACTTATTTATGCCCCAACCCATAATCAGGTATCGGATAGGGACGTAGTACAGGACTATAGTAACGCCGATCAGCAGCACGATGGCCAAGTACGATAAGAATGGCACGGAAAAGTTCAAGAGGCTGCAAAACAATAATATGCGTAAAAGCTCGTATCGGTAAACGATTTCGCGTGTTCCGACAAGAGAAAAACGACATAGGGTTTAACATATATTACGTTCGTACTTTTTAATTTTTTCCCCAAACGATGCTATGTCCCCGATCGTGTTCTGAACCAATTGCGTGACTTCTTGCACGGCGGCTACGCGTTCCTTCAGCGATTTCTTTTCTTCCTGTAAAATGATTTCATTTACGCGTAAAATATAAAATACTGGTAAAGTTTATAAAATTAAAATATACAATATTATGTGATCATAACAATGGACGTTTTAGGCCATCCATCTGTGTCTCTTGGTACGTCACTGATGTCTCGCTTCATAAGGATCTAAGATTCTATACCATGCTCTAACTACGTTTGCACTTCAAAATGAAACACCATTTCAGCAGTCTCGGTGCTCAGTTGCATTCTAATGCACTTCTGGGTAGTCCAGTCAGACGTCTAAATGCGAATGGTTTAAAGTAGCAGTTCTCAAAATTTTTTTTTCACGTACCACTCGTGTGTATTATAAATCAGTTGTGTACTACAAATGAGTTATGACTAAAAATATAGAGATACTCTAGATTAGAGCTCTAGTTACGCTAGAGATACTCTCAAATAATATGTTTTTAAATCCTATTTTAAACATAAATCAATCACTCGTATTCAGGCGTTTCTAATTTCAAACGTCCTGATGTTTTTTATTCACCGTTCCATTATTGTGTATCACCCATAAAATGTATTGGTTTTGCAATATAGAATGTATAATGTATATAGATGGTATATAACTATGGTTTGATAAAATTAGTCAACTCTTCGTCAGTACTGCTGTGGTGGGTTAGTATCGAAAAGTTATTGCGACGACATACCTTGGATTTATCGTCGTCTTGGTCATCCTGCTGGTCGTCTTGCTGGTCGTCCTCGTCCGTCGGCTGATCGTCGTCGTCATCGTTCACTTTGGACGCGTCCCACGAGTACGTCACGTAGTACTTGAGGAACACCAGGAGCAGGGCCACGGGTGCCATGTAAGGTTCGAAAAACTGGCAGGCCACCACGAACGCGATCAACACGAGCACGGTGTGCATCGGCGATTCCCATTCGACCCAGTACCTGCAGGGAACAAAATTAGGATTAAACATTAGAATAAATATAAGAAAACGAATATGATTATATTACACCGTCCCCGTCTCGGTTGACCCAAGGGTACCGAAGCCGCGAACTTAAACTGGGTAAAAATATCAGGAATAACTCAATAAATATACTAGTTTTCTTTTTCTTTTTTACTATCGTCCACAAAGTTTTAACGATCTCAAACTTTGAAATTAAATTTCCGGAACCATAATTTATTATAGCTTATTTGTTACTATCATACAACGTTAGGTTTTGCAGTAAAACTTTTTAACAATTTCTTTCCGTTTTAATTATACCGTTAAAAGTCGAGTCGCCTTATTTTGGCTGGGATTTGACCGCATACTTGATCCATTTGTTTTTGTGTTACTTCCGTTAGAAAATCTCTTCATTAAACCCACCAATTTTGAGCCGTTCGATTTAAATCTTTTTTTTTTGTTCATTCGTGTTTGTTATTTATGTAGGTACTTATACTGACAGCTAGCGCACAACAGGACTACTAATTTCTTCATTTTCAAGTTTTAATATATTTTGGTTAGGTACTCTCGGATCATTGTCTTCGTTGACTTAACTAATTTATATTATGCTGGCCGTCGATTATTTATAAAGGCTTTAATTAATGTTTAATATTTATTGGCTAAATTATTCATAATACTACCGGGTATTAATCATATCTGATTTCAACGACTTCAAATCCTTTAACCTTTTGTTTGTTTCCGCTGACTTTAAAATAGGGTTTCTCGACTAAATCAAAAAGAAAAAAAACCCCAACTCGTTAATATTGTTGGTAATAAAACAGAAGCACGGACCGATTTATTTTTTCAACATTATTACACGTAGAAACCGTAAGATTTTGAACGGTCATTTATTATTTCACAGAGGTCAGCTCAAATTATTTATCTCTGGGTGGAAATTCAATAGTTCAACAGTACTCATATTTATTCGCCGAAATACTTTGGAACCAAGGCTTAAACATTAAATAGCATTACGTTCTTTCGTCTTACGCAGTTCGCTCGGCTTTTCATTTATTTTGATTTCACTCATTCGAGATTCGCACGAACTCGAGGGACCCGACTTTATTCATAAAAGTATTAACTATTTATGATTCCAGTTTTCAGACGTGGAATAAGTCTGCGGTGTTCACAGATTAGCCAAAAGTTCGACATACCGTACCATAGTGATTTTTCTATAATTTCATCGAGCACCTAAAATATTCATACGAATATCGGCTTTTCGATTGAAATCATCGAAGAGTGAGAGAGACAATAACATGTAGTTGGAAACACAATGTGTATTATAATATGCATAAAAGCTACAAGCAATTAGTATACAATTTCGGGTTTCGCGTTACAAATTGTATAATTTTATAATAAATGCATTACTCGTTTAAAGTTGCCCTCTTTTTACCACCGTTTAATGATGGCTCGTTTTCGCTTGTAAGTATACTGTCGCCAACTTACCACACTAGTTCGTAATTATAGAGCTAAGAGCTATAATACTTTGTGTTTAAGCGTAGAAGCTTGATGAACAAGAAACAAAAAAGAACAAGCGGTAGTGGGTGCATAAAATAATTCGTAATTCAACAATGAACATTACATATAAGATGGATGTAGGTCAATGCAGTGGGACTTTTATCACGGAAAAGAAATATCAATGTCGAAACCGCCACACGAGTAACAGCAGAAAAACTTCTACGACAACCCAAACCTAACCTACCAGCGAACAGTTTTAGAACGACAGTGTCCACATGTTTTATCGGTAAATCATATAAATATACTTGCTGAATATACTTTACTGACCCGGATTCGCAGGGAACAGTCTTGATCGAGGCATAGTTTTCAACGGATTACTACCGTACATTATTTAAAGCATAGCCATGTTAACTTAAACTTAAATCTAAACTGTTCTCTTATGTATGTAGGTATAAGCTTATCATGCGTATTTGGCGATTATTTAAAGAAAATTAATAACTCGATTGTTGATTAACTTAAATAACTTAAATAATTAATAAATAACTTTAATAACTAAATAAAAAACTTAAATACGGTCAGATGAGTGGTTCCCGGGGTCTGTGATATCAAAGATTCTAATTTTTACACACACACACATATATATATATATACCATATAGTTATGATGGTATTGGTTATTTTGTCAACATTAACAGTTCAACCTACGTTATAAAGAAATTTGGTTTTACTACTATATCGGCCATTTTTAAAAATTTAAACTGATCTACCCGACCTATTTCACACAGAACCATTCTTTTTCGAGAGCAATGGTACATTGGTTCAGAGTGTAGAAGGCCCATTCCCATATTTCATCCGGCCTAGAAGTTTTTTATTTATTTTGAACGCTATATATAATACTTATATTGAGCAGGCCCGTATAAAGGGGCAATAAATAGGGGTTAAAATATAAATAAGATGTCCTTAATTCAGTATACGTTATTTTTTTACAAGTAAATAACTTAAAAAAATTGTCCTCGCTTTGCTAGAACTGTTAAGCATTAGAAATAAACAGTTATCGCTGTAAAATGCTCGTAAAATTGACCTACGTTTAGGATAAAATGACATGTTAGAGAAGTAAGTGTGGGAAAGGTAAGTTAACGGAGAATAGAGATGAAAAACTTATCGATCCGTAAAGGGTCCTTTCCAGAACGTAACCAACGTCCGTTGTCAGTGAACTGAAAGTGTTGTGAAAATAAAAAACGGAGCACAATGCATTTTACCTTGCGGTTCGAGATAGTTTACATAAAATCATCCGGTTGTACATTATAATATGTTGTTACAACATAGGGTTCGACTATGTTATGCTTGGTGTTATAGTTACTCCTACGATTCGCGTTTCATTTGAAACATACGTCACGTATGAGTTGTAGAAAACGAGACAACATAATACGAGTATGTGGACAACGTTGCCTCAGACCCGTAGTCGTAAACAGACCTTTAAATAATGTTTAAGTTTGAAAAATAAACATACGACCGTTAACGGACCATAGTTATTCGTGTATTCGATCGCAGCAACATAATGGTGTAATAGTTTAATGTTACAATTTTTCACTCTGTTACATTTTAACGAGAATGCCTGTCGAAAGCCTAAAGTCGGATCGTCATCGTCTCAATTGCTTATTTTCTTTCCCAAATTCGTATGCAATTCATGTTCATATTTCACGCGAAATCGATTCGCAAGCCAAAACGGTCTTAACTTTTACGAACAACCGTTATCCATCATTGTATATTTTTTATCAAAATATTAAACTCACTCGTCTACAAATCCGAGTTATAATACGTGAAAGGTTCGGACTGTTGAATGTGTGAGATACTTTCAGTTCATATTTAAAATCACATTGCGGATTACCTACTTTTTAAGCCATTGAAATATGATTGAAATGAATTGGCTAAACGCGAATTACCGTTTGCCGATGAAAAAAGATTGATCAAACGATATTATTATTATTATAAGATTTTATTTAAAAAATACTATTTACTTTAGAATTCTTCCTTTTTTTTATTCGTATACCCGATAGTTTTTAAATTAATATCCAGACTAAGCATTGTTACGAAACGTCTGGTGGACAAACTAAATCAACAATGGATTTATGAGCTCGTAAAAAGAAAAAATATATAAAGTACCTCTGAGTCCTTTGTTGTCTTCGGCGTATTATTATCGTAAAATGCGACGAAAACACGTAATCAAATGCCTTAGTTTGCAGCAGTCAACAATAAAATCTCGTCTCTTTTTTCTCCAAACGCAAACAAAATTAAGACTTGTCCCGTTTCGTTTTTCGAAAACGACAAGTTTCACATCATAGTATTAACTAATTAGGTATGTCGTATGGAGCATTCAAACAAATTGAGTTGTGTTTAACATATACTAATTTATTGTTGTGATTAAAAATGTTCTCAATTCGTGTATTTTTGTGTATTAAATTTTAGATTCTATGATATTAAATAAATCGGTTTCAATATATGTATATTTTTCCATTCTCATATCTAACAGACTCTACATTTATTTTTATTTCTATCTTCTCTAGGCTATGCCAATCTTGACTCAAATACTATTCTCAACACTAGCTCCTCTCCTTTTATTAATTTAATTATTATTTGTATAAACTCCGTTGACTTCCTAACATTAACATCTGCATATTTATAACGATAATTTCTGTACAAATCTTATATAAAATTGTATTGCTGTAAAGCCTTTGATAAAAACAAAAAAAAAATGTATAAGTCTGTTATGTCAGCGTTCGGTATCCTATCTTACCTAAAAATATTGTATATTATCGGTATGAATTATAACTCATTAAAATGTTGAATATTTTGATTGCAATATTATGATGTGTTTTTAAGAAAAATATTAATTTGATAACAATGGTCGTAACGGAAGAGTGGAAATTGTAGCCCAAATTCGTAACTATATTTTATGACTGCATTGCTGCTATAAATTAAACTTCTGTATATTTACTCGAATTGTTTCCCGATATTGATTGCCCACAACACTAGCTGTTTGAGCCTCATCACGTTCCTGATCAGCGTTTGTCTTTTGAACTTGATTTCTTGATGCATGTATTTCTCCTCCTTTGGATTCAATGTTCTGATGAACGCTCGTATCTAAACTTAACGAACAGAGAAATTATACTAAGCTACAAGAGGAACCCAATGACGTGAGTTTAGCAAAGATACCGGATTCCAAACGATTCGCATTTCCAACAGGATTCTCGGGTTGTTTCCTTTTGCTCGGCTCGTCAACTTTTTGTTCTTCAATGAATACCATTTTTGCACCCCGTTGTTAATGGACAGCAACGGTATCGCCACTTTGCCCAAGAATTCTACTTTGTAATCAGGATCTTCGTCGAACACGGTAACCTCTAGAACGGAATTGACATCTTTGACGTTGCTGGAATGGACAAAAACAAAATTGATCATTTTATAATATTTTCAAAATCATGATAGTATCATGGTAGTATAAGCCCTCGCAGAAACGGGATATTTTTAAAGTTATAACCTCTAAAAGATATCAACAAAACAATACGATTGGGATGAACGACAACGTAATAGCCATAGAATTATATGTCAATTAGTCGAATTGACATACATTATATAAGATATTTCATATTACCTTATTTGAAGGCCGAATAAATAAAACGCTGTTAGAATTTATATGATATTAAAAACCGAAAACTTAGTTGTTTTCAACCGTAAGATTCGAATGCAATAGGATAAGAAAATAATTATATGCTCCAATACGGCAAAAAGGAGCGTTGGAGTCGATCTGTGTGAACAGTAAGGTCACCCGTGTATGCCTTTCCCAGTATGCATGGTTTGCCAGGCCTGAACGCTACTTAAATCTAAAGATAACTTTGATTAATTCAATAGGATCATGTGTGGCAGTTTGGCCACGAAGACATTAATATTCTATGAAACAGGACTTAGCAATGTTCACTGCGCCTCACCAAGCATATAACGCAATCGGTAAAATGATCCCGAATTACCAGCCCAAGTTCGGTGTATTCGTGATAAAGGCATTTAAGGGTCGAATTACGATTTAATGAACGTGTCATTCAAATGAAAGTTACGCGGGATCTCAACCGGTTAGAAACTTAGTTTTTTGCTCAACATTACATCCCCATCGCCTTTTACGCGTCAATTAGTTGAGTTTAAAAAAATATATTTATATCCAATCAGAAGGCCGATGGTGACAATTTGATTTTAAAATTGTTTTTCTCTGTTTCCGTATTATCAAATGTATACAAGCTCACACGAGTATAACCATATGTCACACCGCTCACACGTCAAAAGGGTCAAAAATACTACTAAAAACATAAATCGACACTAGCAAACCTAAAAGGAATGGAAAACATGTTGGCGAAACTTTCGGGTGACACGATCCCCTTTGGGTGTTCACCATACATTATGTGTTCCGTATGATCGCCTGTGTTCTCGATCAGAAAAAACTTTTTTTTTCAATTTTCCCCATTTGTATTATGTTAGTCGACACAACAATTTTAAATCAATAGTATTTTAATAATTATAGTATCTTTAAAATGAATCCTGTAAAATCGGGTTATAAATCGAACATATTTTTAATTATAATAATCCAACTGTCTTAATAAAGTTTACGTGTTTTTGTCTATTGTAGACAGGATCCAATTGAATACAATGTATTTGCAAAACGGTTTTATTTTTGTTAGCAAACCGTAGTTATTATTTTATATATCATTGATATTATAATTACATTTGTTATTCATAAACTATTCGAATCATTGTAAAAAGCGTTATGCAATTATTTAAAAAAAAATTTAAACATTATTTGTATTTTATAACAGCAAGCGACCATTTTTTAATTAAAATATTTAATTCGGTGGATAAATGTAATGTACTGTGATATAAAAAATTAAATATTGTATGTTTATTAAAATGATTTTCCTTCATAAACTTGACCGAGATGAGAATTAAATTACACAATATTGACCAATAAGCTATAAAAAAAGTAAAAATCTAAAAAAAAACATTCAAAAGATTTCATTGAACCAAAAAAAATTGTTATAAAATCTGTAGGAATAAAAAAGGACTTCAAAATGTGCTGAACAAAAAAATATATAAAACAAATGAACTTTTATGGCTGAAATAATGTCAAATAGAAAAACTATACGAATACATATTATGTATATAATTATAGTTAATAATTATGATTTACTACTACAAAAAAACGATATTCCACTTAGGTCTGCATAATATTGAATTTAAAGAGAGAATATTAATCAGGTTTTGTTGAATGTAATGCGTGCAAGGGGACTTTTTAACGAGAAGCAATCATTTTATCGATCAACTATCAACAATCGGTGCCTTTGAACAAATTTCGTGGTCGTATAATTTGAATCCAATGGTGTACCACTATTAGGTATTGTACTCGTATTTATATTATCATATCATACAGTAACAGAACCCTAGACGGTGTCCAATCTTTTGTAAATACTGGTACACTTTATGCGAGGATTGAAATTGTCGTGGGCCACGTACATTTTTTAAAACAGTACATTATTTATTTATAGTCGTAAGACAAAAAATACATTTATTCAATATTAAAAGAAGAAAACAATTTTAAAATAACAATATATCAAATAACTGTAACACATTCATATTATACTGTTCGATTGATTTAAAATTTATTTTATTTCTTATAATATGTTGTTTACGTTATGAAAATAATTTTTTTCTCAAAACATTTATCACTAATCGATGGTTTTGAAAATGAAGTGAGAGCCGCGTTAAAATCAACCGTGGGCTGCGGGTTGGACTCCGGCTGCTTAGTGTAGGCAAATACATATATCTTTTCCGGATTTCAATAGAAGTCCAACGCCGCAATCTGCTTTCTCACGTCAGTCGACGTCCATTTACCCACAAGTAATTGCACCTAGTCGTGTTCCAAAATTTCGTAATCACGAGCGGACATATTATTACGCGCTAATGCGTACTTAACGTGACCCACATTATGTGCACATATTGTTATCTCTTACGAATACGTGATAATGAATATGTTTGAATGCTACGGATGCACTTGGGGTCAGTGGTAAAATATGCAAAATGGAATATCGCAAAGAGAAACGCATTTAAAATGTTATCGCTTTGGTAGCAGAACAAAGCAGTGTTTCTCGTTCTTCCAAATTGGATTTGAAAACGTGTATAGTTCTATAGAAAATACAAACGAAATGCTACGTTATACATACATTTTTATACGAACGTGGATAACCGAACTTTCATGATATAAGCACGCGCGGTTTGTTTTTACCGTCGGTCGGTTTGAGATTTAAAAATATTACATTTAAACGATTATTTATTTTTCGTATTATCCGCGGTAGCTTTGGCCGTCGTCGGATATTCGTTTTGTAAGGGGAAGTGTAGATTTTCTTTTCTATTGGTCGGAACGTAGTGCATTTTATTTTTTTTATTCGCTTAACTTAATCCCACGTAAACATGATACAACTGAAAAAAATCTGGTAGGTTCGCTGCTAAGAACTCAAGATGGTCACCCATCTGTCAGCTACGGCGGGTGATTTTAACAGCAGCTCTAATCAGCGATTGCGTCTAATCAACGCACCTAGGTTGGAAATCAGTAAGCAATTATACGTAGGGATAGAAAATGAATAATATTAAAAAATCAGCCGTTTTCCTTAAATCTGCCATCCAGTGCAACAGCTTATTACTGAGTTCCCCTGAAAACGGCCCTGCGCGTACGCATACATTTTTTCACATTTACATTACCTATGCAATTTGTGCGTTTAGCTTGAACTAACTTGAACAGAAAACGATGTTCAGTTTCACGCACATTACATAGGTAGAATTAAAACTTGCAAAAGGTTTTATTTTTAAAAATACAAATTATATATTATTAAATTGTACTCGTATATTCCTATACCTTGGTCGGACCAAATAAGTATTGACTTTGATGTGTCGATTAGATTTAAAGAAATTCGTTTAAAATGGGTTAAGCATTTGACAAATTGTGTCCACGATTTCAAAGAATTATATCCATAGTATGGTCATATTATTATAAAATATTATAAATTACCCATTAAAGGTACATTAAACATTTATCATTTATCATTGTTCCATAACTATTATCAGACACGACTGTTAAATATTTGAAAATTCGAAGGGACCATTAAAATAATATATTAAATTAAATTGCAGATAAGTCAAGTAAATAAAGCTACTCGTAGTCATAAGTAATTACACAAAAACGCAGTCATGTTATTATTATTATAATTATTTTTTTAGATTTTAGCCTTTAAATGTATAATGTTATTAATATAAATAATCGTATAAATTTAAATAACTATCTCGACAAAGAGAAACGTGGGCTTATTAGCTAGTACGTAAAGTTAAAGCAATTTCAACGACTGAGATTATAAATTAGGTAAATTTAACTTTGAAAAATATACGTTAAGAACTTTCTATAAACCTATAATAGATAATCAATAAAAATGTAAAATATCGTGAAAATTCGTTTAGCCAAAACGATTTGCGTGAATTGTTATTCTTCCATCAAAATTTGTATATAACTCTAAGCTATATTCTGTAAATATTCCCCATTTATTTATTTTTTATCCAAATTTCATGAGTAGTATAATAAATATTGTAAAAAGAAAGTACAAATTATACATTTTTTTTATGGAAGTAACCAGTCTAGATAAAAATTACAGCATAAAAACATTTAGATTTAATATAAAGTATTAAACTAGAGAGAATATAACATATGTTACAAGTTTATAGATTCGGTGTAGAAATGTTGGTTGGCTATAGGTTTTAAAATTAAATAGTTATCACTTATATTTCACAAAAAAGGGAGCAGAAAGTTTTTCTGAAAAATTGTTTTTAACATGGATGGCACTTCGAATATGACAAAATATGAAAATACTTCAAGTTTCCAAAAAAGTCTTAAAAATCACGATACACTTGTATTTTTGGAATTATATTTTTTTGAAGTGTGATTGTTGTAATTGGATGTTATTATAGTTATAGGATTTTAATTTAGAACTAAAATCATAACACACCACAATCCTGATCCAAATGATCCGAAGTAAGTACTCATTGTTTTTATAGAAATTACCTACCTAGGCGTTTTTTTTATAATATTATCTCATTAAAAACGTAACTAACAGAAATATAGTGTATAAATAAATACATTTAACATTGGTAATTGGTTTCAATATAGTTGAAGTGTCATACATAATATAATTACTTACCTCCAATTAATATTTGTTTTTATTTAAAATTAAACAAATCATTCATAAATATACCATTTTTCAATACAAGTATAATATTGTGTCCACTATACTAATAATAATGTCGACCAACACTCGGTAGACTACTCGTATGCGTTGGTGGTACTATACTGTTACATGTAGGCGGTCGAATGGGTCGTATAACAAATAAGTTATGGTTGGTCGAGATGTTCGATACACATGATTTATTTAAAGTTTGATTAATAAAGTAGCTAAATTAACAGTGTATTCAAATTTCAAGTATAAGTCATTAAAACCAGATTCTATATTACAAGAAATATACCTTTACGGTGTGCAGCATAAAGTTTACTCCATTCGGTAACTTATAATTTGACGAATACAAAAATGTTTTGGAATGGAGCGATCGCAAATAAATTAGAAACCCTATACATAATGTATACCACTTGAAAATAGCGGAAAGTCGAAACCGATTACTATGTGACACCATCGAGTGCGTAAACATTAAACAGCAACGCAACGTTGAGTACAATAAAATCTAAACTAATCGAGCTATCCTTTCGAACACGATGTCAACAATAAGCCGTAGCAGAAAATTTCAACATCGACCGTAACGAGTAAAGCTTTTTATTGTCGTACATCGTGCTGTTATTGAACCTTGTTAATTTAATCGTTTTTTGATTCTCTTGGTTTTAATCATTATTATTACTATTATTATCATAAAATAATTCTTTTTTTAACAACTTGGGAAGGCTAGTTCACTTACCGAAAAAGGCTTATATGTCTTTTACCCTCACAACCTTATATGCGTTCACATTTTTAAATTTAAATATAAATCTACATACTATATAAAAATATTGAAACCATGTCGAAAATGATTAAAATGCGTACATGATAATTTCAAATGTTTTGATAAGATGCAACTGTTTTTTGTTACTGCTATTCTTAATCTATTAAAATTTGTGTACCGAAACTCGAATAATTTGACCAATTCAGCATTTTTCAAAGTGCGCCTAATTATTATATTATAATATGTAAATGAAAAACAAAATAAAAATAAAATAATTTCAGGAAATTTATTAGTGAAATATACATGAAAAGCAAGGGAAAATTCATAATTCAAAGGAACAATGATGAGCATATATTTTTTATATTTTATACAACATTTTCCTTCATTGTCAGAGTGTATTTTAAATGAAAGTATATTATTTGTGCTCGATGTTCTTAAGAATAAAAGATCTTTTATAGTAGAACTAACGAAGCGGCGTACGTCTGTTGTACTTTATCATCGAACTTTCCATCTTAATAAATTACACTCTATTGACTTAATTTGTACACGTAATTAACTATGCTTATTATTATGTCTGTTATTTATATTAATCTACTTATTATAGTATGTATCAAGGTTTTAGAAGAAAAAGTCGACTCTATCAATAATGCGTCCTGTAGAGAGGAATTTTTAGTACTAAATTTGTCCGCTATTTTGATAGCGAGACCTTTCGAACTTTGCCTTTTTTAGTACAAATTTACAGATTTTACCTATTCAAAATAGTGAAATGTTTTTAAGTGTCCAAATTACAAATCTATGCTATGTTGAACAGAATTTTGCAATTTTTTTTCATTTCGATTTCATTTTTTTAACCTCGATATAGGCTAAAATAGTCTATTCTATAACCACAATACAGTTTGATAAATAGCGCTGTTAAACTTAATAACTTAACTTAAATGTTCTCTGTAAGCAACCGTATTTGTACCTAATTGGTTATGAAAAATATCCGACCTTATACTCTTATTAATATCTTATACTTTATTTTTATATTGTATTAAGAAGTATTTGATTATACTTTAAGTGTGTACCCGTTAATGTTAATATGCGGTGGATGGATTTTAGGCTTATTGAATTTAACTAATCTACAACCGTATTAATTATAATGAGCTTTATAACCAATTAGTACCTTCCCCTCCCATACGTCGACAAAGATATTATCATCCCTTGTGGCTTGTTAATCGATATGCTCAATATTGGTTTAACTTTTTGAAACAACAAAAAAGCAATAGTTGTCGATAGAAATACAACTAACCAATTAAAATCATGGATATTAGTGTTGAGAAAACATTTAAATACATTAGGAAATCGATAAAATAATTTCGGTATTTTGAAACTTCATTTAAAATATGTTTATCTCTGCTGACTATATCATTCTGCGTTTAACTTTCAGTTTTCATCAGACTCATGATTTTTAATAAATTGTTTAGCTTTATAGGTAGAAATAATGTAAATAATTACCACCTTTTCATTTATATTATCCCTTTAGGTGTACCACGTGATTTATATTCTCAGTACATTATAATCAAGAGTTTTTTGGCTTACAAGTACCACCAACATGATGGTTTCTACATTGTATTATTGTACACCGTTTTCAATGATCTGCGAACCTAGATGGTATATCAGGATCACGGTAAACACGGAAGGGATGGTAAAAATATCGGCCGTCACGTGAAATTGCACGTAGAACGCTGATTGGAAATCGTTAACTTTTTGGCCAAGGGATGCTACCCCCTCGCATTCGAGCTTCGACCCTGCGCGCGGAGGCTGTCTTGCGCGGGTGCGTAATACTCACAACACGAACATCTTGTCCCACGTGGGCGCCAGCGTCTTGTACTCCGTGTGGGTCTGCAGCCGGGCGTTGACCAGCTCCAGGACGCAAAAGGGGTCGGACTTGCCGCACAGGTCGGCGGACGTGAGCCCGTGGGCCTTGTACACGCGCACCGAGAGCACGCCGACGTCGTGGAGCTCGCGGAACGTGCGCCGCGCCGAGTACTTGTCCCGCACGTGCTCCTGCTCCGTGATCTCCCGACCGTCGAAGCTCGACAGGTCCGAGATCATCTCCCCCGTGGACGTGCCGCTGATGGTCAGCAACAGGTACAGCACGCCGCCGCCGCTGCTCTCGCCGCCGTCCGCCCCGCCCTCGCTGAAGCTCAGCTTGTGTTTGATCTTGTGCGTACGCTCCCGTTCCAGTTTGCTCAGGTCGATGGCGGTGCTGGCGGAAGAGAGAAAACGGTCAGTCAGAGAAAACGAATACAGCGGATCGATCAATGGACCTCGTTCACCCCGAAAGGCGGGACGTGTACCGCCACGTTAAGTAGCTGCGTCGCGTGATGTTATTACGGTTATGTTATATCATGGTTCGTACTGTTTTATTATTATTATTATCATTGTTATATAATTATTACGGGTAGGTAGCGTACGATTGCAACGAAAAACCTCCGTGTTCAAATTTATTTTTTCCCACATGGTTGTACACTTGTTGGTAATTCTTAGAGCTCCCATATAAGGTTATTCCATATCGAAAGTGGTAATGTCGACTTGACTGTCGGCTAGCATTATTACAATTACATCCCTCAAGCGTTACAGAAACCGTTAAACAACTTTCATTCGCGGGTTAATTGGGCACTGTTGGAACTCTTATTTTCGATAGTGAAACTTTTAACTTTGTAATGCCGGTTGTGAAATTTTGCTATAGCATTACAAAATTAGCATTAATTTCCAACAAGACGTAACCAACAATGTCCAACCACCCGATTTAAACTGTTAGATTTTGTACCAAATATAATGCTTACTTACAGTAAACGTTATAGTAGTAAATATACAGTTATAATAAATTTCAATCTATAAAGGTTAATGAACTTAGATTTCGAAGCCTTTTCTCAAAAATAAAATAAAAAGAAAAATTTGAATCGTTAGTTGAAAAAATCGGTTTCTGAAAAATAAAACAATAAAAAAATGAAACATACAATTTTTATTCAATATTATTCTTTAAATTTAAAAAAAAAAATAAAAATAAAATAACATATGTGTTCACAATAGTGACTCAGTGATGATCAGAAGATTAAACCTGTAACGATGGGCATAAACGCCATTAGTTTATTTTATTTATTTTATTTTATTTGTTTATTTAACGCCAATCGGCAATTCAAAAGATTTACAATATAAGTTATATACAGAAAAGATTATAGTAATAATAGTGATAGAGAAAAAACGAGGTGGAACATAGTAATTTACAGTAAATATTTAGTACAAATAAAAACATAACATTATGATACAACTAAAACTAACTAACTTAAGTAATATATACATTTAAAATATCATGGTTTACAAGTTATTGAGCAGACGAAGCATTCTGTGTAAAGGATGGTTATGAGAGTAGTTGAAACGGTGAGAAGGGACAAGGTAAAGAGAGTGATTTCTAGTGTAATGTACAGGAACGCGGAAAGAGATAGAGGAAAGAAGGTCAGGAGCATCAACAGTACCATTAAGAAGTAATATGCCATTAAGTGTATACAATGGACTCAAGTAGTTTTGAAATGTGGGGGAGAATAGAAATAGGCCTGTAGTTAGAAACATGTGAGGGATCACCAGATTTAAAAACAGGGGTAACAGAGCTGGTCTTCCACACAGTAGGAAAAATACCTTCATCGAGTGATTGTCTAAAGAGTAAGAATATAGGGTAAACAATGGAGTCTGGACAATTAAAAAGTAAACGTGCAGAAACACCATCAGGACCGTTGGATTTGTTATTTTTTAGGGAGTTAAGTGCAAGTTGCACGTCATCAAGTGTAATGAGGCAATTAGAAGGAAGTTCGTACGGATATCTATTATTTGTAGGGGGATTAAAAGGTGGAGAAATAGAGGGATTATACATGGAATAGAAGTACTTAGATAACAAATTGGCAGAATCACGAGGATTATCAGCCGTAGTGGTACCCCAACGTAAGGTGGAGGGTAGCGTGTTGTGCTTACTTAGGTTTTTAGTATACTTCCAAAAGGAAGAGGGGTTTTGAGTGAGCGAGTATTCTGTATGTCTTATATATGACTGATAGTCTATCTTAGAAGTGTGCTTACATTTCGCACGAAGCTCAGAAAAAGCTAAGTAGTCGCAGGGCAGCTTAGTCCGCTTGAAAACTGTATGGGCACGTTTTTTCTTTAAAATGAGATTTTTAAGTGTGGGAGAGGTCCAGAGAGGAAATTTCGGTAACTTATAAATTGTTGTGGGAACAAACAGCTCAATGGAGTGAAGAAGGGCTTCATTAAAAATAGAGGCAGCATCGTCGATTGAATATTGTGAAAAGGTAGACTCCCAGTTAAATGAGTTAAAAAATTAGTACACAACTAAAGCCATGAATACTATATTCGAAAAGAAAATGTTATAAAAAAGTTATTAATATAGGTATATAAAACATTTATGTTAAGTATAAACTGACTTATTGGATGAGTTCAAATGTTAAAAAAATAGAGTACTTGACAGTTTATGCCAACCTTCGGTGATATTAAATTCCATTGTTTTATTAAAAAAAAAGCTACTATCGTATAACAACATTAAACATCACCACTATTTGTATAGCCTCTCGCGGGGGTTCAAGTATGTTAAAAACACGATTCTCTCCAAACAGTGTTATCGATCCTCTAGTAATAATATTTTGTCGGAGCTAACCCTATATACATAATATTTTTTGTCGGGGATTACACACGCACCTATTTTTAACCCTGTCGGAGCTTACACGTGTGACGTTTATAAAAGTGTCACTTTTGTTGGAATCCACCTCATCTAACCTACCGGGGTACACATGACGTGTCTTAGGGCAGAGCGAACGACGTATCGTTTCTTCCTGTCCTAATAACACTGCCGTTACGCTAATTTTTCGGTGGAGACTTATGAACTGCGTGTCGAAAATATAGAATAAAAATCGCGAATAAAATAAACTGATGGATTGGAAAATCAATAGCTATTATTACAAACAAGTAAAGAATATAGTATATTATGTTGTGCAAGATAAATAATATTATTTTGAATAATGGTGGGAACGGTTCCGATGTCCTGGACCTTCTCGTATATCTGTCACTGATTGAATGATATACGGTTGGTCATCTGCAGCTACTACCACGATCATTAACGTGTGTGAGGCTTCGATGCTCATCTCACATACGGAATTATTTTTCGTCAAATATTGACGCACATTTTCGATACTAATATATCATATAGTGACCGGCCGAACCGATTTTCCATACAAAACCATACCTCGTTAATCCGAACGGAATCGGGACGACGAGTCGTTTGACTCTGACCTTTTATTAAAAATAGTTTTTACGATTTAAAACTTAAGCTCCGCAATTATTTTTCAGTCATTATTTTAAATATTAATTTACAAGCCGAAATATTATAATTATTTTTATTATTATTATTACATTAAACTATAATGTATCACTCGCATTAGGATTATTTTATTTCTGAACACTTGTTCCGTGTGCTTGCAGATCAAATACTTGAACTTGCAATTATGTCTCAGTGAAAATATTAATTATATTTTAGGAAATTTTCCTATTACAGCTTCTCAGTACACGTTTATTCGGTCCAGCATAATATTATGTACGACTCCTTCATCGGTTAAAACTTCTTGATGCTGTATATCGCTTCATCGCAGACGTCCGATGCTACACTACATAAGTCGTTTTACATAAAGTTCTCATCTCTAGTTTTTGTTTGAAACAAATATCGTGCAGTGAAACAGCTCTAATTCGCGGGTGTTAATTTAATTATGTTTGTTTGTACTTTCCGCAGTCGTTCTTCCGATCGAAATCCTCGCCGTACGCGATATGGAAAATGGTCGCTACTTAGCCCAAGCAGCATCAAGCTCGGGAAAAGATAATGTTATGTTTTCAAATTATCTGAACACCGAGATCGAAATTTCATGTGTCGTTACACCCTGGTAAGATCGCTAAAGCTCGTGTTTTGTTTTTAGTATATTTTAACAACAACATGGAAAGTCGACACAAAGCGTGTTTCGTATAGTGTGATTTTGGATTTATGATTGTAAAAAACAATGCGAGTAGACAGCGGTCAAGAGTATTAGGAAGTTTCTTCTTGACCAATGTATTTTGAAAAATACTGAACATGAGGCTCAATTATATATTTTATAGCTTGTCGTTGGTATTTATGGTTATCTTCGCAGTCTAATATTAATTTAACGACCGAGTCGTACGAACGATTGACATTTGATATCCCATGTGATGGCTATGGGCGTGTAATCTATGTAATTTGAACTAATTTAGGATAACAGACTTTAGCGCTTATCCAGATTTGATCATGTAAGGGATAGCATCTTTGACGCAAAGTAATACTTTATCATGTAATATTTAATACTTATTCACGCAACAACATATAGATACACAAGGAGTCGTTAAAATCGTTTGAAAGTTAGCCCATTTCAAGTTATGAACTGTTAAAAACTATTGGCTAGCAATTATTACACATGCGAGGATTTATCTAAATTATTCGAACACTACTTATACGACCATATTGAAAAAACGATATAAAAAAAAAATTACTGGAATTAGAACAAACTAAAAAAAAAATTATATTTATAATTTTTAAAAAATGTAACTTTTATCCAATTATATAGAAATATGGAATTTATAGTCATTCTTACTCAAATAAGCAAATAATATGAAAAAAAATAATTATATAGCCATAAGAATCTATACACAACGAAATGTGGATATTATTTTAATCAAAAAATTGTTCTAGGCAAATATTGTAGAAAAATTAATTTTCATAAAAATCCTAGCTTCAGTAGAATAACTAGGGCTCAGGAGTTGTAAGAGTTGCACAATGCACATTATTCTACATGCTCTCGGTCTAGAGTAGACAAAGCAAGAAATCTGAACTATACAATGGTTTGTTAACATCAAATGTTCAGAATGAAGTTTTTTTTGCATATTTCTTGAATTTATACACATTTTTTTAAATATTTTCTAAAAAATTTACAAATGTATTTTAGATAATATTGACCATAAAACTGAATATTATTTAACGTACCTAGGTATTTATTGTTATCATCGCAGTCGACTATTAATTTAACGACAACGTCCTACAAACGATTGACATTTGATATTTTAAATAATATAAATTTATTTTTCCATACTTTACGTTTGCTTTTGAGCGTATTAATAACAACATAAGACTTTTTTTTTGTAATTTTGAAACTTTGTTACGCATACTTAACAATATTTTCTTACATATATTACTTTTTTTGGATCCTATGACTTTTTAGCCCTAGGATAATAACGTTTAGAGATTTGGCTACAGCAATCGCCTTTAAAGCATTTATCTTTTCGGGCATTTTTTCTTTTGACTAAAGGTGTATCAATGGCGTACCTCTAAATTCGATAATTTAAAGTTTATCACAGGGATGTAAATAGATACCACGGCTCTGTAACGCAGCCCATATATTAAAGGTAACCTTTGACGTCGACCGACGTAATATTTAAAAGTTACCTTGAAGAGACATTAAAAAAGGCTACATTAAATAGACGCATGGTATGTATTTATAGTTTCAAATATACAGACATGCCACTAATACTATTTCGGTTAAAAGAGAAAATGTTCGAGACGGAAAATATTTTATTAATCACGATCCTTACGTTTCCCGTAGTGTTATCGGTTATCTTCCTAGCTTAAGTGGCAGAAAATAGTGATTTTTTTCAGTAGCGCTATAAATAACATTTAATAAAACCGCGCATGCAGTAATTTTATCAGAAGTTGTTTTTTTTAAAAGTCCATCAAACCTTTATTTGGTCGTCATTAAATTGTCTACGATTCTCGTTACTTTCCACGGAGAACATTACAAAACTCGGATATAGGTATACCTGGTTACTATTTCTTCACGCGAACGTTCTTTTGCGCAAACGTTGATTTCCAGCTCCTGAGTCTGATCGTCGAACAGATGTAAGTCGAACTGTTCCAGCCATGACGGAGTGGGCATTTGGTTACTACCTTTGCTTTTGAATTTTTCGCCTCCCAATCTGTAACGCAATACGGCCGTTAGATATCGAAGTGGCGTGCGACACGTCTCGAGGTACACCTACCTGAAACGGACATACGGGTCGCACAGACCCTCGGCCAGCGTAAAGTTTTTTATTTTTATCAATACAATGGTAACAACGGAACTCCAAACTTGACATTTGTACTTTCTTCCTATTTCCGTCACTTTCCCAGATTTTTGCAGACTCTAAACCGACCAAATACAGTTCGGATAAAATCACAAATAACTCATCAGTATTGTAATATAGACCGTCGACGGTTCAATATTCTACGATATACAGCGATGCGTACACCGACTTGAGAGGAAGCTGAAGTGATATTTTCGTAATTTATCGTAACGGTTTTGCTTACTATACAAATAGCATAGGATAGATGCATAGGTTAAAAATATTATACAAACTAAATTTCAGATACAATCGATAAGCTTTTATATTAGTTATTCAATCGCTTACTACAATATAATCTCAAAATTGAATATGTATATAGTAAACAAATAAAACAAAAACGTCAAAAAAGAATATTACTTTGATGACATATTAATTATTTTCTTAGCCCGAAGTATTTGAATATTATCTCTACGAATTATTATTATCTTGAAAACCATTTGTAATATTTATGCAAAAGAAACAAAATATGAATAAAGAATGTGGAGGTTAAATAAAATGTTTAAATATTTTCATGGAACGTATCAACTTTATATGATAACAATATTTTTGTAAAGTGCACATGCGTTTTTTTTTGATATAGTATATAGAATCCTGGGAAAGTTTAAGTGTTTTTCCAAGCTACAATCCAAACTGAAAATAAATTCAACGAAAAAAAAAATTACGAACGGTGAAATGTACGACACATTCGTTCAAATCAATTTCGGTTATTTTGTTATGAAAATCATATTCCCCGAGAGACTTAAAGTTTTACAACAATAATTAATTTTAGAAACACTCAGATGTGGTGAAAATATTTAATAACAGTTATTATCTTGCCTCCAGAGAGTTTTGACCAACATTTTAGCTTTTTTTACGAGCATATATTATGATTTTTATCATTGATTTTGTACGAAGGCCTGAGCTGGTAATAGTACATAATTAATTTTGGGACATAGCAATTCGCAACCAACGTTATTGCTTTTTAAGATGGTCGGATATCTCGAGATATCTGAATCCGACGTGTGTTTCCGGGGTAGAAAGAAGAAATTTGATAATATATATGGTATTATAATTGCTTTTGAATTAAGTTAAATAGTATTCAGTTTCGAACAGTTTTAATTAATTGTTACGAGATGATTTGTACCTGAATAAAACATTATATTACGAATAATGTAAAACACAATAGTTTTGTATATTTTTCCAATTAATGATGTTAAATTGATTACTTGTTCTCTTTCCTCTCGAGATTGAGGAGTTAAAGTCACATCCAGAGATATCTCGCCTAAGTACTCTGCGTTTTGCGTGTCACGTAGCTGTAAACATAGCTCATGTTGTCTGCGAACAGAATTAAAATTATAATAATAACTTACATTTATACTCTTGCTGCGACATAATTTTTATACATCCCTGTCTAACCCCCTAAATCCACGTACACGTCTCCCTCAACCCCCCCCCCTCCGACAGTATTCTAGAAAAATATTTTGCAGATATTTTATTCGTCATTTGTTTGTTTGCTATTGCAAATGTATACAAATCAATAATCCGACTTGTATGAGCTGCGGAATCCAGCTGCGTGATGCGGTACAATCCTACGGCGCGGCGCGGCAATAACACTTTTCAGGCGTCCAAAGCAATCGGCTCACCACTATAGTAATCGATTCTTAGCGAAAATGTTCGTAAAGATTTTAAAATACCAACACTTGATGAATTAACAACATCGCTACGTGTACTCTAAATTCCACACTAATTTCGTAGCAGCAGTCCATCAACTACACAATTATACCTACAACAAAACTTATCCCCGGAAATGCTCGTAGAATACTTGAAAAAAATTAGCATAAATCTGTACTTGAAATTTGTTTTTAAGCCCAGACATTCAGACAAATTCATTTTTCCGTTGAGAGGCACTGCTGAGTATGCCTTCTTATATACTTGAACCATTTATGAACTTTGATCGCCGTTATCGGAATAACATGTATTTTTCAAAATCAATTTATGGTTTATGAAAAAAATTGCTTTTCTATTAATATTAATAGCTGTCAATCGAATATATTATAATGTCAGTGATAAAAAACACATGTTAGTATAGTTTCGCCAACAATAATAAAGTTCCGAGGGATTCACATTAGAATATAATTAGAATCAAAAATCAATATGGTAATTTCTTTGTGCAATTAAAATAAAAAGTGACGCTAAGACAGTGCTTTACAGAGCACAATACCTACGTTTAAAACGATATAAAAATATATAATGTATATAATAAGAATCATAATACACGTTATTATTTATCGTATTAATATAATACATCTTAAAACAAACAAAATGTAATTAGTATTTCTTATTTTGCCCAATTATTTATTTCTTTATTTATTTTTCCTCGTTCTTTTTTGAGTCAATACTTACATTTTATTATTATAATAGCCGTCGCCATCAATCACTGCTAACGTTATTTATAGAACACTAACGATAAAAAATGATATTAAATCAAACTCACTTGCCCAATTCTAAGGTCGTCAGAGCAACCTGTGCTGCTCCCATAAAGTCATCTTGAAGGCCCCAATCGTAATCGAAAACCTAAAACGATAAAAAATAAAATAAAAATACATCAGTCGGTCCAGTGAAACGTTTAAAATTTACGTAAAATATAACGATATTAATTTATAATCAATATATAGACGTTTTTAATTTGAGTGAAAAATGCGTGAGATAAAAAACTTAAACCTGTTCATTATGCGAATGTAGCGTAGGTATGTTGAAACGATAAAAATGTATGATTTTTTTATTTTTTAAGTTAAAATAATACACAAGAGTAAAAATGTATATTGCCCGCTGCAACACAAATTGTTTAAAATACGTAGGCACTACAGTTTCGGTTTTAACAAAAACAATATTTTCGCTAAGCCATAGGTACAACCATGAGTAAAATTCCACCGTTGGATGTCAATCTGTTGGAATCATATAGAATGATCGATCGCTAAATAAGATATATAATTACTTGTGTACAAGTTTAGACTTCAAAAACTTATGTACGTTTTTCAATTATTACTGACCATGTTTGTTTACAGGATAATGGAACTGATCATGGTATAGGTAGTAGAGAAACAACTTTGAGTTCTATTTTGTTTTCAAAATATACGTTTCCATCGCGTTTTGAAAAGAGTATTGTATTTCGCCTCCATATATGTCATGCTTATTATTGTTATAAGTTCGATTCGTATTGTACTCAGTTGATTTTTATGAAAGTTATACTTTTCATTGTGTGGGCACTTCTACTAATACTGATATTCAAAAGTCAAAACTATACTTTTTACAGATTCGTGTCCAATAACAGAACGGTAATTTTTTAGAGTAATACAATCTATACACAATAACGAGTATAACATAATATCCTGATCGAACATTTGTACATATAATTGGTACGAATCATTTGAGGAAGGATAAGGACGCCCACCGAAGAAACTTCACCGGCGGGGACTAACGTTAATTATTATTTTCTTATTAGCATGCGCTTTTGTTCGCCTTAAAGTAATTTTAATATTAATTGTGAACTATAAAAAACTTTAGTTATTTTAATATGAAACGTATAAAAACTTAAAACTTTGTAAGGAAAATCATTTGAAATACAATTTACAATTCATCAAATATTCGCCGTACGATATAAATTAGGTAAACGAAGTTCAAACTATGTTAAATATTAAATTTATGTCTGACTGAGCGCGATAATCTTAACTGCTCTTACAGCCTCGGCATTCATTAAATTATTTCAATTTGTTTTAAAAATTATCATGTGTGAACACCTGCATCATACTTATATGGCATATGCTATATTATTTGAATATTTAATTTTTTATACAAGTAACACCGTAGCTTTCGTCAACATTTCTACATTTTCCAGTGTATTCGGTTTAAAATTTAAATCAATGTTAACATTTTAACACTATTTACTTTTGTAACAATTACACAACATTTTCAACACATCTTCAAGTATTGTTTCTTCTGCACTTTAATTTGCACATAATTAATTGATATCATTAAAATGGTCTTTAATCTTATAATAATATGTTTAAAAAGGTCACGTTAGTTGTAAAGTTGGATTGGCAGTACTGCAACGGCAAGTGCTAAGTATTTTTAAGGCTTAACCAATGTTTTAAACTAGTGAGTAAATATTGAAAATATTTAGTTAAGCCGAGATAAGAATTTCCTACGCTTTTCTTTAATACTTACTTTTCTTTAAACTTTTACAGTGATTGTAGGGCACCTACAACTTAAACTACGTTTCTCAATCTATCTCTGTTGACGATGTTTTGTATTGTCGTTTTCCGGGTACATGGGATTAAGTCATATTGAACCTTGTCCGACCAACGTTTTCTTGAACGGCCCCTAGGTTTATCCAAATTAACTCGCCGTCCAAGGGTTTCTTCAAAAGGTCATTCATTTTTCGGATACGGTCTGCCCACTCGAGTCGTTTGTTTATAAGGTAATCACTGCGTTTCTTAACTCTGCATACTATACTGTCCAGACTTTTCTTAAATAATATTTGTGTTACGATCAATGCGAATTTTTTCCTCTAACCAACATTCAAAGTACTAACATAAAATACAATCTGCCTCAGCTGAAAATTAAACTTAATTTATAAACCATCAAATTCAGATGAAATAAACGCTTAATAAGCAATGTACTAAGTTAAAAGCGCCTAGCGAAATGAATAATAAGTTTATACGCCTTCATTTTTGCCTCATTAATGGTTAGGATAGGCATTCTTGTGATGAATTTATCAGTGTTATTTCGGTGTAATTGTTTAATCGTATTAGGAAAGCGAAAAATATTCACCATAACGAAAGTTAGAAAATTCAGTAAGCAAAAATGTCGGCGAATAACATAATCAAAAAACATAAAATGAAAAAAAAAAACCATCGCGTTTCATATTACGTAAAATAATCGCGAAAAACATATTTGTTCGATACAATCGATAAATGTATTATGTTTTCCACGTACTATTGCAATACTGCAACAATGCAACGGAATCGATAATGCTGCACTCGTATTGTGTTAAGTCCCGAAACGCTGCAGAAACGATAACTTTGTTCGATACAAATGATCCCGTACGGGATACGAAATGATTAACTATATAGCGTAAAAATAACCACGAACAATTGTTCGCAACAGGCGTCACATAATGGGTTTTTGTCGCGAATTTTTCCAAACCGCGTAAAATACGTGTGGTCCGAAAAAAATAAAAAAACTCCGTTGCACATTAATATTTACCACCGCGTAGAAACTAATCAGGTATAGTGCGTGGACGAAAACGGTATGGATACCGAAACACGATCGTAGCGTGTACGCATTTTTATCCCGTAAAACTATGCAAAACAATATATAATGTTCCATCTCGTGACACGGTGTTGTTATAATGTTCTCGACCTGCGGGCGCCATGTTTACCGAACCTCAAATCGGGGGTGGTAGCTAAACAAACAAACACACGCACGCGCACACGGTGAGCTTAATCGATTGGCGATCGCATTAGAAGATAACGGACAGGTCCGCTGCGGCTGATGAACGACGTGATCAACTTTAGGACGTCTACGCGTAAACCTTATGAAGATAGATATGTACGATTTATAATCCGCCGACGTTGAACCTATTACGGGATGATCGCGACGATGCCGTTTAGAAGCTTAGAACTTAAAGCCATTATTTCAACGCTTTACACAACCTAATTTACAACGTCCCAAGACAATTACGTGTTGCAAAAATAAATAAACACGCATGACGAACCGAAGAAAAGGCTTATGCGATGCAAGTCGGGTAAAGTATTTCGTCGTACGCGAACAACCGACGACTAGTATTTTCGCAGCTGTTACATCTGCACATAATTGTATACGTTTTGTCAGCTATGTATAATATAGTACTATCAGCCCCGTCCGTCCCTTGGAAGAGTTTTCACATCATATCTTTTATTCTGTTTTCTATATATTCAATTTCCTTTTCCGAAGTTATAAAGTTATTTCTGATTGCCAAGTAGTTGGATCTCATTTTAATACCACGCTATTCTGGGCCTGCTCTTCGGAACTTTAGTATGCGCGCGCACGGTGATCTTGAATTGCTGCTTATTATATTATTTTGCAGGTCGGCGCCTTCTGCGCGATTGATGGGATTCTGGTAGTCGAGAGCAGATAATTGTCATTATTAGGTCTATATACTGTCTTGAACGGCATCTATTCTTTTCCAGTTCGATTAGCTCATACGAGGGCCCCATGTAGCTACTTAGTAAGAATATTTTAAATATAAACAGTCTTGCGTTTACTGGAAAGAAGATTTTGATGTTTATGGTTGGATATAGTATTGCTCTTGAACAGGCGCCGGCAGCCCGCGGCCCTTCAAATACACTTCATAGTAGAGGTAATAGGTATACAATTTTGTATCTCGAATCGTAATAAATATGAAGTATTTTATTTTATTCAAAATTACTGATTCAGGACAACCAAGCGCAATGGAACTCATAATATGATTTTTGATCTCAATATATTGTAAAAGTATTAGATGTTCAAATGTTGTATTTAATTAAATTTATTTTAATCATGAATGTGGTCCTTAATGACAATCTGGGGGAAAATAGCCCACGCAGTTAAAAAATAAAGGTTACCGACTGCTCTTTAACGTATTATCTTTGACATCATTCAGGCTTCCTTGTCGTGTGTAGCCTGTTGTCAGGGTTTGGTTCATTGGGCTGTTTTCATCAATTTTATTCCCGGACATTTTGATATTTCTCAGGTTGCCTGCACTTGTGCCGAAGAAAAGTATATTGCTAATGTTCTAGTATTGTTTAATCGGATCTTCCTATTAAACTTTGTACAGTGAAAATATACGCACGGCAAACTCGTACATGGAGGTGGTAAACTCTTCCGGGTCAATATTATATTTACCCGAAGAAAATATGTAAGTTTTTGTATGGAAAAAGTTTACCAAACAATACAATAAAAAAATAACAGATTTTAAAGACCGAAAAATAGACTACTTAAGTTATTTAATTAGCGAAGCTATCATATGGAATTATAAAGTACAGACGAAGTTATTAGAGAAGTTATTAGTTTACATTATATACCATTTAGAAAGCACTGAAGAAGACCCGAGATAGTTTACATGTAACCACCAGGTAGGTCTGAGTAAGACCCGGGAGAGTTTACATATAACCTAACCTTCAGGTAGTTCTGAGGTTAATAGGTCATTAAAATCGGGAGAGTTTATAATAGCTCCCCGTACGCTATTCGCAAACCGGTATGTTATTTGATTGCACAATATAAGCGCCAGTATATGATGTGACCAGACATACATTCATATAAAAACTGCCGCGAAACGAATCGGAACATTATTTTTTTTTTTGACATCTAACGACCAACGTTATATTATTATGATAGTACAAAGCTTTGCCACAAAATTAAGACCGTAGACACACAAATGAGACGGCGGATATATCGCATACTATTATACTGTATATACTTTTGATGAACGTTGGAGCGTTCTTGGAACTGTATTCGCCACATGAATACGCCCGTAAAGCCACGAAATTTAAATCAGATCGAAAGAATCCAATTTGTTTACACCGATCAGCCGCGCGAACGAAGGTCGGCACTTCAATAACAGAAAGTTTATGTCGCAAGTTTACTTATGTTGGTTACGAGTTAACACAATAATTTTAGTTAATGGATAATATATTTAACGTTGATATGTAGGGTGGGGGGGGGGGCGGAGGACAAAATATACGATTATAATACTGAGTTAAAAAAAGTAACAGAGTATTATTTTTAAATTCACATCTATAATACACGAAAACCGAACGTGTTAGGTTTTAATTTTTTTGTAATAATAATCATATTGTTTTTAAAATATTCATCATTTCGCACACTCATAGGTACTACTATACTTCTTCTATTTGAATGAAAATTATAAATAAGAATTTTGCTGTGATGCTTTTTTAATTATTTTTAGTTTCATTGAGTATTTTTATTAACTGGCAAGTCATTGCTCATTATAATAGCCATCTAATATAGCTAGGCCATAAATAGTTAATTAGTAAATTTACTAATATTCAGTTCGGCTAAAAATATCTGAAACAATTAACATAGTGGGGCTAAATTTAACTTGTTCCGTAATTAACGCTTAATTTTGGTTGAACAAATTTGGACATAAAAATGAAATATATTACACGATAAATCTTAGCAATACTCAGTTATTATAACTAATTTTTTTTATTCATATAATAAATTTGTACACGTTAGTGATGGGCATTATTCAAATATATACATATATACAAGCAATATATTATGGTGTTTGTGTTAATCATTTATTATGCTAATTATGTATTTTTCCCATAATAAGCATAATATATTATTACAGCCTGATATGTTTATTAACGAACCCTATAATTATGTTCATTTACCAATTGTGGTGATTAATATAGTATTAATATTTGATTATTCGATATCAAATATTTTAATACAGTTATATATGTTTCATCTTTAGGCTAAATAGTAATAAACAGAAATTCAAATATTCTTTGTACGGAATATTGCGATGTTGATATTATGTTATGACTTATGTATTCAGTGTGTTCAAGGATAAAGGTGACACGTAATATTTCGAACGCATTACCATGTGTTTACTCAGATTTTTTTTCTGCATAATGAACTTAAAATAACGATAATTTTTGAAAAATTTAAATTTTGAAAACAATTTTTTAGGCGCATGCACACCAAAATTATTATTTCTTAGCTTCTTCCCTCCCTTTTTTGAGTTCAAATTTGAATTTCTATATTTTTTAAACAACTTTGACTCATAAAATCTTGTCGTATCTTGATAATTGACTGATTGAATATGAGTTAAAGTTTTTATTTATGAAATTTGTAATCATTATATTTTTCAACAATCTACCTACGGTTTTACAATGTTTTGTGTCCTATCGTACACATTTTTTTGAAAAATTAAGTACGCTACTATAGGAACAAAACATTTATATTATTATAGATGTTATTAGATTTCAGTTGTTCACACACATTTCTCGAAACGTAATATTTTGATAAAGTCACTAAAGAAAGTTACACCATTTTAACTAATTTTTAAAACAAAATTTCGATTTTATTTTACGATTCAACTATAGAACAATTAGTTTTAATGAGATTTGACAATTTATCGATATTGCTCAAAATTATGATTGTTGTTTGCAATGTTTACACCATCGCATTACTTCATCGTGTGTGGTTGGAAATATTTGCTCTACTGTTACCTGTGCATACGCAACCCTTATTTTGTTCTTTAATTCTTGAATTATTACTTGGTGGATCAGAATAAACGACCGTCTTCAGATATCCCCATAAAGGAAATCCAAAGACGTCAAAGCAGGTGACCTAGGAGGTCGTGTATGACAATCGATCTACGGTTAAAATGTTGTTCTAAATATTGTCATGTACAATATTATTACATTATGCGCAAAAAACTGTTTTAAAAATGTTAATCTTTCAAAAATATAAATATAAATGTAGTCTTAAGTCTTTTATGCAGTAAAAAGAACCACGAATTATACACATCGTAATGCGTTCGAAATGTATCGTGTTACCATTATCCTTGAATACACTGTATGTATAAATTATACATGCATATTATACGTAGATATAGAGCAACATTTACTGTCGATGGACCATTTATAACGATCGTTTTAAATAACGCTGGGATATTATTAATTATAAAGCTGAACGTTTGGCTGCTGAGTGCTGACTGAAATTCAAAATGTTAACATGTTGTATGATGTTATTTTTTACTATGCGTGTGTATTGTTTCGTATAATGCAAGCTTTGATCTTTAATCCATTATGGATTTGGTAAATTAGTTATGTTCCGTTATTATTTAGTAATGTTATAATCGACGAACAATAACGAACAAAGGCTAACGTTCGTTTTCATCATTTTACAAACGTTTTTCCGAGTATTATATGCAATACCGTTTGATAAATTTATAATATGACTACTTCGGATATATAATTAAATTGTTATTCGTATCGAACGAGTATTATATCATAACGGGGTCAACAGTGAATACTAAAATGTTCTTAAGCGTTGAAAGCCGAAGTGAAAAAAAAAAATTAATTTCGTTGGTTAAAAAAATCTCATTCAGGTAAAAAACGTGTAGTATGCAGGAGATGTTTCGTAGAATTATGCAAATCACGCGTGGTCAAATTTATTCGCGTGAGATCTACCGGTTATACGGAGTTTCTTCTCGGCAAGGCGCATAATATTTTAATTTCGAAACATAACAGTGTAGGTATACACTTTGTTACGTGTACTCTCGGTTAGGTATACACTGCCCGTGCATACGTTATTCGCATTCTATAAAATAATAGGCCAAAGAAAGCCGGGTCGTTTTTCGGTCGTTTCAACAAACCATAATAATAAAAATACACTATAGTTATGATCAAAATATTATTGTAATTATTATCAGAATTATGATAAGCTTATTATATCACGGGCGAGCGCATAAATTGTAACACGAAATCGGAAGGTGATGATCAAAGTGAAAACCGTTTGTTTCCCTCTGAAAAGATGGTTTTATTTTTGTTTTTATACTGTTCGCTTAGTCTACGATTATAAATTACGCGTAGTGTCGGCGGCCCGCGAGTTGGAGTTTTCTTTGAAGCTGCCGTGTACTTCACGATCGCCACAGGCGAGCGGTGTGACGGAAATGTTATAAATAAGTTTCAGTCATGCTTGCTCGTCGGTAATCATTTATCATACAGTCCATTATCGAGAGCTCAACTTTTTTTCTTGTCCCCAGAAAATTCCTGTCCACACTCGAAGCAATATTTGTCGCGGTAAGTCAAAGTTAAAAATAATATTGTACATACCAGGTAGACAAACTAAAAGTCAGTTACGTAGATTACACCTTAAATGTTTTAACAATCAAGGAGCAAAATATGCATCTGTCAAAAAGGCACGGAAAATAACGTATTGAAAATACTGAAGGCGCGATGAGAAGATGAGATATTTTTCAAGTGTTTAGGAGAAATTATTGAATAGTTTAATGAACTATAAATACCCTGGTAAATTATATAATTATTGCGCTTTAATATTATTAATACCGTGATATATAATCTATGTCATTTTTTATATACTAGAGTTAGTGCATATTAACTGTACACTTTAATATTTCTTATTATTTATTTATGTAAAACCTATCACATTTGTTTTCTTTTTTATTTAAATTAGAACTCTTTGTTTCTTACTCAAACTTGATCTTCTATAGAAAATATGTTAAATTTTGGCTGGCATGTGTTTGTATAAATCTTGTGAAATAACAAAAATAAAAATACCACCAATTACTGATTAAAACAGCTTAAAGGTCAAGATTTTATTTCAAATTGTTTTACTGCACTACAAAAAATTATTCTAATCATTGATTAATTATTATTTATTACGATAATCAATATTAGTGAGTTCTTATTCGTTGATCTCTTTTAATTGTAAATGATAATTGAAATTGAATATAATTAATAAGTAAATATATAATAAAAGCTGACTCGAATTTATTCGTATATTCATCGAATTCCGAAATTATAACTCGAAAAGTAAAATAATTAATTTTTATCGTCCTTGAAATCCCGTTTATCGAGACTCGAGTGAACTAAAGGACGTATGCTAATTTCTAATACGGCTCTATAACCTGTTCGCGAAAACGTGTATAATATGATCTCGGCGTCGCGCTTCGACATCAGACTTATGTACAGGGTGTTTGGTCTTGAAAACCGCGCGACGGGCCCGTGACCGCACTTGAACAAATATTATAGCGTACGCGGCCGGGTTGCTCAATCCTCGGATCGTTTACGGGATATGGGTTTGTTCAAGTGCGCGCAACTACTGGCATCGAGATATGGCGTGCAACCAATTATTGCATTCCCCTAGAACTTTATCACAGTCGTGAGTGTAGTTTTTTTTTCTTTTCAAGTTTTTTTTTCTTTTCACAATATTACGGATAGGTTTTAGCATTACGAGAAGACGTATATATACTGATACCTACTCATTATTAATTGTATAATGAGGGTGCGGATTTCATTGAAAACTGCATTTTTTTCTGATTGTCCTACAACAATGCGTTCCAAGCACAAAGTTCGTTTCATATATTAAAGAATTAAAGAGAAATCAAACCTATATGTTGTAATTGTTTTGGTATTTTTTTCTTATTTTATTTTTAAAGTAATGTATTTCGTATATATTACATATTTTAAATTGTTCAAGAAATTTGAATTTAAATAATAAAAATTTAAAAATAATTCACATTCATATTTTTATTTTGTATATATTATATTTGAAAATATTAAACTCCATCTGATTATCAAGTGTCATAATGAAACAAACATGAAGTAAAATACATCGAATGTATTGAATTTTCGAAAATAATTTTGTGGGTAAAAAATTGTGATCGATAAAGAAGAATAATCATTAATCATTAATCATTTCAATTTTAAAAATAATATTTTTCAATTTTTTTAGGGCATTTTTTTCCCTATAAATGCACAAAATCTTATTTTACGGCATTTTTCATGTATTTAAGAGCATTTAAATTTGCACCCTCGTATTGTAATGCTTTCATATTAGTTAGTTCATCAATTTATATAGATATAATATCTATTAATCCACGGCGAAGCACGAGAAAACGTATTATTGTAAAAACGACAGATTGCGACGAGTCGCGGTTCAAGTATAATACATATGAAGTTCAAGTTGACAGCTAAAGCCTATAGGTACCGCACGTTTATTCGAAACACTATGACGAAAACTTCTTTCTCCCTACCCCTCACGTGAAGTATAACAATACCATATCATTGCTCCAGCTTCCGGACCGCGTAAACCCGATTTTGTTGTTTATTGTTATAAATTAGTAAACGCACACGAGTTTTTACGAGATAAATCTATATTTATAAATCCCGCGAGCGGTCGTAGAACTTGCGAGACGAGTCAGTTTCAAAAACGGACTTTCCAGGAGAATAATTATTATTAAAAGTTATCGAAGAATAACACTCATCTCGCATTGTGTTACGAATAATGTGGAGTTCGCAAAAGTTTTTTAAGAACAGTTATATGGATACTTAACTACACGTTTTCGAATAGATATGGATATTATTCTTTAGAAACTCGGAACATCTCTATAGCAAGTACGTATATAACATAGTCTTCTGCAGGAGTACCTTTGATGGATTTTTTTCAGACATTTTAATTCATTGTTGACCTTAGAACTTAATCTTAGGTTATGATTTTGTGTAGGTGGAAATATCGCGTACAACATAACATGGTTATTGTCGGTCGCCAGTAATCAAGTAGAGCACGAGTGGTTGGCACCTGCGAATTTCTAAAGTAAACGCTACGATTTCTGCCACGTCGCCGATAGAGCGTAAAAACAAATAATTTCACTCGCCCAAAAAGTTTCAGGGAGGCCCCATTATTTCACATTGCTATATTATTATAATGAAACTTCGATAAATTCATATACTCGTATAGAGCCGTGTACGATAAAGCTTATGCTGGGATAACATTATTATAGGTAATGTGTAAAAAATCGTTTGTTTATAATTTTTATTATTTTTTTATTGAAAAATTTCATACCTGCAGTACCTTATGAATACATAAATAATCAAGTATACCCGAGGACACGAGCTAATGAAAGCTGTCGAGTATACCACTTTAACATGACGAGGGCCTACTGCAATAACCGAGTGAGCATAAAAAACTCCGGGCATAGACCAGTGCGGGAGTTATCGGAATTACCTATCTGTTACGGATTCTTAACTTTTTTTATTTTTGCCGAACGTTATCCGAAAATTGTGTTTTTTTTTTTTTTGCGCACGTCGATTGAACACACATAAAAATGGTTCGTTACATTAAAATGGAAGAAAAAATCGTGGAAAAAAATCGATAAAGGGAAAATGATGCACCTTTTTGTTTTTTTTTTCAACAAGAGTTTTTACCGTTTCCGATTAACGCGGGTCTGCAATGCTTTATGAATGGAACAATAATCGTTGACCAGAGTCCATGCGAGACGAGATGATGAAACGTAATAATCGTTTTATCTAAAACCGGACATTATGGAAATAAATTGTTTCCTGCGTTTTCACCACACACGACAGTTTTCGTTTGACATGCGGAATAATATAGTTACGATTTGTTGTGTCGTGCAATAGTCGCAGCGCAGGTCCATACCGTCCTACCGTATACCGTTACAGTGGTTTGATTATTGTTGATTAAAATGTTCATACCTTTATTTGAATCGGTTCGAAGGGATCGTCCAAAAGGTGAGTGAACGTTTCGTCCCAGGTTGGATTCAGACTTTTGTACACGGTTTTCGATTTGTGAATCTGTCTGCCACCTATCTTGAACTTCACGTACGGGTCACTGAGGCCTGGAAATATCACGCGGAAATAAAAACCGTGTTAAACCCATGACGTGATTGTGCAGTTGTGTACAGGGTGTCTCACAAAGACATGGACATTGTTAGGTTTGAAATTATAATATTATGACAAAATTGTGTTAACAACGTTCATATGTCTTCACGGGACGCCCCGTGTGTGTCGGAAAAGTGTGAATAATTTCAATGATTCTTAAAATATCTAATCGACACGTGCCATTTTTATCCCGAGCGATGAGATCTTTCCCTTTTTTCAGATGTATTTTGAGCTGAAAGTAATCGTATTTTCTGAGCAAAGTTTCACTGTAGATCGGATTTTCACCTTCCTGCAAAAGCAAACGTTATTCACACAGTGTATTTGGAAACCTTTTGCCGGAAGTTTACGTAACATTATTGTTAATAGTGAATTTAAATGTCAAGTCACCCGGACGACGAGAAATTAAATTATGTCTGCCAACGCACGTGTACATCAATTTAAAGTCACGTGTTACAGCATTGTTTTAATTGAAATTTCTCGTGATTTCGCTCGTTTTGAACGATAAAAGTTTACGTTTGGTTTTGTTTTCATTAGAAACTATCCGATTACGACGATTCGGTTAGCGGACCGTATCGTCGTTTTAAATTACGATCAGTTAATTTAAAGATATAGTCTTGACCGCAGTGATGCCGATTATCTGATTATAAACATTTTTATAGTTACCGGTGTACTCATGTCAATTTGTTGTTCGGACCTGACTGAATTCTGTCTCCGGAGCCGGATTTGATGGTCACGTGACACGACTTTTTGAAACCAATTCTGGGTGATGCCAAATTCTGAAACATGAAGTACGAATTAAAAACGTGGTACGGTGATCCTTCGTTGTCCACGGGGGTGTTACGTGGTAACATACGCAAGTAACGCGTGGATAACCAAACCGTGGACGTCGAAACTATCAAGCAATGTAAACGAGGATATTAGGTTCTTTTACGTAATCATTATGTACGATTTATTGTTCTAGGTTGAGACTGCTGAGAAACATTTATAAACACTAAATATTTAGTTAGAATTAGAACATTGTCGTGCTGCACGAGTCGCACACAAATATCGGTTGACGCAACTGAACGCAGTTGATAATCATGATTCATAACGAAGTAACAAAAATTATCTAAAACCAATACAGCGTCGGCGGCCGTTCAATTACGATAAAATAAATATATAAGTATAAATATATAAATAAATAAATATATAAGTGTGATTATAACTTACGAGTGTTCCTGACTCAAGAGGGAAAATAAAATCCAGTATAACGACGGATTACTGTATATTATATATTATTAACACAGGTTGTCCCACCGGGATTTACACAGAGCGAATCTCCCGTGTTAATAATGATAATCGAATTATAATTTTTTACGAGCATCCCTAAGTAAAGGCAATTTTTTTGAAAATAGTTTGATAAATATAAGTGTATTATTAAAGAAGTTAAAAAAAGACTTTTTATTTTCCAACTTTTGTGAAATTCGAATATCCGATAGTGTTTCTCTCCAAGCTATTCTTTAGTATAACCAAAAACGACTGAAGCTTTTTTATGGACAATTTTCAGATCAACAAAATTGATTTGATCAAATCAATCGTCCACCGTTTATTATTACAGTTCAATAATATTCCTCAGACAAGAACTGAAGTTTCTAAATCAATAAAATCGTTTTGCCGTCGTTGTGGACTTAGCGATCAACTAAATATTCAGTGTTCATAAAGTTAGCTTATTATTAGTATAATACATACTGTTATAATACAACTTAACAAATGATTTTTTATTTACTGTTAAATACGAATTTTCGAAAACTTGTACTCAAAATATAATTTAATTCGTATAAAAAATCTCACCACTCGTAATTGAACTTTGAGTATTTCTTGAGTCTGAAGTTTTATTTTGCTGTAACGTATCTGGACGGACTAATCTTGCCAGTATAGGAGATTCGGAAGGTGACTCATCTGTATCAGAGCCTCGTGCTTTACTCCTTCCCTTGGACCATTTTTCCTATAAGAAATATTATAAATTTAATATTACTTAAAATTATCAACTACGTTTGAATATTAGACATAATCGTTGTACATTTTTTAAAACGTTAATTTATCTTTATCAATGACTTTTTTTCATAAATCGAAACTAATAAACATATTATAAGTTTATTTACCTCGGTAGAAAACCACCGATTCTAATAAAGAAAAAAAAATAATATTAAATTAAAACATCAATAATTTAAATTTTATTATATAAAGTATCTAGTTTAATTCTAAAATTATAATATAGTTTTATACCATTTAAGTGTGCTCGGAAAAATGAATAATATAATAAATAAATTAGTATTATTTTCGTTCAAATGTTTTACGCACGATCAGTGGGCGGTTCGCGGGTAAATTAGTTGGTGGTGCACATTTTATAAATTATATGTTTAATACTTATAGTTGAGTATTATAGATAAAATTAAGAAACCGAATTTAAAATTGATTGAAGTGTTACTCATATTATTTTCTTAAACATACCCACATATTATTAGTAGATATTATAATTTTAGTGTAAATGAACAAAAAAAAATCATAATTATTAGTCATATATATTTTTATAAATGAATTATATTATTTTCCAAACGGTCATATTAGTAACATTTTCATTAAAATGAGAAATATATTTTAGCTCAACGTTATTGATAAAATTAGTATTGTTTCCGAGCAGTATTACGAAAATACGTAAAAGTGTTAACGACTGGAAATCTTCTTCCTGAGACTATCAACACGACGCCACCGCAGTTATTCGTAGAGTCATAGGTACGGGAAACTTGGATAAGATGGGACACCTTTCGCTACCCAACTAACATTCAACCGCATTTAATGGGTATTTTTGTTTCATCTTTTTCGTAGAACTAAGATCTCTCATGCGTGGATTCTATTTGGCCAACCAGAACTGAAATATAATTACTTTTTGATGATTATATTTTGTTCAAACATTTTTTTTTTTTTTTTTATTTTTATAAGAAATACACAATCTGTACCCTTGGACACAATAAGAGTATGTGATATAGGTATTAATTTGACATGAAAACGTGATGGAAGAAGCCAACCAGTGAAGGCACTACCTACTTGTTTTTTTTTTTTTTTAAACTATAATGATAAATAATAATAATTTTACATAAACTAATAATGATAAAGTATAATAATAATATAATAATCATATGATAATGATTATAATTATATTAGTAATTTAAGTTAATTTTTTTTTTTTTTTTGTTTTTATTATTTGTCTAGTAAATCGCGACACCAATTTCGTTTAAGTCGTCTTGAGGGATTGCCCGGAATTGTAAGAGAAGCTAAATTTGATATAAGGGGATTAGGATGATGTGGAAGTCTTTTATGGAATTTTTTGTAATAGGTAATTGCTTCAGCGTGGACTGTTTTATTTTTAGATCTGAATGTAGGGTGTAGTTGGAGACATATGGCGGAGCGTTAGTGATTAATCTTAATATTTTGTTTTGACTGGTCTGAATTTTATTTGTATTGGTTATTTTTGCATTGCCCCACAGTTGTAGACCATAAGTCCACATGGGTTTGATTAATGATTTATAAATAAGGAGTTTAGTGCTTAATTTAGTGTGATTATTTGATATTAGTGTTTTAATTGAGCGTAGTCGTTCATTTAGGGCGAGTTTTTTAGTTCTGATGTGTAGTCCCCATGTTAGGCGACGGTCAAAGGTTAGACCTAAGTATTTAACCGATTGGGATGATGGAATTGGTATGTTACTAAGAGAGACTTCTGGGCAGGGAGGGAGACGAAGAGTGAACGTAGTGTGAATGGATTTTGATTGGTTGACTTGAACTCGCCATTTTTTTTACCAGACAGACATTAGGTCAAGGTGGTTTTGGAGGTTTAAAGAAGCAGTGTGTGGGTCTTCATGAACTGATATAATTGCCTTATCATCAGCAAATTCAGCTACAGATGTTGTTGGAGAGGTAGGTTGATCTGCTGCATATACATTATATAGTATTGGCGAAAGAATACCACCTTGGGGGACTCCTGCGCTAATTTTTTCAATATTAGAAAAGGATGAGCCAAACTTGACTTGGAAATTACGATCAGTAAGGTAAGATTTAATGAGTAAGAAATATGTTGGGGGAAGAAAAGCTTTTAATTTATAGAGTAGCCCTTCATGCCACACCCTATCAAAGGCTTGCGAGACATCGAGGAACACGCACGAGCAGTATTTTTTCGTTTCTAGAGAGAACGAGATAGAATCGACTAGTCTATGTAATTGATGAGTTGTGGAATGGGAGGCACGAAAGCCAAATTGAGTGTTCGGAAGTATTTTACTTGACAATATGTATGGCAGTATTCTTTTGAGAATAAGCCTTTCAAAAATTTTAGCAAAAAAAGGCAATAGACTTATAGGTCGATATGAGGAGAGAATGTCAGGTGGTTTTTTAGGTTTTGGGAATACAATTATTGTTGAAAATTTCCAAAGTTGTGGAAAGTAAGCTAATCTTAGAGAGGCGTTTATCAAAGCCGTCAGGAGGACAATTGCTCTTTTTGGGAGGAATTTGGCTACTTCCGCAGTTATTAGATCATAACCAGGAGATTTCTTGCGACTATATTTTTGAATTGTATTTCTTATATCGTTGGGAGTAAAATATTTTATTGGAAGAGTAGTTGGATGTGGGCTATCAAGAAATCTGTTGACTAAAGCTGTGTGTTGAGGAATTTCTATATCAGAATGTGGCGTGAAAATTTTTGCAAGATGATTTTTTAACAGTTCTGCTTTGTCAGCGTCTGAAGATGCTAATCCACCTGATGGGTTTATTAGCGGAGTATTTGGAGCTTGATGTTGAAGGGCCTTTTTTGTGGCTAACCAAAGGCTACCGTCTTCCGATGACAAATTTTCGAGGTAGTTGGCTTGTGTTTGATTTTTGTGACTAGAAAGAATTTTTTTTAGAGAGTTTGCCAGATTGTTAAAGTTACGCTTGAGGGATGGGAGGCGATATCGTTGATATATGGCCCTTGCTCTACGTTTGTTTGCTATTAGTATACGAATATGTTCAGGAATTGAGGGGGAGTTGTACACGTGATGCCTGTGTGTAGTGCTAGCATCCCATGCTGCAATTTGAATAACATTCGTAAAATTATTAACGGCATCATCGATTTCTTGGGAGGTTTTAAGACTAATTTTAAGGCTAATGTTTTGATTAACTAAGTCATGGAATTTTTGCTTATCAGTGGACGAGTGGAAAAGCTTTGGTGGACAAGAACGAATTGGAGGAGCAGCACTAGCGGTTAGGAGGACAGCTGTATGGTCCGAGCTAGGTTCAAGTAGATTACTGGTCGAGAAGTAAATATTGCTCGGTGTGTTGGAAACGAAAATGTCCAGTATATCGGGTTTTTTACGAAGTGAGGTTGGCCAATAGGTTGGGCCAGGGGGAGCAAGAACCTTGAAGCCTTTCTGAGTTGTAAAATTGTGAAGTACCTTACCTCTAGGGTTGTTTGTGCGGCAGCCCCAGCTGTGATGCTTAGCGTTGTAGTCACCGCCTACAATAAAGTTATGGCTAAGTGTGCTGAAGTAATCAACATAGTTTTGAAAGTTCATATTATGTCGCGGTGGCGAGTAGATTGCAGATATTGTGGTCGGTATGTTATTGAGGTGCATTAATATGGCACAAGACTGTAAATTTGGTTGACAAAAGTTAGGAAGAGTTTGGTATACCAGAGAGGCTTTAATATAAATAGCAGCACCTCCATGCGCAGTGTTATCTGGGTGGTTTGATTTTAGGAGAGTATACCCAGTTATGGGAATATGGGAATATTTAGTAAAATGTGTTTCTGATATTAGAGCAATATCGATACGTTTTTCATGTAGTACTACCTGTAATTCATTTTGGTGATTTTTGAGGCCGTTAGCATTAAATTGTAGGATCAGTAGAGAGTTGCTTGTAAGAGAAGACATTATTTTTAATCAATAAGTTTTGATATTACTTTGGTTAGTAGGGCGATTAAAGGATTAATTAATTGTTTAAATTCATCAATGAAGGTTGACATTGTTTTGTTTATGTCTGGAGCAGGTGGCGGTACCGTATGATTGGAATGAGAATTGGAAGTAGCTTGGGCGTAGGTAGGAGCCGACTCTAAAGGGTGCGTTGAGGAGGCTTTCACTGTGTGGGTATCTTGTACATAGTTATTTTTAGAGCTAAAGTTCTTAGATAAGTGGTTACTTGATTTTGGATTTGTTCTTCGTTGTAGTTCTTTATAGATGGAGCATCCTTTGTAATTTGATGGGTGATCGCCAGAGCAGAGAGCGCACTTGGGTGGGGCCTCACGGGAGTTCGGACAGTCAGTTGATAAATGATGACCACCGCAGCGGACGCAGCGAGCTGGATAGCCACAGTACGATTTTGTGTGCCCATATACTTGGCAATTAGTGCATTGACTAATCGTTTTAGGCTTATAAGGTTCCTCCACCTTTATTTTTGTATGGAGAAGTGACGTGAGTTGGAAAATGTCGTTGGATTGGCTGGTTGGTTCAAGGTCAACAAAGAACAGAGGTAGTGGATTTTTATTTACTTTGTGTAGGACGGCTGTGACCTGCCTGACTTCAAAAAGACGTTGTTCAAGTTCCGATTTGATTAACTCTGGCGGAGTAGTTGAGTGTAGGTTGCGAATAACAACTCGAGTTGGCTTGTCTTCCTTAAGCTGGTAGGTGTGGAATTCGGCCTTTTCCTCTCTTAAGAATCGGACCAGAGTTCTGTATGAATCAGGATTTGCTGTCATTATTTTGAGGCGGTCTGCGAGAGCTTTGCAGTGGAAATTATCGACACCAATTATCTCAATAAGTTTAGTGCACAGATCAGTAAAAGTAACGTGTAGTAACTTTAGGAAAATTGGCGGGGGTAGAGCGATCTTAGGTTCCACATTTAAGGATGCCTCAGGTGTTTTTTTATTGGCATTAGTTGTATCAAATGTTGGGAGTGTAGTCTCATGGTCACTTGGTGATAATACTTCATAACGATTTGCAGAAAAAAAAAACTTTTTATTTTTATTCACCGGTGTACGTGGAGAGTTTTGTTCCGAAGAGCTCGAGTGATTTCGTTTACCGTCCTTTGTTGATTGGACTTTAGTCCAATTATTTAAATCGTAGTCCATATTTCCGATAGCGTTTACATGGTCATTAGTTGTGTTTGAATGAGTAGATGGTGTATTATTATTTTTATTATTATTTTTCTGTTTCGGTGTTATATTAGGAGGCCGCGACATATTATCTTCTGCGTAAAGGTCGTCACGCACGTTGAGCGATACGCGACGAATATTGCTATTATATAAACGGCAATTGATTGGTTTTAAACGCACAATTATTTAATTTATTTTATTTTTTACATTTTGAAAAGGTCGCGCGTTGTGCGCACTTGCACTGTTATAAATTATATATTATTATAAGCTTGTCGATTTTAAATTTTTACATAGTAAGCTTGTCACATTTGAACGCGAATGGATAACGGGATCACAACTATTACGAGGAGCGTACGATAACGTGTGCAACGGGCAAGGTGCAAATCGCGACTTGTTCAAACATAAAAACTAAATTTGTCCGGCACAAAAGTTAAGGTAATATTATGAGAAATAGGTGCTTCATAAAACGAGTCTTTGTGTATGGCAATTCCCTATTTTTATTTTATATGATACAATTATTATTCATAAAATAGGATTAACATAATCTATTAATAATAAAATCACGACTTATTTAAACATACATTTTTTTTTTTTTTTTTTGATACCAAATTACATTTTTACCATGTAACCAACATACTACATTTTTTTCTCGAATGACAGTAGTTTTCTCGGAACGAAGATTTCCCATCTTGGTTCTAGTCATCATCGGTTTACCGTGGTTTACTCTACACGAACCGAATAAAATACGGTACATGTCTACACGAACGAACCAACAGAGAGAAGAAATATAAAATATACTACACGTTTTTGTATTTTTGTCGTTCCTATCACATACGTTATATAATTTTGAATAATCAACAATACGCTATTTAATTATCAAAAAAAAAACAACGTTAAAATCTCTCATTATACAGGCGTAATTTTTTAATTGTTTTTTTAGTACTTTATTTATTTTACGTATCGCTATGTTGACTCTAACCACCAAGTCAAATCAATAAACTTTTCACATATGTGTACCACGGTTTGGAAAGTATTGAACAATGTTAGCTTAAAGTTACTCGGTAATGTACAGGATTTTCATTTCAGCAAACAACAATGTAACGTATATTGTTCGTCGACTCATCGTGTTTGTATACAAGAAAAGTTTTGATATTAGTTGGGATGTACATAAGACTCGAAATGATATAGTAAATAATACAAATATAAAATAAACTGTCTGAATTTTGTCTCGACGGTTTCGACTCGAATTGCTTGTGGTATTCGTGATAAAAAATTTGCATTTCGTCTGTACTCCGCGTATATGCTAGGAAAAAAGGTTCGCAATAGATCTCAAAAGTTTTTTATTGTTATGCACCACATCTCAGCTCAAGCCGGAATACGAACAATAAAGTATGCAGCGAGAGGTAGGTATTTATATGATCGCATTAGACCTCGACCATAAGCAACCGTATACCACACGTCGTCGTGTACCTACGGGCGTATCGCGGGGAGTGTCTAATAGTATATCATGAACAAATGTCACCAGAAATTCGGTAACATTGTTGTCATCAGATATTATTTGGTTAGTCAAGCCCGTCCAGAATCCTTACGTGCGTCGGTCCGGTTGAATGCGTGCACAAGTCAGACCGGCAAGTACTGGAACTCTAACCCAGACAACTGCAATCGAACAAAAACCCTTGGCATCCCTGCAGTTCCGGTACAATACACGATGAGCAGACACTGCCGTGGGTACAATGCTTAATCGATTGTGCACATAACGTAACCGTTCCATAGGTCGATGGAAATTGAGTGACACGACCGTCCAGACCGAGACTGTGCGGCCACTCATCACATCGCGTACATATGAAATGACTTTCCTTTTCGTGCTCTCGGAGAGCAAACGGAAAATCTCTATGAAGTTATCGATAATACTGTCTAATGTATATGAGCGGTCACTTGATAAGTCCGGCTTTATTAATAAAACATAATGGATAATGATTTACTGTAATATTAGTGATAGCTTATTATAGTTAGAATTATTTAACAATGGTGAACTGTGATTTCTGTGATTTATGTAAGTAAGTTTAATAATTTGATCATGTAATTAAATGTTATAATAAGCACAGATGAGCATCAGTAACATTCCGAGCTATTTCAGACTTAATAGAGTTGGTAAAATTGTGGTTTTTTAGCATAACTTAAACAAAACATCCGTTATAAATACTTTTTTCAAGCATTTCATCGCGTATAATTTAACATACTCATCCGGGATCTCTGGATGCAACAATAAGCCAGGATCCCAACTCCCTATGCACAACAATCAATTTCATCATCTAAGCCGGCTTGCTCAACAATATATAATATGCTCCAACTCCATGCATTTCTAATACCTAAGCAATCAATTTGGGATATTTGTTTACCACTGTAAGTTTATTAATGCAATTTATTCAATTATATTTTAACATGGAGCCGAGAGTTTGTTTCAAATAAAAAATCAAAAAAAAAAATCACACATTAGTAAACTACAGATTAATGTAAATGAATCAGTGTGACAGTGTCAATAGGAAAATCTCAGTACGCTGAATTACTCGCGTACAACATTGACGCTCTTCTGTGTGTGGATTAGGCCTTCACGGCGATATCACAATAAAAAAACGCACCACGTGTAATGTACTTCGTGCATAAAACAATTTTTATTTAAATTATTGTACAATATTGTGTACGACGTAAAATATTGTGAATCAAAAGTTAAGGTGATGAAGAAACATACACACAGGGATACGATATCGATAATAATAATTTTAAGGATAAAATAGTCGACGAGCCTTAAGCCATTTTACCCTTAGGGTGATTACTTTTGGATATAAATTCGCCGCACCGAACTATACGATAGTTTGCGGTGAAATCCACTTAAACGCAAAATAAATCGGTATAAGTACAATTCTTTTTAAAATTCCTTCCGGTTGCATTTGTGGAGAATTAGAAGAACCACTCTTCCAAATAACAAGTTCATACGTTTTGGGCGATCAGACAGTGAGTGAGTGGTAATTGAATTAGATATATTATATAAATGTTATGTTACCGTAAAAAACTAATCACTAGGAAATTCTAGATTTATCTAGGTTTTTACTGAAAACGTTACGCAGGTACATCTTAAGATATAAAAATTGGATTAGTAAAGGCTGGTTAATACACGACGAACGAAAATGAAAATATCATCGATAAGATACGTTATTGCTCGTATAGGGTTTCATTAGGTTTTTTTGAGATGCGATTGCCATAAAAAAAATGTACTACTAAAAAATGTAAGTTCCACTAACCAAATGTTCTACGTAACAGTAGGCGCCATCAGTATAGTACATAGTGTGCAAATAATTAATTGTATAGCTGTAAATAAAAGCAAAAGTAAATAATGTTTTAAAAATAAATGTTTATTTTTGGATAAAAAATTCAAATAAGTATCGGTTATATTTTTTTAATAATATTTAATACAACTTTTTTTGGTGTAATTTTAATTTGTCGTGGTTTAATCAGTTTTCACTAATACTATTTGTACATCCTAATTTCCTAGAATGAACACACCGTTTTTAGGAAAATTGTAATTTTCAAATTTACTGAGTACATACCAAATGATAAAAAACATTTATTGAGATCAACACTACTCGTTCGGTACACATAGATCGTTGGTTGAAATTTTCTGTACAAAATATTTGCATATACTCTGCATATAACTCATATAAATGGAAAACACAGCGAGTGGGGTGATTATATATTCATCCAGATTGAATAATTTAATCATTTTAAGAAATGTCAGAACCGTTTTGTAAACAATTCATTGTTATGGCAAAGCACTCATTCTATATCCGAATCGTTGCATAAATTTCAATGTCTTGTAGATGTAGTTTTAAAAAAAAGCAGTTATAAAATATAGACAATAGAGTGCTTAGTGAATATCTGAGAAGTTTCGTGAGAAAGTTATTCATGATTTGGTTTCCAGTTAAAACTTAAAATGAAAACCAGAAATATTATTTTGTCTTTTTGAAACTTATTATTGGTATTCGTTCTTAGCTTTAACAATGTCTTGAGAACATTTGTATAATTGTTCCAGTGGGCCTATGAAAAAATGTTCATGCCAACGAACGTTTTTGGAAATCAACCGTTGTCCGAAATAAGCATAGAAGTACGATGATGCAGGAGGAATGCTTACTTTTTGTCAGAGTTCGATAAAACCAGGAAATAATATAGCTTTAGACCCGAACGTATAGACGATGCAATGGGAACTAGAAAAAATTAAAGCACAAGCCGCCAGGAGATGCGAAAAGCACTAGTTTAAGACATAGTTTTAAAAGTTTATAAACTATACCCGTTACGAACATTATTGTCTTATGAAAAACGATCATTTTTTCCATCACTATACGACACCACTATGTTTTATCGTCGTAACGCCCCAACGGAATACACTCAACTCTGCAGGTGACAAACATTTCAAACGGCGTACAAGAGAAACAAAACATGAGCTATATGACCGTTAATTAATAACTTAATGACATTTTTATCGTGTTAACTATGCGTTAGCACTACGTATTATTATGGAGAAGAATATTATTCTACCTATACGTGACACTATAAACTGGATATAACTGCATTTTTCGCATCGTAAAAGTTGTCGGTTTGAAAGTTTTCATCGACAAAATGTTGTGTTTAGACTCTATTTAGTAAATAGTATTTACATTGTTTCTACTAGATTAACATACTTGCTGTACATAAAATACGAGATCCACACGGTTAATTAGCAACGAACCTGCGATATAATTTAAACTTTATCACAGGAATAAGATATGTAAATACGTATAAACGGTGAAAATGTATTATGTTGTCAAAAAAATAATTATAGAAATTTACTCGCAGCATATTCTTATTTTGTTAAGAAACACAATATAAAGGTTTTCTAAAAATTAGGACTCAGTAATTCAACCCCTACACGTGCAATATAAGGGTTTAAAAATGATCTAATGCGGTGTGATTAAAATAAATTAAAGTCAAAATAAGTTATATATAATATTTTATAAGCTTTATTATTAAAATTACAAAGAGGTACATATTGTACATAGATAATCAGTGCGTACACTGTGATCGTTGCGTTTGTAATAATAATGTCAGCTCGGTAGCTTAAACGTAATTAATATCTTCTGAAGTGGATATCGATAAGAGTCGAAAGGCGGGAGTATTAAGCAAATTGAATTCGTGCTATCACAATAGTCCTTAATGGAAATAATAACAAAAAAAAAATTAAGAAAAATATCTGGCATAAACGTATTTTATACTCGTAGTATTATGCGTTTTCTAATTTCTATGAACTATGGATGTTCCATTGTCCCGCGAGAATTTCCATTTGAAAGCGGTGAAACGTGAAAGTATTGATAAGTCCATTACTCCAAGGCTGCACTAAATTAGGTATTAAATTTTCGTGGAACACCGTGTAAACACACATTATACGCCATTTGTTATTAAATATTCCGTCACCAAGGTTAGTAAAAAAATTACTTACAAAAAAAAAAAAACAAGTGTGCACAAAGTGTAAAACATAAGTCTGTATTAAAGTACAATTGATACTTAAATTCACGCAGCCGTCGCCGTCGAGTAATTGTTAAGTATAATATTTATGTCCATAATACGCGAAAGTGCATCCTTTGAAATGTCGGTGAAACTAATATCAGAGTCACTATACATTCGGTATACATTTAGAAAACTTTTCCCCTACTCGAAATATTATACTTTTATAGGTACCCAAAAGCGAAATAATGAAAACATCCAGCAGGCGCCCTGTTTTAACGGTTTTAACCCTTGAAAACGATCTTTTCGTTTAGTGCGGCTGTACATAATATTATAGTAATAAGTACATTCTCTCAAAATGTCATATGAATTATTCGGGAAATTTAAAGTTAATTGAATAGCTTGTCACGCAATAGAGCTTGAAATTATTTAAATTGATCAATTGCAAAACAAAATTGATAATCAAATTGTATCTTCAAGTTTTATGGTAGATTTAAACCAACCATGCTTAGCTGCATTACGTGATGTAAGGTCAGGCTATGTTTGATCGAATCAAATTCGCCAGTCGAAATAAAATGCCTAGCTAGTGCTTACGATATTGCGCCAGAAGAAGCAATGATAAGGAATAAAAAATTAAAAGTTCTAAAATATCAAATTAAAAATATTGTATTCGAGCAGAGCAATATTACTGTTTATACCTGAAATGTACAGAAATTATGACGGTTTCGGTTGTACGTTGAATTTACCGGCTTCGCACTGAACAGTCTTGGCCGGGACCAACACTATTCGAAATCCTTTCTTACTGCAAATCTAGTGTTAGAGGAACCACTGTGTCAAATTTCGAGTTTATAATACGTTTTTTTTTTGTTTTTGAAATGAAACGATCAGTGAGCGAGTGAGTGGCGTATTTCAAGTTTAATTAGAACACGTGGATTACTCGTTTGCAACGTTTCGTCCGTGAGAGGGTGCGAATAACTGCACACAAACCCTAGTGACGTGCACTTTTATCCGACGAAAAGCGCATAATGTACCTACATATATACCTATATATATATATATATATATATATATATATATATATATATATAAATATATATAGTTGGTCGTATTGTTTAACGACTGGAAAAAGTGATGATTTTTATCGAGATCCTTTGTTACACACTGATCATGCAGTAGTATAATGTATATTATATATATATATATATATATATATATATATATATATATATATATATATATATATATATATATATATATAATTTGCATGTGCATACGATCAAACTTTATTATCCACAAAAACTTAATTACCTTTTTTTTTACGTCCCGCATGCGGACCAAAGCCGGATACAATTATTTGTTTTACGTTCGTACTGCGCGTACGTTCGTTTGCGGGGTGGATATTTTAATGACATAATGCAGAGCACGATTTAATAAAAAAAAAAAATAAGTCACCTCTAACACACAACAATACATCATATCGTGAAAACGTCACTCGCAGAAGAACGGAATCTATAATGGCGGCTTAACGGCCGTCGTCGCCTTCGTATCGCGTATTATAAAACGCACAATACGGTTCGTTGTATGGTACGCGCGTAGGTCGTAGGTACAGCGGCAACAATATACTGTATTATGCTCAAACCACAGTGGGAGTATTCTATTATTTTTTCAGTGACGCACAAATGTAAAATAAACATTACGCGTACGCGGTGTGTATTTACATGTTGTACGAAGCGCGTGCAGTCATACGGTGTTTAGACATTTCGCGTTGTTATCCGCGATGCGCATAATAAATATAGGAGACGCGCTTTTATCACACGCGCACAGACCTTAGGTTATTTCCGCCCTATTTGTTGTCACCCCTTTCCAACTGTTACAATGGGCGCCGCTTATAAGACTCATTTTGGGACCAGCACGAAGTGCTGTCTTATGACGGAATAAATTTATAGGCGAGGTGAGAGAAAAAAAAAATTAATTACATATTTATGAATTTAATGACCTTAAATTATCCAAAAATGACCTAATGGTAAAATATGACCGAAAAATAGCTAAAAGAAAAGAAATTGTACGTAGTTACTTACCACATCACTGCCATGATATTAAATTTAACGGTGAAAATAACTTGTGGTGTTGGGTAAATGGTATTGAAAATTATTTTTGTATATAAATGGATTAATTATCATCAGTAGACCAATGAGACGTTTAAAAAATCGGTATTTTATACAAATTAATTAAGAAATTATTTGTTACAATTTTTAGCTATTATCAAAATCATTGAATGTTAAATGTTAATGCAATTAAAATAAAAAAAAAATAACTCAGATTTCATAAAAGTGTAAAAAATGCCATTAAAATTAAAAAAATGACTCAATGGTGCTAAAAAATTACCTAAAAACCAAAAGAGTAAAAAAAAATGCAAAATTAAAACCACATATTTGAACTTGTTGTTGACCAAATCATATCTTTTGCTTGAAAAGATATTAATTGTAAATCATGAAAAAAAAAGGAAAAATCCTATAACTATTACTATCCTAGCCGTATATATAACATTGGAAGATGTTATATATACTTCGTCCTTGGTCGATTATACTTTGTCGATTTTGTAAGATTTTATTTATCGCACGGCTCATGATATAATACTATAATGTATAGTTGACATAATCGCTTAGCTGCAAATTATATTATACCATAATATTTGTTGGTGTCCTTGTTACTTTCAAGTTACACCGATCGTATAGAATCTATTCGTCTTGTTCCATGTACGCATAACCGTCAAAATTCGTACATTTTATCGAGTGTATTATACGATTTGACAACACTTAATTCGACTGTGTTATAGTTTCATGGCGTGTAAAATGTAATTTTACACCACGAGGAGACCGAGTAAGTATTATTGGTTTATATTGTTTTTTTTTCCGCGACGAGTTTAAGTGCTCTAAAAGGTTGACGTACCAAATCGTTCGATTAGAAATGTAAGCCGTACGCTTTGGGCGTTTTGCATAATATTTTAAGTAACCAAATTTTGGTATTAGAGCGACCCATCCGAGTGGGAATCCAACGGTAAAAACACGGATTTTGGTATTGATTAAGCGATCCACGACCGACATTATATATATAATCGTCCGAATTTTATACTTAGAATAATTATCGGCATGGTTCGATGAAATTTTGATTTAAAAGTGTGCGCGTGTGGCCTTATATTTTATAGATCGGGAAAGAACAGTAACAGTCCGTGAGTAAAAATATAATTTTTCTAATTTCAGTTGAACCGATGCACTGGACTTTTGCGATTTGCGTTATAATAATTATTCCGATAAAAAGTGGAATAGCACTGTTTTTGGCGTAGTCAGTGACGTGCACAGGAATTTCCTATGGTGGTGGGGGGGAACTAAATCTTGGCAGGGAAATTATAGTTCAACCTGGTAAATTTTAATAAGAACAAAGAATTGTTTCCTTGCTACACTCGAAACGCTACTTTTCTGACTTTTTTTTATCGTTATCCTAATAAAAACTTCACCTTTAAAAGTACATTTCCATTAAGAAAAAATTACAATTTTATTAATTTTATTATTAGTATATGAGTTATATCACCAAAAGCTAAAAGAGCTTATTTATTTATAGGTACACAATGAAACATATTAACAATGAACATGTTTTTGTTCATTTAATATATAGAGTAACGATAACACTTATTTCAATTTACGTTCCATTTTATTATAAGTTTAATCATAATATTTCATGTTTGATTCCTCATTTCAATTTTCATGACTTTGTACCAAATATTTTAAGCCATTTGTTTACACCTAATTCTATATTTTACGCTTTGTATTTTTATACCAAACAAATTAGTCAATTATACAGGAATAAAGTAAATAAGGGGGATATAACCTCTAACATCTCCATTGCGCACGCCACTGGGCGTAGGTATTTTAATAGTTTTCCTCGATTTTTCTGAATTATTTACAATGCTTATATTTTATTTTTCTGTTATTTTTTGTGTAACTGTATTTCATTAAAGTGTAAAAAATAGTTGAATTTATATAACTATTGACAATGTAAATGTTCATCATCTAAAATATAATATTGATAGGCTCCATTCCAGGCCCTAATAACATTAGCCTCCCGAGCACTTGACACCCAGTCCACCCCTGCGTTATAAGATACGTCCGATATAGGGTCTTGGTCGTATTGTGGCAAAAAGGCTTATTTCGAAGAAGAAGGAAATATAAAACGGTAATAACCATAGCTCGGATTTTATGGCACTAAGAAGTACTAAAATATGCATTGTTTTATGGTCTAAAAAGTCTCAAAACAAACGATATGCTATTATTATGTCCTAATTGAAATCTTTGTTACATAAAACAAGTGTTTATAGCTTACTCTGCTATTACTATCAGTAATTATCGAATGCTATATAGGATCTGAGCTCAGGTAATAACGAGATTTTTCACTCACACCCTCGCTAGAGCACAAAGTTTTTGTTTATTGTTAATTGTTTCATTAAACATTTAATATATTAAAAAATCTGTGTAGATCGTAGAATTAAAATACACGTGGTAAATAAATCTTCCGATAAAGGTTGTAAATAGCAATTAGCGGACACAAAGAGCGGAAATTATTTTGTATGTTATACAAATGATAATTGTTTTAGACCACTTTTCCCTCTTTTTATCGTATTCCTGTGGTTGTATAGTTGTCTGTGAAAGGGAGGGGTAATTTTTGGACCTAAACAGTAGTATGTTATGCGCATTAGTTATAGTAAGAGTAATAACTAGTAAATCAAGTTATGTGGCAAGTCTTATATATTGGATAAAATTAAAAAAAAAAAAAAAAACATTGAAATTGCATACCTAGCGGTACCGCCAAGGTCAGGCCTACGCAAAATACGGATTCGGGTAATGCCGAACACAGCCGAACAATCATAGTATAGCATCATAGCCAACCCATAAATAATATTTGTGCTACACGTGACCGTAGTTGGTACGTGATAGATTACGCCTTACCTTTAGTGAGTTGAAGAAAGAATGGGTCTTTTGCACCACGTTGATGCTCTGTATGGTGGACTGGGCGGTGACGGAGGCGCAGGAAGACGAATTGATCGCGGAAGGACAGCATCCTTGACCGGCGCCCGGAGTGCTCGGAGACGACGTTGACGCCAAGCTCTCCATCGTGACATGTCGCCGTTCTGCAGCCGCAAACTTCTTGCACAGATAGTCCAAGTCCTCGGGATAGCTGAGGTCAAAGTCGGACTTGGAAAGCGGCCGGCGCCGGGCCAAGTCGCTGTTGTCCGGCTCCTCACTGGGCACCGAAGACCGATGGTGGTCATGTTCTCTCAACGTTCTAGGATTGTATTTCACGTGACACACGTTATCGGCTGTAAACATTAAACACACATCAGGGTTAAAAAAACGCATTTAGTATACTTTCTTTTGTGCCATAAATATTTTGTTGCTTTCATTTGATTTCTTACAGTACAAAATATGTGTAAGTTGGAGACGTGGGCGAGAGTGTAATAGCCCACCACGAATCCTTTAATCGGATTGAATATTTTGTTCATAACAGTAATGAAATCGGCAATCGGATCATATACGAGTACCTATATCTTGTAAACTAATTTAGTTTTGGTCTTCACGCGTTACCTCTACTGCATTGTGAGCAAATTATTGAAAATACTGTCGCAATGCGCAGACACCGCCTAAGAGAATGCTATTCTCCACAATAGAAAAAGCTAAAAAACTGAAGAATCGGATAACAGAGGTACAACAATTGTTCAATTTGATCGAACTGGTTAGTTATTTATTCACGACGCGTTACAAAAAAATACATATTACGTTTTATTTCATATTGGATTTTGATTAGGTATACATTGTACTATTGTAATTTGAACTTTATTGAAATTCAATCTCTCCCACTACAATTTTAAAATTCCGAACATGCCGTTAGTACCGTGATCTCATATTATACGTAGGCAATGATAATAAAATGTTCATACGTATATTATTGAACGATTTCGTTTTGGGGTACGTTTCATCTTTAAAACGTACACAATACGGACGTGGAATACGCATTATACCAATTATATAAAAATGAGAATAAAATTTTATTGTGGTTTACATATTTATGACATTATACTTTGTTATAAATAATTTATCAAAGTTTCTATACCCCATTATAAATGGTTTCTCCCAAGGAGCTATTTCCTCTTCTTTATCCTATTACAGCTATACACAGCTAACCAACCAACTACCTATACTTCAGTAGCTCAATTTCCAGATAAAAATATTATCTACAATTCATAAAATGATCCATGTAGTGCTAGTCATTATTAACAAAACCTCCTAAACAGTCTCTCTTTCTAAATGTACTATAATGGAAAGTTTAAATGAATAACGAAAAACCATTACACATTACTTTTTCTCTAATACAAGGTGAAGTTCCGTCAGTCAGCCTAAACGACCAAATTAAACCAAAAGCCTCAAGCGGCCGTCAATTAGGCCCAACTCTAGACAAAACTTTAACCTAGGTGGAACATGTCTAAAACAAACGTAACACTCTAGACTCTAGAGATACCGCTCTAAGGACATATAGGTATATTATTTGTTAGGTAATCACCTCAAACTCACTCTTTACACAAAACTACTCATATTCTATAATACGAAGCGTAAAAAAAGATGGTACCATGACCTGAGCTCTTAATCATTAAAAAAAAAATTAAAAAACAACAATAATATACTTATGTAACAATTTTAAAAGTCAAATTTAAGGTGTAACCACTGGAGTGTTACTTATTTTCTCATTATGTAACTCGTGTTATGGTATTTTTGCACATATTATTTACGAACATTTTACATATATTACATTAATATATGAAAATAAAAACAGAAAGTTTCTAGAAATTCGAAAACAGTTGTCTCCAACAGGATCGTATACAGTCATGGTATTGCGGCGCGCAAGGGTTGTTTTTCTTATGAAGTCCAAGTACGGACGACTTTCGTCAAACCCGGTGGTACACACGATTTGAGTTCGTGTCGAGCGATGAACGTAAAAATAAACATTGCCTTGTTCTGCCGGTAGAAATTCCGACCAGACCGTTTGTCCAGGAATTCGGCGCGGCGTTTGTTGTAGAATCGGCGAAGGCGAATGTTACGTGTGTCTGGCGATGTAGGTAGTCGCAACGAAAGTCGCAGTCGAAATCAAGACGGGACGATCGGGAGGGGGCTAAAAGAGAAATATGCAAAATATGCGACGTAGTAAAGCTCCTGCGCACGAGTTAACGTATATAATGTGGTTCACGTTGACGGCGTTCGATAATATATTTCGACGACATCGACGGCATAAAATTATAAACAAACAATAATGCACTACATAAGCACGGTGAGGCTAACGTTCGCCTGTCGAAACTCACAATATATTCTCATCTTCATCCATCAGAGTTGTGCGCGGACGAAAAACACGAGTAGTGCGTCCCCCGGGGTCGTCCACGTTTAATATACCGCGGGTGTCGTACGTACCATAACCGTTGTACAATAATATTACAAATGGCAAACGATACGCGCACGAATTCGATTGATCCTTTTTCACAACGGCACAGAAGTCCGGAATCATTTATATTTCATCTATCGATAACAATACGTACAGCGCCCGGGGACCGAACTGAAAACGCGAACGATAACGAATTCGAGTAACTGTATAGCGCGTTTTCCACGAATCGTTTGCAGACATTTTCATTGTTACGTTACATAATTTACAACGCAGATGCCGTACAATAAACGAAATTCAAATTATCCGTTTTGCTCTGGGCCTACTCAAACGTATTTGAAAATGAGAATTTCGAACACATCTCAACTGCCGTGTTATGATTATTTTTCTAATGACGCGAGTTTCTAATGATTATAACACGAGACGGAGGGTGGAGGTGAGGGTATAGTGACACTTCAAAACTCGATATACGATGTTTTATAGAACCACGAATGTTTAAAAGTGTACCGTTTGTTTGATTATAAAAACGCGCAAAGTGTGTAAAACGACAAGTGTGTCATTTTGTTTCGTTGGTTACCATGGTAGTTGCTGGTTACCACGCATAGTCGCATAGTTTTCTCTAAATGAATTATTCTCAAAACAACCATGTCATATCGCAGAGAGTATTATTTATATTATGCACTTGGAAGAAATATAATAGTAATAATCATCCTACAGACGTTTATACACGCTTAAACGACGAATGCGTTTATAAATAATGCATAGATCGCGTAACATAAAATATTTTGTACGAATAAAATAATATTTTCGTTTAAAATTCTTATAGTTTATACGTACTAGGTAGTGTTCGAGTATACGTGGTGAATCGCGCGCGGATCGCTGTGTTTTAATAAAAACGCACAGAGAAAAAAAATGCTACAATATGTATATTTGCTGTTGAGATTATTTCAAACGCATTACTTAGCTATGGATTTTAAAGGGTTAAAACCCCAAAGAACTACGTAATTCGATCAAACGCCATTCAACCCTATCAGCGTGGGTCACTTGATATCGTTACAATAGTTATTGTATAATGGTTTTCTTGACGCTGGCCTACAACAGGTGTGTAAAAACTCTATACATCGAAAAGACTACCACTATAAACAGGGTGATTTTTAATCATGTTCACCCCCCCCCCCCTTTTGGCCGTAGAATTGCTTAAGTTTGGACTTTTTTTTTAATTTTCAAGTTACCATAAAAGCTATGTTTTCCATCACTTTTTTTTCAAACGAAAACACCCTTATTCACGGTGATATTTCATCGATTTTTCTGTGAATTTAGACGGCGTTTCGAAATAAAATTGCAAACGAGTAATTTTTAAATCATGTATTTATTATTATTTTTAATAATAATAATTTATTTTATAAAAATTATCTTAAAATACCTTATATTATAATATAATTTGTAACTACATGCAATCACTAATTGCTAGTGATTCTAGGTAACGCAAATTTTACAATTTTCATCTGTAATTTTAAATTTGTAGGTCCGGATTTTGACTAGGTACGTCACATTAAATGTTTCAGAAAAATTAGCTGAATAATATTTTGCGTAAAAAATATGTTCTCATTTGAAAAAAACAGTGTTTTTATAGCCACAGGTTACACTTGAGCATTCATGATACAGAAGTTGTAGAAAATATAGGTTCGTGGTAACTTGAACATTAATAATCGAATAAAAATTTGTGACCGTTATGTTTCACGAATATTAAATTAACCGAATTTTCTCGCCCGAACATTAGTACCATATATACGTGTGGACCGAATTCCATTAGCGAATATATCGTCCACCGTCCACGCATGAAGATATGCGAAATATAAATGGATTATACCGGCCAACACGTGGGTTGATTTATATCGTTTCAGATTTTATGGTGCCTCCCATGCGTAAATATTTTCTAAAGCATTTTCATTCTCGCGTGCCATAATAATATATTATACATCATTATTACCAGCTGAATCGTTCAGATCCACGGAGCCCGTGTTCGATGCAAAGGGATTACGATGAACACTCGTCGAATTTTCAAAAATCAAGTTTATTTCAAAATAATACGGTGGTAGCAAAACGTAAGAATTCATTGATTTCTTTCGGTTTTATCGATACCATGGCACGGGGTAGGTACCGTAGACGGGGCAGCGTGCGGGGTGTATGGCGATAAAATAACATTGGCGGACTCTGTGTTATACCTTTTTTTTTCAGCGTACCACTTATGTTAATTACGGATCGGTCGCGTGCCACTAATTACTAATAATCCATCCGTGCGCGATACCTGTCGTTGATCACGGATTATAATTGACCTTTTTTTCATGATTGGGGTTGACAGTAACAATAACGTACAAACGTGATGACAAATAATATCGGCTTAGTGCATCAAAACAAGGATAATTATATTATAAGGATACTTAATATATATATATGTATATATATTATGTCCTTAGTGATATACGTTGCCAATGTACCACTAAAATACGAGTAACATAAACTATGTATATAAATAATACTAAGCTGTTTAATAAATATCATTATCATCACAAATATAATAATTTACAAAAAATATTAAATAATGTGGCATGACAGTCAGCTCTGGTTGTTGACGTGGTTCTATAAAACCATCGAATATTATAAAACGAAGGTTCCCAAATATTTTACAGTTATAACCGCACGCTCACCATTTCGTAGAACCTTCAATAGGTGGTCGCATGCTACCAAATATTAAAGGTTGTACTGAGGATCAGCTAAATGATGAATTAAAAAATAATAGGACATCAGCTCGTCAACATCTTGATGGTTTAAGTGCCGTAGAACTCAGACGATCTATTTATCGGATAACTAACAGTTGTATTTCACATCATTTTCCACCTCGTGTTAGTTATGAATTAACTGCCTACATCACTTATTTATGTTAACTTAATTTGAACGTATTTAAAAGTATATGTAAATATTCAATAATATTATTTTGTTGTCTAGATGAAAACCGAATCGTGATTTCCGCCGATCTTCGATATAGCCATAAATCATAATGTTAGATTTGCCATGCACTTACAAACATTGATAAATACAAATATATATCATAGTTATTTTCTATCATGCGATGGTTCTCCACGTATCTGTGTACCTACCGCCACGTGACCTTTCACACACCACCAGTGGTAGTAGGTACGCGTACCACGGTTTGGGAACTTCTGACGTAGAACTTATTGGAGGTACTATACTAGGTTTATGGAATATTACGGCCGTCGATTCTATATTTTTCTCGTGCGATCGCGGTACGCTCTGAACCTACCCTTAGTCGACAGCACACGAGTGAGACGATCCGCGATTCATACGGTTCGCGCGTTTCATCAAGGTTAAGGGGATGCGAACGGTGCGCATAAGTACACATAATATTATACAAACCGTCGCTGATAGAGACTAGGTAATTCAAAAGCTTCGGATTCGTATGTACGGTACACACACACACCGTAAAAATCAATCGGATACACGTACTTGTGCATTGTATGTACGCGATTGGTATACACTGTACAGGGTGTCAACGTTTCCCGAGGAAAATATCTTCTTGGTAAAAACGTTTTTTTTTTCTAATTTTTTTTTTTATTTTATTTTAATTTAATTTTACAGAAGAAGGCGTTTAAATCCTTGAAAAACGTGTTGATTTTAAATTTTTCGTAGTCACAAAATTAGAAGATAGCAATTTTTGAGAAACAAGTCGTTATAAAAATTTTAAAGTATCGCAGTTGAAAATCCAATTATTGGTTTTATAGTCATTTATCCTTTGTAAGTATTATGAAAAGAAAGAACACAATGAATACAATTAATTTGCATTCAATAATTTGATAATTTGATAATTTGTATCTCTTCCTGCATGGTCGCGTCGATGACGATGTGAACCGTTCGTTCTTTACCCATTTGTGCCGCTCTTGTGAAGTAACTGTCTTACTATCGCAGCAACAAATGAATACATAATATTATATTTTATTTAAAGTTTGACTAATATTAACTAATTTATTACATTAGTCAAATTATATTAAGACGCATACGCTTTCTTAACTATCTAAACATACATTAGATATAAGACACTAATAAAATTAACTGGAATTTTCAATTGCGATACTTTAAAATTTTTCATGACGACTTGTTTCTTAAAATGGATTTATTCTAGTTTAATAGAAATAAAAAGCTCACGTGGTATTTTTTCAATCAGCATTAGTGATGAAAACACGAATTCTATAATGCATGTCTTACATAATTATGACTACTCAGTCCATCCTATAAGATTTTAAATTATATGAAAACAAAATCTAATTATATAGTCGGGGCCAGACGAACACGCAACTACACAAAGGTGTAAAAAAAACAAAAAAGACCGAACGGAAGGGAAACGTTGAAAATGCTGCATTGAACTCCCTGCGGCTGGGCGGTGACCCGTCCATTTGATAAAATAGTTTTTATTATTATTTATGTCTTTACTGCGTCGCTCACTTGCGGATGTAAAAAAAACACACACAGTCTGACCCGGTAGCGCGTGGCTTGTTTGATTTTTTAATTTATTTTTATTTTTTCACGTAGATTGTTTTCCGCCGACGAAAATCAATGTACATGAATAATAAACAAACGATACGCATGCACTTTGGACTTCGCGTAACGATTCGATTTTTTCAACACGACTTTCGACGGAAAACGGATATTTTATACATTTTTAACTCGCAGTGATTTGTAAGGTAAATCGACTTTTTTGTTTTTCTCCGTTTACCAGACTACTTTCAATGCGTTCGTGTTATTTTAATTAAATTAAGCGGAGTACAAAAAACCAAATATTAAATTCAAAGGAACAAAATTAAAACTCAATATTGATTTAATTTCAAATTGCACTAAATTATTGTACCATAATTATTGTTATAATAAATTACTTGTGGAGCTATAATTGTATTATGCAGAAAGCTCTTTAATTGAGAAAAAAAAATATGTGACTATTATCCAAACGATTTATTTCCCGATTTTTCATGTATAAACGTCTTTAACACAATATGAATATGAGAATAATTGATACTTTGTAGGTTTTTCTTCTTAGAAACCCATGACTTTGTAGTTTGCACTTGTGCGTATGAACTTGGAGTTCAATTTATTATATTGCACGAATATTAAATATGTGTTCAATTATAACTCGGAATAAACCTACCTATTATGTACATCGCTATGTCACATTTTTAAATTAACGTATATATATATATATTTTAGAATATATATTTTTTAGCTGTCCATAACATAGCATACGAAGAGGTCGCGATTCCAACGGGTACCCGTGTTTTTACCTAAGAACTGCCCGTACAATAAAAATATCCTTGTGTACCAATGCATTTAAATCCTGAGTATCCAAATACCGCTGAGAGTTAATAATAACTAATTCCTAATTATTGGAATTTACCATAACATAATACTATTATAAATATTCATATTTAAAGTATATCTGAATTCTGAATGAATATACCATATAGATGGGCAATAACATACGAGCTTTAATACATTTTTAGCCCGTGTGCCCTGGCTCCGTGTAACCGTGTATTCTATTACTCGTTCGCAACCACGACCTAATAACGAATCCAAAGAAATACTCTGCCATTGAAGATAATATTAATGTTTTGAGTTCTTATAAATTGAACGATTCGTTAAATTTGTTAACATTTTCTCTTCGATAAATTTATGAGTTTTAAAGGGAAAAAAATTATATCAATATAATTTGAAGCCAGGGATTCGTCAATTTTATATTTTTAATCACTAACCAGTGGCATGAGCATCGGTTCGATATTCAATTTTTCTCCAAGTAAAGAAATTGTATAAAAATATTTTGATTTAGAGTATTAAAATAAATTAAAAAACACATAACCACTTATAAAAAAGTTAAAGCTTCAAAATATTATTGTAACATGGAGAACTGTAGAAAAAAACGCACTTTTTTTGATTACTTATCAAATATCGATAAACCTAATAAGTAAACGATTGAGACCAATTATAACGGTCACGTTTAACTGGGGTTTTTTGAAATAGAATATAATTAAAGTATTTCGTTTGAACCTTTTGGAAGGATTTTAGGCTTATCGGGGAACGAGATTTTTCCCAGCGGCGCCGTGTTTCCGAACGAACTGTTTGCGAGCGCAAGTCGTGACGTATAAGAAAATAATATGATATAAGTCTTACACCATATCATTACGCTGTTACTTGTAACATACGTTTGCGGCTTCAATAGTTCAATTGTATAGACTTTTCATTAGTGGTCCGCTTGAACAGTTTTGTTCGGGATTTATAAGGGATAAGGAGAAACATTTTTTTCCGAATAAAATGTTGGATTTTGTTCGGGATTGGAGTTTTTTGAATAGTTTTTCACCACACATTGCTCCGCATGGATTTAATAAGTAGCTTATATACCGTGTAAGCCTTAGGTACGATAAAACCATTTTGAATTTGATTAAGAAATCGTTAAAAGCGATTGCGAAGCGATTATATAGTTTTCGTACAATTGACATGTTCTTATATCCGTGCGTCACGCGCCGTAGAAGCACACGAGAGAAAATATTTTGTGTTCAGAGAAAAAGGGATGGATTGGAATGTTATTTGAACGTATACTGCAGTTCATTTCGTGAGGTCCATTTACACGACGCCAACATAAACTCCGTTCCGTAAATTCGACGAAGACAATGTGTGAAAATTAAAACTCGAAGGAATAACCTGAGGGACGAAGAGGGTTGTGGAGATAAATCGTATACATACGAGTAGTAAGCCTCACTTACATTTAGCAGAGGAGAAATTGGAGATTATTGAAGTCTATCTCGTACCTATCCTAACGCATTACGGGTACTTGCAGAGAATTACATATTACATCGGTATATTCCGCTACAACGGATATTTTGTTGGTGAGGATACATAGTTGTCGTGAGAGAGGGGTGGATATTAAGAAAAAAGGACCGTTGGACGAACGAAACGGCAAGGTGAGTGATGTACAACATAAATCGGTGATCGATAAATAGTAACATAAAAATAATATAAGTAAAGAGAAAGACTATTTGGGAAGTGATTTTTTTGCTTGTCAGACACATGCAATCGAAGGCTCGAGAGACATCGAGAAAGGCCGCTGAAGTGAATTGTTTTTTTTCCCAATTGAATGGAAAATGAGTTGGCTTATGTGGTGAATTGTTGAGTGGTGACTTTTTAACCGATTGTTAAAATATTTTTATTTTTGTAATTCTCTATTGAATTTGTGATGACATTTTTATTCATTTCGAAAATAATTATTCGTTAAAAGAAAAGCGAAATGCTTATACAATACAACCATATCATGCAGAAGCTAGACCTCGACTTATTATCTACAACAAAAAAAAAAATACAATTATTATTCTTTTGAAATCTTTACGTCCTACTGTAAGTCTTTGAAATACAAAATATGCAATGTTAATAATGGTTGTGATTATTTATTTTTTATTTTTTCGTTTAATAATTCCGAACTTGCATTAAAACTTAACTATATAGATGTAAATTAATATTTATTTACTGTCACTATTCTTATTCAATTTGTTATTTATAAGTCTAACACAAACTATTTGCCCTCGGATTGATGAAGCATTAAAAATTAACTTCGTATAATAATGCATAAAATAGCTGCACGTAAATTTTAATCAGGTTAAGGAATAAATTAGCATTAAGACGTAAGATACACCACGTAAAATTATGGAAAACTTACGCGTGTACAAATCACTCGCACATGTACTCGTATACTGGTGAATTTGTGCGGATATTCAGTTCCTTTTAGTTGATAACATTTTGCTTTTTAATATTATACCATACAAATTCGTTCTTTTACATTATTTAATTTTATTAGACAGGTTACCAAAAAAAAATTTAAATATATCTACGTTTATAAATGCGTACATCATATTTTAGCATTCGCATGTTACGATACATGACAGGAACGAAATTATAGACATTTATAGTTTTGATGAGTGTAAATTAAAGTAAGGAGTAGAAAAAAAAGTAAAAAGGGATTGTTAGTTACATTATCGAAAAGGGCGTGAAGGTCAAACACGCACAAAAAAGTGATGTAGGTAGTGATGTAAAACCGCATAAGTCGAATAATTATTCTTTCAATGTGATTTGAGCAAACATAGTCATCGCCTTCTCCTTTATTCCTTTGTTAATTTCATCAAAACACTATGTGCGAGAAAAATAACTAAGAAAAATAATTTTTTAAATATAATATAAAAACATCTGCATACAGTTTTTTTTATAACTAAACTCGTAGATCTTACTAAATTCAAAATAATGAAATAAGACTATGGTCAAATAACTATAACTTGACGGTGTGTTTTTAAGTATACTGTATACATATATTTATACAATCTAAGGTAGATTACATTTTTACTTTTTTATCTCTATTAATATTATATTTTTAGAGTATTAGTTTAAAAAAGTAAAATAATAATAATAATAAAAACAAATATATTGTCGAAGAATGTGTAACAATTTTACTCGAAACCGACATTTTCAAATTGTTATATTGTTTAAACTTATAACCTTCCACAATGATGCATACACCTAAAAATAAAGAGATAAACTAATAAAAAAGTTTTCATAAAACGACTACTTAAAATATTTGAAATACGAGAAAACAAAACATATTCTAAATATTTAGACAACGAAAATAATATAAAAAAATATTTTCTCCTACGAAAAGCTATAAATGATAATTGCAATTAATATTTCTCTGTGTCTATCGCATTGCTTTGTCTTATCGAGGTTATAGAATAGAAGGCTTTAGTCCAGTGTTGAGGTTAAAAAAAATAAACAATTCTGTTCATCGTAGAATAACTTTGTTATTTTTATGCTTAAAAACATATCTGAATATTGAATAAGTGAAATATGTAAATTTCTACTAAAACAAAGCCAAGTTTGACAGGTCGCGCTATCAAAATAAGTCCTCTCTAGCTGGACGCATTGACGAGGCCATTGTCCCGACCATATCTTCTAATACCGTGCTCCTTCATGTGGTCGGCACCCTTGACAGCTGTCTCATTTGCCTAGGTTCGGAAACCCGATCCCGATAGTAGTTTTAAGAATTTTGGTTAACGGTGGAAGACTTCGACGGAATACGAGAATAGTTGAATGTCGTGAAAACGAGAACAATGCGAACATCTAAACGCATTGTGGTACCACAGAGGTACCATTTTCGGATTGTTTTACGAGACCAAAGATAAGCATATTTTTATTCTCAGTTGTTAATTATTATTAGGTTAAAATGTCATTACAATAAATCCCCTTTGATCGCTATGGTGACATTTTGGTCATTTAATTGAACACCCTTTGAAGGCCGTTACTGAAAATAAAAAAAATAAACGTTGCATTTTTCATAAGGTTGTCACTTGAGTTAATATTTTTTAGTATACCACTGCAGCATGAAGTGTATAAGGCTGGGACAATTGAACATTATAAAAAGTTTACGCTCATCGAATAACATTACATAGGATTTTGTAATAATAATGGAAATAAAAAGTTTATAATCGGAAAGAAACTCAATTGGACGATAACTTATGCAATGATACAGAACGATGCCTGCAGCGGATCGGTTAACTTATCATATTACGAGACAAATACGTATGAAACCTTTATTTTTCATTAGGAATGTGTTATGGTCACGCAACAAGTTACGTACAAGATTATAACATTTTTATCGAAAACTCCTACGATGAAAAAATGAAACCGGCACTTATAAAATATTAATGATTCTATCTGTTAAAAGTATTTAAAACAATATTTGTCCGTTGTGTTCATTAATTGGATCACCATCATATGAAAATTGTATTTTTAGAAGAAGTTGCATAACGAGTTTGTACTGAATGTGGCCCGATGACAATTTGAATATTGTTGAATTAATATTATGGTATGATCGGAACACATTTGTATAGGTTATATTTATTCGCGCTCTAAATAATTGAATAAATAAACCATTCGCGTTGCTGCCTTTTTTTAGGTTAATAATACAACAAAAATACTTCGCCTAGAGCCACGTGTAAAAAAATGGCTAAGTAAAAAAAAGTATCTCGTAAGTTTTCAGCACCATAAAGTGGTGATATAATTTGTGGTGCTAAGTGAAATTTTCGATTTACTTGTTGAGTGCATACAAACTTTCATAATCATAATAGCACAATAATTAGTTAACTCTAACTATGCTAACCTACGTGTTATTATAATTATATATAATTGTATGCACTCGCCAAGTATATCGAAAATCTTACTTAGCACCACAAATCATACTACTACTTTATGGTGCTGAACACTTACGAGGTACGTATTTTTTCATTGTCAGTTTTTTTACACATAGCTCCAGTCGAAGAGTTTTTGTAGAGATATCACATCTTATTTTTAAAGTAATTTACCTAAACAGATCTATTGGATATAATATATATATCCGATATATATATGTACAAAGATCTATTTGTTTTCAATGATGTTTATTATTTTTTTATCAAATTCAACATATAATATATAGGTAGTAAAGTTTTTATCATTGTTGGACCCAAGAAAATAATTCTCGATAGCGCACTGCACCGAAAACGGTAATAATGGTAACCAAAAACATATCATTTTTATGTAAAAATTCCAAATATTATACTTCCGTTCAATGAACCGATTTATATTAAATCAAAAAAAGACATTTGTAATGTTTTGATATAGACTAGGGGTCAATTGATTGCGGTTTTTTTTTTTACTTAGCGCGTGCAACAAACCGTTGCACTGGATTATGATATATGTATCCCACATAAAATATTTTAAATAAGTCAATCATCTGAATTTTCTAAATTCCTCAAAAGTCGAGATAATGTGTATTGTACCAACTACATAACAAATGTAATACGATTACAGTTTACAATATAAGGCACAGATATTTATGATATGATTTTACAAATTGCCGGGCAAACCAATCGGACATAAATGAAAAAATTACCATCGATCATTATAATAATTCCTATTAGAAAAACAGTTATGCACTAATAACGATAACAAGAAAAATTACATATATTTTGTTCATATAAACGTTTCTTTTTTTAGAAATTATTTCGCGTTCTTAAACTACAGTATTTGGTTTTACACCTTTAATCAAAATAATGGTGTTGGTAAATCGCCGTTTGATCGATATTATAATCGGATATAATTTTTTTTAAATTTGAAAATTTGAAAACATAAATTAACGAGGAAAAATCTTCACAAGTCAATTTCACACTCGGTCTAAAAGAATGCTCGGATCTCCAACTCAACAACACATTTTCCCTTCAATCCAACCTTGTAAAAAATACCTAGGTTTATACCTATATGGATAAACTATTAACTTGGTCACACCACACCAAACAAAAACGGAAGCAATCTGGCACTAGCTTTTACTTTTTTTCGACCAATACTCAAATAAAAAATCAGTTAAGAAAAAAAATGCTTGTCTATGAAACTATAATCAGGCCTTTCTGGTCTTACGGCATTCAAATATGGGACCCTGCTAAATCTTCCAACAGTCGCCCACTTCAATCCTTCCAATTAATTTCTATACGACTTTTAACTGGTGAACATTGGTACGTAACTAACTCCACTCTCCATAATGGCCTCCATATTCAAATTGTTAACGAACTTGCAATAAATCATTATAAAAAGTTCCATGATTTACTTCAAACCTCTAAAAATGATAACATTTACAATGAAAAAAATCTGTCGCATGTGCGATGTAAAGTACGACTGTACTATTTACAACGTCGCGAATTTTATTAAATGGAATGCAACTGCGTTGGGAACCATAAAATACACACACATATATATTGCTTTTACTGTTTCGCGTTGAAACTGGGGTAGACTATTTGAACGTAAATTTTAAATACAAAGCAATACATTTGAAATGAATTTCATTAAATGGCTTAAAAATATATTGAAAAAACGCGTAATATCAAACAATTTACCGGGAAATGTACGATAAAACAACGCGGTAAAACGATCATCCGGTTAGATCAATTTTATGGAACTTGAACGATCGCATTATGCGATATAATATTATCGATTATCGGTTTCATTTGGTTACAACGTTTATATGCGTACTTATACCAGCACCCGTCAACGAACCAATAAAATTATAATTTAACGTTAATTCAATATTATGAAATTCCTGACATTATATTGATAACAATATTAAAATAGTTTGGTAGAATTTTGAAGCCAAATCCTCAGGATGTGTTACACTCCGTCGCCCAAAATAAGCCATTGAATGTAACGTATAATTTTATCACCGTTGCAGTGGACTTATTGTACAATCGATACAATCCCGTGTTCGCGGTTCATCGTTGCACATTCAATAGACCAGTGGTCTTCAAACGTCTTGCGACCCACCTTTTATAGTTAATAAAATTTATACCATGCGATTTTCGTGACCCATGACAGCTTTGTTACTTGTTAGCCATAAAAATGACAGCAACTAAAATTGCTTAATGTCCTAACACACGATACTAGAAGTGCTCTTGTAACTGAATAAATAAAAATTTACATTACCCTTGGTAGTATTTAGCTTTGAACAATTTGATTTGTATTAGGACGTTTGCAACGAAATAAAAATAATTAGCGCAATAGTTGACTCTGACTGTTTTTACGTAGATTTAAATAGTTAAGGTAAGATTTATCTATCGCGACCAATTTTTAAAGCTTACGCGACCCATAATCGGGTCACGACTAATGGTTGAAGACCACTGTGATAGACGACAATGGTTTATCATTAATAACACTCAACCGAGGAGGCGACCAAAAACTATTTAGAAAATAACTACTTTCCAAGAAATTGTGTTTAGCGTAGCTAAATTTGTCACTTAAATGATACACAAAATTCGGCAAAAACAAGACTGAGGAACAATACAATTTTTATTTGAAACTTTTAAGCCTTAAAAGTTAAAATCCAAAATCACTAAAAAAATCATATCTTATTATATTTATTATAAATATAAATTATATTATATTTATTTAAAAAAAAAAAAGTTTCAATAGAATATTCAATATTATTACTTTCAAGTTTTAATTTACGTTTTTACTGGAGTTGTGGGAAACTAGGTACCTATACTGATTATAATACTGAAAACATATAATTTTATTTAAAATACCTTTCATGTTCAGATACGTACGATAGTTCTAAGAAATTGTAGAGTATTTTTACAAAACATACTTAACAACATTTTATATCAAACACGTCATTATAAAACCAATTAATTTCTTATTTCATTCGAAATCTTCAATGAAAAATGGTTAAATTTCTAACAAAAAAACATTGCTTATACAATATATTCTAATGCTTACATAAATATTATCGATTATTATACTAACGATATTGTTAAATGTGTTGTTTAAAATAGGAGTTAAACTTAAAAAATATATCAGCATATCAGCTCTAAGTTTAATATTATACTGGAACACCGTTGCTAAAAGCGTCTTTTATAGTTTATTTCCAACAATATTAAGATTAAGTATTTATACGACACGTCGACAGATTGAACTATTGAAGCACTTTTGAAAACTAGATATTTTTCTCACAATACACGCGTTGAATACAAGTCAAATAATAATTTTATAATTTATATAATAATAATTACGAACGGCATTACTGACAAATTCTATTACATAACAATATCACGCTATTTTCACATTTTTAATACCTGTACTGATCGTACAAAAAAACTATGCTAATATTTTGAATAAAATAACTGCTCATGAATATAAAAAATAAAATTCTTCTTATCCTAGTTCTTGTTAATTAATTTAAACTGCAATGTCGTCAGTAAAAATAATTTAATGAATTTTTATTTATTTCCTCGAAAAAAAGTTACTATTATGATACATAAAACATTTCGTATAAGTTTTTTGGGCTTCGCGCATAATTCTATTGCTGCTCATATTTTATATTTTAATGAAAGAGAAAAAGTGTTTTAACTACTTCATTTAATTCTCTTAAAAATATCCCAATTTACTTTTGGATAGAAATTTAAACATTAGTTTTAATTAATATCACAACTCACAAAGTAGACAAAAGTAACTGTTAGTTCAAAATTAACAACAAATTGTAAAACATACATTTGTATAAACATTAATCATTGTATTTATATTACAAAATATTAATTGCAAACTTCTTTTTTACTTGAATGAAAATTAGTATATATACTATTTACGTATAAATTTATATTAAATTTCCGCATCAAAGTTTTATAATACAATTTAATTTAATTAGTTGAAACTCTTTTTAATATTATAATAAATAACTAACTGAAAACATGTATAATACAATAATGTAGTTTCAATACAAGATACAATAATAATAAAATACATTTGTTTATACTCGTTTTATATTATAATTTATTAAAGTAAATTAGACTCTATTGGGGCAGTTAATCGAAAACCAGTTGATAAGAAAAAAAAATGAGTATGGTTATACGGTATATATGTACCATATTTGGATACAATTAGTTGTTTTATCGTAGGCTTAAAATTGTAAACGCAACATAAACATACATCTTACAAAACGAAATAACTTTTTCATTTAATTTATATTTGTTTGCAAAATTTCTGTTGGTTGCGGCCGATTCGTTATAAATATGCATTTTTAATAACATCGTTAACACTAAATAAGTGTTTGGTTAGCGAATGAACAAGAAGTCAAGAGTGCAATCGTTGTGCATTTTGTTCCGCTACAATAATATTGTGCCGCACGAAATGCATAATTTCGTTTAAACGCAAATTTATATTCTCATTTTTGATGACATACAAAATAAATTTAGAACCGAACGCTGTCGCCACCGTATCAAATAAAGGCTATATTATTATAATTTAATACAGGAAATTAAAAGTCGACAATTTGTAGAGGAGATGAGATGTGTTGAGCTTCTTTTTTTTTTTTTGATTTGTTAAAAAGAAAAAAAAACTTGCACGTAGTGTTACAAACATGTCATAACAAAACGGTAAAAAAACTTTCATACCTATAACCTACGCTTGTAGGAAAAAAAACTACTTAATAAGCGGCAAATGTATTTATGCAAATTAAATTGCTTTTGTGTTTAAACAATATTTCCTACAAGTACCTATATAAACTCTAAACGGTCTAATTTACCTTACTGAAAGTTATCATGTTAAATGATAATCTGGTGCAGAGGCGACGGGTTCGGAGTAGAGACGGAATGACTCCGTGAACAACCCTTACCCTTAGGTATTATATTTTTACTGGTTTGTCTTGATTTCTAACGAACATGCACAAAAACAATATATTTCAATATTATGATTATCGATACGTATCCGGAAACACACAAAAAAATATCTCCGAGAGTGATCTCGAGATGTTGAAAAAGGTGAATCAAATTTGGACAATGATCCCTATATGTCGCTCTCCTGCTTCAGTTCCAGATCAGTCACCGATCTCGATAATGAAGATGATCAAAATTGGTTTTTTTATACAACTCACAGGGATACAGACTACATGAAAATATTCATATTTTACCTAAATTTTTGTGATTTGGTGAAAAATGAAAAAATATAGCTAGTTAACAATTTTCAAAAACATTGTAGATGGTCATTTTAAAGAAATTATTTTTCTGAACATTTTATTTTCATTAACCTCATGATTTTTACATTTTTTTTCATAAGCTTACAGAAAAATATTATACAATATTAGGTTATAAAACAATGTAATCAGAAAACGAGATAAGATTACAATATCAATACACTATTTTTCTGGAAACTAAAAAAAATATTCAAGTTCATGAGATTATTGAAAATTTAAGTTCAAACGTCAAAATATTCAGAAGAATAAACCCTATACAAAATGGCTATCATCAATTTTTTCAAAAAAAAATAAAGTGAAGGATAATTTTTTTAAACTTTTTTCGTAAAAACATTAAATCTGATGAAGTACTAATATTATTGTAATCCTTATGCTAGCGAGTCGTATAAAAAACAGAATTTGATTTTCTTCGTCGTCTGAGGAGATATCGCAATGGGTATATCTTTGAAGGACACCCTGTGTGTACGCGTATTTTAAATGTCATGATAGACCGAAACCTAAAGGCAATAAAATAGAATGCCTACGCGTTCAGATCATTCGCCTCTATTTACGACGATAATGATGATCTTGGCGAATTATTCGAGTGACGCAATATAATATGCGGTGGGAGCTGTTACGATTCCCGCCAATTCGCGGTACCAATCGTGATAAAGCGTAATTCTAGAATGTTGTTACAGCGTAGACTCGCAGATGCCGAACGCGTCGACGAGATCTTTATTCTGTCAGAAGTTATATTTGAATAATACATTTCTAAAAGAGAATTTGCACAAAGTGAGATACCTCGTGGTATTGTATTGTCGACGAATGCTAACGAATAAAATAATTATACTTCTCGCGTTCAATAACAAAGCCGATCGAATAAACAAATAAATTTGGCCAAACAAAAGATAATACCACTATAAATTGGGAAAGTCTAGTAATTTTCCTGGAAATGTTTTCATCCCTAAGTAAGTAACTATTGATTCTGTTTTTCCGGTCACTGAACTACGCGTGTTCTACGGACATTGTACACTTTGAACTCGGAGGGCATTGAAATATTAAAATTGATAGGACTCTGCTTGTTATGCACACAATGCACGATAAGAGCCCAACCGCGATAAATAATCATCAAAATCAACCATTACGCATCATTCGAATTTCCAATCGTTTTAATTTATTGGCAGTCGGCCGAATTTTACATCGATTTATACTGTATAATATTTCTAAGCCCGGAACAAGGTTTTCGCATGGAATTTTCCATATTTACATTTTTAATTCACGTTTAAATTCAATACTTTATTATACAGTACACTTACATCTATATTATGACTACGGTCCGACCCACTTCAGCCCAGTTTTTCAGACATCAGTTAATTTTCACACAATTAGGCGATATTTAAATTCAGTATATTATATTATAATTTTCTCGGAAGATGCTTACCACGCCAAAGAAAGAATGAGGCCCAGGAGAAGGGGCAGTGTTTAAAGCTCTTGATAAATTACCAGTGATTTGAATAAAAAAAAGATTATTAATTTATACTACCGTAGTAGAAGGCAATTTTATTTTATTTTAAATTAATACAATATACTTGTACATATTTTCAAGTGAATAACTTCAATATATAGTACAAATACAGCTTATAGATTTCGAAAACAAAAGTACGGAAATCAAATAAAATCAAGGTTTTAGTGTTTTCCCCCAGTTTTATGGTATCGTGAAAAGCCATTCGGACCTGTAATCGTACCCATTATGAAATATACGTAAAAAAAAATAAAAGCTAAAAGTAATGAGGCGTTTTATACCGCACCGAAAACGGGGGAAAATGCTTAAAACGTGTTACGTGTGCGCACACATCGACGTAGGAGGGCCTTTTCGAACGATATCTTGTACTACGAAAACGTGTTGCTGGAAAACAAAAAAGTCATACACCTACGCGTGAACAAGTACTATCCTGAAGATGAAAAAATATCACCGGTTATTTCCCCGTGGAATATCGACGGGGTAACGCGAGATGCGCGTTCCGAATATACTAAATCATAATACGTCGAGTCGCGATAACTTGAAGTTAAAGGGGGATAAAAATACACTTCGAGATATTATGTAATATTCGAGATACCTAACTTGAGTTTATCAATATTAAATCAAAACTTCGAGTAATGTAATAAAATACGTATAAAAATTATAAAAATATATGATAAATATGTATAATGTACATAAATGTTATACAAAAATTAAAATAGATGCAATGGTATTATAAGTATGTATATATGTATTATTTATTAGATACAGTAGAAAAATAATTGGTTATTAATTTTTGAGTTTTCGGCTGTTTATTAACAAAATCTTCAAAATGTATTTTACATTCTTACTGTTATTGTGCATACGCTAATAATCAGTTTCTAATTTATATCTACTCGTTTAATCTTTAGTATACAGTACTCAAGTAGATAAAACATAATATGATTACAAAAATACCCAGGTATAACAGATATAATACTTCGACTAAGCTATTAATCACAGTTTTATATTCGAGTTATCGAGATTTATAATACACTGAGTGTTATAAGAATTTCTAGGAGAATAAAAAAAATTCGAGTTGCCAAGTTTTTCGAGTTATCGAGGTTTGAGTTATCGCGACTCGACTGTATTATATTCTCCGTCTTAACACCGCGTACAGCTGCAGTATATATTACGGATAAGCCTCGATCGACGCGAAGAACGTTTACGACGATATTATTATTATTATTATTATTAATGCCGTTCTCCCGAGGAGGACGCGCGAGTCCGTCAGACGCGAGACGGCGACTCATTAATTATTCGTGCACTCGATCCGAAGCCGACCATTAATAATCTCGCGGTTTATACAGCGCTGATACGATATGTGCGCTGTCGGAGCGATAATAATTTCTTGGGGATTACAGGTGCCGGAAATATGCGTTGTAATAACTAATAGTAACTAGTAAACCATATGATAACACACCGCCCCACGAGCAGCACACTCTACAGGGTATACGCGAATGTACGGCAGGTTTACCGCGGAAATCGGAAGGGACTTGATGGGCTGTGTCCTTTGCGGAGTTCGATTAGATAAGGACTTCCGACGAGCCGGAAAACCTAACCTAACGTGAGGAAAAATAAAAAGACCTCGGTAATCCGACGATGGACCATTCGGAAAGCACGGTTTAGCGAGTATGGTATTAGTACTTCCGGCACACCCGGAAAACACGATCCGTACGGCGGCTGTAGTGTTCTTATCACAGACGCGGTAAAGACATCAACTCTCTTATCACCGCAGCACTAGTGGAGGGCGCCAAGAGGCCAATAGGTTTTCAAAACAATATTAGATGCATATTTATAAAAAAACAATGTATTATTAAGAATAGGTAATTGTATTATTATTGGTTATAAACTTATAACTATACGTATTAATATCATTAAAGTATTAGGTATATTATATGATGGTATATCGGATTTATTATTGTATAGGTAAAAAATTAAAAATATTTGTAGAATATGAAAAAAATTTTAATTTTTAGTAAGTTTTTATTATAAACATACTATTTAAAACGCTTACATTTTAAAATGCCATTTAGCACACAAATCAGCTACCAAATATATGATCTGATCTTACATCACTTTTCATTTCATCATTTCAATTCAAATTGCTGTAACATTACTGTCTTATTCAATTATATTTCTGAATGCTTTTTTTTAAATAATGTTGGGCATTTTTATATTTGATTAAAGGAGTTTCTTTAAGAACTCCGAGATTCTGTCCTCCAATATCACTCACTTTAGGTCCGAAGTTACTCATAGGTTGTAAGTCACAACTAAAAAGAATGTAAATCATAAACCCGAGGTTTTAAGCTATTTAGAAGAGGGCAGGTCCTATATACCCCCTTAAATACACCACCGTAAGTGAAAGTGTGGTGTGAGTATTGGTATTTTCGTCCTACTGCAGAAAATTAGAACATAAACATCGCATATTGTACTTGAACGAATTTTAATTTTTTCTTTTCGATTTGTTTTCAATTGTTTCGATTGATTCCTATCATATCTTTTATTAATATAAATTAAAGTTTACTATTACACTTAAAGCATTTAAATTGTACTTTGTAAACTATGTTGATTGAAAAATATTAAAAAAGATTCATAGTATTTTTATAAAATACTTTCAACATTCGTGCGGTGAATAAGAAACTGGAAACTTTAATACTTTATTCGACAAAGCTCTAAACTTAAAACCATACTTTTAATGCACTAAATGTAATGCTGATTGTTTGTATTGTAGTGAATTCGTTTTAATTAGGTTGTACGAAAAATGATCAAGGCCTGTAAAAACTGTTTTATTGAGATGGCTCATAAATTAACTAGGTAATTATAATAAAATTGTAAATTAAGTTTTTGTCCACCAACTGACATTAAAGTAATTTTTTTAAATTTGTATGTATTAATTATCAGATTGAGATTACTATGGTGTTCAATCAGTTGTACATCTTTTAAGAACAACTAACAATTATTATTTATTGTTTCCGAACAGTTGAACAAATAGTTCATAAAAACTTTTGATATAATTAAAATATTGCGTTAACCATTTTTATGAACATTTTTATGGAGACAGTGTGTATTTTATTTCATAATAAGTGATTTTTGTAAAACTTTAAACCATCATGCAGATAACGTAGGAAGAATGTGAGCCATTATATTATACATATACGTCGTTGATAGAATCCTTAAAATAAATATTTAATTATAATTAATACCAAATCAATACGAGACCTGTAATTACAAGTTTGAAAAGAGTGCTTAATTAATTTGGTTGTTCTACATTGTTTAAATTTTAATAGCCTGAATATTTAACACAAACCCAAGCACATAATCTCGTATAGCTAAAATATTAATTCTAACTTCAAAAAATAACATGACGAAGCACAACAGTATAATTATTAATTTTAAAAAGATTATATTTTGAAATTTCTTTGAGTACATTTATTAATTATTTATAGAAATTACATTTTTTTACTCGATCCTTATACTGTGACTTATATTTTTCGTGGAATTCTGAGACTGTGTTATAATAAAACTTTATTTTAAAGATAATTTTAATAATTGCCCTCGAAATATTTTGAAGCAAAGTCAGAATAATATCATGTATTATTTTATGCCTTATTTTTTTTTTTTTATAGATTCCAACTTATGTTTGTACATTTTTAATCGGTGATACAAATAGCAATTTCCGGAAAATTTAATACGTTTTTATATCGGTGTGCAGTATTTTCACAAAGCGTTTGGTTTTTAAGTAGGTCTTGCAGAATATGAAGTCGACATTAAACGACAACAATTTTTATCGAGATCATATACGGTAAATATAACGAACAACGTTGTGCCTAAAAAATTATGTGTTCTCTCTCCGTTCAATTTACAAGGTTAAAGCGGCTCATTCCCTTAAATCGTTACGCTTAACGTTTGATTACTTTATGCTGCTATACTGGAGATTCCGGGAAAAAGTTGAATACGACGACGACGGCAGGGAAAGTTTCTGCGGCAAATCTCTTACTACGAAGATTTTAAATTACATTATATTATTTTGAAAATACAACCAAACTTCAATACTAATCGAGTGATGTTAGACCGCTATCGACAAATTATATAAGTGTTGATGGTATACAAATAAAAAAAAAACTGTTTAATTATTGATAAACTTTTTAACGTGTTTCTTTCGTTTTAAAACGCAACGTTTAATAAATTTATATTAATTTCAAATGAACCGAAAATATTTCAACAAAAGAAATATTTTGACGATTCCGTATGAAAGTATAATGTTTGTTTCAAATTAACTCATCGCGTATCTTATAAAGGGTATGACGAATTAATTTTTGTTACACCATCGTTTATTATTAGAACCTTTCGACCAAAAACGAACGGCATAAAAGTTTTTACTTTACAATAACGTGGAACAATATACCTGCGTCGTCGTGGAAATAATATTACAAAGCCAATATAGAGTTATACACAGAACTCGGAACTTAACGTAACAACAACTCGTGATGATTTGTGGAAAAATGCATAATAAATATGACTCGATCCGCGTGAGCATGTACTTTTACTTCTTTCGACGTGGTCGTTATAATACGCAGCGTGCTCTAGAATAAGAGAACTTTTTCAAAGACAGTTCGAGAAGAAAAAAAAAAACGAAAATAAGTTCGGATAATAATGGTTTTTGGTTAAAGTTTGCTTCCGTTTCAATGAAAAATACTGGCTGAAAGCCACGAGTTGACATTTATTCATAACTAGTTGCCAGAAGTACGAATATTTCAGGAAAAATAAAAAAATTACATCTCGATCTTGGATGCGTGGATTAAGGATCAACGATTGGTTGAAATGTTTTATTTTTGTTATCCGCTTCATAATCGCAGCTATACGTTTCAAAAGACGCACGACCAACAATGAGTTACGCTTTATCGTGATACACATTTTTTACGTCTCTTTGAACAGCCGAAAAGAATATTGATCAAATAATGTATATACGTCCACTAGCTGTGGGTATTGGCTTAACGCGAAAAAGTAAAAAAACGATGAATGTTTTTTATTTTTTTTCAGTTGTTGCCAAACCGACAGTCGAGCGAAATACTGCTACAAAATGTGAGCTTTAAAAATACGTAAGTATTTATGCATATACGGTTCAAAAGGTTTTCCGTATTTTCGACGAGAATAAATCACGGTGTTTTAGTTGATCCCCCGCGGTTTACTATTATAAATAATAATAAGTCGAACGAGAGAAGGAACATTTTTTTTCCCAAAGCTAATCCCATTGTCTTGTACCGGAAATGCCTATAAAGTAAAATTGAACACTATAAAAATGAAATGGATATTACGAAACACGGTTTCCCCGGGAAGTTCATCAGTAATGCGATCAGAGGCGCCAAATTGTTTAAGATATACTACGACATCGTACATCAAGAGAGGGGCGGGTGGGAGGGAATCAACCAATTTTGTTTTTTCAATTTAACAATTTCGATGCAAATGGAAGCACCCGCGTATAATGGAATGTATAATACATAATCTATTTATTTTAATTTTTGGATGAAAAAATATTTAAATACATTTTTGCTATGATCCGATCGTAAATAGGGAAACTGTGCCAGACGTGGTTTTTTTATAAACAATTATAAATGGAGAATTAGTTATAAATGTTATTGTTATTGAAATATTCATAACACGAAATATTAAAACATTATAATTACCAAAATACTACATGCATAATTATATTGAAAATATACACACAGGCCTCTCGCACCAACAAAATCTACTGTGACATCTTCACGGATAAATTAAACGATCAACGCCACTGAATGTGATCACGTGAAACGTGTAAGAATTTACCAACGTGAAAAGTTAAATCTATATGTTTCTCTGAAATATATTATTTTCTATCATTTCTATATCACTTTGCGTTTCCGCTGAGGTTTGATCGGACCCATACGCTACAACATAAATTGTAATTGGTTTTAATAATAAAACGCGTTGTTGTCAAACGTATTTCACTTAGGTACATAATATTTCGAGTGTCGAAGTATTAGAAAATGTTTAAGTACACATAATGTGGTTTAAAAATATTTTTTTTGAATTCCGACGAATTACATTATTCGGTATTTTTAAACCAAGTATGTTTATAACTTACAATGCCGCACGTATTCTTCATGTCTATATTTTCTTAATATTTTTTGTTTTTTATCTTTGTTTAGGAATGTTCCACGTCCAAGCGGTTATTTTGCCTACCGTCATGGTTCTGAGTGAAATGTAATGAAAATATTAAAATAAATTTCAACGGCAAGTCTTGTATAACTTCACAAATATTCAACTTAGGGCACAGGTATGATGATTGGTCTGTTATTTCTAGAACCATAACGAATCGCAAATAACGAAAGAAACTCAAGACTTTCAGTCGTGCTATTATAATTGGGTGAAAGCTAAACAGTCTTTAATTTTAATATAATACGATTTTAAATGTGCTCTCCGCGAGGAAACGCTTCTATCAATCCTGCGTTTCAACCAAGAATCATTTGGAAACAAAACTCTGAAAGTTTATAGTACAATAATGTTTAAAATTTGGCAAAAATTAATAAAAGTATACCTCGACGTTTTGTGACGAAAGCCAGATAAAATGTATAAAAAGTAATAAACAGCTAAATTCACACCATAGACTTTTATGATGGATTAAAAGCGGGAAAAAACAATATTGATATTTCACAAACTAACTTTTTTTTAATCGGTACGTTGATTTGCATCACGGGGAACAAATAGTAATCGAAGTGCTAATTTTGTATGATTTCAAATTTACCGCGAACGCGTCACTTATCGGGTGTACCCAAACACTTTTTATTTATATCTATACATCGGTCGGAATGGTCAACCAGATGACGCGTATTGGACTGAAATCGGCCAACGAAATAAATAATCAATGATTATTTGTTGTTCGTGTGTGATCGATTAAAAAACCGTCAAGCAGAGGTTTTGCGTTTCGTACATGTCTAGCAAAAAAAAAATGATCGTGTATATTATGTGAACTCACGAATCGTGGAAATAGAAACACACGCAGTATTCGTAATGCGGCATAATATTATCGTAACAATTACGCGGTTTTCTTTTGAACACTTGATTTGTTAGTGAATATTTTTGAAACCTAGCAACCAAGTTACGTCATCATACACTCGTGTCAATTAATATTGATGTAGAGCACATTTACGCGCGACCGAATATCGTGTCTGTTTATCACCTAACTGATCTAATTGATGTTCCCGGTCCATGTGATTAGACGGTACTGATGTGGTCTTATGGGATAACGAGCTTAGACGGTGCACTGTATAGTAAAGATTATTTCGAGCACTTATACTTATAATAACTATTAAGAGCTCGGAAGTTTTAGGAGCCAAAATGGACAAAATATGCACAAACAAATGTTCAAAATTACAAAAATCATTTTAATGTGGTTAAAAATATGCTCAAACACAAGTGTGAAGTATAAAAAATAATTGTTTAATGTTTTAAAATGACAAATGTCAATCGTGTACAACACTGTCGTTCAATGAATATACTACGACAGTAACAATCAGAACACAGATTAAATGATATTGAGTTTTCTGTTCAATATTTTTTTCAATACATATAGGTCAAGATAAAGCGAAAAAAAATCCATTTTTTTAGAAAATAGTAAATATGCATAATAATATTATGATAATATGCACTTTTACCCTAAAATATATGCATATAATGCATTTTTAACTTACCAATTTTTGAACTCACCGTTGTATAGCTCGGATTTTAAGCTTGGTCTGCTATAAATCGAGAACATGTAGAACAATACGAAACGTCTATACAAATTCCGAGGCCTAATTATTACGAATGCGGGGTATATGAAAATTGTTTAAACTACGTTTGGTTCTTGCACATATTTTTCATTTTAAATATCCGATAGTTTGTTGTAAAATAATTGCATCCCCCCCCTCCGTTCCCGATCATTCGCATTTATTGTTTTATTATAATTTACAATTTGACGTCGAGTCGTGTATTTTTATGTTCCATATTTCATCCGTGGTGGTGGTTGTGTTCACGACAGCCTACGGCTGACTCACATAATCAATTTGTCATTGTTATATTTATATAAAAAAAACAAATGACACTGTTAGCTGCACGTGCATAACATAAAATGTAATTTACAAAGCTTAATACTCGTATGTCGAGAACGCGTACCTTAGGCGTACCTTTGCAGACAAGAAAGTCAAACGACATGCGATCAAACGAACGTCTAATATACACTTTTGAAGTGATTTAATGTAATGCGTTTCCCAGTACAATAAAATTTTGGATTTAAGTTTAATCAACTGTCCACACATGTAGAATTTATTTTTGAAAATAAGTAGGTATAAACTTCGTCAGTAATGCTTGACGCTGTTCGAAAAGTCCGACCGTGGTATGATTATTGACGTAAGCGAAGCATGTGCAGCTGACGACCGTCTCTGCACAGGTATACACGGGATAGCGGAATAATGCCGAGAGATCCATCGGATGGTGTCGACTTGGACGGACGTCGAAGTCCGCATCGGTTTGACGAAAACGGTGAAACGACGAGTATTATGATCGCCCGAACGAAAACTGTGCGAAACTCCCGAAAACACTACGTCATGGTCATTTGCATAAAATCACTCGCGACTACAGAACGCGTTACCGACACGTAATATTTTCGTCGAAAAATACCGTGTTTGCAAGAGTAACGGACGAATTCGTGAATATTTTAAACTTTGCGAATGATACGGCAGGGCAACGCGGTAAAACCTTGATAGTTTTATATTATGTTAATTATTTTCGTTATTTTTCACCAACAGGTATAACACATAAATCATTTATGCAAATGTATGAACGCGTACCTGATCTAGGTGTGGCGCGTTTTTTTTTTTTATTTTATATAAATTAATTGTATTTTATCGGTCAGTGAATTATGCCTTATAATGTATATCAAATATTCTAACCCTTACAAATGTGTTGTACCTACAATATTATTGAATGTTTGAACACATACATTTTTTTAGAGTAACGATTATAGTTTCAAGCACATAACATGAATACATTTTATTTATGTACAAACTAATGTCATAACCGAACAGAAAAACTCGTTTGCCAGTATAGTTATGTGATATTACATAGTCTGCATTTTTAACACGGGTATTAACTGAATGGTTTAAAACAAGTAAATTAATATAATATATTCTAAACAAATATTGATTTAAAGCAATTATTGCTGTCACACCTACCCCAACATAATTCACCTGGCATTCACAGAAAACCCGACATGAATGTTAAAAATAAGATGGTGTATGGACCACCTATAAATATTAAAGTTCTCTCTATAAAATCAAAAGTTCTATTGGGAGCCTTCGTCTCTCATACATCGTGTTACTTTCATGTTATTGTAAAACCGTATTATCATTGTTATTTATGTTGTGCATATACTCGGTACTATTGTCGTAATTCATCACTTCAATTACATTTGTTGAAAAAAAAAATAGAATTAATGTCTTCAGAGTATATACGTATTTAGAAAAAAAAATTTACGTTGAATGCATATTGTTTAAACACTATGTATTTTATAGATATTACGTTGCGAAATCGTCAAGAAAAAATAAGCATTATACAATAGTGAACTATTTATTTTTTTAAATTATTAAACTCGTTTATGTTGACACTAAAACATTTATACCGAAATTCTAACGAAATAAACATAAAATAAAAAGAAAATCATCTAACATTATCTAAATTTACCTAATCTATATATAGACATATAGATATATATTCCGGGTGTCCCTTCGGGTTTTATACAGAGCAATATCTCCCATGATAATAAAGACAATCCAATTCTGTTTTTTTTTTTTATAATACTCACGGGGCTAAAAATATTTTGTCGACAGAAGTTTTGTAAATACATATATTCGTTATACTGAAAAGTTTAAAAAATACGCTTTTTATTTTATTGAGTAAAATTCAGAGATCGGTAGCCATTTTACGGGGATAATTTATCAGAACATTTTGAGTGTTCAGCTTTAAGTTTCCATAAGCTTTTTGATTTTTAACAATATTTTTAGTTCACATAGATATTTACACACAAATATAAAGTACCAATTGTTAATTTTTAATTTTTCCAATAAAGCATTTTTATTTATTAAACTTTTGTCTACAAAATGGCTTTATCCCGGGGATTCTCACAAAAAGAAAACCACATTACGTATTTGATTATCTCCATTAGCACGGCCGGAGATGTCGCTGAGTAAATCCCGGTGGGACATCCTGTATAAAATATGTATGTATTGTACATGAGAAAACCTTTCCGAAATGGAACCGAAAGGACGCGTCTTTTTAACATCTGTAAAGGGTCGTGTAAAATATACGCATATACATGTACGTAGTTATCCCGGACTAGCTTCGTGTTCCTTATATTATTGCTACAGGTCATGTTATAAGATACCAGTCATACGGAGTTGAAGAGTACCATTCCGTTTTATTCCGGCGATTCGAAGTTTCGTTTGCGAACCGGAAAGTCGAAATACACGAGTGCGCGGTTATTGGCTTGCATCGTTTTGTCCGAAACAACAACAGCTCATCGAAGCTCATCGAGCCACGCGCGTTCCGACCAGATCTATGTGACGATAGCAGACGATACCAGTTTGAAAGTCTTAAATCAAATTTATAAATTCGTATTGGTATTCGTTGCAAAATTAGTATTACAATTTCTATCGTTCTACATTTAAATATGATAAATAATATACTTATTTCTTTTACTATCACACCATATGTAATGGTTTTTAAAATGTTCAGTCATTTTAAGCGAGCACAATAAATAATTTTATCTTGCATATTTTTGAGTTTTATGTGCATATTAAACAATATTAGTTGTATAACAATGCGGGCACTACCTATAACGATACCATTTATATTATAGATAATTTTGTGATTTATATCTTTTTGCTTTACTACTATTATCAACTATTAGTATTTCTCAAAATTCAAATGTATTTTATTTTTTTCTTTCTCTTCATAAAACTTTGTGCGTATGTACCGAATGAATGCATTGATTAGTATGCTGTGTTATTTGGCAATACTCTATTGAAATACTAGCTAAGGTGTAGTATAGTAGGCATACTAATTACTATAGGCGGCTCGATTTAATTTTAATAAAGTTGCAATATATTATACAAACTATTTTATATTTTACCTCATAATGTCACGCAATTAAATTTATTAATATATTTCCATCAGCTTTGGTTGGGTTGGAAAAAAAAAGAAATCAAATGTCATATCAATAAACCAACTTATAGAATGCGATCGGTTTGTTAGTGGAGTGTGTTTGAGAGAGATCCCGAATCGGCACTAGTTGAAGTCGTCAAAACATAACAAAACACATCAAAGTTTTTTCCGTTATTAAATCAATTTGTCAGAGGGACACATAAACGTGACGTAATAAAAACTATTTGTCAAAGTTTATTTATACATTTTGCGGTCATAAATCGATTCGTTACGGTCAAATTGATGGATTTTAACCGGCTTGTAGACATACGGATAAAATAATCAATTGTTTTTCTCATGAAAAATCGTCTGAAATTGTTTTTTTTATATTTGATTAAAATAAATATTTACTAAAGTTAAATATACAATACTTTCACTAGCTATAGTTTCAGTTTTATTTAAAAATAAAAAATAAAATAATGCCAATGGCCGATTGGCATTTTTAAAAATTGTAATAATACATAATGAGTAAAATATGATTTACTTCGAATTTTGATGGCCCGAGGGAACTTTTCGGATTCTTAATGGGGCCCGAGGAAAATATTAATTGGTCACCCCTGCAGTTATACACCATTGTAGTCATATTGTAATCTTTTCACAAACTGATTGAGCAAAGCATAGTAATAAACGTTTCAAATAAACGTCGGAGTACAATCAACGAAGAACAATCCAATATAAGTTCAAACGTGTTTCGAGTTAGAGGATGTATTATTATTTTTTTTTTTGTTTTGTTTTACCGATTTGCGTATTATCTGGTATCTTGTTGCCTTCCGGGAAATAGTACGTTTATCGCTAAAAATAGACAGAATAATCCATGACAAGTTGTCTGTATTAGCCCGACCGTTTCAAACGAAAGTTCGGCATTTTCCCTTTTTAACATCGTGTCCGATTGTCTCGGAAAGCATATAATCTATATTACCGTTTTCCCGCAGCCATCCCGTTTTTAGCTCTTCGTATCGGACTGAAAATAACGCCGATGATGACGGTGGGTGACTAGTTTACCGCAAAATTGGTGAATACAATTAACTGAATCTTGTGAAACAAGTAGGCACTTAATTATTGTACCGATTAAACAAACAAATTGCACTGGTAATATACGAGCACACAAAGTGCCATAATGAAGACATCGAATGGCACAGCAACCACCGTCGAGTTTTATAATATTTAAATAATTCCTGGCACACAAATGCGGAGGTAAATAAAAAAAGAAAAAGTTGGCCAGCCAACTTGATGTGGGCCGATGGGGAAAATTGTATCCTACTGCTATTATACTAATTAAAAATAATAATTAATTTGATAAGTCGTTCAAGAAATTTATTCTGCGGTGAATCTTTAAATTTTCTTTTAATCCAAACAACTTAAATTAATGGATTTAATCGATTCATGTCAAGTACGGTCGTAGAACCGATAAAAGAATAAGTAAACTTTCATCAATATCGGGAAACGAAAAACAACCTTCTTAATTAACAAAGCTGTTAATTATATATATTTTATAGCTGTTATCCGATAAAAAGTAAGATTTTTATTTTGAGTACTTTAAAAATGGTTTTCACTATATAATATTATGGTTATTTTAGTTCCTTTGTCTTAACACTTATGAAAAAAAAGTGGTATAACGTTTTTTTTTTTTATATAGTCACTTAGCTTTTACTTAGTATGTATATTTTATCCCACAGAAGTAATATCTTGGTGCATAATAGAGGAATATTAAATCACGGTTTTTTTTAAGTTTTATTTTAGAATTGACTACAATCCGTAAATATATGTTTTTTACAAGCAAGAACGATGGCTTAAAAGTAATACGAAAAAAATTAGGTAAAAAAAAACATAAAGATTTCAAAAATAAACAAATCAATATATTATGTACTTACACCTACCTATATCTACGGTAAAGTTGAGAATTTATTAACATTTTAAAATGTATGAGTATTAATTATAAAATATATAAAAATAATTAAATTTATCACATCAACCGTTCATATCATACTTAAAATGGATTGTTACAAAAAATACAGCCGGAATTTACCAAACTTTTACATTTTTTTTTAAATATTTTTATTCGACTTTTACCGTGAACTTTATCGTATATGTACGACAGAAATACTTTTAACGTACATGATAATTATTGTTACGTATAGTAAATTATGTAAACAACCAAGTGGAAAACTTTATCAATATATCATTACTTCATCACAGTAATCAGCTTAAGGTATGTAATAATTACTTAAGTAAGTGTTTCGAAGGCGGTTACAATTTATCGGGTAATTGAAACACGGCTTGATTAAAATAAAAACTGTGCCTGTGAATGCATTTCAATAAAAAGGATTAGGAATAGTTTTTTATGCAATACATTTGAAGTACTCTTACCTATATAAAATTACATACTTATACCTATACAGATGCGTGAAAAAATACCAAGGCGTTTTTCACGTTCCTAGTATTGCACGAAAACTAAAGTATAGTGCGAACCGAATTCCCTTTTTTTTTAACGTTTTTTACTTTTCGAATAAAAATCACTGCAACACATTTATTTGTTTATGGTCCATATAAAAATTAGAGTAAAAAACATTTCGAGCAAACCGGACCATTGTTCCCCAGTGTTTGTTAAGATTCTAATGGCTTTTTTCTTTCTTTAGAAAATGTATTTTTTTTTTAAGTCATAATATTATATTTTCTAGGAACATTTGTACCATAATATTCGCCGGCGAAGTTCGCACTGTTTGTCATTAAGTTTGGTCTTTAAGCTGTCGCTGTGTATGTGCATAATATAAATCACAACGTATACGCACAAATGACTAGCGGCAAGTGGAATAATAGGACACGCAAACTAAAATATTAACTCGAAAAGTTTTCTTCCGTAATAAAGCGAGAGGGTCTGAGTACTCGTAATTTGTTTCCAACGTTGTTGTTCGCATAATTCAATCATTCAACACACTATTCGACATTAGTAGTCCTAGAAAAATATAAAACGTATAAAACAAATGATACTACAAAAGTACTGAACATGAATTCGCTACACCAAACGTATGCGCAGATTCCGAGTACCAGAATATAGAGGACGTAAATGTTTTGAATCTTGTGTACAGGGTGGGGCCGCCGATGGTATAAAAACATTCTTTCGAACGAAACACATTTTCGTTAAACAATACCGTTTTGCTATCCGAATGATTATTTTATTTTTTTCATTTTAGATAAATTTTCAAATACAGCAATACCACCATTTTAGTCGGCGAGTTAAGTACAACACAGCGGTGTGTCATGCCGAGAATTCACGAGATGGCTCCTGATTCAAGAGATAATGAAAATATTAAAATAAGGTTTTTTTATGAGACTCACAGGGACCAGGACGGTTGCGTGCCGGGTTTGAAACCAGCAGTAAGAATATTAAAGTGTTAAGCTAAATGAATAAATTATACTTGTACAGTACTACGTTTTATTAACACTTTATAAGCAAACCAGCCTAGAAAAACAGTTGGTAATAACACGACGTTGACGATGATATCTTGGCAGAGCCTCTGTACCGGATGGCTGGATACGTCTGACTTAGGTACCGATTCGGAGCCATTATATACGCTGCTCGACATGATCCCCTGCCGGTTTGTCTTTTGTGCCATCTTTTGTATTCGCAATCCGAATGTCTCGTGGTTAATTAATATCTACGTAAATTAGATCTAGATAGCCACACGCCTATTCTTATCGCGTGCGTGTAACGTAAAAAGTATATAAATGTATTACCCTGGTAATTAGGATGGGTAATCAAGATCTGGAGTATTTGGTGTGAACGAACTTTTTATTGCTTATTATAACAGAATATAATTCAAAGATTCGGTGCGTTAAGCATGCATGATTTTAATCAGTTTTACAACAGAGGTGTATTGCTCTGTTTAATTATAAGCAGACAAGGAGTCACGCTTTAAAATAATATTATTAATCTTACATAAAAGTAATTCGTAGCACATTACAAGACTACAAATATTTCATATTCTAATGTAATTTAATATTTTAGAAAAAGATTTAAAAAAAAAAATTATTTTATTTTATTATTTAAGGAAAATGTGTAAAGCCATTTAAGAGAGTGTATTGTTCTGAAAATGTTGACTTTTCAACATTTCATTTTCATTAACCTTACGATTTTAAATCATTTTTTTAGTTTCCAGAAAATACAGAACATTTTTATAATAATATATATAACTGTTTTTTTAGACTTTTTTTTACCGAAAAATTGAATTAAAATTAAAATATGAAATATTTATTGTCCTTGTCCCTGTAAGCCGTATAGAAGAAAAAAAAACTCAATTTGAATAACTTCATTATCTCAGGAGGAAATATCGCTACTGGTAAGTCGTGGGTTGGACAGGCACAGTGCACGCCCTGTATAATTTTTTGACGTGTATGAAATATGTTTGCGCATGTTTTCGTTACTGTTCAAAACGTGCGAACTTTCATTTGAACCGATAATCACTATGGAAGTTATCATGCAATCGCAACACTGATCGTTTACCGTTTGCAAGTGTTAAGTATATCATAAACTAAACAAAACGCAATGTTTCACCGCATTAATTACGCATCGAGTATGGAAAAAATATAGATAATTAATTCTAATGTGTTCGCTGTTTGCACATATCACAACGTATACAGGGCGCAATAGAAATACCGGACGAATCTCGTCACAAACGTACAGTGCGAGAAAACGAATAATTCGTCATGGCCGTGGTCGAACGCAACGACGGCGTGACCGTTGTCGCACACGGCATTTTCAATCGCAAAATAGTAGCTCTGCAGCAGAACTGTACACGTTTCCGTCGTCCGAAAGACGTGTAGTGACTTTTCAACAAAACGATAAAAGCTCTGTGGCTCGTTTTTCGGACCGACGACGGTGTAGGTCTAGGGCGCGTACCCGTTCGATAACCGAAACCGGTAACGATTCGATCGTTATTGCACGCCGTTTCAAAAGTCTTTGTAGGAATAATAGTCTTCGTAGGAATAATACGCAAGATAATTTTAACAATTTGTATTTTGCGAAATTAATTTTGAAAAATTACAACAACGGAAAAATATACTCTGTGCTGCGTATTGCGCCTCAAAGTTTATGTCGCACGTATACGTCATACGCATCTAACCGAGTAAACAAACGCGTTTTGAATAATCTCATTTGAACAAATAGCGGTCGGGAAAACGGCTGAGTAAACTGAAACATAATGGCGCTGTCTTATAACCTAAATTTTTATGAAAAAAAAAAATAAAAAAAAATGTCATTACCAGCCGTTGCATATTATATATTTTTGACGGTGAGCGACTGTATTATATCGTACACGTCCATGCGCAATAATTGTAATATTACATTATTAGGGCCCGGATTTCAGTGCGGAATGCATTGATATTTCGGTGATCTCAGACAATGTTTTTCTAGCACATAATCCGTTTAGTGTAATAGATACTTCAAAGGTGAAACTCTTAGTTTTTTTGTTTTTACAGCATTTTTTTAGTTTTGATGCATATTATATGGCTTGATTATTTAAATCACCCTATTTTCAAATATTATCTTAAGATAATTTTAGTTGCCACCTAACCGTTGCCGCATCAGGTCCAATTGTTGAAATTTCAATTTTCTTTTCTTACTTAATAAATGTTTAGTTTTTTTGTAAACTGTAAAATGTGAGGTACCAAATAAAACAATCGTTATTAAAAAAGCAAAAGTCATTTTTTCAAGATACCTTTGCTGTTGAACGCATTTTCTAAATGCATATTTTGCATTTTTTTAAATAAATATTCGATGGTTTTTAATTATAATATAATTCCGTGCCAATTCGAAAATGTAACGCGGTGAGCGTTAGTACACAACAAACTTTTGATTGAGTTGAATGCGGTAAAATATAATATTATTATACGCATGCATTATATAGTTAAAAATGGTTATCCTTATTCCCCTGCGCCCAACCAATGGCGTGTCCGGAAGTTTTCCTATGCGAAGGTATCAGCTATACTTACTACTAATTAGTGATATTACTCTAGTACAACAAAATGTACATATTCTTAGTTATATAAGTTGTTACGCAGTTAAATCCAAGATTCAAGATACATTTTATTGACGATAAATAGTATACTCCTCTCATACATTCAAGCTCAGATACGTTCATAAATGACAAAAATAATTTTGTACAGTTGAGAAACACTTAAAGAAAAAAAAAAAGCTCAAGAGAGGATAAATACGCAGAAAATGCGCCGCTGCTTCCAACGAAATAAGACTGCCCGACGTTTACTCCCGGACGATTACAAGATATTTCATATTTAAACGAGCTTATGGCTGAGCCATTATATTTGACGGTTATAATATTAAGACGAACAATTGAAAATGCGCGAGCAGCACAGCGTAATACCTTAATTTATTATTAATTCTTTGCCGTGACTTCGACTCTACTGTACACGCACTCATTATTTCACACTTATTATCGCTTTACGGTGGAAAACAACGATCGGTGCACCTAACTTATACGGCATGTACCTGTACACAAAATCTTACGGAATATTATGTGTCTCAAATGTATTTCGCGGGATTACCCTGCGGTATCGTACGAAAAACACGCGTTGCTTGGACAAGTTCATTTTTTCGGCCGTTTACCAAACATTACTCGTTTGACGTATACATGTAGCTATATGTGCTTACACGAAGTAGTCGGCAGAATCCCGGAAGAAGGTCGCATTTTTTTTTTTCTATTCAGCCGTGTTAAAACTAACATGAAACGTTACGATAATACGCGCACAACACGACCAGCGCCGCAATTAATCACACGCACGCGTCGATATGAACCCATAACCGCGTATAACCGCGTAACCGCTTGCACTAGATCCGGCCAAGCGCTAGGTAATATTGTTTTAAATATCTTCGGGACCCTAGCGAAATCTGAATATTGCCTAGCAAAATTGTCAAATTGTTTTTACCTACAGAACAATGTGCCGGGGTGTCAACTCGACGGGCATATATAACATAACTTTATGTAACTTTCTCTTCAACAGAACAATGTATTATGTTATTCAAGTACCTGCATACATTACTATACCGAGCAATGCGCATGTATTATGCGTGTGCTGTTTTTTTTTTTCGAAGTATAATGCGATTACATTAAATGATTGAAAGCGTGCATGAACATAGCCCATAATAATATTGTTAGTATAGCGATTGTTATAAATATTAATTAGTTCACCACTGTTGACGTAAATTTAGCGCGTCAAATTACCTGAAACAGAACGTAAAGCCATATCAGGCGGTTTTAATAATTCCTGTAAAAAAAAAAAAAACATTGTAAAACGTTAAATTTAAAACTGCAGACGAACGAATGATGTATCTTCATTATTTTTGATAAATTATATTATTATTACGTTAAGACAATAGACACAATACCGTTATAAGTCATAAAATCAAAATCGCGTAAGCGAACCAAGATAATTTTACGAGGCTTTCCCGTTATGACTGAACACATTTAGTTAGGTACGTACGAGTGAATCACTGTGATGTACACTCTTTTTAATTTATTTGTTTATTTTATTTTGTTTGTTGATACTCACGCCGATCGGCTTTTAACATATAACGGATAATAAAAACAATATTCAATAACAATAACATTTTTCTAAATCATAAATGGCATTACTAAGATTAAAGATCGACCTTATTCTGGTTTGATGAACGCATGTAGTTAAAGGCTCATCGGGAAGAAAGTTTGAACGAGAAGTCGGGTGATGGAATATTCTAGATTACTAGAATATTGATACGCTCCATAATAATAGCATGTAGGTAATAATCATTCAGCATAATTGATATATTCTTACCGAAAATTATTGTCAATGCGAGCGTAGTACAATATAGTTTCATGATAATACAAACCGCGGGCTCAACACACGCCCGAACGACGATATTTCTCACTTAATATGACTTAATATAATTGATACGAATAGCTACGTACACAGGAGACGGACATGCGATTGTAATTATTAATGATTGAGATTATTTCGTGGTTTTTATCGAACGGCTGCTTGTAAATTAGGTTCGGTTACGCGTGAATAATAATCACATACAGTGAGTTCAACGTTTTATTTTAATAACGCGTGATGTTATTTTTGAACGGGAAGATTAACTAATATACGTAACCGTAGTACATGCACACCCCGTGGTTGTTTTCGAATAATTATTATTTTTATTCTCGAAGTCGTTCATCGGGTCGATGAGAACGAGTACCTATGATAACGACAACTGTATTGTATAACTCGCGAGGGGGAAGAAAATATGTTTTAACAGGGGCTGCAACGGTATTACGTACCGATACGTGTATATTATCACTGCGAATTCGACAGAGGAATGTTATATCGGGCGGCATTTTAATTACCATAAAATATTGTAAGCTCCCTTGAAAACAACATTTTGCTATCGAATTTCATACACGTAAACTCCTCTAGACACAATGGTTTGAATACAAGTGAAAGACGTTGAAAATTGTTTTTGCACTGATGTATACAACGTATAGACCAAATGACATTTTATGATTTTTTAAAAAAGACATAATATATTAACGAATGCGTAATTTTGCCACCTAAAGACTGGACAGAAGCTTCTTCTGGACTTACAAAAACGACAAATGCTCGTAAAGTTGTGAATCGTTTTAAAGCAAATTTTAACCATTATCATCCCAATATTTTTATATTTATAAATAAATTAAAAAAATATTCAAACATAAATGTACGAGTATACCTATCCAATCACAAAGTATTAATAAGCTAAATACATTCCAAAATCATAAATTAAAAATTCAACATCACTAAGTAACTAAAGCAGTTAAAAGACAATTTTAAACAATAAATAATTACAAAGTTCCATTAAATTAACTCAGTTTCAAATTATTACCCATTAAAATATCAGTAAATATCATTAAATTAACTTGAACAACGATTATAATAATACAAAAATAATATGATTATACAGGTAAAAATGTACAATATAGGAGTACAAATACGGTAGAAAACAATTCTTAGAGAACAACAGAACCGCCTCCACGTGGTGTTCTCTAGGTAACACCGAATGGTTCTAATATAAACAAAAATATATATTTTTATTACTATACAGCAACTATATGGCATTAAAGCAATTTAGGCCTTTTCCATTATTCTACCAAGCTTCTCCACCTGATCCGGCCCGTTGCGTCATTCGATCTTTTTGACTCGTTGGTATCCGAAATATCCTTTTTCCTCCTATCTGACCACCACGTGCGTGGTCTTTCCCTTGGACGCTTTTTTGTTGGGTTTTTGTTCAAGACAATTATTGTAGTATGTATATAAATGCCTACGTTGTTTCGGTAAGCTAAATAATTTGGGAGGATCTTACGTACGTGTAATTTAGCAGCAAGATGTTTTCATGGGAGATTACTAAAAGGGGTTACTATTGCACTTTTTAGGGCAGTTTAAAATTTCCCATTATATCATAATATTGAAACAATAAATTACGACGTCGACGATAATACGCATAATAATGGAAATGAAAATAACCAACCGACAGCACGTTATTTATCTCAACTGTAAGTATAAATCATAAAAGCATGTACGAGCAAATGTTATTACAGCTTTATACACCGTGAACCGTTATGATAATATGCGACTTTTTGGAAGTCAACTACACCTACGCAGTGGTGCGGTTTACAGATGAGGACTATTCACGACAATAACGCGCGAATGAAACATTATTTTTTCTATTTTTTCCCCTTTTTTTCTTATCGAGCTGCGTACGCCGCGTGTCGGCAGCTGAGAAATGCGGCGGGACATTCTTGACGAGTTTTTCCCCCTGCGTACACCTGCACTGCCCCCTTCCCTGTTCGGACTTAAATGACAAAGAGCGCATTGCGTTTGCACGAAACGAGCTACGGAAACGCACTCAGTTCAGATATCATCACCATAGAATAAAACGTATAGAATTGGTCGCCATAGAATCGTCACTTTGGATCGTTTCGCATCGAGGACGTCGTCACACACCCACGTATATTGAGGCCAAAAACGAGATTCACGCGAACACATTTTAACAGAGCTGTACAGAGATTCAGAATTTTTACACAATGTAGAAGGGAACTTCTTATCCACAACGATTTTATTCTTTTAACAAAACAATTATTTATTTGTAATATACAGTCTATACTCGATAGGCACAATAAGTTTATGAGAAATATGCAATACGTATGCATGTTATAAATTGTATACGAAATAAATGCTACGTAATAAATAATAATACATACTTTTTTTTTTTTAACATGAGTAGAGCATTTAATTTATGACATTCGAGCTTGTCAATCGTTTTATCCATATTAAACTATTTGTGTGTATTGAAGGAGATAAGAGGGTCGCGGCATCATTTCCGTTTCAGACGGAATTATGAAAAAATACATTAAAAAACATTCATATGCTTTAATGTGTTTTCAAAATGATTATTCAATGACATTCAGTAAAGTTAAGAAAAATATACAAAAGCTACACCATTCTCTTTAACGAAATGTGAAAGGTTCTACCTCTAATCCACCTATTTATTCATTAAATGTAGCCCGCGTAAAACATGTTCGCGTGAAACGGTTTTTAACTTTGTTTTCGCGGTAAACAACAAAATACTTTTCACTGAAAAGTGCGGTGTAATGGAATATAAATGTACTACGCAATATCGCGGCCACGTTGACGGCGAATACCGTCCACAGTCGAGTCGGTGATTTTGTATATGTACTATTATTGTAGCTATTGGATTCGTCGACGGTCGGTCACGGCTTAAATTTCTGCTATCAGAACTCTTGCGTATATCGGAAATAGTTCGGGTGGATGTAGACTAAAAAATGACCAGTATACCAACTGTAGACACCGTTTTCTATCAATAACCTCCCATGATCGAGATGATCGGAACTCTAGGTATAATAATTTCTGGTCGAAAACGACTTCGATATACCATGAAATCATTATTATGCTATTCAGGTTTCGGTGCGGTTTTACTTCAATAATATTATTGCTCTGCAACTCACACACGCATCCGTACGTTATGTAAATTATAATCGTTTATCATATTGCTCTGGTACTTCTATTACGCAGTATCGTATTTAATTGGAACTTTTTTTCTTTTTTTTTTTATCATTAGTTTTTAATCGTATGTTATATTGCATATATAGGTCATCGTTATGCAAACTAATCAATATTGTTCTTTATTTTTATTACAACGTTTAAAGCGGTTATCTATTTTGTTCCAAATTAAATGAACAGCTAATTACAATAATAATAATAACAATATAAATATTGGGGGAAAAAATTCCAAGTTTAAGTTTTAAAACTGCAAATTACGTTATTCTGATGAGAAATAAATTATTTTTTGTATCGTATACTCGACCTGCCGGTGGCATTTTATTAAAAGTGTAGCAATTCTACATTACAATGCGTCTTATATATTACGGCCGATTTACCAATTATTTTTGTAACATAAATTGCACGACATTTAGCAAAAAAAAAAACCGTTTACCAAGAAATGATATAACGCGTATAACGTGTCATATCCACATCGACAATTCTAGGCTTTCGTAAAAGTTATTGAGAGTTACGAAAACAATGTACGAAAACATCCTATCGATTGGAAACAATTTATTAAATACATATCTACGGGCAACAAATGTTATAGAATATTCATTATTTTATTAATATTACGTCTTTCATGATTTGGATATACTTATAGAGTGTTATGAATAAGTCTCGGATTTCGATTTTTTTTCCCAAAGCTTGCTGAGCGATGCTCATACAGTCACAAATCTCATTATACATATATACTCCTGAATGAGAAGACGAAATTCTTTTTTGCATTTTTCGACAATTTTGATTTTGAAGTAATTTTCTTAAAAGAAGGTATGAAATGACACACCTAAAACGGGGATATCCACAATGCTGACGGAATGGAACAAATCGCTATATTTCTTTTGTATCATTAATAAACTCATATCGATTTGCGTATTTTTTTCGACAAGACTACTAGTAGCATCACCAATACAAGCAGCTGAAGCGATAAAATCATTCTCATGAACGCAAAAACAACACTTTTTAAACCATATCCTTAATTCAAAATAAGATGGCGGGTTAGATGGGTTAATTTATAACTTGGGGATGCTAGGGTGTGCACCAATTCTTATTGATGATTATTTAAATAGAAATAGGTACTGTACATTTCAGAACGTTAATAAATTTACCTTTATTTACTCGATGATATTTTATAATATAAATTTATATTTTTTTTTATTTTTCGTAATAAAAACTGATATACCTACTGCGGAATAGAATAGAATTAAATGTTCGGGAAAAATACAACTGCACGCGTGACACGTGGACATTTATGGAAATCAAACAGTGGATCAGTATACGGTATACAGTGCGACAATATTATAATATAAAATATAATGTTAACTCTACGTGAATCGGTGCATTGTTTTAGCAGAAGAATAACGAATGGATGCGGTATACTCGAAAAAAGATTGTTTTCGTCAATTATTTAAATTGGTAAAAAAGTAATGGGCTGTAGCACGCACCCCCACTTGCCAATGGTTACGAACATTTTTTTTGTTATTCCTTCGAATATTTTTCTCAGCGTTTCGAAAAAAAAAAGAGATCAGTATTTTCTATTGACTTGTTTTCGCCGAAAGTATTTTCAACATTGACATTATGTGTTTTTGCCACGGGCACGACCGATGTTTATCTGACCGTTTTCGCGTGAATAAAACATTATGAGGGTTATTAAGTAATCGCATATGTTTACAGTGACCGGCCAAAACATGTCCATGATTCGATATTTTTCTACGAAGCGAAAAAAGTTTTAATCGTGGATCGAACAAAGCATTGCAAAATTGCGTATTTTATTAAAAATAATAAAGAAATCGTGGCGATCCGATACACAGCAATGTAAATTATTTTACCATGTATACAATACCATTACGGTTTCTTGGTAAACCGATTACTACAGATGACGCTTTTCCGTTTAAACGTAAACATTTTGTAAATAAATAACAGAATATTTTCTGGAAGAACGTAATTTTATACTCTTTGAAGACATAATAAAGTGGTGTGCGGCATGCATTGCGTTAAAAATAATAAAAAAAAGGCCTATGAAAATAATGTCTAAAGCAGCATTTCTTAAACTGTGTTCCGCGGAACCCCGGGGTTCCGCGAAGATCACTTCAGGAATCTGCAAAGCTAAAGTATTTTTTTCAAAATTTTCAAGAAAATTACTTTAAAATATCCAACTAAAGATTAGTAGTGGGGAAAAAAAGTTTGCATTTTAGAAAAAAAATATTTTTATATTAAATAATAATGTATAAGGCATATATTATGGTATATCAAAAGTATAGTTGAGGACGCGATAAACTCGTGTGCTTAATTCTGCGCCTCAAATTCTATTACGTTTTTAATAGTATTGTCGATCGATGATGATGTTTAATTATTGTGGTTAACCATTTTTGGTTTTAAATACTCGACTACGCGTATTGCTACGACCCGTGTGAAGAAGAGCTAATACACAGTGTGCTTTTCATACATTTTCGTAAAAACATGTTACATCTGTTTACCTTCTGTTTCTTTTTTCTTTTACGCAAGACTGCGGAATACTCGTATTCTTTTAAAATGAATCGGACAAAACATTTTCCCATAGCGTTCGCTTCGAAGAACATTTCACGATGGGGTTTTATGATATAATATCTACATTTGAAGTCCGTGAAATCGAAATAATCCACAGATCACAAAAGATCTAGGCCATGCGGGCGACAAACGTGATAAACGCAAAACGCACGGCTCGAAGAGTGCAGTGACGTATCTGAAGCACAATAAAGGTGGGGGCGATTTAAAAAATGAAATGGACATAAATATAATGTTAATATTTTAGTACTTATACAATTTACATACTTAACTTTTGAGATGTAATTGTATTTCATTCTCAAAAGACATGAAAATTTTGAATAAAATTACAAGCAATAGACATTTTTCATTGTTAATAAATAATCTATGAAACCGTAGAAAACACCTCTGCTAAAGCTCAAGGATGAGGGAGGCGATCCATCGCCACTACAGAAAACGTGTTTCTAATTTCAAACTATATTAGATTCGATTCGAGCAGTTGAAACGTTATTATCCTATTAATATCCGGACGCGAAAATGATTACAATATGATATAATAATATTCGGCTAATGCGATTCAGTTCGTACTTGTACCCGGTGGCGGATGATTTGGAACGGCTGCTGCGGGCGTACAGGATATTAATAAAGGTATACTCGTGCTACTGTCACTCGTCGTCAATACCAGAATCACCGCAGTTAATGAATTTATTCATACCGAATCGTCGGAACAATCCGCAGTAAACGAAGTAATTAATGTTTGATTTAAAGCGTGAATTAGAGATACGCGAGTATATGCTACTTAGAACGTTGCTCGGTGTACATATACGCGTTTTGTAATACATGTAGTTTTCAAACCAAAACAAATTGTTCAAAATACAAAAATATTATTGCAAACCTAATAATATACAGATTTACCTAATGCAAAATTAAAAATGTCATGTCAGTGTGGAAAAAAAACATAACTATTTTCTTATTGTAATAATCGTTAAATTATATGTTTAAGGCCGCAGTTACAGGCCGCAGTCTTCTATACGCGTGTCTTAACTCTATTACATTACTATATTATATCCTTATTCTACCATTCCATATTAACGTCCTTCGCGTGAATTGCGTCACACATTTAATCTTTCCCTTCCTCCTACATGATTTTCAGTTGTCGTTTTCACTAAGTTTTCTTGCTTCGATTATTGCCTTATAATCTTTTCGAGATATAATATAGGAACTTTGCCAATAATACTGCCACTACGTTTGTTTATCTCTCTAGCACTCAGTTTCGTCAGTAACTCTCTCGATCCATGAACAAGTCTAGAGCATAAACTGCGAATGCCTTCAGTTCTCATTTCTGTACGGTGTAATTGTCTAGGATTCGCAGCACTGTTTAGTGCTTTACTTGATCCGACGACCTTCCGGGAAAACAGATTTACACCGTTTGTAGATGATCTCTGTACCACGAAACGCCTTTTATGTGCTTATGTCCAATCCTAATGGTCAAATCAATTTCGCTAAGACCATTCTCCGCGAAGTTGCTTTCAAGATGTATACTGCGAAGTGTTGTTATTCAATAATTTTGTCCCCAGTAAAGTTATGCTAAGATGAAGATAACAAAACGACTCGCTCCACAACCTCAGTAAACACTGATGAACAACAAGTACATGTAGTTATGACTAGGGCTAGGATTGAGACCAATTGAAAAACATAAAAAAATGCCAAAGAAGCAAAAATCACCTACAAAAATCATCGTTTTAAATGATCGAAAAACAATTATTCAAAAAATTTCTATATGATTTATTGTAAAAAATTACAAAGTTATTATGAAAAATATTTTAAAATTTGACGTAAGAATTCGATTTAAACACTACTGATTGTTGATTATGCATTAATGTCTAACGTGAAATGGTTTAAGATGAACACTATAAAATGAAAACAATTTTCATAATTTGATTATTATTTGTATCTTTACAACGGTATCATCGAAAACACCAAATTATATAATGTAAATGCATATAAGTATTAGTCAAACTTCTTAAAAGTGTAAAAATAGCTCGTAAAGTTAAAAAAAACCAAAAAAGTCCGAAAAAATGCAAAATAATACACGTCATATGAATGAATTTGTTGATGATCAAATGACATTTTGTACTTGAAAATCAATATTATCCTACAAATCATTAAAAAAATATGCCTTTTACTAGCCCTATAGTAGAGATTGATAAAGATCGCAAAATAATCGAAACACAGTGTAGGCCGTTGTCTGTAAATGTTGTGTGATCTTCCATCACTAACGACGGTCATTTTTCCCAAACCAATAATACGCAATACAACCTGCAGACACACTCCCCCGGGTACACCCTTCACCGAGGCCGTACCAATGCACCTTTTATCGCGCGGTGTGGTGCTTTGCGAGTAGATTTACCGCATAGACTGGCGATAACCATAGAGATCATCACGGTGATCTGCAGAGTTATCGGTGGTCATTTCAGTTTGGACTATGGAGGAGAATACCTCCACGTGCGGTGGAAGTTAGTCTATACATCTACACCATGCCGACGGAGAGACAACAACTCGATCGTGGGCACGTGCGACGTGTGAGAAATAGTTATCGTATTGAAAGCACCGGTAAGACCACAAAGATAAAACAACAGGTTTTTTATTATGCAGCGGCGTATAGCGTAAAACTTGATGGACGAAATTTTAACATAAATATTAATTATATCAGGTAGTAATAAAAAAAAAAACTCAACCAACTGTTAAAACATCAGTTAACGTTTTCCAGCAAAATAAACATGTAAGATTTGAATAATGACAAAACAATTTTTAATTTCAATTGAAGCAGTCATTTTAGGTCAAGCCTTACGTATTACAATTCAATTTTTTGCGAATTTTTAATAACAAACACTGTTGCTTACACATTTTCCTGATTTTTTTAAACCGAAAAGCTTATGACTCATAAGTTATAACATTTTTTTTAAATAAAGTTAAATCTTTTTTCATTAAAAAACATGAACTATGAAGGAGGAACATTGTAAACAATTATCAAAACTTTTAGCCTGACCAAAATAATTTTATCGACATTTTACGAAAAAAATAAACCTAAAAAAACATTTAAAATGTACATATCTATGAATAGCATATAAAAGTCAAAAAGTATTGAAAATATACATCTCTAAAAAACAATGATATTAGTGAAAATTCATTAATTCAGTAAAAATGTATTATTATCATTAGGTATATACCCATATTTATACCGTAGAGACAATTTCAATAAAACCGGTATAATGTGAATTTTGCTGTTTTTTGTAAATATTCGTCAGTTTTTTTTCAATTATATGGAATCAGTTGAGAAATTCAAAAAATATACTACCTTTTAGAACGATAAACTGTAATTTTACAGCCGCTATCTTGGAATATCGGTGCCGCAACAATGCGTAAATACCGCGCATAACATAACATTATTACCTACGATCGGGCGATAAGCGACAAGCGAGCTATAATACTTAATTTTTAGGTAAAATGATAAACGACGTCGATGAACGTTTACTTTTTTCGTATTGCAAATCAAATTGTTTTCAACAAAAATGATAAAAATAAGAATGTTAAGTGTTTTAATTTTAATTTTATTATAATGAATAATGATAAAGGTATTCTGTGCCCCCCCCCTCCTCCAACTACTACATATCTCAGGGGCGTCGGTGGTGGCCCTGGCCTAGATATACCCCTGATAATAAGAGTAAGTAAAACGGTCAAGTAACCCGTAAGCAGAACGAATATAGAGTTTGCGAAAGCGTTCGAAATTATATTACGAATAACGGGCGGCGGAAAAATGTCACCTCCGGCGGAGACCCATGGTTGCGGACCATATTTCCCGGGGATGAGACGAACGGCCGATTTTATTTTCTTAATTATTTACAAACAAATCTGTAGCATATATACCTGCAGTAATGGCCAATCTTTTTTAAGTGAAGTTCAAAATGTTTTTCCTAAGATGGTGGACTGGAACAGACTGGCGAGTCTAAATTATTAACAGTGACGAGCAATGTTTAAAAAGGAAAACGCGAAAAAATGCCAAAAATCGATTTTCAAGTCGTACCATGTGGTCAACTGATAGATCGCGATCGACCGTTTGGCCACCCATGATGTACACTGCTGTAGCAGACGGTAAAAAAAAATTATCTCTACCGCAGACGACGACTTCCTTGAATTCATAGAACCGCGTTGTTGTTGTTCGTATTCATAAATACATCCGAGTAAAACGTTTTACTTATTTTCTCGTGCAAACGTACAATATTTATGTTTAATCGTCCATAATGTTATCATAATATTATCTGTGTTTTCGCGTTACTGACACGACGACGACGGTCGTTTACAAAGAAATCGAAAGTTATGCAAATTATCTTTGGTCGCAGTGAATTACACTTGTAGTATAATGATCGAACGGAACTGTAAAAAATAAATGCGTTTCGCAGTGAAGTTCCGAGATACTACATACATCTACTCTTTATCGACTATATCGAAAGCACAATCTCGGATTTATTAAGAAACCGTGACGTCGTACAAAACAAAATCAACTATACCAGAAGACTTACATATTATACAGGGTAATTTCCTAACCCAAGAATAATGCGTAGTCTTCGCAGTGTATTTATTTGTAATGAAACATACATTATTATTTTCGTACAATTTGAATTCAATTTTACGTGGTATTTTTGCAACACTCCACTTAACTCTGTCTTATACGGACCCTTGATAGTTTATAGACAACCCTGTCTCGGATGATGATTTGTTTTAATCCCATTATAAAATTTTATCGAGAATTCATACCTACCAACTACATTGTACTGAAAGAGCCGAAAACCGGTCTGAAACGGAATATTTATCGCGAAGACATGGGGACTGTTTAAAAAACTAATGCCTTAAAAAATTTTTGTAACGAAAACTTTTGTTGAATATTATTTGTTTGCAAAAAAAAAAACGTTGTGCTTTAACGATTTTAATAGAAAACATTATTTTTTATTGTTTGTTTAAACCCATACGTTTTACAAGAAATTATTATAGGGCATGCGGTTGACGCGGACACGTTTAGGGTATCGTGAAAACGCGAATCGGTCCAAATAGCACGCGGTTTTGAGGCCAAAACGTGTAAGATATTATCGTATCGCGCCAAGCACCCGTCACTGGGTGAATATTTTAACTTTACTACGGAGCCGAATGTGTCACGCGATTACCTACTAATAATACCAATGGTGGTAGATGATAGGTATGATATATTATAAATTGTTATAGATAGGTGACATGCATTTTTTAATCGATTAAAGTATAGTAAAGTTTGTTTTATGTACGTACACTTTTCTGCACAACTGTTTGAATTAAATTTCTATTGGTTCTGGCCCAATGAAAGGCTGCGACGGGGTAGTTGTTGTACAGCACCAAATCATACATTGTGAACGTGTAATATGTTACAAGTGCATTATGCTAATAAATTACAATCAAGGGTCCCGTCTGTCAAAATTTTAGAGGATTACGCTTTTGTGAGCAAAAACAATGTAAAAAGTAGAACAACCGCGCTTTAATGCGTATTACAAGGATGTACAACAAATTATTAATATTACAACGTCATAAATCATTTTATTAGAAAAGATGCGGTTAACATAAGGAACTAGTAATTCGAAAAATGCCTCTGCTGGTCTTAAGTTCAGAATGATCATAATCATTATATAATAATATTATAATAATAAATCGTAAACACCGGCATAAATAGTACTCATGAGATCGCCGAGCTGCGTCGTATAATATAACATATAAATAATAAAATAACTCATGATTTTATTTTGAATATACGTACTTCATAACTTTGATTATTAATAAGTTTTTAGTTTGGTATAAGTATATTAAGTCCGTAATTCAAACAATTATAATTAATAATTCAGCAATTCAAACATTTATTTGAATCTAGGATTCACATAACATTTTGATTAGTATTTATTATTCACAGTGACGACTGAAGGTATGTGCGAAGAATCTGCAGACCACACCGGACCATGCGTTTTACTGAGTCCCGCAACGGTCTTCGTTTGCTAGCTTAGTCTAATATGACATTATTCAAAACATAGACCTTATTATAAATTGGCTGTTTGTCTGTATACCTTCCGTTGTTTCATACAAACGAAGAACTCAAAAATAAACGGCAAATAAATGTTATATTTGTTCGAGAGGAGTGCGCATTTGGAGAAAGTATATCAACTATTATTATATGGACTTCTTTGTTACCAGGTCTAGTATTTTAGCCATAATTTCAGAAGAAAATATTGGAGCTCTTAGAATAATGTGCCGAAAAATGAACATATAAAGAATATTTTAATTTAGTTTTTAATTTCGGTCTTAACGAACACCTCAGGTCAAACTTTAATGAGATATTGCGTAAAACAAAAGTACTTATTACTTTGCCATCTTAAGAGTGTATTAGGAAAACTTAGGACACTGAAAGTTTTAAAAGTCGCGCTCGCATAAACAAAGAATAAAATATTTATACTGTAATAAATCCTCTCTCATTGTACACAACTTATCGTTGTTATTTAGACCGTGATTCTAATCTTATATTTCAGGTATTTTTTCGGCATTGACCCTAACATATAGAAGCAATAAACTATACCATTACTAGGATATGTTAATATGTTATTAAAAATGGCGCATTCTTATAAGGTTGTGATTACGATGCATATGATCACTTGATTAATAATTTCGATTTGCTAATTAATAATTTGGTCGGTTTTCTTATTCACAAGTATTGAAGTTCCGTCTTTGTCTTAAGCAAGGCCCGTGGATTTTATGAGCTACAGTTTAATAATCTAAAAATACAAAGATAAAAAATAAATACAATTTGATTTCTACAGCAAAAAAACAATGGTTTTGTCCGTCAGTTTTTCAATTAAGTTTAGTCTTACAGGTTCAGATACATACATACTAGAACTAAATAAAAACAATAACATACACATAAAATAATGCAAAAAGGAGTTGAGGTACACCTCAAGTAAAGTATACGGGGGTACGCGATTCGTTTGTTATCGTCTGATCAACGGGTCGTGATGAGAGGATACGACATTTCTCGTCAGCTACTAATTATTACAAATTAATAAAACACTGAAATCCCATATATTGCATATCGAACGGAAAAAATAAGTTTATAATAATAATAGTATTAATTAAATAATTTTGTATAAAATATAATTGAAATTCAAACGTCAAAACACGCTTTGACATAATGAAAATAAAATAATTGTGAGGATTTAAATCGCAAATAATTAGAATAGAAATATTTTGGACGATTTCACGTGAATAAATGATAATTTAGTTTTATCAATGCATTATACATTGATACATTTTTTAAATTTTTCTTATGGACATTTTTAACCGCTTGGAGTTGACTAAAAGATCGCAATACGGTGTCTGAAACAATGTTAGCGTACGAATGAATAGCCGCGGTTAGTCGCCCGTTAGCAACCTATAGTTATAAGTCCTTACTCCTTGGCATCATCATTTGGCGGCGTTCGATTATTAATCGGTCGTTTCGGAAGTCCAATACTCTAATGAACCGTTCAATGACCGTGATGGCTTGTTTGCTGGTGAACGAGGGTTCGCGAACGTTTTTGAGTCACAACATACATATTACACGATGACCGGGGGTAACGGCACTGAGCACGCGACCACCGTCGGTCGACTGAGGTGGTTTAACCCTAAACGGCAAAAGACCCCACGTGGGCAGCAGGCTGCAGTGATATATCATGTAATACTATTACTAATCAGACTGGGATTTTGATGTACTGTAATTACCTAGGGTTACGTGAAATCGCCCTAAAAAGTGACGAATTCAAGTGCGTTATAGGTTGAAAATGAAGAAAAACTAGAAATCAAATAAAATCTATAGCTATACGAGTATAATATTCTATATATATATATATATATATATATATATTATATAATCTGGAGAGCACAATCTTGCGGAAACAGTTAAATGTAAAGGCATTTTCTTACTCATTTTTTACCTTGACTAATATAGTACCTCTGCCTGATAATAGTTGAATATAGTTATACTATCAGCAGTAACAGTTGCTTATTAATAAATCAATTAAATTGATTTTGTCCTTTTTTTATTCTTATTCCAAATAAATGCGTTATATATAAATTACAACAAAAGTAGAAAATTGCTCCACGCGAAGAAAAAAATTAATATATATAAATAATGCGCAGGTATTATCTGAAACTAGTGTTACACTTTCAGAGCCAAAATAAAACATTGAAAAATAAATTAATACAATAAAAAAAAGAAAATGGTTACACATTATAACTATTATTATTTGGCGAGGGTATCGTGTATAAATGCACACCCCGGGATCGTATAGTTAACACGGTTGTTCACACGGGTACTCCACTGAACTGAGTGTATTTAACGTGCGTATTTTGTGTATTCACTCCGACCGAAAAAGTGTGCCACCGCCCAAATACGCCAATTTCAATCTGTTTGTATAATATTGTGTAATATTCTATGATTTATATTCATTGTAATCATAATGATTAACACGGATCAATATAAACTCCACGTGCGCTTATTCTATGAGATAACGACTCAAAATTGCAGTCCACTGGGTTGGGAATATATGGTTCTTACGGTGCTAATGCGCGTTCCTTGCATTCAGTTCACTGGGGTAGATACTTTAACGTCTACGAACTTTATGCGTTTGGGCTGTTTATGTAACCAAGAGTATTTAAAAACAAATTGGGAAGAGTATTATATAACAGATGAAGTTTCACTTTTAGAACACATAAAGTGCATTGAGTTTGAATTTCCAAGGCAAAAAAATTTAAAAAATAATAAAAATTAATTTTGTATACTTTATTTTTAATTTTTCGATATCTAATAATTTTAATAATACTTTTAAAAATGAAGGAAATTGGGTTAATAAAATAAACATAAATTACAGGCTATTAAAAAGTTAAAAGGTTGCCAAACACATTTCAATATTTTTGGCCTAAACGCATCGTAACTTTAAATTTTTACAAATTCACCCAAACGCATACCAGCTACGTCAACGACCGCGGTTAAACCATAAATAAATCAAGGGTAAGAAGGGGGGGAATTAAAATTGATGCAAAACCAAATAATTTATTCTTATGTAATGGAAATATCAAAATAATGCAAATACACAAGTAAAATTTAATATAATTAACTCAAGAAAGGGGGGAGGGTATATTTACCTATGTACCTTATGTACCCTTACCCTTGGAATCTTCACTACTATAATATGATACCATATGTACCAGAAGTGGTCAACAATCTATATATTATACCTACGAAACGCGTGCCAAGGATGACACGTCGGCTAGATTTCAATGGCATTATATACGAAAAAAGGAGATAAGATAAACCTTAAATTAGGACTATTGCTAAGCGATATTTACCTCTTTATGAATATCTTGGCACGTGAAACATAATTTGTTAAAATTTCAACCAAAACATTATGTAGCACGTTAGTACGTTACTATAGAAAAATGTTTGTGGTCCCTGCCATATTTATACTGTTATAATATCGCATACATATTAAACTATATTTTATCATTATTATTCATCAGACTCAAAGCGGTGATTTCACTGTTTTTATTAACATTATTCGGTTTTACGGTGTTGCCGAAACGTAACATAATGTTACGACAAAATAATGCAACCTCTACGTCATTATTATTTGAACACCGCAAACTGATGATTTATTTTATTTTATTAAAGTTTTAAACGTTTGTAAATATCCACTGACGGATATCACATAATATTGTTATTGGACTCAAACTGTATAATATTGGCTATAACGGTTTATTCAAAATAATTGGGAGACTATTTCAACTTGGTAAATATCCTAAAGTTGCCTCTTTTATAAAAATAGCATAATTGTTTTTTTTTATTATTATTATTATTATTAACTGTAACCTGTAACTTATTAACCGGGCAAACTCCGCAGTTTGATTAAAAAATACCAGTAAAAAAAATTAATTTTTTACCACTATAGTCCCTATAAAGAATGTGCATTATAAATTTCAATAAAGCTTTGTAAAAACATTGAGCAATAAACTAAAAAAATAATAAAATAAATTAATAATTAAATTTTTTTTTTAAAAAATACAACTTTAAATCATCGAAAATGGGGTCCATAATTATTTTTAACGAAACGTGTGCAAATGAAAACTTCGATCGTTAAATATCTGATAGTTATTATAAATATAACATATTTTACATAGTAAAAATAAATAAAGACGAAAATGTAATACATTGATCATATTGGCGCTAAAACCGAATGAACAAAATGTGTGAAAATAAAACACAGTACTCAACTCGTGTGCGAAATGAGTCATGGCAACAAATATCAACACAAAGTCTTTATTACAAAGAAATTTTAACAAATCGATCATTCCAATAGCATCAGATACATCTACCCAAAATTGTTTTATGATAAAAATTTATCGAAATTATGCTTCAATACATATACTATACCTATATTATTATGGAAAATGGACGCCATTTATAAGACCCACTTTGGGATCAACACAGTAACCAAATGAATCTTATCCATAGGCAAAATAAGAAAAAAAAAGGAAAAAACCATTTAAAATTAATAATTGATTTTACTTTGCTGTTTTAATTTTGAAAATTTTACTGATTTTTATGTTAAATAAATGTGTAATTTTTGTTTGTTTTATATTACTTTTGACTATTTCGCCAACATACTACTCGTACTTAAATTGCGTATTAAAATTACGATTACAATAACAATGATTGAGGTAAATGTGAAATGCAATAAAGCTTATTGTACTTCGATAAGGTATGAATTGGTCTACAACAAAAATAACTTTTTAAAGCAAATATATTTCGAAATGTTATCAAACATATTTACTTTTTCTACGATTTCAACGAAACTAGAATGGTCCTAGAACAGAAAGTGGGTCTTTTAACCGAAGTAGTGGGTCTTATGACCGGCTTATCTTTTATTTTATTTGGTACGTCCCGACTGTTCCGGGCGATTTTCAGTCTTATAAAGTTATAACCGACTGAACTTTTTACCCGTGATTCCATTATAAGCGGTGTGGTCCACTGTATAATTATTAGACGATGCATCCACGTATGTACATATTTTCAATAAGACTTTTTTCAAACCGCCGATACGAATTTCAGATCAAATTATCACGCGTTAGTGCGAAAATCCATCATTAAAGAAATAGACGACTTCTTAATAGTACTTGCGCAGTTGTAAAATTTGTAAAATTCGCTCCTTCAGAGGCGGCGGTGGTTGGACAGTTATTGTATGTCGTTTAAGACTTCAGGACGGACTGTATAAGAGCTAATATAGGGCGTATTTCGACGGAGAATACTCCTTTGTATTGCGACGAAAAACGGTCTAAAAGTACTATTACGAAGTTTAATCCGCTGAAGTACTCACTCACGTACAGGATCCGTGTAACGTGTGTACAATAAATCTCGTGTGGACCGTGTGGTATGTGCGAAAAAAGTCCCGGCGTGATTTACAAAGGAAATATAATGACGTTATGTGAAACGGATAAAATTACCCGAAACGTCGTTACGATATCTAGGGATACAGACAAGAGTTTTTTTTAGTATTTCAAACATCTGAAACGGCCAGTGGGTCGAGAACGCTAGGCGTGCATACACTATAAATTGAAATTCTAACGGTCAACGAACAACCGCGATAACTGCAGTAATCGTATAATTATGATAATAATTCTTGAACAAGCGATGTATCAAAGTTTCAACAAAAACTTCTTAATGTTTTTTTGAGAAACGATATGACCTTCCATTCCAGAGATACTGTTAAACTTTCCGTTTCTCGGTCTTTATATGATAACATTTTTACTCGCTGTTGTTCTTTTTCGCAATACATATAATATATACTGAGTGTCCCACCGGGTATAAGGTATATACCGGGTATATATAGGGTATATACCTGGTATATCCCGTCTTTAGGGTGATATCTCCTGTTTTAATAAAAATATAATCAAATTCGGTTTTTACTGAGCATCTTTGGGTAACGGAAATGTTGCTAACAATAATTTGGTAAATATAAGTATGTTATTAGAAAAGTTAAATATTAAATTTGAATTTTATAATTTTTGTGAAATTCGAAGAAAGCCATTATATAAAGCTTCTTTTTCTTAAAATGTCAACGGTTCAAGTTAATTATTATCACCTCGTAATTCTTCTCATAAGGTTTGCTGATAACGTTATTATAATTTAAAATTGTGTAAATAGTGCACTTTTTTCTTGTGAATTAGAAAAATTATAAAAATCAAGAAATTCATGATAAAATTGAAAGTTGAACCTTAAACATTTTCAGAAAAATAAGGACTATAAAATTTCCATCTTTGAAATTTATAAAAGTTATAAAATAAAAAGTCAATTTTTTAACTTTTTTAATAATACACTTTTACTTACTAAACCATTGTCAACAAAATTGCCTTTGCCCAGGGATACTCTTTAGAAAACAGAATTTTACTACCTGTATTAATACGGGGAACCCTACATATATATAAATTATTATGTCAACCAAAAACATAAAATCTAGCATGTAATGACACGTTTGAATTGAATGAAATAATGGTCGAAAATGTAATAAGAAACAAAATTAAATTAAACGTCAAGTCATGCCTGCTAACGTTATCGCGGTGCTTTAGATGGGAGGGAGTGGATGAACCATTTTAATGCATTTTTTCACCGAGTTAAAGATGATGAGTTTAAAGGGACGTTCACTCAAAACGAGGACAGGATATGTTAAGTGTTTTGGAACTACTACAGATTAACATACTGTAGATGGCTTGTCGGTTTATTTTGATTAATTCAATACTTCGAATTTATGATTTAACGAAGTTTATTATAGCTTTAAAGTTTAGAAACAAATATTTTGGTAAGACCGTTGATTATTAATTTTGAAATCATTTAGTATTTTTATAACCAACGGTAAAACCGTTATAGAATGCGGATTTGAATGCTCTAAAAAACAAGAAAATTGCTTTAATAAAAACGATTAAATGCACCAATAAAAAAAGGTTTTTATTATTTCAATTACCAATGATTAGTTCTTCTTCCGTTATTTTCTTTTTACCCAGAAAATTATTTCCGAAAAATAAATATAAAAATTTAGATTAATATACGTTCGTTACATTTTTCCTTTGCGTTTTAAATTATCTCATAGTAGAATATAGTTTCGTTCATCTCTAAGATTTTTGGATAGGGCAAAAATAATTCCACTAAGAAATTTAGCACATTCTCGTCATAATTTAATTTTGGCTAAATATAATATAACTGTTCATATATAAAGCTAACAATCGTTAATAGTTTATAGCTCTAAACGCTCTAAATCAACGTTTAAATTATTAAAATAATTCAATTAAGGAACGAATCGTAAATAATGGCTACCATCAGCTTAGTACTTAGATGATCCATGATCAACATCGCGATATAAGTCACTATAGGTTGACATCATTATAATAATTATAATAATAATAATTATTATTATATTATTGTGTTGTGATCAAATTTTCATTAAACGACAGTGCAACAATTAATTACTATACTGAAAACGGAATTTCTAAACATAATATGTGCCTGTTGTTATTCAGCATCATGCAGAACAATTTATGAAGCCTATTTGAACTGAATCGTAGTTATATACACAGTAGAATTAATAATAAAAATTGTTCGGTACGAATTATAAAATTAAGAGATTTATCATTATCATATTCTCATCAGCAAAATAAACAATAATAATAATAACAACAAATGATTTTTCAAAAATTTTCCGTGTGGTACATAGATAACATAACTTACAGTATATTAATGAAATAACATTAAATTAAGAAAAAAAATATATTGTACTAGACACTAGAGGGTCTAACAGAAGGTTAACAATAAGTTATGATAACAAAAATAATACTATTATAATATTTTCTAAGATTATATAATCATAGTATCTTTTAAATCTATGAGTGTTTGAATACAGTTTAATTTTTTTTTAGATCATAATTTATAAATATATCAGTTTTGAGAATTCTTCTACGTACAAATTAATTACTACAAGAATAGAATTTTTTGCTTCAAAATGTTTACTAAATTTAGGAATTGTTTTATAATTTCTCCGTGCCTATAGTACAGTATTCATCACACGTTTCGTATCAATTTTAGTGTTCGTAGTAATACACACTATAAAAAACACTTTAAATAAATTGTGTTTTCCTTCGTTTCCTACAACCTTTTTTTCATCCCCCATAATTTCCATAAGTAAATGTAAGTAATTGTATAACTCACTGACAAAAAGAGAACAAAAAACTGAAACTATTTCAGAGTAAAACTAATAACTAAATATTTATTAAGTTTTTACATCAATCATATTGTATTTTTATGTAAAAAAATAAAAATCAATTCCAACGCATAGAACACGGTAATTGCTGCTAAAAGGCATGATTATCTATTCCACCTCACAATGACCTATAGTGATTCAGAATTATAAAGCAAAGTCAAAGAAAAAAAATAATTGGTTTTATCCTTAAGCGGATATTACGAGATTTTTGCCTTTCGGAAAAAAGTTTTTGAAATTTTCTTTTTTCAGTTTGTACATCGAATCCAGTGTATTGCCATATTATAATTTCCATGTTTCGTTTCAAGATGAAAATATATTTTAAATTACAGTGATTATGAATAAGCCTACGGTACAGAACCTATAATTAATCACTATTGTTTCAAATTCCATACGAAACTTCTATAATCTACCGTAATCCTTGCTGATTGTAGACACTCAGCAAATAAGTTCTATTCAAATATCGGATGTCGTGAATTATCAGTTCTTCAAGGTTCCCTGTCGCGATAATACACATTATTTTATCCCATTCCAAAATCGCCTTTCTTACTTTCTTTTTTTCGATTGATTTCCATGACTCCCCCATTAGTCGTTTCGCGTGCATTGAAAATACCTACTCTTACTCTTTCTGTGTATAATAACAACCAACCAAATTTCCGTATTACAATTTGTCGACATAAATATTCAACAAAAACTTTTTTGTTGTCATTTTGGGTTCGTCCTGTAACAATATTAAGTAGAATAAAATGAAAAAATATTTTCACCAAAATTAATTTAATTATTATTAAAGTTTACTAATGGAATCTATACACTATATCTATTGACTTCATTATTTAACAAATAATATTTTATTTATCATCCATTTAGTAAAAAAAAAAAATATATAATTTTGTGCAATGTTTGGGGGAAAGGCTATAAAGAGGCTATGGAAAAATTATTCTCAATGTAAATTGAAAGTTTCAAAATATCAATGGTAGTAGGTTCGTTAATTTCTGAAACTGAAGAATGCTGACTTTAAACAATAAACGACAATTTAACTTGTCTTACACTACTTTTCTTCAACATTAGTCAAGCTTCCAGTGTTCCAATACAATAATTCACCTATTGTTTACTGTTTAAGGTTATAGGACTATTAATCTTTTTCCAAACAAAATAATATTTTATTTATATTGAAACTATAATATTATGTAGTTCAGAGGATAGTAGTTAAATGCCCGAGTTATACAATATATATAATATTTATTATATATACAAGGTGTGCTATTAAGATACCTCCTAAACAATTGAAATAATCAAATTCAGTTTTTTATAAGACTCATTGCAGGGATAAGGCCCCCAAATATACATACTTTATATTTTTACGTTTTGGTAAAAAATAGTTAATTATAACTCTTAGTTTATTATTTTTGACAAATTTGTAGGTGGCCAGTTTAAAGAGTTTATGGTCACGTTTCAACTTTTATTGTCATTATAACCTCATTATTTCCAACACTTTTTTTTTATTTTACAGTAAATTAGTGCATTATTTAATACGATAGTAGTGTTTAAATCATCATAAAATGACATAAGGTTACATACAGGTTTAAAAATCTCAGAAGAATAATCTTAATATGATTCTTAATAAAGCTCTAAGTCTATATAAGTACAACTAAGCCGTTTATAACTATTAACTTTAAGAGGGCTTTTTTTTACCAACATGGTTTTATGAAGAACAGTTTGCAGTTATATATTATGTATAATGATCATTTAATACCTAGATCAAGCTAGACAGGCTGTGATTTACGAATTGTAATGAATTATTAAATATTTACGAGTAAAACTACCGATTAAAACGTTATGCACGTTGAGCATTTTCCATTGTTAATTGTTTATCAACTCTAATATTTCTCATAAAAACTATTATAACATCTCATGTTGAGTCTTAACTTTTATTACTACGCTATACCATATTTAATTATCAATTTATTGTATTTTTTAATGGTTAAAAACCTAACACGTACTTTATTATTATTTGATATTACGTATTAATCTGTTATATAAATGCCGGGTCTGGTGGCTTTGACCTAGTCAACTAAAAAAAAATCATTAAAAAAAAATGCTCTCAACGTTCTCAACATATACATAAATAAGTAAAATAACCTATCAACTACACATTTATTTTTATTTTTGCTCGTTGTATTAATATAAGAAAATAATAAAATTATAAGACTTTAATACTTTATTTACTCGTATATAGTTGATTGATTACCTACAATAAAAAATGTAACGTTGCAGCTCACCGTATATATACAAAAATTAGTAATTTAAATACATGTGTAATATGATTATTATCTAACCAATTCAATTGATCAGAGCAAATGTTGCTTTAGAAAGTACTGAATGGAAAGATAAAAATATTTCAGTGCGAATTTTATAACAAACATAATATATACACATATGAATCTATTTATATATCATATTATTAACATATATTTTTTACATTTATATTTTACATATCATTTCATTATCCTGTTCGAGTATCATGTTTTCTTTACATTTTGATAACTATGCATGTATTACAAAAATGTTTATAGGAAAAGACAGTAGCTGAGAAGTAAAAAAAAGTAGAATGAACAGGCTATGTGCATATAGTAAACACATGAAAATAATGTGAATTAATTCAAAAAGATAAAATACCACAGAGTAGCCTTGATACGACACGTAGACATGCACGGTATTGAAACAAAATAATGTGTCGTTAATACTATACGTGATCATGCAAAAGATCGAAAAATATTGAAATAAATATGTATTTGGAGGATTTGTATAGTTTAGACTGTTAAGAGAAATTCAAAGCATAAATTAACAAAAATAACGATCAAAGACGTATCTCGTCTGATCCCAAGTTCTCCTAACTTTTGATAATAATTGAAATTGACACCCGTAATGATAATTTAATTTAAATACAAATGTATTCACTAAACCCTCCTCGGATAATATAGATAAATATTATATGATAACACTTCTATTATACATTCAATATGTTGATAGCTATCTCAATGTAGTTATATTCAAAAAAAAATATGAAAATCTAAGTGTATAAACTTAAGAAACAATTTATAAAATACATATATATTGTAATATATTGTTTGATAATGAGATACCAGGCTATATAGTAAAAGTTTTCAGCGGTGAATGTTATCTAACCATAATCTTTTGCGTCCTTGCACTTATAATTTTAAGCGTTCAACCGTAGCAAAACGTTAAAACGTTAAATCTTATCGATATACATATTATATCAGTAATTTCATAGTCTATGTCTTTTTGTGAACGTAATGTATTTTTATGGAAAAATGATTTAATTCGACCAATAGTTTCTACATTACACGTCCATAATTTCGGTTGGAAAAATCCGTTTTATAGATCGAGCTGATAAAAGACGTGTACCGGGAAAAATCGATAATACCGACAGCTATCTTTGGACTAGGTGTTTGCCACTTGGTAACCTCGAACGCGTAGTTTCACCTTCACTATATCGTTGTTTATGCGCGTACTTTTTTAATATCTCGATTCGAGTTGAGCATTTGGTGTGCTATTTTCATAATTATATAACATACAGTACATTATAGTTTATCAAAATGTTTAATATATTTTACCGATTTACTTTAACGTAAACGTACATCGACGTTTATCATATTCTCATCGTTATACATGTCGGTACATACCTACATGTTTCAAGTCGAGAGTAATATCATATTATCATTTTCCACGAGTGAATTGACTCAAACGTCGTTAATTGAATACATAAGAATCAAATTTGTTGTTTTACTTATATGAGAAAGAATATACAGTTAATATTATACTCACTGTTATTTTCACACATTACATATTAGGTTAACATATTGAAGTTATTACTCTCGTTTAGAAAAATGTCATATGTATGAGTACGATGTACTTAAGTTGTTTTCGAAACATTTGGCACGCAGAAAAAATTATAATCATTCAAAAAACATTACAATTCTGTGCTGAAACCTGTGTGTCTGTACCGCGTGTACTAATTGGTCACAAATTTTCTGTAAATTAATTCTGTCCGACGAGATTAATTTGGTCGTAAATTTTAACTCGTGAGTATTCGAATTCAAACCGCAGCCCAACGATACATTAATCCGAGATGCAGTCCAAGCATTCGACTCTTGCATATTAATTATGACTTGTAGTATATATTATGGTGCTTTGTCTCGTGTCGTTTGGCTCCGGGTCGCGTTTTTAGAGACAAAGTGCCGACTACCGCTCTCGCGGGAACGGCAGTGTATAATATATGATACGACGCCACGACGGAAATCGTCCGAAAACAAACTCGGAAAATATACTATAATTCTATTATTTCCTGAAGCATGAGCAGTATCTCTGGGCGAAACGAAATTAATTTATCGCCATCATATCGGTGTATATTTCGGTAAATCTACTGGAAAAAATATTTAGATTTATTAATTTCTTTTTTTTTTAAAAAAAAAAACTGAAATTTCTAATTCCCGGTGGTCGTTACTTGTGTGTTAATGGGTTCGAGTGTAGTAAAAGTTTATATGAGCTGTATATTCGTTTAACTTAGTCAATACAATTACGGAATATTATGATAACAATAACATTTCAGTGGTAAAAAAAGTACTCTTAAATTTATAAAACTTACATCGGCCCGGTAAATATATCGAAATTTTAAAACTGACTGGCGTAAACTGTCAAGTTGACTGGGTCTAAACAGTTTCCGAGAAATCGTGTTTATTATTATTTTATTTGTACTAATCGCCTTACGAGTACCTTTGAGGAAAACTTATTGTTTTATGCTTAGACCAATATCAACAAACTTTATTGACCACTTACCGGCAGTAGAAAAAATCACATTGAGTTAATGTCAAAGTAATAATTAAAAGTTTTATACTAGGCTGTTCAGGTGACTTGGGGCGAGTATGGGGCGTATGCCCCGTGTTACATATATATCAACATCACCCACGAAGAAGAACGTATATAACTCAATTTTTTAATTTTTCTGTCTAGAAAAAACATACGCGGGTCCCACAACACTGCGTCTTCATCGCTCTCGCCGCTGAGTACAGTTACCGCCCTTTTGGGCCATGTGGCTTTCGTCGTATACGATAAGTGGTGAAATCAAATGTCATAGAGTGGTGGGGGACCAGCCACCAGCGTTTGTTTATTTTAAACCAAGAAATGAAAAAATGTAGTTACGTTATTTTTCATAGGGATTTAATCGATACGAAGAAATAAAACATTGTATGTGAACTCAGATATATTACAGTAAACTACTTTTTCCGATTGTTATTTCGCCAATTCCAGCGTATTATTGGATATGTTCTTGTGTATTATATATTTACACGTACAGTGGAATGAATTTTACGCGTAACAGGCATCGTAAAATTTCTTTTATAATAATGTACCGTATAGATCAGCATACATGTAAATGCGTGATGGAGGAGCTCTACGCCCTCGCGGTTGATTTCCGCCGAGGGATTCACCGTATCGGATCGAAAATTTACAAATGCTACTATAATACACTTTGTTCGCATCCGTGTCACATGATACGATGACGTTAATTTTTTCTTATTGTATATAGTATTTTTATACACGTTTTAACATCAAGCCGTGTCGGTTAGTAATCACGCGCAATTTTCGGTGAAACAAACGGCGATGTTTATACGCGTGGAATATCAAACGGACCGGAATAAAGCCCTTTTTAAAAATAGACGGCACGACGGTAAAAAATAAAAATCTAGATTAAAACGTATACATATTATAATTAATGTCGTATGCAATAGATGAAGGAAAAAGCCGAAAACCCATTACCATTAATACTATGTGTTATATATAATTATACATTGAGAGTGGAAAAAATGCAAAAACTTAATTTAATTTAATACGTCGTTCGCGGTATAAAATTGCGTAAATAACAGAGTAAATATAATAAACATAATACGAGTATATAAGAGCTATGTATTATACAGGTGCATTAGAGCGTCGGCCTGTCATTCAATATTACGATACCTAACGCTGTGAAATTATGTCTATACCAGAAATGAATATGAGAACTTATATCGACCGACAAAGTTTGTAAAGTAGTGGCATTCATCCGGGATTTCAAAAAAATCGCTATTTTAATGCACCTAAAGATGTGATAGAGAAACGTTAAACATACAATAATATTGAAAATGATGGGTGGAGGGGCTGACACTTGAAGGGATAGTAAAAACGTGAACAGGAATACACTGTCACTACACTTATCAACAGTAAAAATGTTTGTAAACATACGACCATTGTTGAAAGGTTACATTATTACGATAAATTGTTTGGTAAAAATTATTTCGAAAATTCAAAATAATAACTCGTATGAATGAATCCGGTTTCATTTTATATCGTTCAGAACAATACGCATGCTAAATTATTATGAATAAAAAAATAAATCGTAAAATCTAGCGGGGATCTTATCAACACGTACATTAGCTTTCTGAAGTCGATCTTGTAGTCCGCCAACTCGAATACCTATAATTTTAATAAGTTCTGGAGAGTTGGGCAAACTACATATGAACCTATAATAACACGATCGTAATGTGTTGTACCCATTACCCGGTATACCATGTAGGTTCGGTGTTACATTAATCTTGCAAGTAAGTCTTATAAGACGAGCATATACGAACAACAGCATAAAGGACCCAGTGGCGTTTTATAGGTATGGGGGACGAGATCACTCAGAATTTTTAGAGTGAAATGTACGTACAACGGGAGACGAGTAAACAATCAAAACGGTCGTTTTACTTCAGGCTCCAAGGAAATGTGGTATTCGACGGGGCCAGGTCCACGGTGCCCCCTACCAGCACTAACTTATCTCACCACCTTCTGGTTTACCACTTCGGCATATACGTTACACACCGCGGGACACGACGAGATTCGCAAACCCAAGGCGGGTTCACTCTACACCGTGCCGTGTGGTCATACCAAAATGTGTTATACCAATACATACCACGAGTGTGGTCTTTATTTACCGGCCGTCAAATCTTAGATATATAATATATCAAGTGTAATATAAAATATAGAATATTATATTATCGCTATGAATATAAATGTATAACCACACCACGTTCAAAGGTCAGATAAAACCACCTCTGCGGTAACGTACGATTACTGCGGTAACGCGTGAAAAGTCCCGTGTACATTGTACACCGCATTACCTACCTTAACGTACAACCACGTGGTTCGGCACGGTAAAAGTGTCCTAGCGTGACCGGCGTGAACCCGGTTCAATACACTATACGATATACCCGTTACACCGTATTTAACTGTATTGCAGTTTATAGTCATAATCATCATCATCATTATATTATCATTATCGTTATTATCTTAGTACAGTGTGTCATTACCGTCGACTGTGACGTTTTCATCGCGTCCGGTAGCCGTTACGACGACGTTCGATGTCATTTAACACGCGACCGAGGGCTACGACGACGACGGCGGCCCGCTGCAGCTTCTGCACATGGTAATCGCGCGCGCTCCAAGGGATCTTTTCCCACCTCGGTGACCGGCGGCGCGAACCACTCTCGACACGACGACCGGACGAGCGGCGGCGGCGGTGTTTCGGGCGCGTGCGATCGCGTGCACACCGGCAATAGGACTGCCGCCACCGTCGCGACTCACGGACCGCGATCGCCGCACGCCGACCAGGCGCCGGGCGCTCACGCACGGGGACGCACGAACGCGCCCGAACTCACGCTTCGCCGTCGCCGTCGCCGCCGACCGACCGCCGAAAACGCAAAATCGATTCCGGGTTCGCTAACGGTCGTCGTCGTAACTACATTGTACATACGTGCACGAGGCGTGTACGTGAGCCGGTGCAGCGAACGGCAAAAAAATACAAAGGGATTGAGGAGGAGTTGCTCAAGTCCGACCATATAAGGAATCGGTAGGAACCGTCGTCTCGAAGGCCCGCGAGAATTGAAAGAAAACGTGGCCACATGTGTGTTTTGACACAAGCCTTACGAAGTTCCAATTTACAAAACGTGTATGGATGCATGAGTTGCCAGTTTTCCGACACCCATTTTTACACAGTTAAATTGAAAACAAGTAAAAACAAAGTGGAAAATATAATAGGAAAACAAACATTTACATCTACTAGATAAAATAGATTACACTATTTCACTGCATCAACAGTAATATCGTTTGAATTCTACGAATATAATTATCGACTACGAACAAGACTTGAAAGTCTCCGGAATTAATTTTGAGTTTGTCGACAAGTTACTTTTATTATTGAGATTGCCAGTTTCTACGTTGGAATCTAAATATAGGAGATATTTACGGTGCCAATGTAGGTACTCAATTAGAATAAATATTACAACAAACTAAATCACAATTTTCATTTGTAAAATCACATCGGTTTTTTCGGTTACCTATACCTACAAAACATTGATTTAAAGCGACTATTTTGTCAATTATCCCGACACCAAGTAGTAGTAATCTCATGATACATTTTATATAATAAAATAACAAATATGATAAATAATAATAAAATATAAAAAAACTATGTCATTCATCAATTCGTAGGTAATATTGTTTTACCGGGTTCGTTTTACCATGTTGGGCGTGCCAAATATCATGATTTCGGGTTGTTGACGGTATATTATGCAGTAACGTGTCACCGACCTAAGTACACGAATGTGCGTGGAGGTACACGTATCCACCCCTGCACACACACACACACACACACACACACACACACACACACACACACACACACACACACACACACACACACACACACACACACACGCACACACACACACACGCACGCACACACACACACTCACGCACACCCACATGTACGCACAAGAACACGGAAAAACCCTTCCGAATTATAGTGCCCCACTGTTAGGGTTTTGTTTTACGGCCGAGTGGTGGTCGATGTTTGACCGACTTAAATAATTCTAAAAGTAATTAAAAAAAAAAAATAAGTAGAATAAATATAAAACCCCGTCACCGGTCGCGGGATCGATTCGTATGCGTTTAAAAAAACACATAATATGATATATATTGTAATTGAATAAGTAGATTATCAGCTTTTACACGGGAGTAAGTCATAATAGTGTATTATTATTATGCGCGGCGCTACACTATACGTACTAGAGTGCGAAACGACTTGTCACGTAGTATAATACTTATCGCGATGAAACTCATATATTAAAATGTACCTTCTTCTACTATACTCGTGGCCCGACAAAAGGAGTCGTTTACGACGGGTTTGAAAATAAAATAAATTGAAGACATTATTATTTATTTGACTTTTTTATGTTGCTTCTCGACGGCACCGCAGCCTAAAGGGAATAACTACTCCTCGTTGGGCCTTGGGCGCGGTCGTTGGATCGTTATATTATAGGAAAATGGCCTTTTTTGTTGTTGTAATCACTCATTCCCCGAGATCCGGGGGAAAAAAAAGTATAATAATCGTACAGCTTGAACATTAAAACGTGTACATATTTTTAAAATCAAATCGCATATTTCATCACCTGAGAACCACACCATGTTCAATCTCAAAAAAATCGAATATATTAACGGATTCGTGCTTGCAACATTGTCATTGGTTTTTAAAGTTAAAATGTGTATAATACTATAGTATTAACATTTGGAATGCCAAGTAATAAAACAGCATTTTGTCCCTCCTGAAAAGTTGGTATAACTAAGATTGGTTCTTCGGTGATGGTGTGTGATTTCCGTTTCCGCTTCATCATAACCTAATCGGAATTTACGTTGAACACTTAGTGCTAATGAATATCTCAGAGAAAGCTTGATGAAAAGCAATATATGCATAAACACTGAAGTTAATGAAATTGTCATTAAAAGCTACGAGAGGAATATTATTTTAATACCATAAGACCACAAGTTGAATATAAAACGTAGCACGGTACTCGATATTTTCCCTCTATAAGAAAATGCTCTGAATCGTAAATATCATAAATACGTTTTCGTACTTTTCGGAACTTGAAATAATATCATGTAAGTATAGGACAAACATCGAGTGGCGTGCTGCGTTACAAGTTAATTGTACTTAACCAATTACAAATAATTAAAAATATGAAGTCAAATAACACATAATTTTTATTAGTCAATAATTGTTACAAGTCAACTGTTATTTATTGTAATAATTACATTGGTTAGGTACGATTAATTATTGTAAGTAAGCAACCATTACAACGGAAACCTTACGAAAATCGACCTAGCAGAAGAAAAAAATGTGTATCCATCTCAAAAACGTATTTATTAACGATATCCGTGTTAAGCACGTGCGGGACTCGCGTATAGGTCGAATGGGAAAAAAAATCACAGAAAATATTTCGTGAAATTTTTATTTTTCACTATTAACGTTCCTAAATACATTTACAACGCGTATTTAAATACACAACGAGCAAATGCGAGGACATAAAAAGGTGATATATGTGCTCGCAAACGTCTAAACATGACGATCCGTCTCGTGACTGCATCATTTCACGTGTATATGTAGGTACCCGAGCTAGCTCTGACGCGTATCACATTTTTTTTTCCACGCATTCGCGTACATTTCTGTATTTGGTTCGCAAGCGCACACGTCACACCCAAATTATAGGTACAGCCATGCGTTTTGACATGACTATTGTAGAGCCGAGTGAAAATTTAATGACGTTTCGACACATATACAACAGTGGTTATTGACGTTAACCTGCAGAAGGTAGAAACGCACAGACGATGCAGCGAACGCGGTAAAAATATCGATTAGGAATTTACCGGGTCTCGAAATTATTAGTATGAGGGTATAGTTATGTGGTTGACAGTAGCTGGACACATATAATACGTAGAGTTTGTCGTGAAAACAATGTTGGCCAATCGAAATAAACTATAATTTGCTACCACAATGCTATGTTTTCAATGCCACCTCAATGGTACTCTGTGGCGATATAGAATTTTATTTTTCAAATGGAAACACCCTTTTTTCACTGTAATATTTTATAAAGGACATTTTCTGTGAATTTTTGTGCAACGAAGTCGAAATTCGAATAAGAAGTTTTTGAATAATTCTAATTTAAGTGTTAAGGAAAATAGTGTTATAATACTTAGTATTATTATATAATTCGTAATTACACGTAATCGCTAATTGCTAATTGATTTGAAATAACGCGAATCTTACACTTTTCGTACAAAATTTTAAATCTGAATAACTTTGAAAATATTAGTCCGAATTTTTTACATCGTGAATTCCAGGAAAATTATTTCGCGTAAAAGTTTGATGTTTCCATTTGAAAAAACAGACTGTATGGTCACACGACACCCTTGAGTAAGAGTGAAAAAAAAGTTATAGAAATCATAGATTTTATGGTAGCTTTAAAATAAAAACAAAATCAAAATACAAGTATTTTTATGGCCAAAAAAATGAGGGTGAACATAGTTTTATTCACCTTATATAGGTACTCGTATTTAAACGATTTCGAAGACATTTATTGTAAACACACAGTATTCGTATCATGTCTACGTAACCTTATATTGTTATAACAATTGTATTAATAAATAAAATAGAAAAACCACGATTTGTATCAACATGATGTTTCCATCACATCGGTTGTCGGTCCTACGAGGGCGTAGTGAACTTCAGAAAGGACCGATTTGGGACGATTTTATGTTTTATCATCCTGGTTTATCATACTCTCACGTTTTAATTCCACCACCACCACGGTCTTTTTTTTTTACAATTTCACTCCCACGCTTTTACGAGTCTCGTTTAACTGCAGCCTACACTGTATAATGGGTATAGTATTATATCGTTTGAGGTACTCGCAAAGTTGAGTAAAGGCACGTGATGGACACTGATGGCGCGCGTAATGGACTTTCAAAGTATATAAACCGGACGCGATTCTTACGGTGGAGATCTGCGCCAAAGGTATAGTGGCCGACGCAACAATTTCACCGCGCGGCTTAAGCATAATATTTATACATGTATATAATTGTATATGTAAAACAATATTCTCATAGAACTCGGCCAACCTTGCACTATATTATAATACGTACACTGCACCTGAGTTTATAAAGTTGTATGCAAAAGCTGGTGAGACTCCGCGGGTGAATGATACGGCTATATCGGTATTTTAAACTTGAAACTGTTTAAACCAATGTAGGTACCATTGCTCTTGAGTATTCCATTCTAAGTGATAGAGTTTGGGTGATCGCGTGGATAGGTTTCTATTTCTTAAGATTGATAATATAGTACTAAACCATATTTCTAAATAAGGTAAGCTTAATACATTTAATCAAACATCCCAAGTGCTTACATAAGGCTATAAACATTTGGTTAACCGAATAAATTGTTGTGCTTTATATGTTTCGGAAATTATAAAATGTCTTTTAAATACTAATACCAATGCTTAGTAAAAAAATTTCGAGTTGCTACGATTAATATTTATACAATATAACAACCAAATAACTAATATCGTATAACCGAGATTGGTTCAAGTATCCGATTTCGTCAACATTTAATTTTCTGACGCTCAAAAAACTTTTTTGCGATTTTCAGATGATAATGCATTTAATAGCTACAAAGAAAATCTTATGAAAAGTATTGTACCTTGTTTTCATGTTATTTTTTAGTCATAAAAGTTTTATACATTTTAACTATAAGAATGTTGTGGTTTTTTGTTATTTTGTCGATATTTAAAGGCTCTCACATTTTTATATGGAAATTACTTTTAATTTTTTTCCATTAGCCAGTTAGACATATGTATGAGAAGTGAGGCACTTTGTATTATATTTTCAAGACTTTTTGTCAAATTAAAATGATTTTATCGACATTTTACGAAAAAAAGTTAAAAAAACATGACATTTTCAAATGTCTATTAACAGCTCAAAAAAATTCGAAATCTTTTTAAAAATATATTAGTAAATATAATATTAAATATAATATATATTATTTTATATATTTTATATTATATAGTAAATATAATATATTAGTAAATAACAATATGAGCATTCAGTGATAACTTTAATACCATTGACTATTTTTTGTGTTGTAATGAAAATATAAAGTATAGATTTTGTAAAAAACCACGGTGTGCACTGAATTTTGCTAATTTTTTGTAATTGTTCATCCATTCTTCATTATTACTTGGAAAACAGTTGAGAAATGAAAATAATGAGTGTCTCAAAGTACCAACTAGACAATATTTCCTATTAAAAACCTGTTATGTTTCTGATGATTGGAGCAATCTTTTTGGTCGGAATCGTTTACAAAGACACATCATGGTTAGACTCGTTCCACTCAAAATCAAATCGTCGTCAAGTTCAAAACTGTATACGTTATGCTAAAGTGAGAAACTAATTAATTTCACCATACACGTATGGTTTCATAAAAACTATTTCCTGACTAAATATTAAACACCTATAACAGTGGGAATACGATTGTTTGATCGAACCTTTTATAAAAACGTCTAGGTATTTATACTACGTTGAGATTGCAAATTCGATACGTCATAAAAAAAAAAAGAAAAAAAAAAGTCAGTTAACATAACGGATAAAAAGGTCATAATCCAGTGTCCAAAAGTGGTAGAAATCATTTGAAAGTTTTTTTTATGGCCGGCTTGCTATTAAACACCACTATAGCTTCCCGTTAAAATATTATGGTCTCGCCAAGTTTCCCGTTTAGTCGTGTGTATAATTTATACGGACTAAAATATAATATAATATACATATTTATATTGAGATGGGACTTAACTCGTTTTTAGGATTAAAAACTGTTGGGTATTCCTCACCGTAATCACTCATTTTAGTTAGGAGCTCGTATAAAAAAACATGTATTCATACAATACACCCGAAACTTAAACAATAACTATATAATGTTATTGATAGGTTATACTATTATACTAAGTAGGCACTTATCAATCTGCAGCAGCTATTCCGTAATCGTTGCCTTTGTTGAGATCATTACGATTCAAGTAATAGCACTTATTTATTTTTTTATTCCTAAGTAGATTGTGACACGACATAATTAAATTGCCATTGCCGATAATAAAAAGGGGTAATTATTGTAATACTATCAATGCACTTAATACAAATTACAAACATATCGGCTATTCAATCAAAGTATCAACAAGACACAGGGGTAATTAAATATATTATTTCCTCTCGGTATATTAATAATATACGGTATCGACCACAGTTGTCGGTGGTATCTTTTTGCGGTAAATGCTCAAAATCAGATAGTTGCAAGGTATATATTAGGAAAAATAGTAAGTAACAGGACACCATCTGCCCGGCGCTAAGACATAACGAAGCGAAAAAATCATATAACGTCGCCATGAACACTGTAATTACGTAACTTATATTGTCATATAAAAGTTATTTTCTCTTCGAGTATATATATATATGTATACTATAAAGTGAACGAAACACATTCCGTTGTATACGAAACGTAGGTTTTTTTTAATTGCAACATAGTTGCTGGATATTATGCGTGGTAAAATTTAATTAAATTAAAAATCACAAGCCCAGCTATACAAATAAAAGTTCCTAAAATACACAGCACGCGCGAGCGTCAAACAGTAATCGGATTGCATTTTACGTGCTGTACTACGTTTAACGAGTGCATGAAAACTTTCATTGTTAATTCATATACATTAAAATCATCTGGTCAGTATCAAAAACATATAGGTCTTCTGGTGTGATCCATCCCCGCGGCAGATCTTATGGTATTCGAGGTTTGTAAGCATATAATGTATTTTGACAAAAATCCAGCGCACAATACGCTAATCACTTTTATTCAATCTAGCACTGTACCAACAAAATAATATATTAAATTAAGTAGGAGCACGAGAAAAACATCTTTGTTAAGACTTCCAACAACTTTTGGAAATGGTCCAACAAACCCTTTCAGTGAAAAAATTTAGTGCAACAGCATCTTTATTTTTCACTTTTAAAGGACTTATTCCTCCGGCACTACAAATAGATAATATATTGATAAAATACAAAGTTCTCAACAAATTATACATTTAAAACGACGTTGAAGCATATTTTGAAATTTCCACATGTTCAAAAAAATTTGACGGAAAACCTAATAGTTTCTTCGAACTGAACGATACTATAATAACCATTGTGTATGAACTTGTAAAAACAGAATCGAATAAAAAATATCTCGATGAATATCAGGTGGAACAGAAATATACTTCAATACAAAGATTAGATTTATCTCAATTCGATAAGCACGTTTTAATAGGAAAAATTAGAAAATTCAATGAAAATATTAACTCAACATTGAATACCTATAACTATAATCATTCGAATTTTCACAGCCCACATCTGATAAAAACTATATTCCAGTGCAGACTACTCAATGTGGTAGGACGCGTAGTGATGAACAGAGAACTCTTAACGAGACAAAATTACACTTAAGTGTAGTAGTAAACATTGTGTTTTGTTTCGGAATCCTTGAATAGATTGATGTTTAAACCCGTTGAACACCGCGTAAGTATGTATGTGAAACACCTAAACGTTTTGAGGTACTTTGAGGTTATAAATTAGTCTTAAACCAATGGCAATTAAAAGAAAACAAATTAAAATATCGAATCGTAAACATGCAATATATAATTGTACGTGCGCATTCGACGGACATGTAAAATGAAAAATCAATGCTAATATACTCGTATTAAACGGATACCTACAGTGATAGTATAATGATTAAATGTGGTTATTTACGTTTCAAGTGCGATGTGTCGGTTGCGTAAATTGATTAAATATCGAACCACAGCTAGACGACCTTACAATCGGTAGGAATAACATAGGTAAGAGGGTGACCGCTCGACACTGACTATCGGAAACATAAACCGTAATAGAGGTATAAACGTTTATTGTTGTTTATATTTTTGTATTTTATTGTTTTTTTTTTTTTACGATGCATTTCTACATTTGATTCCAATTGTTCTGCACGGGACACAACAATAAATAATGGATATACAGCGTTGATTGCTTTGTAAATGCAACCGGAATCATCGCGGGTGGTGAAAAAAAAAACCCTAAAAACAAAATAAGTGCAATAAAATTACGAATAACGAGAACGAATAAGAAAATCAAACAGTAGTGGTGGATGGCCTTAGGAAATGTATTTTTAAATGTATTTATTCAATAAATATTGAGCACGTGTAATAAAATGGAAGCTTCGATGTTTAATAAATATTAATGTTATAGTTAATGACTGTACTCTCGAGTTGTTTACAATATTAATCATGCACATTACAAGTAGTGAAACAGTGTACTCTACTTCACTGTTCATGCGTATACGTGTATCAAATTAATTAATTTAAAAAATTTCCAATTCCAATAAATATGTGCGCTTTTTTTATGCATATGTACGATTTATGACAATATTCTCAAATTAGTTTGAACTCCATTGAAATATTAACACTATTTAGTTATTATAATGCACAGTGCACACAACATATTAGCTATTTTTATTTTTTTTGACATTGTGTAGAGTAATATAATGATATAGCAGCACAATATGATGACTGATGAGTGTACTCTGTACATTGTTTACGTTTATTTATTTTGTTTGTTCGCTTACCTACGTGTTATTATGTAGTAACACTAGTTATTTTATTAAACTTTACACAAATGTTTTTCATAGACATATTATTATTTTATTTGATAATACTCATTCGGCGTCTATCGTACGAAAACAAAAAATATATAATTTGTACAAATATATTGAAAAAACGAAATTCAACGGTAAAAAATCGGTAAATCTTACGTGAATTGGTTGAATTTTTTAAAAAAAGTCATTATGGTACCTCATAATATTTAACAAAAGTTGAGCGAGTAGGCTGCATGTACAGTAATCACTACGCTACTGGGTTAGTAAAATGGATGCACTATTTGTTTAGATCAAGGGCGGATACAGATGTTCTAAACGGGGGGGGGGGTAATTTATATAAGATTAATAAAATAAATTAATAGGAATTTTCTATAGAAATCGGTCATACTTTCATCAGAAATACTGGTGATGGGTCTTATCATTTTAGACAAAATGTTTGCCACAAATAATTTCAAACACATTATTTCATACTTTTTTTTGTGTACGGAGGGGGCAATTGCTCCTATTGCCCCTCCCTTGTATCCGCCCTTGGTTTAGGTTATGATGAAATTTGTGATTTTATATTAACGTAAAATCGGTACTCGTTTGTTAAGCGATAGAAACGAGCAAGTACTCGTATAATAATAAATTGGCATGTACATATACGTTTCCTTCGTAGAACAACAATTTACAACAAATCACAAAATAAATACACAGTACTGTCCGAAGGTTTATCGCTCGCAGTCGGATGATCGTTAGTTAAAATCGACTTGGGTTGTGTTTAGACTTAAGTCCCTGAAAAACGATTCGAATTATTGAATCATTATAGCTGTAAGTCGACCTGCAGTTAGTAAATTGGGTATATAATTTGGTTGTACAACCAGAACACGATCATAATCCGGCCTTATCGGTAACATTTTTTTCGAATAACACACGATTGCGAACGTCTTACATAGGTGCTAACTTGCATGCAACGTTGCCGTATCGACTTGTCACTGATTAAAAATTATTGTTGTTAAAAATATAATATTTATGGCAAATTATTTTTAAAAAATAATGAGTTGTTGAAAAAAAATAATATTAATAATTCGTCGAAACATCATTTACAAATCATTTATAGTTACCTATATTTTTATTTAATTTTTTTCGCCCAGGTACTCGTCGCCAGTTAACTTCAGATACCTCGTCGTATCCGTACAGGATGTGTAGAATCTTTGTAAAAATTAACAACGATCGTGACCTTTCTTTGTCACGGTTTTTTCGTTCAAAAAATTGTTCGCCATCGTTTGAATTTTAGACAAAAACATTTTAGTATAACGCATTGTTGATTTGATCCGCCGATAATCGTTCGCAATCGAGTGGCATCGAGTAAATACTGTGCGGTATATACCACCTACCGCCTCGTTATATATTGTTTTTGTAAAACAGCGGTCCAACGGTAAACCAGTCCTACGATAATGTTCGTTCGGAACGTAGCGATTATTCAAACCGATGTGAATAAAAAATACCGTGTTTATAATAATCTAGCTTTACACTAGTGAACGGATCGATAAGTTCAGCCGTATCCTATACGTCAACGATCCTCACTACGCGTACCTCGGAACGATTTTTTGCGGCTCTCAGACTGATTGTTAAGGATAGATAAACATACATTTTAGAGTTATCGAAACAAACATTTTTTTGAGAAAAAAAATGCTAACATAGATGCCATATTAGAGAGTTGTGAAAGATTTCGAACTTCAACTTCAACGAATTAATAAATTCAAGTAGGCCTATTCATGAAATTAAGTAAAAGACAATTCCCTACTTTTTTATATGCAAAAAAGTTAATTTATTTGATGTAATAAAATTATGTTATAATCATATTGTTTGTAAGTTATTTAACGTCACTTCATAGTGTATTATAACAATAAGAAAAATATATTTTGTAATTAACCTATACTGTTTAGGTTTAGGCCCTGACTAAACTGTACAATTTGTACTTGCGGCCCTGAGGAAAATTTGATATGAACTATTTGGCTCTCTCAGAAATCCTAGCGAGGACCCCTGCTTTACGTGATAGTCGCACGCGGATTATTCAAGTAACTCACCGGTTGCACGTACGTCTCGTGCTCGTGTATTATGTGCACAACGCGGTATGTTTTTGTCACATATCGACGTTTACATGGGAAAATCGAAAACCGAATGCGGCAGGCGCACTACTATATCATACGAGACCGCAAATCGTGTACGCACCGTAAACCGCTAAATTACGTTTTTGTAGGTCAAACGTCGGTCCGGTGTTAAGTTTCTTCGCGACCGTCCCGTTGTGTTGTAAGTCGCACTACAGTCGCCATAAAATCTCCTTGAATATGTTTCATGCTTGTTCGCCCGTTTCAATTACACGCGATCATAGACAAACGTAATATGCGATTTAAAACAATAACGATTTACGTGCAACGGTCCCGAACCCTTTACTTGCAAATACTCGTCCGTTTAGGACTTTTAACATTTTTCGTTTCGCGACACGTCGTATCATATTTATTTCGACAATTTTGGCCAAGTCTATGTTAATTTTAATATTGTATATGCTTATCAAGTTGTACGTATAAAACGTTATAACAACACTGCTGTTACTTTGAAACTGAGCCGTCGACGACAAATCATACGACGGATAATTTATGCCAAAAAATCACGGAAGAGCTTTATTCCGAGTACAAATAGCAATAACACCACTTCAGGAGGTATATTTACAATCACGTGATGTTTGATATCGTACATAGCAGTGACTTGCATATAGAAATATTTTGTATTCGCAGTTTTCAGCGGGTAATAAAATGTTACTTATAAGTAATAATGCAGGTATAAGACCTATTGCACAATGTGATGATTTAATGTATTGTGCAAGTTAAAAAAAGTACACAAAAAAAAAGTAATCCGTCCGGGTAAGATTGTCGCTTTAACCAATTTATTATTACATTCTAAATGTGTTTGAGATTCCTAAGAAAAATGTCTCTCCAATTGGGTGAACTTGAAACCAACGTATAACGTCGCTCTCAAAACAAATGGGTGAAAGAGGTCGGATGGAGCAGTTTACATTTTATATACTTAAAAATGGATGATAAAATATTAATGTAGAACGAAAATTATTTATGAGGTAGGTTTAACATTTAAGCGGAAATTTCTAGTGTCCCATACACAGCACGGAGAAGAATAGAATATAGAAAAGAATATTTCGAAAATTATGAAATGTTTATTATATAATAAGTACTCAACATGTTTTAATGGAGCAGTGCATGATAAAATACTAGGCGGTGCAGGATTTAAAACCAAATCTAGGTTATAATTTTTTTATGCAATTCTATCCGGTTTTTTCGAAGTATCTACCATCTGGAAGACATTTCCTATCGAAAACCTCCCGTGACTGTGATTAATGGATAGCAATTATTTTGGTCAAAAGCGTGTACACAGACACAAAGAAATTAAGAAAAACATACATCGCGGTAAAAGCAATAAACTCGAGTCTAAAATTAAAATTTATTTTTCAATTACAAACATAATTGTTAATGGTATAAATCTACAGAAGACGGTACGTCATCTGCACTTCGGAAGCGCGATTAGTTCTCTTCGCCATCGTTCAGATTATCATCTTAACCAACAGGAATAATCAACCCTTTACAATACTTATCCTTAAACAAAGCAAGTAAATAACTTTTAGAGCTTTAAACATTTCTTTGTTCAAATAAACCGATTTTGTAATCCGTTTCGCTTCCATGAAATATTTTAGGAATTTGAGCATATTGTACTATAGGAAACACTGCATATGATCATAGCCCAAGACGGGCCCGCGCTCCCATTAATATACTTATTCACTTATGGTGAACGGTTATCTATACGTGAATGTCTGATGCACACACTCTGCAATACGAACCGTCTACATTAAGGTACAAACGTTGAGCGTCATATTACTTTGTTACAAAGGAAATCTCAAGCCTTGGCTACTAAATTATTATTGTGTCGAGTTACCCGGATCTTCTTGAATCATTCCCCTCGACCGGCAACACACGGTTCTCGTCGAATCTTCGACTCAGCTAACTCAAAAACAAAACTGAACTCCGGAACAGAATTTGCAGTGCACAAAAAACTTTTAACTTCCCCCATCCGGTCTTTTAAAATCTCATGTAACCGTGTCATTCTGAGAAATAATCAAACATTTAGAATTTAAAATAACAACGTGTAATCCTCTTTAAATCATATATTGCAACCGTATTTTTCACCGTGTTTCCAGTATACATTTAAATTTAAAACTCTTTTATCGTCCGATTATGATCGTTATTGAAACCTCCACCACACTACCCTAAGTACCGACATTTCTGCTGCCATTTCTAAAGAAAGACATATTGTAAAGCAAGTCCAAAACGTTAAAAAAACAATCGTTCTCTTCTAGTATTTTTTGTAAACCTTGTCGTTAATAGTAATAAAAACGAAGTACGTACATCAAGTAATTTCATTATTAAATACAAAAATAATAAAAGAGAAACCCCATAAAAACGACGCATTCGTCCGCAATTTCACAATTGCAAAGTATACGGACACACTCATAAGTTTCGAGTAATAACCAATTCCAGCATCAATCTCGTTGCGTTAAATTTGGTGAGGCTCGCCAGTACGAAGAAAGACTGCAATACCGCTTTCTGCTCCAAGGACCATTATATTGCCAACTTCAAGGAGAAATGAATATACCAAACCGTTCTCAAGCACAAAAAATTAATTCCACCTAAAACACTAAAAATAATAATCCACGTCCTATCAATAAACTGTCAAAGTCTCTCCCTTATACTGCTTTAAAATCTAAAGATACTCGTACTAATTAATCAATTTGGTAGCAATAATCAATATAGCTCCAATGCTTATTTAAAGCATATTTTATTTTATGAATTGCGGTGGTGAAATGTATGTAAAACTTTCCTCTCAATACATTTGGATGGTTCACCATGAATTCTATCAACACTCATATTTGTCCATTACTCAAAGCGACTATGACGTTCAAGAATATACCTAGATATACTAAAGATAATTACTTTAGTAGATTGAACTCACGGTGGAATTTTCATAGGTGTTAAGTAAAGCTCCGGTTTCGATGCATTTGCATATTTTTTCCATAATGCTTGACACATTCTTTCCAAGATATAAATGTGTATTAAGTACACCTTATTCTAATAATGAACTTTTTTGGAACACTTTTGCATGTTTCCAGATTTCTGACGTTTAAGGTAATTTTTAAACAATGTTAGAGCAGTTTTTATATTTTTATGACATTTTAAACCCTTATCTAGTAATATTACAAAAATTTTTAAATTATTTCAAAAAATATTAAGCACAGTGGATTTTAAAAAATTCAAACATTTATCAGAATATTTTATATTATAATTATAATATATTTTATGAAAAAAGTTTTAGTTCATTTTTAGCATTTTTATATCGTAAATGCATTTTATTAAAGGGGAAATTTCGATATTTTAATGGCATTCAAATCCGAACACTAGTCTTAAGTATTCAAATGGCGAGTGAAACAAAATTTCTTAATCATAATCAGTGTTTTTTCTAAAACACTTACAATATTTTAAAACTTGTAAAAATGTAAAGCTTGAAATCCGCATTTTATTTTAAAATATTTATTCAAATGCATACCCATTTTAAATACTTATTTAAAGAAATGAACTTTATTTTTAATTGTTTTAGGCATAATTTAAAATTTCAGAACTTAACACTAGGTACACAATATACTGTCTTTGTTATAGTAAGATTAAATGTGGAATATAATGTTACATACGTTCGTTACGCCTCCCCCCTCACCACTAGTAGAGAAATGCATAATTTTTTTCATGTACATTGTATTAGGACACAATTTGTATAAATGTGCACGAACATTTCTGAAACTTGTACAAAACTCGTTCACCGATATAAATTATTTTTTGCGGGAGGGGCTAGGATAACGTTACTCAAGTCCCTCCCTCCTTTCTTAAAAACTAATTCAAAAAATTTGAAGTCGCAAAATATTAGTTCATCATTGTTATAAATTAGTTCGACCACTTTCTGAACCTAAATTTAACCTTTAAACTGAAAAATGCATTTTTGTGGAAGGGGCTGTGGTAATGATACTCTAGTCCTTCCCACAAAAAATGAAATAACTCTGTGAACGAGTTTCATAAAAATTTAAAAATGTTCGAACATAATCGTACAAGTAACGTACTAATTATTCGCATATTCAATTTTGTAAAATAGTTGTTTTGAAACGAGGTTGGGGCTTGAATAGAGTTATTCCAGCCTATCCAAAAACAATAAATTGGTCCCAGTGGTATAGAGTTCCATAAAGATTGTAAACGGTCTTTCAAAATTATACAAATTGTATACACGGAGAAAATGATGGATTTCTCAATAATAGATAGATAGGTGGCGTTCCGATCATGTATATGCAAGTTATTTAAGACCCACCACCGCGGCCCTACCATCCAAACCGGTCCACCGTCCGCCGATAATATAGACTCGTGCGAGCGCGACTTTGCCTACCACACGCGCTCCGCTGTACGATCGCCGTCGTGACTTGTGATTATCCTAAATCATTATCGCACGGCGTGATACCACATTTTCGACAAAATCGATAGTCGGCAGACATCACTATCACCACCACAACAACAACAACTACGCGATAAGTAGTTGTGTTGTTCCGATTCGTTTTTTTTTAATTTTTATTCCGTTGATATACAACGACGACAACGTGTGATTTTTCCGCAATCTAATAAGTGACGCGATAAACTACATCTACCATTACGTGTAGGTACTCAAATCAATAAATTACATTCGAATTGTCGTAAAAAGAATTAGTACTAATTCATTTTTACACAATGGCGAATAAAAATATTGGTCAACTGACGTTGAGGGAGTTACGCCACGAATGCGATAGTAGGGAATTGTCGCCATCGGGATCCAAGGAGGTTCTGGAAATTATTTTAGCGGAATATTTACGCACTACCGGTGTCTACCCAACGAGGGTACTTTTTACGACCTCTCGCGTGTCATTTAACATTTTCAGTGATAATAATTGCATATTTGGATGCATCTTTTTCTTTTCTACTGTGAAATAATAACAACATCCACTCTTGTGAAAAATATCTATTTTCTTTACCAACTCTCTACTACGTCAGTGAAGCAACATCATCACCGACCGCCACCAACCCTAGGACAACCTGTGCCGCGTCATGTTGTATTGGCAAATTCTGACGCGTTTGTGCCTGTAAAAATGGATTGTTATTGATAGAATTCCTCCTCCAAAAGCATGTATTTCACGCAAAATGTTCTTGCATGAATTCTGAATACTCAGCTTTATGAAATCAAAATTGATTTATTATGACAAATTTACTTAAACGTAGAGACTAAGCAGAGGAGATAGTTTCAAATTTACAAGAGTTTACGACTTGGACAGAAAACTTCAAAAGGCATATCAGTTTTTATTTGAAAAACAGTGGTCGAATATAATTTTAAAAAAAAACGTATTTGGTACCTATAAGTAAGTTCGATAAGGTATAGGAACTTACGGTTTCATTTTCCGGCCAAGTTGCGTTCCGTCCATTCCCGAATATTGCGTTGCGTAACTTCCTGAATGCTGAACAAATGATACCCATTTTAGCTATTATGTTAATTAAAGGTGTATAAATATGTTGAAAATTGTTTTAAAGGTTTTCTTTAAAAACGTCAACAAGTTTGATATTTAAGTTAACACTGATGAGGTTTTCAAAAAGAAACCTTAAAATTCTGGAGACGATATTTCACATTACAAATTGCAGTTCAAGCGTTTATAAAACAATTTAATGTTGCCCGGAAACGATACACCATTTCTATTCACATTATAATATTTTATTTCCATGGTTATTTGGATATTACACACTGTTCGTGTACCTATCTGATATTTCGAATAATTGTTAACCATTATACCTTACCATCGGTGTTAAGTCGTAATAATAGTGTCGCACACGAGATAGTATTGTTATATGCCACATGGAATACCACGGATTTCGTATATATTGTATAATAAATTAAATATTAATAAAACATAATCGGCATTTTTAAACGTTTCTAAGGCATTTAAAAAATGGTCACTCCAAAAACTCATCTGGCCGGTCGTGAACTATAATAAAATATATTTTATAAACAGTCTGAATAAATACGGATTTTTATTGGTCGTTATTTGATATATGGAAAATGTATTAAAAATTATTAAATATTTCTAATGACATTATAAAAATGACGTATAAAAAAAAACAAATTTTGAGGGGTCCTGTAAGTCAATTTTGAGAATTGCACTCTACCACCGTCCACCTGACGTTTTAGATGCACACGTCCCCGTTTTTAAAGTTGCCGCTATTTCGGAACGCGAACAAACTTAAAAGTTAAAACACATTATGCGTTTTGAAGGTGATATGGTCCGTGTTTATTATAAAATATTGCAGAGACATTGATCCTTAAATTACATCAGTTAATGATAAATCGTAAATTGAGCATAGTGAATCAATGTTTTTAGGTTATTTGCTGTAAACAATCGTTTAATTTTTTTTACTGATACTGATTTATCGAACGACGTTGAAACCCGAATGGATGCATAATACTTAAAGTGTTCTATAAAAATTAAAAGGCATAAAAATTAATTTATATTATTTTTAGAAAAACCATTTAAATCAACATATTATAGTAGCGCATAAATATGTTAAGTTCTTTTAAGAGGGCGGGGGAAAACTAAATTTATAGCCAGAACCAGTTGTGTATTTGTATAATGTACTAGTGTAATGTGCTACGTAATACTTTATGTAAAATTGATAACACATATAAGTAACAGGTGTGTGCATAGAAGTTCTTAGATTTGCTATTTTTTACAATGTTCATGATTCAAGTAATGTACTAGGTATCCTCCACATTTAAAATTAATGATGTAATGAAATCGTATAAAAAATGTACGCAACGAATTAGAAAAAAATATAAGAAATCTTATATGAAATCAGAAATGTATATAAGTAACTGTTTTACACTGTATAACACTTTCCTGATACACTTTTTATGATTCTTATATAATTTAACTTTGCATTAACCTACACGCACAAGTGGCAAAATCTATTTGGTCAGCTAAATTAAATATTCATTTAAACTAATCAACACAACTTGTCGAAATTACGAAACACCGCGAAAAACCAAAAGACGGACCAGAAGGTTAGTCAAGCAGCATAAAACGGCTCCGAATCGACACCAAAGTCAGACGTATCAACCCATTCAGTTAAGAAGCTCTGCCTCTTCATCAATTTATCATCATCAACGTATTATTATTATCAGTTGTTTTTTTATGTTGATTTGATTATAAAGTGTTAATAAAAGTTAGTAGGTTCTGTACAAGTATAACGTATTCATTTAACAAGTAATTTAATACCTCAACACTTTAATATCGATACTGATAGTTTAAACAAATTAATAAATATAATCAAATTTTGTTTTTTTTATGAGATATCTGGGTAAAAGCAGTTTTGCTCACAATAGTTTAGTAAATATAATTGTGTTATTAAAGAAGTTAAAAATTAAATTTTTATTTTATAATTTTTGTGAAATTCGAAGTTAACCATTTTATTTCTGAAAATTACGATGGTTCAATTTTCAGTATTCATTAGATTCATGATTTCAAATCATTATTTTAGTTTACAAAGAAACAGTATGAATTATTATCACCTCATAATTTTTCCGATAATAAAATGCTGATAATGTTATTATTATTTAAAACTCTAATATAAATTATTTAAAATTAAGCAGTTAATAGAAATTGAAGCTGAACCATCAATGTCTTTATAATAATCCCAAACAAATGGCTATTTTCGAAGTTAACAAGAATTATAAAATAAATAGTTAATTTTTTAACTTCTTTAAGAATACACTTAAATTTACCAAACTATTGTCAACAAAATTGCCTTTTCCCAGGGATGCTCATAAAGAAAACGGAACTTCATTATCTTTATTAATACGTACGATATCGCTCTATGTAAATCCCGGTGGGACATTCTATATATAAGGAACGGAATTAGTATATTATCTAATTTTACCTTGAACGGAATTGATATAAAAAAAGGTTCTTGGGAACTAGAATTCAGCCGCGCGTTGCTAATGTTTATTTGAAAGGCAATCGTCGCTGAGAATTTTTGGTGTTGCTGGGTCATGGGCATAAAGTACAATAACCTAGGCTAACTTTTTTTCTAGTATAAAACAATACATATTACTTTTCAATTATGACCATTGTTTATATGATAGACTAGTTTTAAAAAAATATGTCGTATAACATCATATAGTCTATACTCTATAGTATATACTCTCCATTCTAATATTTTTTACACTTAGATTAATAATTTAAAAATAAAAATAAAAATGTGTGACTAAGATATATTTTAGTTAATGTAAAATTAAAAAATATACTAAATTATTTTTTTTTAATTAAACAGTTATACGAGTATGTTGTAAGTTTACATAAGACCATGCAGCATATTAAGATAAATTCCAATTTTTTAATTTTTTTTTAATAATTTTTTTAATTTTATAATTTTCAGCCGACTTAAGTTAGACGGTCTATTTAATAACAACCGACGACAAGTTATCAACTCGGCCGCTATTAGACTTAGAGGGCTGGAAATTGTCTCAATGGAACCGAAAGTAAATTCAACGTCGATTGAGCTATATTTGAACCCGATCAGATAAAATCCGACCAATTTAGGGCGTTTTTAAAATTTTATGAATCCGAATATTCTTCGAAATATTAGATTATACAATAATATTGTGTACAATAATTATCGTATACATATTATTGTATTTTTAGCAGATCTCAAATCGTTTTTTCGCCAGAACTCGGCAGCTATTAGAATTAGAGGGCTGGAAATTGTCTCATAACATTAGTCAAAGACACAACTAATTTCATAAAAACATGTCATAAATGTCAAATAAACAAAAAATTGCCGGGTAAACCAATCGGACAATTACAACCAATCCTAATATCTAACAAACCTATGGACGGATTAGTATTTGACTATCTAGGTCCATTAATAGTTAACAATAAAAAAAAATACGTATTAGTAGCCGCATGTAGTAGCACTAAATATATATTCACTAAAGCTACAGCCGAATCAACAGTAAAATTTCTGATACAAATAGTCTCACAATGGGGATCTTTCAGGAATTTTTCATCTGATAGAGGTACCCATTTCAAAAACAAAATCGAAGAAGAAGTACTACAAAATATAGGCATAAAACAAATATTATCAACTGCCTATTCCCCCGAAATACAGGGATTTGTAGAAAGAGTTAACGGAATACTATGCAGTTCTTTAAAAAATTATATAAATGACGACAATCAACATAGATGGTCATATTTTTTACCCTATTATATAGTTACATTATTACATATACAAATCTCACCAAATTATAAACTTTAAAACTGGTGACCTTGTTCTAATAAAATTTCCATTTTCACAAATTGGAAAATCACCCAAATTAGCACAAAAGTATAGAGGTCCATATGAAATATTAGAGAAAATTACAGATCTCAACTATAAAGTAAAATTAAAACTGAATAATGAACTAACTGAAGATATCATTCATGTTAGGAGAATGACCATACTATCAAAAATAGTTTATAAACAAAAACTTATATTAATCATATATTTTAGTCATAAGTCAATGTATATAACTTACCATGTACTTCCACAATATATAGACACATATTTAATAGACAAAATAATAAGCTTACATAACAAAATGTAAGTATATAAAAAAATGTATGTATACAGAAAATGCAAAAAAAAAATGTATTTATATAAAAAATATGCTTCATATATAATGTTTTCTCTTCTCTCTCCTCTTTTCTATTATTTTTTTTTATAACAATATTGTATAAATTACCAAAATGTCATAAATTATAATTAACACACTAAATACCTGCTTCAATGAACTACCGGTTACGTATGAAAACAAAACCTACTTCATGGCTCCTAAGACACATACGCTACAAAAATTTGGTACTGAAGTGGATTGCAATGGGATATTACCCCAGCCTTTCTACTCGAAGGAGAATGGTTCGGAATAGCCCCAACTATAAGGGCAATAAAAAACCCAATAAATTTAAAACCCTCTACCTCATGGATTTGGACATACAAAAGTCCAGAAAATCTAATGACGGTGGGTATTTATACATATGAAACCATGAACGCATTGCAAAAACACCTGCTATTCCCACAAGAAATTGAAGCGGCACAAAAAAACATAGCCAGACAATCCTTAGGATACGTCGATACGACTTTACGGACCAAGGATTAAGACTGCAAAGTCTTATAGACGAAAATTCCATTGGAAAAATAGTGGAAAACAAAATATACAAAATGTGGGGATGGTTTACCACAATAGGAAATTTCATCTCGGGGCTATTAGGCATATTTTTTATCATAAAAATAATAGTCAGCTTATTGAATACCGGTCTCAATATCTCATTGCTTTACCAAACTTTTGGCTGGAGCATAAAAATGCTAGCAGGAGTCTTCACAAACTTAACACACTTCGTAATGCACACACAACACAAAAATCAATTCAAACAAAATGAAGACAATAAGACGCAAGAAACTGATCAAATTACATTGAGTAAAATACAAAATTACCACACTCAATGCTCAAGGAAAAAAATTCCAAGAAAATCGTCTTTGTAAAAAAATATATAAAACACACACTACACAAAAAAATACAAATTTATGTACCTAAACAAAAATTATTTAAGATACTCATTTCATATTATATTATAATTTTAAAAACCAATAATTAACACGTATTTGTTATATATTTTATTATGTACACACTAAATATTAAAGTAATTATTTCACATTCAATAACCATAATTCTATGAGATTTTAAAATTATATTCGGTGATTTCATCCCTCTTACAAAACTCTAATTTTGTCAACAATATAGTTACATGTTATGAGGGCATAACAAAAAAAAACTAAGGTAGATGTAATAATATGCACAATTATCTGTCAATTATCCATCAATTTTATAAAATCTAATATGTAATAAAACCATAAGATTGATTGACAAACATTAACTGTAATCTGTAATTAGAATAAGAATATTACTTAGCAGTAGTTTTAGTTTAATAATCACACGTAGTAATTAAGATACACATATTTATCAGTAGACATTAAGCACATTTATATTAAAAACAAGCCGTTAACCATAATTATTATAATCAATAATGATCACAAATAAAATTAACCGCCACATTATGACAGTCCATCATTATTATTAATTACTATTGGTTACTGTTAATATCATGATGGGCTATATCGTTATATTTTATGTAACTTAATTATACCTAACATTTAAGTCCTATCATATTTTATAATATTTCTTTTTTCATAATGTTAATAAAAAATGGCAAAAGCAATCACACTTCAGAGCATTTTTATAAAAGAGCATATGTGACCCGAGAACTAGCCAGTCTCAAGCAGGACATAGGCTCCGACTAACCACATTTATTTCTAAAGTTGTAAGACTCGAAGAGTGCGATTGCTAAGCTATTTGTACAAGTAAAAAAATAGTGTTTTTATTTCATCTCAAACATACCTAAATTTAAATTAATTGTGTGTGTTTATTCATTCTGCGGAATCTCGTCTCCTAGATATACAAGGACCTCAAGACAAACGTACTTGCTACAGGTACTCAGGTGAGAATAAATATTATTATATGTTATTGTGTGCATTACGCATTAACACAAATAAATATACATACAAATAATTAAGTTAATAAGATCTGGAGTAAGTGATGAATAACTTTCATCATTAAGCTCTCCACATCTTTTATATATAAATATGAATCCACCCCAGCTCTAATCTCCATAGTGAAATCTAAGTCACACCATCGGGGCTTATATTTTGCTATAAGGTAGTGCATCATTTATAGAGACTCCCCCGTGTTATCATACCCTCGCTATACCCTATTTTTGATTCATTACACTCCGAAGCCCCGAATAACCCTCCGCCATACGGCTTTCTGACTGTGACCAGCCACAAGACGTCGCAACAGGTATGTTTAAAATTAAAAACACCCATAGCAACCGCATAAGCTTAAATAGTAGTAAAAATTGTTTAAAAACCGTGTGCCCGAGATGGCTCGCTCGGGCACCGTATAACGTAGAAGACGTGTCGAACTAATAAACTGGAGATTGGAGGCTACAAGATCAGAAGAAATGAACGAGAAAGCCTCGGGCCGTTAGATAGGTAGGCACGTCTTCTTTTTTATCTATCACATACGTATTTTTCAAACATACAGTACGTATTACTGCCATCGATTGAAATGCGAGATAAGTAATCGGTTCAATTCCCGGTTACGTATTATTTATTGTAATTTTTTTTAGAAATTTTTTATTTTTCACCGTTTTTAACAGTCATCAACGTCGGATTATTATGATTTGAAATGAAAGCTCTATATTTTCTGAAAGTACACATATTTGTGATGAATATGATTCGCAACGTTACCGTAAGGGCAGACCACTTTTTGCACATGGTCCGTAATAAAGAAACATGGACCTTAATAATACTATAAAGTATAAACGATTAGAAAAACTATTTTCCTTGAAAGATAAATTTTTTGCAAAGTAGAATTGCTGAGTGCCGTCTGAAGAATATTCTTGCTTGCAGCGAATCAAATCAAACGCATATATATGACGAAGCTAAAACGTCATTCAAAGGATCGTATAATGGACTGCATCATAACAAACTGCAGGTATCGATAAAAGAGGATTATTCATTTATTCGGCTGTCATATTTTATCATTCGGTGAACCTAGTACAATATCGGTGCAATATTATATGGACGAGCGATAGTCGTATCCGAACGTACATTGATCTAAATCTATTTTCGTCATTACCGTGTTACGAGTTCTTGTATGTATATTGTATATTATATATTTCGACATTCGTCTCACCTAGCATCATAATATACAGACGGACGCACAAAGATGACCTATGAACGTCATGTTATTATGTTATGAATAAGCAAGGTATGCACGAACAACGCACGCGAAAGTCCTTCGACTGAATATCATTTGATGTCATCTTATGATCAAATTTATAGTTTGTCAAAATTAATAGATACATACTAATCTTATTATAATCAATTAATTAATTCGAACAGCGTTATTGTAATCACACACCATAAATAGGTATACGAGTATGTATTGTTTTGTAATGCATTGTTTTTGTGTTTATTAATTATAATGGCTGTTCGTAAACGAAAATATATAAGTAGGTAAAATCTAATTTTGTATTACAAACGTAATATTAAACAAATGTTTGTTAAGTGTTTCATCAGATTAAAGATGTTAAAATTTCCGTTATAAGGGTGGGGGGAGACTAGGGAAATGAGAGCCCACACTCTTTGGAAATATGATTAATTCGTGCTTTCTGTTATTATTAAACTATATTATGTAATGACGTAATATTTACATTTAGTAAATTAGTAATTTCGGCTACTAAACTGCGCAGGGCGAATTAAATTATAGGTATATTGATAATTATTTTGTTCAAATATGTATATAAACTATGCTCTTAAATATCATGAAATGTGCATACTTTCAAAGTAAAGTCCCTAAATGGTGAAGATATAATATATGAATATATATATAGAGAACTAGAAGTATAATAATTATTTTATTTTATGTTTACCTCAAAGTCTTAAGTAGAGCAAGATTAGTAAGACCAATTACATACACTAACATGTAAATAATGCTGAATCTTGTACTGCACTTGGTCCCATAAAGTAAATATGTACATCGAGATCGAATATTTTCTAATATACCACTCAAGTACTTCACACTTATTGTTATAAGTTATATCTATAATACATTTCTTTTTTATCATATTTTCATGTAATTTTAACGGGATATAGTACCAATTGAAAAAAAAAAAGTTTGTAAAAAATAAATATATTATACATAAATACAAAAATAAATGATGATAATATTTTTTTCACAAAATAATCAATATACAGAGTGATACTCTGAGAAAGATTTACTCAAAATAGTAATCCCCTACGTTATCAACGTGGGGCCGTGTAACAATTCATAATAAATCTACTTTTAGGTAGTTTGCTAACGAAATAGCCAAAAAATGATAGAAATTGATGAAAAAACATAAAAAAAAAATGTTCAAAAACAATAATAACAATAATATGTAATGTGTACATATTATATTGCTGTTGTTCTATCTTGAAGTTGTTAATATTGTCAAAACAGTCCAGATTTAAAATCCTGAAATTTAAAATACATACGTCAATAATTAAGAATCTGAGCGTACGGCTCATGATAAGAATGAAGTGAGGTCGAGGACTAGAGAAAAAGTGGGTCTTCCACATTTGATAGGCTGACTTTTGGGAGAGTGCACTGTAGGTGTTTCTTTGGGCAACCAGTGTAGAACTTGTCTTTATTTCATGGTTAGGTTTAATAGTAAGGATGGACGAATACAATATTTAATTATTCGAAAAAACTCACTGTTAGTTCAATGTTTAATGATTTAAAAAGAACTTCCACTTCGAATTGTAATTTCAGCTTTAAGCCCGGCAAGTTATGCAGTTCCGCAAGGCTTCTTAGTATATTCAGTGTCTTCGGACTTTTCGGTCCAAACACCTGTTATGGTTTTTGAAAAATAATGTCAGAAAAGTCAACAGTTAGCAATAAAACTTACTGCAGCCCGTTACTTACGTAATACATTTTAAGGTAATCCAAAGCCCCCAAGTAAGATAAAGAAAAACTGATGTTGAGATTTAAATTAATTACAAATTATGAGAATCAAGTTAAAAGGGTTGGTTTTTCAGGGTGGTAAGTTAATTTAATCAATAGTCTTTACGTCAAAGTAAAATATATCATTATCAATTATGCTTATTGTGACTATCAACTAATAGATTATATATATACTCTAATAAACTGATAAACGTTGAAAAAAATATGTTAAATATAAATATATAAACATACTGTGCTTTTTGCACTAGACACAAGAATCTTTGCGATGAACGGGACGATGTACTCCAGTTTTTCGGATCGTTGTGTGCACCGCGCTTGCTTCAACAACGAGTTCAAGTAACCGGGGGTGAATGGTAAGGGTTTATTTTTTGCCAGCGTTATGACGCCCAACCAATGACCTAAATTGTTCAATAATGGCTTATTGCGCATATTGTCACTGTCCAACAATGTCTGAAAAGATAAAACGTAATATTATATGTTATGTAAACGTTTTTTCTTTTCTGCTCTTGGTAAAGGAGTTCATGTGTATACTTACTCGAATGTTCTCCACGGTTGTTGTCATCACAAAGGTATTGAGGTCTTCGTTAGCTATTCCGTCTAGGAGGTCTGAGTACAACGTGTGCAAATTTATCTCATAGGATACACAATTCTCGATCAAGTACTCAGATAGCCATTTAACATGTTCGTCCCTCAGAATTCCCTTGATTTCGGCGCACTGAAATAGATTGTTATATTATAAGCACGTACCGCGCACCTGAGGCAGAACTGTCATGACTCAAAACTAAAAACAAATTTGAAGTTTAAAACTAAGATGCTGTAAAGAGTTTTTTACGTACGTACTTGAAAGGCATGGTATTAAATGTGGCGTTTTCAAATATTAAGAAATACCCAGTATAAATAAACAATTAAATGGCGTCTTACGATATTTCTAGTGAATGCAAGACGGTTGTAGCATAATATTCACCTATTATTCTTAAGAATGCAGTATACTGAAACGTGGCAATATTGAATTGAAATTATTAAATGCAATACCACTAAAACTCTAGATGTTGCATTTTTGCATTCAACACATAACACTTAAAAATTAGCTCTTTTTCGACCTTATATGTAAACGAAATAATTTGAAATATAGCTTTTTTGTAATTCGACAATTATTTATTTATAAACTAAGAATTATTAATACTGTAACAATATTAAATACGGCTGTATGACATAATACGTTGCTTTTAATAATTGGCTAAATAAAAATTTAAAAATGCAATATCGACATATATCTTTGTTGGCCAAATGAAAAACGTTATTTTATGTAGCGTAGTTGTTACGTTGTATTAAAAAGCTCATTTTTAACCACCCTAAACAATAATAACTCGAAATTAACAAATCGTTGTTGGTATTCATGTTGTACATGATGTGCGTGACATGGTCCAAGGAGCGTATCCGTTCTGATAAACGGGGCCGAGATAAAAACATTTCAATTTAGACAAAGAGTTGCTGCACGTGTAATGTATATCGCGCGTCGTATTATTATGATATTTAACGATCAAATGGTCACCTTTTCGGATAAATTATCACCACTCAAATTGTTGGTGTTAAAGATAATTTTCTCCTTTTCATCCGGGCACCGGTCGGTTGCTTCGAAGTTGTACTCTCCGAAGTCGAACGCCTCGAGCTCCACCGACCCGGTGTCTTCGGGTTCGGGTGTGGCTGCGATACCACCCGAGATGGTCGGCGTATCGATGACCGGTGCTGTTGTAGCCGAGGACAACACAGAAGACTGCAGTTCGGAATCGGTGTCTTCGACGTGGTCTACTCGGTACACGGGTGCCGCTGATGAGTACGCAACGTACGACCTTAAGTCCTCTATCCACTGCGAATCGTTTTCATAGAATGTATCACATATTTAAACATAAAAATATATTCTGAATAAATTGCGGGTTTCGATAAAAAGTATAAAAAACGTGTTCCGAAATCCCGCAGGTAAATGTAAAACTGAATATTATACGTATTACGTGTGTTCACCCGTACATGATGTATTTATGATTTTTTTTTAAGATTTCTAATAGAAACATACCTCGATTAAATGCTGGGGCAAACTGTTGAAGTGCGGGATCGTCGACTAACTCTCTAAAAACTCCAAAAAACGCTCATGGCACCGGTTTAAAGCCAGGACACCGAAATCGAAAATTTTCGATTTCGGTGTACTGTTTAATGCGACCAAGATCAACCGCAAAACATTTTTCAGAGTGTGAGGATTTCTAAACGGAAACAAATGTTGTACAAAATCTGTATACATCAAATGAAATCTTTCTAGAATTGATCGTCAAAAATACTTACGAAATAAGGTCGTACTCGATCATACTGCCGTAAATGTTGGCGTACTTCATCAGGGCGGTGCGTGAATGCCCCGGGAAAAAAGTCCATTCGTTCATCAATTCACTTACGACACACGTGAAGACATCCTGTAGAAATATCAATTGATAACATTCTCAATGGTTTTCAAATTTACAACTAAGTATCATACACTATCATACTAATACAGATCAATAACTTGAAATAATATTTAAAATAGAAACACATCGTATAGAATACACTAGTTGTATAAATAAACTACGAATTATGCAATAATGAATACTTGGTTCCGTTGGATTGAGGATTTTTTTAAATCCTCCAACATTTCCGCGAACTCGTCGACTGCCAAACTGTTGTCACATGAGACGTGACCCACTGATCACTTTTTTCAAGAGGTAGTTGGCCTCCTCTTGAATGTGTCTTTGAGTCATCGTAATGTTATTAATTACTTTTAACCGTCGATGAAAACAGAAAAAGTGAACAAAAAATAGGAAGATAGCGATGTAGAACAAGAATACCTAATCGATAGTCAAAGTGAATTTTCTTTCAACACGCGTTTGTAATATACTTTAATTTTTATTGTTGCCTGGCAATTGATTATTCAGCTATAATGACATTTTTATTTTTTATAATATGATTTCGATATAGTATTAGCTTTTTTTTAAATCGAATAATTCACAAACGCTGAAGTTGCTTAACTATTTTTGTTTACATTTATGCGTGAAGTTAAAATATATTATACAAATATATATTTTGTTCATGTATTATATAAAATTGGTTTCTCCGCAATCAGCTCAATCCCACGGATTTAATCATTGTACAGTTCGATTATTTATAACACCAATTATTTTTATTGTGTAGTATTCGTGAAACATAGTAGTTAAGTATACGAAAAAATTCAATGTCCAAGCGGCAACACTGAAAATATGCATTTTATATTGGATATATTTTCCGTACAGGAACTTACATTTCGCAATCGTTTTTATATACCAAAACTATTAATTTCTTTGTACGGATAATAAATTCTGTTATGTTTTCAACTAATTTAAATATATATTAACTAGAACTTTAATCAATTTAATTTCACTTTAAAACAATTTATTTACAAAGGACCATGTGAGGTAAAGATTATTATCGAAATCTCTTTGTTGGTTTTAAGCTTTAAGGTGAATATATTTTAATCGTTCCTCATTCTTATTAATAAATATTTATTAAACAAGTTCATGCTAAATATAATCAACAACCAAGTATCTGCATTTCAAGTATTGACATTATGATTTATGGTAAATCATTTTCTACCACTATTACTAATTACGATCAGTAGTCCCATTTAAAAACTGTGATACTTAGAAAAAAAAAACAATGAAATACCTACTCATAAAATCATTTTTTATAATACTTTATTTACTCATTACATCTTACAACATCTTAACAACGGTAAATATTTATCAATAGAAAGTAATTTATGGTTTACTTATCTTGCAACGTTTATGCGTTCAGCATTTATTAATGTTAATTTTTTACAGAATATAATGCTTAAAATGATTTATTGAGTTCTATAAGACGAATAATAACCATTGTAAAACCATAGTGGTATTAAATATTTAATTAAATAAACAAATGTCTTCAAGATAGACAAATATAAGAAAATGTTTGTACTTGTAAGTTCTTAGATATTCGAAAAACATTTGTGTACAAATAATTGTTTGCTATAACATTGTGTTTCACTTTTTGATTGGTTAGTACAATTAAATTACTCTAATAACATTATTATACATAAGTGTTAAAATGCCGACAAAATATTAATTGTTATTTAATTTAATCGCGGGCAATGTCCGTCTCAAAATACGGTGCTTATTCAATTTGAGTAAAAACTTGTGACTTGTAAGTTCTGCAACAGTTAGAATAACGGTCCAAATATTATTTATTAATTATTTATCATCATGATGTTATTCAAAGAAGTTTATACCTTTGTACTTATTTATTTGTCCTGTTGTACCTACCTACGCGGGTTGTTCATAATTTCAAATCTCCGCTCTAATTTATATAACATTATAACACGTTCCGTGAACCATGAATGGTTGCTGAATCTTTGTCCGAAGAGATATAAACACCGATTTTTTGTAATTATAGGTCGATCCGACCCCTTTTCAAGCGCTCGTGGCCAAAGAAGAACTTTCAAAAATGTACTACAAGGGAACGATTGTAAACTCTCCCGGGTTCACCTCAGGGCTACTTGAGTCTTGAAGGCATAGGTGCATGAAGACATTTTTCTAGGGGGGAGGGGGTGGAAGAAACCCATAACTCTGTAGGATATGCCGAGACACTGTGATCAGGCGGCGCGGGCGGCATCGGGACACCAGAACATGTGATGGAACACACAGATCGACCTAAACTTCACTCAGGGATCGATGTCCAGCATACCATCACTGGACACATCACTCCCTATACTAACATTTTTTTTAGGTTCATTATTAAATATTTTACGAACCTTGTCCCCTTTCCCTTCTACTTAACAGTGCCGTGATGAGCACAAAAAAAGCTAGGAAGGCAAGGACAATAAATAATATAATATATAAACTCTCCTGAGTCTGTAATTACTACATATGTACATTATAATTGTCGAGCTACAATATTCTATAGGCACTAAGATACTAAGTTAAATTGAAAAATCCATTGCAATTTAATATTTTTAGAATATTATGAACACACAAATTTAAAAAAAAGTGGAGCATACATTATGGGAAATAATAAAAAATAATAAAATTTAATTATGAACAACGTTTAAATTAATTTTCATAACAATGTGAAGATACGCTATTTTAAAAACTTTAAATATATTGCTTATTTGATTGTTTGTTAAACTTTTACCGTATACAATTTCAAATATTTTTTCCAGGTAAATATAATGTTGACCCGGGAGAGTTTACTAGTTTTAAAAATCGGGAGAGTTTACCACCACCTCTATAGGGATCCGACGAATAATCGATTTACCAGTTCCTCAGGTCCCCTTGTCAGACTCGTTTCGGAACCAGATTGCTGTTTGGTCCAATTTTCAAGACTGCAGCGCAGAGGGCTAAATGAAACATGGATGTTGAGCAAATTCGTTAGTGCAAAATAAACGCAAGACTATAATATAATACCGAGACGAAACGGTACGTATATACATTTTTTCCCCGCTACGATCGTACGATATTAAACGTTCCCGCGCGGACACGAACCATTAAAAACATTCGTGGTGTGTATAATAATTAATAAAAAGTTTTTCGGGTGTTTTTTCACCAACGCTCCGACGTACAGCCCTTAACTTTTTTCCCCGTCTCCCACGCGTAGAAAAGTCATAAATTCAACTTGTCTTATTACGCGCCGCGTCGCCCGTCGTAACATATGCACGTTTTATTTGAAAATTTTGAATTTACAACACACACCGTTCGCCGGTTTCGAACAGTTTAATACGTTATTCTCGGTTCGTCGGTCACACTCCACAGCGTTTGATCTCACTGCTGCGCGATAAATCTAAACCTACAGTTTAAAAGCGTAACGTTTTCGTCCGAGCTGAATTTATTATGATTAGGCAGTAGGCACCCTAGGTACATTTTGTTTAATAATTACTACGTCCGCGCGAGCGCACGCGTACATCAAACTTCTATGATTTTCTTCAACATATTCATGCGAGCTACTATTTTCAGAAATTAATTTTATAAAATTTGATTAAAGAAAGCGACTAACTGATGAATGCAGTGCAGTATGGACTTTATTAAAAATTACTAATTATAAGCCAAATACCAACGAATAACTATTATAACTAACTATTCAACAACAAAAAAATAATTAATAAAGTAATAATATTATAACTGTATGTACCTAAACCAACCTTTTTTATACTAAATAGTACATTATTATACAATGAAATTACGATAATTTTGTTGTTGAATATAACAAAATATTTTTCATGGCACGCTCGAGCAAAAATAAAGGTAATTTTTGGCACGTAGTGTTCAAAACGTTTGCCAACCCTCGGCTAGGCTGTCCACACCATACACATCGGAGCGATACATATGACGTGTCCAAGACTCTCGTGCTGCACCACTTGGGTGGTGGTAGGATGGGGGAGGACAAGTTCTTAAGACTAAAAATTGCAACGGAAAGGATACGAAAAAAAGTTGTCTAAGACGGATACTTTCTGCGGTCGAATATTGTTGAAAGTTTCATCAGGACATCCATCTCGGTCAGTGCTGTATTCGCGACAGATTTCACCGTTCTTATGATATTGTATAACTACCGTCTGCGGCGTGTGTAAGTTTCCACACCACCTTAGCTATTGTCTAAGCATGAGGTATTACACGCGATGCGTTTTTTTTAACGTGGTTTCCCCAGGTAGGCCTAATCCACGAAAGGAAGAATGAACAAATGCCGCCAGTAGTATTGAAATTTAAGAATGAAAAGAAAATTAAAACAACACTCCGTTATTGTTACGCGCGAAGAAAACCATGCACTAATGCGCATGAAAGGTCACCAGGGTTAACTATGCTAATTAAACTTGGGGGAGGGATAAGGGATATTTCGCTGTACAACTATAACAATTTCACATATTATTTTACAAACTAAAAAACACAAAAGCTTAAAAGGTACCTATATCACAACCTGAAATATATGTCACCAGGGTCACCAGGGTTAACTATGCTAATTAAACTTGGGGGAGGGATAAGGGATATTTCACTGTACAACTATAACAATATAACATATTATTTTACAAACTAAAAAACACAAAAGCTTAATAGGTACCTATATCACAACCTGAAATATATGTCACCAGGGTTAACTATGCTAATTAAACTTGGGGGAGGGATAAGGGATGTTTCGCTGTACAACTATAACAATTTCACATATTATTTTACAAACTAAAAAACACAAAAGCTTATAAGGTACCTATATCACAACCTGAAATATATGTCACCAGGGTCACCAGGGTTAACTATGCTAATTAAACTTGGGGGAGGGATAAGGGATATTTCGCTGTACAACTATAACAATTTAACATATTATTTTACAAACTAAAAAACACAAAAGCTTAATAGGTACCTATATCACAACCTGAAATATATGTCACCAGGGTCACCAGGGTTAACTATGCTAATTAAACTTGGGGGAGGGATAAGGTATATTTCGCTGTACAACTATAACAATTTAACATATTGTTTTACAAACTAAAAAACACAAAAGCTTAATAGGTACCTATATCACAACCTGAAATATATATGTCACCAGGGTCACCAGGGTTAACTATGTAATGGAACACCCTCGGACCTTAACGGTCCCAGACGAAATCGGCCCTTTTTATGGCCAATGAATACGGACCATTCGGCCTTGTCGTGTGGTCAAGGTCAACTATATGACGGTGCATTATGCCAACGCAAAATGACATTTTTGATAGCACCAAAGGTGAGTCAAAAATGTCGTTCTTCGTTAACATAATGCGAAGGCCAACGAATCAGCGATGTCCGGGAGGCCGACGGATATGATTATATACGTGTGTATCCGACCCGAGACATCACTCCATCATTCCATTCCAACCAGACAACATCGTTCAACAACCTGGAATCACTGGATATTGGAAACTGGAACGACTACACCACCGAATCATCTACGACAACTACCGAGGAATCCTGCCGACAACGTGACCCGTTTTTGCACCTGCTGTTTGAGTGACCTCTATTCTGTTTTCTTAAAACTGCCGTTTTCACGGCAACGTGTATAGCGACCTTCAATCAGAATAGATGTCACTCCCCACGCATACAATCTCGGCGCCGCCCAGCACACTGCCATATCTGCGACGACAAGGATCCACGCCGAAGGTCACTGCCGACAAGCCTAGCAACAGCTTCTATCCTTGGACTGACGACATCACGGCCACATACTACCACGACGCGGACTGATTGATCCCAGGACCGACTCGCTCTATATTCGTGAGTTAGTCGACACTTCCTTTCTTTCCTTGTCTACCGACACGCCACTTGTTTGAGCGGGCAGTCGGAGATATCCTTTCCATTCCTTGTCTACCGACACGCAACTTGTTTGAGCGGGCAGTCGGAGATATCCTTTCCATTTTGTCTACCGACACGCCACTTGTTTGAGCGGGCAGTCGGAGATATCCTTTCCATTTTGTCTACCGACACGCCACTTGTTTGAGCGGGCAGTCGGAGATATCTTTTCCACTCCTTGTCTACCGACACGTCACTTGTTTAAGCGGGCAGTCGGAGACAATTCATCCTGATTCCTCAAACGTATGGACAAATCTCCTTTGTATATAACATATTGTTTTTTTTGTATATAATACAATCTCTGTAAATACCTATAAAAAGTGTTATTTATCACGAGGCGGCCGACCGGAGAGTCGCACCGTTTCAACTATGCTAATTAAACTTGGGGGAGGGATAAGGGATATTTCGCTGTACAACTATAACAATTTAACATATTATTTTACAAACTAAATAACACAAAAGCTTAATAGGTACCTATATCACAACCTGAAATATATGTATGTGTACGTGTTGGCTTCTCATCGTGATCCTCTTCAATCTAAAATAAAAATGAATATATGATTTAATATATAATTCTCACTCAAAAACTAAATCGTCAAACCTCGAAAAAAATTACAAATTTGTTATTATTTTATTGTATTATTTTAGAAAATATAAAATAAAAATAAATTGAAAAACTTACTCCTTGGTCAATGCGCAGACTTGTCCAGCAGAAGTTACCTACAAATCTAAAATAGCGGCTCGAAATAAGTAAATATAGTAATTTATAATGAAAAATACAACTTTAAAACAGCAAAAAAAAAAGATTTTGTTAAACAAACAGATCAATGTAAATGTAAAGGAAAAGTGAATGCTAAAAAAAAACGCTGTTAAATTTAATTAAATTTTATATAATGAGATTAATTAGTTTGAATTTGAATGAAATTTTACAAGAACAATGTTTATGGTAAATAGGACTTCCTACCTATACACCCAAAATGCAATTCCAGAGTTCTGACCTACTATATTTTAGACCTATTTTAATTTTTTCTTTATTTCCTATAAGTCCTCCCTACATAAACATTATTATTCTTCAGTTTAGTTAATAAAAAATTGATTTAAGTATTGTTACCGAATATTTTACATTGAAGTGAATGCTGGATTACTAAAATCTTTAAAAGTTACATTTTATATATTTTATGAGTATAAATTATAAAAAAAAGACCGTAAAAATATTTTAAGTTTTAAGTTACACACTTTAAATAATGAGCAAAAATTGAATGATCTCTTTTTAGTCCGAACTATAAATTAAAATAGCTAATAACATAGAGTATACACCTGTATCACGTGCCCAATCGGTGATTTATAGAAAATCAAGGACATTAAAAATGACAATACATTTTTTGCTCTGACGATTCAGTTTTGGAATAATTAAATATTAACTAGTAAGAAGTAAGATAATATTGAATCTTAAGAATGAAAAAAAAATTAAAACCGTCTGGGACTCCCTCAGAAATGCATTATGGGTGATGTCAAAAAAGTTATTTGGGGAAAAATATTATATTTTTATTATATTTATTTGATTTTAAATCAATTAAGGGGACTTGATTTAAAATGTTATTGTTTATTTTTATTGAAGAGAAAGCTGAATTTCTACTCTGCCTTTTTTGACAATTATTTTGATACCCGTCTTGTTTTTAACGCCGATTTAATTTCCTACCAACTTGACTGTTTTGCAGTTTTCCATTAAATGTTTTGTCATTTTTATTCGTATTTTTAGTGTCATTAATACCAACTATTATGTCATCGTATCCTACCATTTTATTGAATCGAATAAAAGTTTAATTTTTTTTAATTCTATAATATAAAATATATAATATATATCGATGAAAAGTGTGCAAATGCCCGTAGACTCTAATTATTGAAATATGTGCTCATATACAGTTAAGTGTGTCAAAGCTAAATGAGAACACTTTGCGTAAAACCCTGTAGTTTAAATACTATATAATAACTACAGGAAATCAGGGAACAAAAAAATTATTATTTTATAGCTGAGAAAATTCCATGTATTATTTATTATACGTGCATTTTCAAGCATTGTCATGCATTGTCATAACACATTGTCAAGTCTGTCGAAATTCAAAATAAATATCGAATAACATCTAAAATTTTGATTTATTCTAATACAAGGTACTGAAACTTCAAACCAATCGTCTAATGAGATTGAAAAAAAATATAGTTTTCGCCCTTTGAATTTTAACAAAAAGTGTAGTATTAAAAATCAAAAATATTATCATTGGCCCGTCTGTTATCTCGTTATCGGTGCAGATTGTTATCAAACGTAAATAAATAATAAGTGAAGCTTTTAAGATTTTTGTACTTTTCGACGAAAATTCGAAAGAGACGAAACCGAAATCGAAATGGATTATAGAAACTGAGTACCGGAGTACCCCCAGTGAACCATTTAACAACGCTGAAGCACATTCCGGGACACAATGATCGACTTCTTCTAAACATTGTGTTTTTTATTCCTACACAATTGCACTGCATCAAATCTCTCGGATACTATTTATACGAAAGAATATAAAACACCATCGAATGCAGTAAGTATATACAGTATATAGTCGTTAATGCCGATTTACTTGTACAGGTCGTTCAAGTATGTATGTGGTACATCAATACAAAAATATCGCGTACCATTTGACTGCTTTGAAAAGTATCAAAAATATGAAATTGACTCTTACATATTATTGTTTTCAGACGATTTGATCTTGGAATGAAATATCCAACAACATTATTTGAGATGATCGCATTACGAAGACTGGAAATAGAAATTCTGTAAGTATTTTTTTGTGATTACTCTAAGTAGTTAACTACTGGAAATGTGTCATACTGATATCTTATTCTTCTGATTAATTATGTTGAAGTTCAACAGTATGTTGGATGAAGGTGATTCAACTGGCAATATCTATGTGCCTTTACAATACTGCTTCTGATGTCAACTGAAATACTATTAATTGTCAAAATCTGATATCGATCATTTACACATTAACACTGGCTGCAGAATACATGTCATTTGTAAGTATTCTTTGATGACAATTGTATTTGTAATTTATTCTAATCAATGTCTTTACAATTTACAGTTTCAACCGATTTGGTGGTATCAAGCATACTGCAAGACGATTGAATTCCATTTTCAACAGTGAAGAAGACGAATAAAGTACATGTTGAACTGGAGATTATATATAACACTTACGTGGAAGTTCATAACGTTTACCAAATGTAAAAGCAATTTTAACATTTTTTGAAAGCTACTTTTAGTAGACTAACATTTATTAAAAACAAATATAGAAATCGCTTGACTGATGCACATTTGGACGACTTACTGCAGTTGTCAACATCAAAATCACCCGTGGACATTTATAAAATAATAAAAGAAACAGAGAGGTATCGTCCATCAACATCATAACAATTTTAAATAAAAAAAACCAATATAATTTAAATTTTTTTATGTACTTACACTATTTTAATATCTATACTTTATAAACTATGCTTTATCTGTAACATTTTAACTATAAATCATTAAGTTATAATTAATTATTATATAATTTATACATTTTTATACTTCCTAATAATTACCATTAAAAATGTATGCAGCCCGCAAGTAATTTTCAAAGTTATTTTTTGGCCCTTTCTAAAATCCTAGTAGGGAACGCTGTTCTAAAGGGATTGGTGAACAAATTGCATTTCTAAACATGGTGCTAAACTTGTTTTATTGGCCAGAAGTAAAGAGAAATTATATCAAGTTAAAAATCGCTGTATTGGTAAAGTATTAAAAAGTCTTATTTATTTTATCTGAACTATTGTATACAATTTAGACTTAGTGTTGTGTATTTATAGAACTCAGCGAAGGAAAGCTAGAGAATTCATCGATAATAATAAGTACCAATTTCAAAGCGAACATTTTCGCCCCTGGTGTAGGCACAGTTCGCCTACCCATGCTACGCCAGTACGCCACTGTAAGTAAATATTTATTTATAAACATTTAATAATTTAAATTATCATTAAATAATCATGAATTACATATGTGTATAATTTGTATAATTGTACTTTTGTTATCATAACCATAAAATAATTTAAAATTATGTTTTTAATACAACTTTCTAAAATTTAAGTCTTAAGCTTTAAAAAGTAAATATATGATGACAGTAAAACTATACTATTGAATAATCTATGTATATTCTATTAAATAGATATTGTAATTTATATTTTGTATCTTGTATTATTAAATAGTTATAAAATATCTTCGTGATTTCATTTACTTAAAATTTTTTTTTACATTTAACCATAAGCGGGTACAGTTAGTTTCAATTGGGGAAGTAAAAAACCTGTGACAAACAATAATAATGCTTAGCAAAGGAAAATAGGTGACAATAAATTCATCTTTTTGTCAATTTCCGATTTATACATTTATACATTAAGTGTTTAATTTATATAATTAGTAAATTGAGTAATTTTTTATTGACACTTATTTAGAAATTATTATTTTAATGATAGTTGTACGTTTTAGACATTGACCTATTTTAAATTTTTATCTATAATAATAAAGTACCAAGTAACAAATTACATATTAAAATAAAGTGTGATAAATTTATTTATAGGATCATTAATTTATTAGCCTTTCATTATATAATTCTTTAAATATTTTGTTTGGAAGTTTAGTTATTATATTACCTACTGATAATCATACACACTGATTCCTCTATTCAAAAAGTAAAAAGTTGTAGTCTATTTCTTGTAAACTTGGTTTTTAATAAAATCATGAAAGATCTAAACTCTTTTATTTTAACTTTGTTTAGAAAAAATAAATGTTTACTTTTGAGTATTAATTATAAATACATTATTACATATTTTTTCGTATTTATGGTTGTGATGATCTTAACGAATATATCTTTCATTAATTATCTATTTGTCTACCCAATATTAGGATATTAAATTAATATATGTATTTTTTTTTGCTCTGGAAGGACTGATAACTCCTGAATGTTATTATAAGTAAGTATAGTATCATCAACTATATTTTACCAGGTCTTCCTTTGTGCCATTTTTAGAATACAATAATAACAACATATTATTTTAAATTTCAAAATGTATAGAGCTATACAATATTGATGTATTGTACTGATTAAAAGTGCAAATCATGTGTTTTTTTCTCAAAATTTTCTCATATTAATTTATAATATATAATTTATATTATTAATCACCTGTACATAAATTAATTAATTTGTTTGTCTACAGGGCTATTTTTGAACTTTACGCCAAGAAAAAGTGAACACTAATATTCATGTTACTCTTTTATGTCCTGGTCCAGTTTTTAGCAACTTTCTTGCAGATAGCTTTACCGCTCATTCAGAAGTAATCAATATATATTTGTTATTTGTCTACCTATAAATACATAACATACCAATTGACAATTTACAGACATATGGAATAACTCAGTCATCAACAGATAACAGAATGAGTACTGAAAGATGTGCACATTTGTCATGTGTTGCAATTGCAAATAAATTAAAAGAATCATGGATGGCAAAATTTCCTATTATTCCCCTTGTATATTTTTCAACATATTACCCTGTACTCTCTTACAAGTAAGATAATATCTTATTTTACCTTAGTGTATAGTTTATTCTTTCAAATATAAATATTTGTTATTTACAAGTCTCAATAACTCAAATATAAAGATCAAGTAAAAATTAATCAGTTCCTCAATCATAATTTAACTTCTACTATTTTAAATTTAATATTTTCAACAAATATCAACTAATAACATTTTTTTATTTTTTAAATTAAAAATCATAATTATTGTAACTTTTACTATTTTGTAATAAATTATATTTCAGAGTCTATTTCGTATAATAAATGTTTAAGTGGTCAAAATATTTAAAAAAATATAGTATAGTATTTTAAATTTCCATTAATATACAGTGAAACCTCTGAATAGCGGACACATTTGATCACCAAAATTTCGTCTTCTATTCAGAAGGGGTAAATTTTGAAATTCATAAAGGCTAAATGTCATAAAAGGAAAAAAATGTATACTAGGTTAATTTTAATTATAGTGTTATTATTTAATGTTTTATGATATAATGATATATATAAGTATGTATGTATATTAATAAAAAAGCATAGGTAAATACATACATAGTTATTAAAAAAAATGTATATAAAAAGAAGCATGGGTACATAATTCAATTTGTTCAAAAAAGTCTGTCAGCTTGGCTTGTTTATAATTATGCCGTCTTTGTACAATTTCGTTGGTAAGTTAATTTGTCAAAGTTATATTTGAAGGGAAAATATTACTGCTTCCTACGTTTATCGTCGATATTAACCATTTTTCGTCATAATCATATATTATTGTCCCATAATGACTTAAATGAACGAGTTTATTTTAGTCTTTATTGTTGTCCTAGTTAGATCATGTTTTGCTATTATTTATAAATTAAAACTAAAATAGGTGTCCGCTATTCGGAGGTTTTCCTATTGAAAAGTAATGGAAATGTTACCGTTCCCTAAAAATTGTCCATTATAGAAAGGTGTCACTGAATATTAATTTAATGAGTTAAAAACTGAAAGTGATAACTTGTGATAGTTAATATGACAGAATTTGAAGTATTTGCCTTTTTTATAGGTACTCTTTTCTTTTAATAATGATGCAATAGTATTATGATTTATGACAATCCAATATTCTATTGTTTTATAAAAAGATTTTTAATTAATACTACTATAATATATAAGTATAAGGTATAGAAAACACATATTTTTAAAAACACTTTTATGTTTTACAGATTGTATGAACTTTATGGCTACAAACTTGCTCAAAAGTTGCGGGACAGCTAATATATTAGACTATTACAGTAAAATTTCAAACCTTAAGAGATATTAAAATATTATCAACGTGTTTTGTCCGAATTGATATAATTAAATATTTATTATCAATGACTTATAATATAGTAAATACAAATAAATTCTTATGTTAAAAATTATATTTTATTGTTATTTAAAATTTCCTTTCTAATAGTTTTAGCTTTTAGAATAGTATTCTTGAATAAATCACAGTATGGACTTATAGCACTTGGTGTATCATCATTGCTTGGAATTGGATATGTAACAATATTAGGATTTGTATCAGTATCTACTATAGCAATAGTGGGTATTAACATTGGCAGCATAAGTAAGGACACCATGCTGTCCGCTACTATTTTTGGAAGTACTTTCGGCTTTGAAAATCCTAGAAGAATTGGTAAACATACCATCACGCCAATATCTTGTATGAGCAAACTCTCCACATTCTTTTGCACAATTTTCAACATTTAAATAATTGAGCGGAGATTGACACAAAAATAAAATACGCTGTCCCGGTGACCGACAACCAAGATAATTATAAAGCCATTAAATCCTGTATCAACGCATGTCTCAGAAATTACTTGGAAAAATGTAGTATGAATAAATAGTTGGATATATCGATATTACATATATGCATCGATGCGATATTTTCGATAATATCGATAAATATTGAAATAAATATGGATATGAATATGAATAAATATGGATGAAACGATAATATCGATGTTGTTTGCGCATGCCTATGATACGAGAGCGCGTTTTAGTATCACACAAATGGTCTTGGTGTGTCGGTATCGACAATAGCATAAATAACAAAATATTATAAAGATTATGAATGAAGATTATTGAATAATATATACTGAAATGCACTGAAATATATTATAATATCCAGTGCACGTCCATAAACTTCTTTCTAATAAGAATATTCTTTACTAAAATGTATAAAGAAATAATTGTTGAAATTGTTTTTCTATCATTGCTTGAATGATTGTAAATACATTTTTACGTATTGAGATTGTTCCATTAGAATTTTCTGAGGAAATTTTAGAAATGATCCCATACATTTTGTATTCAAATGTGAATATCGAAATGTACTCTCTACGGAGTTCACTTATAAAGTCCATATCAACAAAAGAACAATCGAATTTGTTGTGTCTACTTTGTTGTATTAGTGAAAATAAATAATTTATATCGACAATCCTACGACCTTCGAGAAAACTGTAATTTAATATTTAAAACTATATATTTCCAACATTATATTAAAAATAAAATTATTTAAATATGTAATTTTTAGTTATTGTGTGCATACTTTGTTACAATTTAACGATGGACTTGGTTCGGATTCAATATTTCTAAATTGCAATTAAAATATAAAACAGTATAAGTACAATACTGTGTTGGAACTTATATAAAATATAAATATAAATTGATAAATATATAGCATAACTCTTTGAAAAAAATAAATGACGAAAACAAATAGGAAAAAATTGATGGCTATTTACGTAAATTTTGTAATATCTCATGATAATTGTTTTAGTATTTAGTAATACGTATGTAAATCGGATCACTCGATATAAAAAGTTTCACGGTTTATTACTTTACTATTTTGCCCAAATCTTACTTACTAAGTTGAATAATATAATATTATTATACGAGTAGTTCATGACGTGTTTAAATTTGTATAGCATATTATATTTTAGTATCAGTGTGTATATTCATTTTTAGAATTATCAAGCTCATTTCTATTATTATACTTACCTATTGGCTATTATATTGTATTTTGAAATAAAACTAAATAAAATTGTAATACATTAAATTACATTTTCTTTTTTTAATTATTATTCAAGAATTGAACAATATAAAATATATACCACGTATAAATTATAATTAGTAAACATTAAATGTAACTTACGGTTCATTACGAACTTTCTTCATTATTTTTCTAATACATGTTTTACCTAATCTGGCACGCTTTCTATTGTGTATACAATATAATAATGTACTCTAAAAGTCTGAGGTACCCACGAATAATAATTTTTTTAATTACAACAAAATTATAGATATGAGAGCAATATATTATGTAAATTAATATTATTATTTATTAACTATGGTCTATGATAATATTATAATAATGTAAGCAACCATGTACAATTACCTAAGTACAATTAAAAATATTAATAATTAATAAATCAATGACCTACCTAACACGATTGGACCATCAATTTTTAACAAAAGACTTAGTAGTTATTTTTCTAATAGTACGCTTTACAGCAAGTTTTTTATTCGCCATAGTAAACGTTTTACGTAGGTTCGTGTTTCACAGCTTTCACGTTGAACAAACAAACACGATAAATGCATAAGTATATCAATCACCTAAACGTCCTATGTTACATTACGTAGTATACAGACAATCGCATTCGTATAGGGAATATCCAAGATATATTGTGGGCGGGAAACTTCGTAAGACTAAAAATTACGATAGAAACGATACGAACAAAAGTTGTCTAAGACGTAAATTTTCTGCGGTCGAATATTGTTGAAAGTTTCATCAAGACATCTATCTCGGTCAGTGCTGTATTCAGGACAGATTTCACTGTTCTTATCGAGTCGTATAACTGACGTCTGACGGCGTGTGTAAGTTTCCACACCACCTTAGCAAGTGTTGAGAAAATGAATCCCAAACGCAAGAGGTATTACACCCGGTGCGTTTTTTTTAACGTGGTTTCCCCAGGTAGGCCTAATCCACGAAAGGAAGAATGAACCAACGCCGCCAGTTGTATTGAAATTTAAGAAATTTGACTTTTATTGTAACACAAATAGAACTAGATCAATAAGTATGTAATGGAAATGTAATGGAAAAGTTATATAAAAAAAATTATCTTTGTGTTTAAAATTAACATAGAATTGTTTTTAAATTGTTTAGATTTGAGAAAGTTAAAAGAGCATCTTTTTAAGTACTTTTGTTGTTTATTTTATGTTCAAGTGAATGCTGAGAAAAAAAAACGCTGTTAAATTTAATTAAATTTTTTATAATGACATAAATTAGTTTGAATTTGAATGAAATTTTACAAGAACAATGTTTATGGTAAAAAGGACTTCGTGCCTATACACCCAAAATGCAATTCCTGACCTAGCCCTAACCCCTTTTAATATTGTTTCCTATATTTGAAAGTCCTCCCTTTCATAAATATTTTTATTCTTGAGTGCAGTTAATAAAACATATATTTAAGTATTGTTATCGTATAATTTACATTAAAGTGAATGCTGAGCTAATATGATTTTTAAAAATTACATTTTATATATTTAATTTAAGAAATGATTCAAACAATTGAGTACAAAATTTAACAACAAAAATGCTTAATAACTGGGAATTTTAAAATACGAAATTATTAAAAATTGAACATTTAAATTGTTAAAAATAATTGATTTTGTGCCTTTGTGGCTGCTGTCCGCCTACAAGCCCTAGCCCTATTTTATATTTAATAGGCCCTAGCCCTATTTTTAATTAAAATTAGTAAACCTCTAAAAGTGAAAAAAACATTTAAATAAGCGACAAAAAAAGTTTCATGTACACGGAAAGCACTGTAAAAAAAGATGCACCATGCATTGAAATCCTGGAACTAAAAATTTAACAACAAAAATGATTAATACTAATGATAATTTATTTTTATTTTAAAAAATATAAAATGAAATTGGAAAACTTACTCTTTGGTCAATGCGCAGACTGGTCCAGCTGAAGTCACCTAGTTCTAAAAAATCTGTGGATAAAGGGGCATTAAAAAATTTCCGGCGATTCGCGTGCCGGAATTTATAATGCAAGACAATATTAATGCATTTTATTTCAAACTAATAATTTACTACACTTCGTTATTGTTACGCGCGAAGAGAAAAATGCTAATTTAAATAATAATTAATACTTATGCGCATGATAGGTCACCAGGGTCACCAGGGATATTTCGTTGTACAGCGATAACTCTTAACTTAACTCTTATAATATATATTAACTCTTAAGGTTAACTATGCTAATTTAACTTGAGCGGCGGCCGATCAAGAATGGGGTCAGATAAAACCGTTATAGGGAATAGGGGTATTTCGTTGTACAGCGATAACTCTTAACTTAACTCTCATAATATATATTAACTCTTAACGGTTAACTATGCTAATTATGGTTATGGGATTAGGGATATTTTGTTGTACAGCGATAACAATTTAAAATATTATTTTACAAACTAAATAACGCAAAAGCTTTATAGGTACCTATATCGCAACCTGAAACATATTTACAACCTGCATGCCTGTTAGTTATTTAATTTTCACTAGATAATACACAAATGATGTATCAAGGAAGTAAATATATACGTGTTTGTCTTTCATCGCAATCCTCTTCAATCTAAAATACAAATGATTATATGATTTAAATTATAATTCTCACTCAAAAACGAAATCGTCGAACCTAGAAAAAAATACAAATATGTTATTATTAAATGTCGTTTACAAGCCTTATATATTACATTTATGTATAGATAGAACAAATTAGCATAGTTGTTATAGCCATCTATTAGCCATTATAGAATCTCGATTACCCGTTCACTTGTTTTATTTTTTTATTTTTAATAAATATACTGACCATTTCCTAATTACAAAGTACAAACTAAATACCAAAAAATAAAGAAACTTCTAAAAATCACGCTAAATTAGAATAAAATTGATCTATGATAATATAACTAGATCAATAAGAAAGTTAAAGATAAATTTAGTAATCTATAATGAAAAATACAGCTTTAAAATACCAACAAAAAAAAAATGATTTCGTAAAACAAACAGATCAATGTAAATATAATAGAAAAGTAATATAAAAAAAATTATCTTGTGTCTAAAATTGATATAGAATTGTTCTTATATTGTTTAGACTTTAGAAAGTTAAAAGAGCATCGTTTTAAGTACTTTTATTATTTATTTTATGTAAAGTAAATGCTGAGAAATAAAGAGAAGTTTTATTAGATTTTCTTTGGATTGAAGCTTATAGAATGGTAACTGATTGTAGTGGTTTTATGTTTTAATTTACACTAAAGTGATTGCTGAGCTCATATGATCTTTAAAAATCACATTATATATATTTTTTTAAAGAAGTTGTTCAAATTATTGAATAAAAATTTAACAACAAAAATATTTAACAACAAATGATAATTTATTCTTATTTTAGAATATATAAAATAAAAAAAAATTGAAAAACTTACTCCTTGGTCAATGCGCAGACTTGTTCAGCTGAAGTCACCTACAAATTTAAAATAGCGGCTCGAAACGAATAATAAGTTCTGTGAATAAAAGGGCATTAAAAAATTTATAAATATTTTGAGTTATATGTTACACACATTATATAATGAGCAAAAATTGATTGATTCCTTTTTGGTTCGAACTATAAATGAAAATGGCCAATAAAATAAAATATAGAATTTTTTTTTATTTATTTATATATATATAAACGGGTATATACCCTTTAGAATGATAAACAATAGTACAGTGATAATTAATAATTAATATTTACAAATGAAAAGACAATTAAGAATACAGTTTTGATACTGATATTACAATAAAATTACAACAAATTAATAATAATTAAAACATTTATGATACTGAGAATTGATAAGTTTACAAATAATTAACATCCGAGCTTAATGCTACATAAACATTATATTTAAAAACATTACGAGACATAAAAAAGAAGTCGATCTGATTATTAATGCTGTTAGCCAAAGCAAGTACTCTGGGAAAAAATGATGCGGAACTATAGTTAGTGGAATAAGATGGGACTATAAATAAATTATGTGACCTCGTACTATGATTACTAAAGTTAAAACCAACAAGGGAAAGGAGCTCGGAAGAATCAATGTTACCATTCAGTAAATCGAACAAGAACATCAAGTCTGCAACTTTTCTTCTAATTTCGCATAAAGGTAACCCCAGATTGGTAGACTGTAGGTGATAAGTGTCACGGTCAATAGCTAAATTAAATTTATTACAGATCAACCTTAGAAATGTATACTGAACATTTTCTACCTGATTAATATAGAGAGCATAATTTGGTGACCAAACCACAGAGAATGGTAAAATTATATTTTAAATCATATAATCATTTGAATTTTAGATTGAAGAGGATTGCGTTGAGAGACAAACACGTATATTTATACTTCTTGATACGCGATCAATGAAATTGATGATCACTGATCATGGAAAGTATATATATGAGTATGAGTATGATATTTGTGTATTATAAATAAATCTACTAATGACTGTTTAGAGTTTAGGGAACGCAATGTCCTGCCAGAGACTCATAGTAGTAATGTCATTACGATTTAGAGCTTATAGAACGTAATGTCATGACAGAGGCCCACAATAGTAATGTTATTACGATTTTGAGCTTAGAGAACGTAATGTCCTGCCAGAGGCTCAAGGTGTATTGTTAATATACATATGCCTGTCGTTTATTTTATCTACATTGCATAATACACAAATCTCATACTCGATATATACTTTCCATGATCCGGTATTATAGAAGTATAAATATACGTGTTTGTCTCTCTTCTGATAAAAAAAATATCGTTAAAATATTTTAAGTTATAAGTTATACAAATGATTATTAGATTTAAAATATAATTCTCACTCAAAAACTAAACCGTCGAACCAAAAAAAAAAATACAAATTTGTCATTATTAAATGTCGATTACGAACTATAAATGAAAATGGCTACTAAAATAAAATATATAGAAGATGACGATAGAATAGTAAAATTATACGGTTGACATAGAGTATACATCTGTATCACGTGCTGATTGGATGATTCATAGAAAATCAAGGACATTAAAAAATAACAATATTTTTTTTTCTGACGAATCAGTTTTGGAATTAATAATTATTAAAACTGAAAAAAAAAATAAAAAAAAATTATGTGTCAATTAGTTTGTGCTGTAGTTGGCGATCGGATTTAGCGTTGCGTGACATTTTATAATAATGAACATTTGAAAAACAACCGCTATATATGGTTGTTGTCTTGGCACGACGTTAAACCTACGTACCCACATATATAATATATATATATATATATAAACATGTACAGCGAACGTAAATGAAACTATTTAACTCGTACACGAATGAATACGAGAAAAATTGTATTTGCGTAAACGCGTACGTGTACGTTTGAGCTCTACGATAAAAGCTGTATAAAAACCCGTGGTGAATCAAGTGCGAATAATATTATGCGAGAACGTAAACGCGTGTGCTCGGTGACTTGAAATGTATTATCGTTAGCTCGTTTTGTCTGTAGATAACGTGTGCTTGAAGAGGCCTTGGTCCAAGAAGGCTGCCAAGGTATGGAATCATTGTCAAATATTAGAGGTGGTTGAGTGGAATAGTGACGTAAGCTAAATATGACTGCTGTGCTTTTTGAAGCGTTTATGTGTATTTTCCAGCTTTTGTACCATTTTTCTAATAGATTTAAGTGATCTTGTAAGTTGTTAGTTGTCGCTTCAACGTTACGGGATTCACTGTAAATAGTTGTGTCGTCTGTGAATAGGGCGATGTTTGTGCGTGGTGACTGAGGTATATCAAGTATGAATATATTGAACAATATAGGTCCCAGTTTGGACCCTTGAGGTCAGCAGAGAGTCTCTGACCAGCAGAGATGGACCGAAGGTCAGAGTAATTGTCATTTATTTTAACTAAGAATTGTCTATTTGTTAGAAAGGAATTAATAATATTAAATAAGTACTTCGGTGTATTGAAATATTTTAGTTTGTATAAAAGACCTTTGTGCCATAATTTACTCGTATAGGTATAGCTCTTAGTGGTTCAGCCTTCTCTTTAATATAAAATAAACAATAACACTATTTAATCAAGTCCCTTTAATTAAACTAAAATCATTCAAATTTAATAAAAATAAAATAATATTTTTCACTTATAATGTTTTTGATATCACAAATAAATAGGTAGGTATTCTCAAATGCTAATTTTGTTAGAAACTTATAGAAATATGAAATTTGTTAAAGAAATAACACAAATGCACAAGTGCATAACTATTGCAAAATAAAATGCGTATTTCATTAGATTTATTATGTTTTTAAGACTTAAAATTGATGTCGGTTTTAAGTATTCGTTTAGAAGTATTATACTATACATTACGTTCTATATTTAATGTATCATAAATACATAAGCAAGAGTTTTTGTTTAAAGTATTTACTAGGTACTGTAACGATCGTTACTATTATATATATATTCATGTATATATTATTTTTATTATTACTATTATAGAAACATAATATAAGCTGACTATACATTAAGTTCCTCCCAACCACAGTGTATATTGTAAGGCCTATAGTCGACAATTGGTATGTTAGAGGACGCCAAGTTCTCCGCGATTACCATAACTTGAACTCCGTATTACTACAAAACAGCCCTATGATTATTAACTGTGTCAGTAAGGTATAATAAACCTCTATATATTAATAATTATCTGTACCAATACGCATTTATTTGTAACATTAAGATCCTATACCATTAGTATACCATTTATGCTCCAGAGCTACGGTTAATAATATTTAAAATAATCTAACTTCTTCCCTGAATATCTTATATTTAACCGGTCATCCCCGACCACGTTACAGTACCGAATCAAAAAGGTATTGGAGTATTCTTACCTAAGTACCTATTTTACAACTCTGCAATGGATTCAAACTCAATTATTTTGATTTGATTCGACAATGCTTTTGAGTACCTAGCCAAAAACTTATACTTGATCAAATACAAATGTACAATGTAATAATTGTATCTATAACCATCACTAAAAATATAGCAATAGCTACTTTAAAAATAATTATAATAAGATCGATATGAAAACTATAGTAGGTAATTTTGAAATAACTTGGTAGGCCTACCAGCAGTCTAGTCATAACAGTTATAATAATTGTATTGCCTATTTATAAACCAAATTAGTAATTACATAATTTTTATTTGATTTGGCTCTAATTTATTTTTGGATTATAATGCTTAGCTTTAGAAATTAACAGAAAAATAATTTAAACCGGAGCTTATATGATTGTGTGTTAAGTTGTAATTGGTATTTAATATTAAAAAATTGAAACCCCAACTGATTGGGTGTAATCTATTATCTTTTAAAATTAAGAAAATAATACTTTCATTAATTAATATATTACATTCCAATTTTTATTTTTTATTATTAGCAAAATTGTTGTTGCAAAAAATCATTGTTACGACAGGCATTTTTTTTCTATTTTAATAATTTAGTCAGTAAAAGTGAGTTCAACTTACATATACAGGGTGGGCAGAAAAACGGCCGATTTTCAAGGATAAATTATAAAATAAAAACCGAATAAACATTAATTTTTATTTATTATAATGTATGTATATAGTAGGTAACTTGCCATTTATGTACATATCTAATAGATACAACTTTTTTTTTGTAAGCATTTTAATGTTCAAATTTTGATAAAACTGCGAAAATCTGCATCAGTTTTGTAGTTAAATACATACAGTTTATAATTGTTATACTTAATATTTGAAAAAACCTCGAAGACAAAAACTGTCATAAGTTATTCTTTGTAGTCAATACAATACAAACAAAATAGAAAGTAGCAAACATTTCTATAAGCAAAATATAAGAATATTCGTACGAATTTCGACATATCGATAATAGTTATTTTGTTGTCTAAAAATATTTACTGTATACCGTATGCATGATTTGAACCATATGCTAGAAAACTAAATTAATTTAATAATCATAAATATAATTATTAAATTAACTAAATAAAAGTAAAAAGGCTTACTTACATGTGATTTTTGTTTGTTCGTTAAATTCTGTTTTCCAAATCTTATAAGGTACAATAGTTTATAGTTATATTTTTATATGTTAACTATATATATATATATATATATATATGTCAGTGGTTGATACACATGACCAACTGATTCTTAATCACACAGAATCAATTTTTGACTTTGAATTAGTCCAAAATATTAAGTTATTGAGTAATGTTAACGTAAATTTATAGAAAATATGTAATAAGTACAAATAAATAATTTATAGTTCTTATTTAGCTATAGACAAATATACGATATACATATTTATAAAAGTAAAATAAAATATGCAGTCTTGGGTAAAATACTTTTAAAAAGTATTTGGAATAAATACTCGAATACTCATTAAAAATACTATTCCGAATATGTATTCCAATACTTCATAAAAATTGTATTCCAAATAAAGTATTTAGTACTATAGAAGTAACAAATACTTTCAAAATATTTTTTGTTTTAGATACCGAATAAAATAATAATACCTAGATTTTTGTTTAGTTAAATGTTCTAAATATTCTACGTAAAGACTAAACATCAACGAGTTTTGAGCGTTTTATATCTTTAGAAAATGAAAAAAATCTGAAGACGTAAAAAACGAAATCGAACTATATAAAAAGGATAAATAGAATCTGAAGGTTTTCATTTCCATCATAATGGAAAAATCGAATCGTAACTTATTCTTACGATTATAATAATAAACTAAAAATACCAGCGGCACGTAAATGTTCCCAAGCGGTCACCCATCCAAGTACTACTAACTACGCCCGACGTTGCTTAACTTCAGTGATCGGACGATAACTGGTGTATTCAACGTGGTATGGTCGTTGGTGGAGATATGTGTTATAATTGAGGTATTTATATATCGTTGTATAGAATAAAAATGTACAATTTTATTAGTAAAATATTATAAAATATTCATTTTTACTGAACTTCGACGGTTCATCAAAATATAGTTACTCATAGATTGTATTTGTTATTTGGCTTATTAATGGATAGCTTAATATCTATAAACCTAATTATTTCCAACACAAACGATAGCGGTAAATATAATATATAACGTGGAGGAACAAATGCATTTCAAAAAAAAACAATGTAGGAAACGGAAATAGCTTTTATATTTTGCAATGTCTATACATTTTATATACGTATACATGTATTGTTTGGGCTATGGCATTTTTGGGGTTTGCGATTGGTGGACTACATGAGTTAACAGTTCTGAAACAAAAGCAAAAAACAAAATCTTAAGAATTTAACATGAAAAATATACTCAACTATATATTATACCTAATCAACTAAAATACCATATTTATGACTCAGTATTTCAGTAGATTTACATAATTTAATCACAATGAATGTAATTTAAGTTGCACATGTCATTATTGTCTATAATATGTTAATATACAATTTTTTTTATAAAAGTAAGATAATATAAAATTTAAAAATATTCAAAATATATTCTAAATTTCTATTATAATAACCTAATCTAATTGTATGATAGCGGTAATAGCCATACAAATTACGAATCATAACTTGATTTCTTCTAATTAACTATTACGTTTTTTATGTTAGATATTATATTCCTATCATTTCATACTAACATGAAGACATTTAATTATTATTATTATTATTAATCTACCCACAATATTTACAATACGCGTTTAATTTTTTTAGGTATATAAAACAAAAAGTTGTGCTTTAATATTCTGTAACTATTTTGGTTAAAGCATTGACTTTAAAATAAAAAAAACTTGAACTGCAGATATGAAAAGATGTACGGTATAAGTTTATACGTGTAGTTAATTATAGTAATAATTAACTTCGTTGAACCTTGTGGAACACCAGAAATAACATGGATAGGTTCTGATAGGTAATGTTTTAATTTCAGTTTTCACTATCTGGATTCTGTTAGTTAAAAAAGAAGCCAAGATAATAATGGAACACAAAACCCAAAACATTTTAACTTGAATTTAAGTAATGAATGGTCAATGAATCGTCCTTAAGAAAATAAAATGTTGAAATGTCAAGATGTTTAGAAAATTAAACTACAATTAAATTATAAGTTAGGTCCCTACTCAAATAGTAATTTTAATAACAATATTGTACATGTTATAGGTTACTATCATATGTTACCAGAAACATTTCCTTTCATGATATACGTCTTATGAAAATAAAATATTATGGTGGCATTTACCTGGTTCGATGTTAGTGTCCGGATGTCGACAGGCCTGACGACGATGAAAATTTTGCGGATTATATGAAGTTAAAAAGTGAAATAAAAAGACACATGATTTAAAACCCACTATTTCTGGACCCGGACTCGACAATCACGCTCGTACGTGATGATAATAGGGAGCTCACGTAACAAAACCTATCGTATAATGACTGTTAATATTATAAGGTTGACCTAATCCTATTGAATCAATAATACTACAAAGTAAGTGTCAATTAATGAAAACTATTTCATTTGTGTTTTGTTCAGGGACGATGATGAATAATTCGATTTAATAATTACAAATAAAACAACATAAAACCAAATAGCCACGATCACTTTATAATAGGATTTCGTTTTTGAAGTGAAATTATAGAGCAAACACAAATATATCTACGAGAGAAAGTGGGGGAAAAATACATTTTCGTAATCTACCAAACCAATGATGGGAATAAAGTTGATATTAGGCAATAGACTAGATAAATAGGAAAATTGTTATAAATTCCATCGTCAAGACGATAAATATTAGGGTATATTATTCTGTTTATTTTATAATTCACTTTTATTTTTACATCAGTCCTATATTAAATATTCTTGTACAGAACGACAGTTCACGATCATTTACAGCATTGAATAAATCTAATAAATACATACATTTTGTATTACGAGTATATTTATTCTGTACATATTTATAATCATCAGCAGTTTCCTACATAATTTTCTAAAATTTCTGTAATACATTTTTACTATAACGTTTATTAGAATGTACTATAGTTTATAATATCTTATTACTTTTTGACAGCTAAATAAAATGGAGAAGCTGTGTAATAAGTCTCAACAGTACATTGAAAAGTCCAGATTATACTTACATAAAGGTAATCTACAAAAAGCTTACAAATGTGTTTCGAAAATTGATTGCTTATTTTCGACGGCTGAATCTAAAGGTGAATTTGACATTTATTGACGAAATAGTCAAAAGAAGAAATGTACAGCTAACTTTACAGTATATTTATACGACTAATTAAACTTAACGCTATTAATGTTTCTGACACATTTATTGACAATATTGGATTATCATATTCGGCTCTTACACAAATTATGAAATATCTCTTTCTTTAAATTCTTACATGTGGAAGTTTATGTCTACGAATGCTAAATTAATGCAAAAACTGATCATGAGATCATGAGAAATTAATCACGGTTTACTTTAAAGACTTGTTTTTAATTCTAAAAGGTGTAATGTGAAGAAATTTAAAATTTGATATAAAACTGAAACTAATGTCATTGCTGACTTACATTTCAACTTCGACGATCAACAATTAATATTATCTATTTGTTTCAGTATATAATAAATATATACTAAAAAAATTAATGAAATTTATTTGCAGATCTTTTGATCAACTTGAAAATTCAAATTGAGAAAGAAATGAAACGGTCAGAGAAAAGTTAGTTAAACATTTTGAGATTTTAGTTATTATTTTTATATGTTTTAGTTGATTAATAAAATGTAGGTACATTCTCCAAAAAAAGTTTAGAATATGAAAAACAAAAATTATTGTGTGTATAAGCAATGTATTCATTAATAATGGAAGCAGTTTATTTTTTAAACAAAAAATTTTTAAAATGCTATGATCAATATTAAGATGAAAGTTTTTTTTCATTCATAATATTATAGTGGTTTTCGGGTGTATTTTTCTATCTTACGCTGGTATATCATCAATAGAGTTAATATTTTGTATTCTATAAAAGTAATAAAAGCAGTTCAAATTCTTAACTCATGTTAAATATATATAGAAAATAGTCAAGATTAAATATAAAGTTTAAATAGAAGTATTGGTTATGTTTAATCGTATTATTTAGATTAGGTAATTTGTAGTGATTATATAGCACAGATTATTGTAACTTAATAATTCTTATTTTTAAATCAATGCAAAAATATACATAAAAATATAAGAAATATTTAAGAATATTGATTTTAATGTCCAATATTCTAGAAAAATAAGTATTTTACCTGTTATATTCCAGTTGCATTGGTTTTTGGTATCATAGCTCATAATAATTTCAACCCCATATTTTGAATTTATTTATATTTTGGTCATTTATCAGATTGTGCAGGTCCTATAAGGACCTACGCAATTTGATGTATGATGAACTGCAAGGTTTTCTAGTAACGAAAAGTTCACCACTAAATAGATTCAATTAAAAAATACATTATTCTTTCATTTCTTCTTCTACCGGCTTCTCCTATTCAAAAGAGTTTTTGGTGCCACCACAACTTCACGCCACTACTCTCGATCTAGAATTATGTTTCTCCAATTTTTCACTCCTATCCTTCCCCCAAATCCTTCTCGACCACATCTCTATACCTAAAAAATACATTAGAAATAATTCTAATTTTAAATTGCTAACGAATTTTTTCCACATTAAAACTATAAATAAGTTTAGGTATTTATCATTGAAAATGTTAGTTTTAATGAAAATAAAATAATTTTTTAGAATTTAATAAAAAACTTCAGAAAATAAAGAAGAGCAGGAAATCTAATTTCACGCAAGAAACAGCAAATGTTGTCCATAAGTAAGTTAATTTTCTTTTTATAGTTTTCATGATATTGTTTTAGGTATTTGTTAGTTTTTTCATGAAAATTCAATATAAGTTATAACTATACAAACCAAGAGCTGTTCTTTACATAATTTTAATTCAAACTGACCATTATAGTATTATACGAGTATAATACCTATTACCTACAACACATTTTTAAGTTCTTAAATGAATAGCTAACTCACTGTAACAAAACACAATCAAACATTATGTACTATAATTTTTTTTGCTTAACATTTCAGAAGTTTATTCTGATTAGAACTGATGATTTTTTAATACAAAAATCATAATTTCAATGATTATATCCAATATATTTGGGCAAATGTGTTTTACAGAAAAACTGCTACTATTTTCATATCTTTCATTTAAGTTTATAGTAATTTAATCATTTGCTCATCGTCTTTCAATGCAATTAATATTATAAAATACTCTTCCCATTTCCATCTAAATTGCATATTAGTATTAATACCCTTTAAATCTACACTTATTATATTATAACTCATTGTGTTTTTAGTCTAAGAAACGGTGACAATTACTATGTAATGTTGGGCACTAAAAATACCGCGACTATTCGTCGTATTAAATAAGCGTACAAAAAGGTACTGCTATTGTTACATGCTGTTGACGATTCAGCTGATGTTTACGCGGAATTGTTTGTTGGTAAGAATTCAATTTAAAAAGTATAAAACACTTATATTATTTATATTTTTATGTTTAAAAGATTTGAAAAAAGCCTATAAAACGCTTCGCAATAAAGAAAAACGTCAAGAATATGACCTGAGTTTGGAATGCTATTCAACATTTGCACTGCCAAGTAAATATTATTGTCTCTAGTATACTTTAATTAAATATTGTATCAAAAATTGGGAATCGTCTAATATTTATTTAATGCACATATAACTTGATGGAAGTGTTTGTATTAATTTGTGTTTTATATTTTCAGTGTATGAATTTAGTGAGCCAGAATGATGATAGGTGTCCACTGTCCACCTTACGCAAAATGACATGCATACAAATATTATGATTTTTTTTGTGATTATATTGTAAATTTATAATTATATTTCGCTATACATCGTAAATAATTGACAGTTGTCATTAATAAATTGTTAAATGTTTATTCAATTATGTTGTTTTTATTTTTGCAACTCGTGCATATTAAGTAATTTTTATTTTATTTTTATTTTATTAAGATATACGGGCGAGGCCCTTTTTTCAAAAAATACATAAAATAGGTACAATGTTATAGAATTAATTTTATGAGTACAATAGTATTTACAAATATAGGATAGTTTTAAATTTCATGAACCGACATAAAAAAAGATGGATCCGCATTGGCGCGAGACATTAATCGTCTAATGGGCTCGTTACCCATGTAGTTGGTGGTTGAATGAGGTATAAAGAAGGGGATAGCTGACCTAGATATGCGCTGAGGAACCTTAAATTGAAGAAAAGATAAGAGGACAGCTGAATCAACTTTATTACTCAACAGACCTTTTTATTAATTTTATACCCGCTATTTTTCTACGCTCAGCCAACGAAGTTAAATTGAGTAAACTAGATACAGGGGTGTAAACATGTGGTTCACATGGGATTTTCAGCGAATAACTGACGAACCTTAAAAATCGACGTTGAACCCTTTCAAGCTGTAGTGAGTCACATGCAGTATGAGGATCCCATACAATCGCTCCATACTCAAGTATTGGGCGTACCAGTGAACAATATAATACCTTTAAAGACTCACTAGAATGAAAATCCTTAGTCAACCTCATAATAAATCCAAGGGTTTTAAGACCCTTACAACACACATAATCAATGTGTGAACTAGGGTTAAGTTTACAATCAAATTTAAATCCTAAGTCCAAGATGCTATTGTCTACAATGCGCGTAATATTTAACTCACCAAGACGATAAGAAAAATCGATAGGGGACAGAGTCCTATTAAAAGTCATAACCTTACACTTAGAAAAGTTTAAGGTTAAACCTAACTGCCCAAACCAATTGGAAAAAGTATTTAGGTCATCTTGAAGTTTACGACAGTCATCAATTGTATGAACACGAACAAAAAGTTTAACATCGTCCGCGAAGCAGAGAAGATGACAATGATGCAATTGACGATGAATACAATTAATAAATAGTGAAAAAAGTAGTGGAGAGAGATAGCCTCCTTGAGGAACACCGGATGTAGCTAAGAATAAATCGGATTTAATTCCAAAAATCTTTACCCATTGGTATCTGTCTTTAAGATAGGACTTGAACCACGATAACAGAGGCTCGCCTATACCGGATTGTTTAATGACGTTAACAAGGGAATTATGGTTAATTGTGTCGAACGCTTTATTAAAATCTGTATAGATTACGTCCACTTGAGATTTTGGAAAGCCTCATGTATAAAATTGCTGAAGATTAAGTTACAGGTTGTAGTGAAGCGCCCAGGGCGAAAGCCATGTTGCTCTTCCATAAGGATGTTATTGATGGAAGGCTGAATAGCATCCAATACAAGGGACTCAAACATTTTAGAAATATGGGATTGAATGGAAATTGGTCTGTAATTAGTAACTGCAGCTTTATTACCAGACTTTAAGATAGGTGTGACAGAACTAAATTTGAGCATGGATGGGAAAGTACCTTCGTCTAGTGATCGCTGAAATAGTATCCATAGGGGATAAGCAATGATAGACCTTAATTCGTATAAGAAATGCCCAGATATGCCATCAGGACCAGTAGTCCAGACATTGCGTAGAACCAGCAAGTGACGAAAGACATCATTTACAGAAAGTGTAACCTTATTTGGTAAGTCAAAAGTAGATATACCCATGTCATCAGTGACAAGGTCAACTTTCTCAACTGAATAAACGGACGAGAAATAAGTCGAAAACAAGTTGGCTGTCGTTTGATCATTAAAAGAGGACAAATTATCGAAAGACATTGCGTTAGGGATATTATTAGAAGATCGATTATTTTTAACATACCTCCAGAATGATTTGGGATTGGATTTGAGCGACATTTCCAAGCTTTTTATATAATTACGATAGTATTTTTTAGATTCAAATTTAAATTGAGCCCTAAGGATAGAAAAAGCCCTGTAATCAGAATTAAGTAAGGTGGATTTGAATCTGGAATGAGCTTTTTTCTTTAAGTATACCAAATGTTTTAGCTCTTTAGTGAACCAACGTGGGTATGTTGACTCACGGAAGTTACACTTTGGTACAAACTCTAGTATAGACTTATGAAGAGCATCGAAGAAAATATCGAATGCCAATTCGGCGTCATAATTTAGAAAAGAAGAATACCAATCAAAAGACGAAAGAAATGAATGGAAGCCTGAATAGTTCGCTTTGCGAAAATTATAGAAAGTATGTGTGGAATTACAGTCAGGTAAAGGTAAGAACGGAGGTAGTGAGATAGTTAAAGCTGGGTGATATGGATCAATAGGGACAGCTGGTTCAAAAGATTTTTCAATGGTTAGTGAATTAAGATTACAAAAAATGAGATCAAGGAAGTTGTTGGAGCAGTTAGGTATAGAGTTCATTTGAAAGAAGTTGTTAGCGGCAAATGATTCAGGTACACAGTAAGCACTAGATGATTGAGAAAAATGGTAAGTAAGACCATCAACATCATTATCCCAAGACACTTGAGGAATGTTGTAGTCGCCACAAATTATAAAAGTGTGGTTAGGATATAACTTAATTAAATACTCAACAGAATTTATATGTGATTCATAGATTATATAGGGGGAATTAAGAGGGATATAAACACCACCAACGACATAGTTACACCCACTTAAAAAAAAGAAGGTAAAAATGTGTTCAACATTTAAGTCAGTAACAGTAATTAAACGGGACGGAATATCCTTACGGACGCCAATGAGAACTCCACCCCCTCTTAGATATGGGCTGGTGGTAGAGCACCTATCATATCTATAAATATTGTAATTGTTAAGACCTAGTTCATAATTGGAGAGATTTACAGTAAGCCAAGTTTCAGTTAAAACAATAAAAATTAAATTAAAATCAGATACATTACACTTAAAATTAGATAATTTTGATCGAAGACCTCGGAAGTTCTGATAGTATCCAATGGGCATTGGAACTATTGATGGTTGGCTGGAAAAAGTTGACGGTAGACTCTGTTTTTTGAGACATTAGAACTGACTTTTGGGACACCATTTATGAATGAAATCTGAAGGCCAATTTCACCATTTTTTGTTCTACGATCAAGTTCCACATGGCACAAACGTAATAGCTTGCGCTGTAAGACAGCGTAATAAGCTGAACAGATATTACAGACAGCTGTAATAACTAGTATATGTTAGTGTCGATTTGTATTGCTGGGTATCAGCGCCTGGTTGATGGTATTAGTTATACATACTAGTAAATTATTTATGCTTGTTAGCGATACCGAAAACTAGAATATGCAGGGGAGGCCACTGGCAGGCTTCCATCATCTTCCCTATTAAATGACGATCTTGCTACACTAGGCGATTATTTTTATAAATGGCGACTAAAAGCCAACCCCACGTAAACGGAGGTGTGTTCATTCCACCTAAATAATAAACAAGCCAATGAAGGACTAGAGGTGCTTTTCAATGGTGTACAAGTCTAACATAGTTTCAAACCCAAGTACCTAGGAATAATGTATTTTGATTTAGTTAATTGGTTAATATATAAAGTTTAAGTATTCTTTTAACTTACTTGAGAAGTAGTTTTTAGTGATTCTTTCATAAACCATGTTTTGACGAGATGATGTCTTCATATCAACGAAATGTTTTTAGCACTTGTACTGTAAAAATAAAAATGGTATGTTCATCGTTTATTTGCCAAATATTTATACGAGTACGTGGCACAATCAATGCCACTGCTCCAATTAATCCTTCCTGCGAATGGATTAAAAAATAATTAACAAAACTACTCGCGTAAATAACGGATTTTGATTTTTGAGGCTTTATCTTATTCGAGTATACATACATAAATTAATTATATACAGTGTACCTATCCCACGATTAATTTCTATTTGCGATACGTTTATAAAGACAGTCAAATTACGTTGTTTCTTATTAACTCACACGGCTAAAAATGACGATTGTTAATTTTTAAAAATTCTATAATTTTCAATTGTTTTTAGCATACAAGACATAGGAATTAGTAAACGCTCGTATGTCACTCTGTAGGCCATGAAAAAAAATGAACGGACAGTATTTTTATTTTGTAATTAAATTTATATTATTATTTATATTGCAATACTCGCGGTTATTCTTGTTACTAATGGTACACATAACTATTGAGTGCGCGATCTATATTCTATACAACTATATAGTATATATATATTATATACATATATATTATACATGTATAATAAGCACATCGGAACATTACAATATTGAACTGTATATTTTATTAGCAACCATTCTTATGATCAAAAAACAAAATTTGTTTCCCTTTTTTTTATAATAAATTGTGAAATTCTATCCAATGATATTTTTAGTACTATATATTTCAATTTGATCAAGTAATGCGTGTAATCTCTATGCCCTCTGAATCCTTGTCTGACACCCGAAGGCCAGTTATATTTCAAGTTTGGATGAGTGTTCATAGAAATTATTATTTTAAACGCATTTATTATGTTATGAATGAAAATGTAGTATAAGTAAAGGTATATCTTATAAGAATATATCTACTTAGCACGAACATAATATTTAGGAATAATGAAACAATCTATACATATAATTGTCGATAAAATTAATTATTAGAGTAGGTTTTTAATACTATTATACATTATACTCGTATACATTGCATTACATTATAATAAGCTGATTGATTAAAAAATAAATTATAATTTTGTACATTTATCATTTGATTATTTATATACTTGTTATGTCCGCGGTGGGATGGAGTGTAGTTTTAGAAATATATGATATTATGATGAACTATTAAAATATAGTATATTATAATCTATATATTTTAAATACTACATGATTATGATTGATGATATATAAAAATTGGTAAAATTAAATTTTAGATATTGCTGTAGGATGTAAGTATTCGGCTTGGTACATGTATTGCTATATACGTGTACACGTAGTCCGTACTATAAACAATAAATATATAAACATCCGTATATTTAATTGCACGTGTTTTTAAAGTGTGTGTGCACGTGTACTGAAAAACTAATGACTATATAGTAAAGAACCAAAGAATCGTACCGAGTAATTTATATTTTCTTGCGCTTTATAACATCTGACAACTTATACTAAAATCCGATGTATATATTTTTATATTAAGTTTATTTTAAGTAATAAACGATACAACGAAACACAAAAAAAAAATTGAAAATTCTCTTTTAATCGTTAATTATCGTTACCAATTTTTTATTAAATCATTGCCTGGTCAGTGGCAACTGGCAACCTAGGAGTAGTTGAAATAATAAAATTGCAATAACAATATAGCACTAAAATCTGCTAAAAACTTTATTCTAAACAATTATTATTTCTTATAGTGTGCAGTCTTTCTGTCGACCCACATCAGTCACCTCTATATGACTTAACGTCAAATGATATTTCTATGCGGGAACAAATTTGTAAAATATAATAGATAAAACATTATTGATTAGTAACAGTTACACAAAAGATAAGTACCTAAGGTCGATCAGAAACGGTTGTCGGTTATTATAACTATTTTTATAGCTAAAGAACATAATATTTTTGATAGAACTATCTTAGAAAAAACATGTTTTAAGTATTTAATGTCGTAAAAGTTACAAGATTTATGGGAGTATATTTATATGCTAATATTCTGAAAGTAAATGTCTAATAACGTAATAACTAATTGTTTTGTAATGATATGCAGTATCATTTATATACAAAAATGTTATGATTTAATAAATAACGACTCCTTCGGCACACACACAGAAAACAAGCAATAAAAAGGGACAACAATCTAACGGTTCCCCATTATCAATAACTAGGTCAACCTTCATGGGAAACCGCCCTTTGGTCAAAAGAACCATCCCACCACACAGTCACATCGCTCTATAAAAGGTCTTCAGACAACCCTTCTCGGGGGCTCTCCGTTGTAAGTCGTCAGTGCGGGCGCACCGACTTCCGGAGATCTCTTTTTTTACTTTTACGCAAGTATCATTTTTAATAACATTTGATTTCTGTGTGAGTGTCAAAGTGTCCAATTGCAACCCATTAACGACTTTGCACATTCATTTGATCATTTCCTGTAATCCTACACCGTGAGCGGTACGAGTATCAACGGCCGTACAACGAGGCGGAATCAGGTGAGTGATATAATTGTAATAAGCTTGTGAGACCTACAGTCACCTACATCGGCTCTCGGACCTTTGTAACCCCGAGTGCCCTCCTTACAAGAAGGAGGAAGGTAATTTAACCCGGTTCCTTTTACCACCTTATTTTTCCTTTTACTTTTGGGTTATTACAGTTTTCTAGAATTTCGGGTTTATACTTATGTATTTTTTTTTAAATAGTTTCTATTTCCCAAATACTAAACATTTTCGGTTACTATATAATACATTTTGTCATTGAATATATTTTGAGCTGTAGGTTGAATTTTCAGTCATATTTGTAGTAGAACAACGTGTTTCTATTTGTATTGGCTGAGTAAACGAATTCACGACAAATTCACGGTTTACATATCTGACGTCAGTCTTATGTCGTAACTATAATGAATTTATATGATTATAAAAATATAAAACTGAAAATAAACCTATATTATATGTACTATGTACCATAGTATAATAAAAACACGATTAAGCAAAAAAAAAGTTTCTTTTTATTTTTTGTTAAAAAAAATAATAAGTACTTATACGAGTACACTATAACAAACAGTTAAAGACTGTGATAAGTGTATTTTGGTAAAATAAATGGTGTTGTTTCCGGGCCAGCGTGTAAGAAACTCGACAAATTGGCATTACATTCAACAGTAAGACTTTTGATTGGATACAATGCAGAACTTTAAACCTTATAGACCAGTTAAATAGGTGGCCAATTATTTTTAAGGGTGGCCCTTCATTTTTACTCCATTTAATATTTATAACGCAGAGAGCGGAGTTATTATCTACCTCTATATTATACTATTATATTACCTATATTATTACCTCCTATAACTAACACGAATAAAATAATATAATATTATACACACATGTGCCATACTACTGCGATTTGTGAAAATACAGCCAGACTGCATAAGAAGTAGTTTTTTACATTTAATGTACGCATTACACATTATTACATTAATACACATAATATGGTGTTTTGTTCATGGTTTGCAGAATTGTTTCTATTATTTATTATTTGAACATAACTGTTAATTTAAATAACTAATTATACCTGGGGCCTAAGCAAAGCATTTTGAGGTCCATAATTTAATAAATAATCATCACAGCTAAGACCTACTAAGTTTTTCCAAACACAATTTCACAAATTATAACTAATCTAAAATAAGTAACTTTTAATAATAAAACATTAAAATAAATGTACTCGTATATGCCATACGAGTATAATATAAAAATAATAAAAAGATGATTAAAATATAGTCGTAACAATGGACCTTGTCAACAAAGTGATGAGTGAAATATTGTTTTTAATATTTATGTATAAGTCACAAGTATACTATAGGTACATACACGGTGATTTTTTAGACGTGCTCACCCTTTTTATGCCGTAATAATTCTTAAATTTATAATTGTTTTTCAATGTTCAACCTACCGTAAAAACGGTAAAAAAATGTTTAGATAAACGGAGCAGTTGAATAATGTTTTGCTAGGTAACACCTGACACTCCACTCAGCTAAGAAAGCGTGAAGTATTAATTTCAGTTAGGTATAGAGTTATAACTAATTCAAATTTTGTTCGATGTTTAATTTTTATAGATCAAAATTTTCAAAAAATAATTTGTTTTGGAGTATAAAATTAAAATCAAATATAGTATAATATATGATAAACCGTATAATATTATATTTTATGCAATAAAAATTTAATAATAAATTAATAAACGCATCTATTTATGTATATATTTAATTTAATTCATAAGTCATAATGAACTGTGACTTTCATGTATAATTGTATAAAGCCATATTATGTAGGTACAAGACTACGATATTATCTGATAAAAATATTTTAATAAGTTTTGCAACACGCTATTATAATGATTTATACAAATAAATCACAATTATATAACAAGAAGTCACAAACATGTGATACCACTGCAGGTCTCCCTGTTTTGGTTATTGGTTATTGGTTATTACTTATTACTTATTATATAGTTATTACCATATAATAGTATTTATAATCAATGTTATAACTTATTAGTTATTAGTCATTACTTATCCTAGTATATATTATAGTATTATAGTATGTTATTTGGTACTACAATTGATTATAGCATAAATTTATTCTATAATCAATGGTAATATGTTAATCCAGGCCTGCCTATTGCTATGTTAGGCATGTTTTCATTAACGACTCTTTTCTTCTATGAAGCGTATCAAAAATTAGTTACGAACTAGTACGCTTTAAGACTATTTTTCAAATTTGGCTGTTCAAAATTCTGAAAACGATCTATTCATCATTAAAAACTGAATATATATTAAAAGTGCTTTGTGCTGAAGACAGGATATTTGTATTAGAATAAAATGTTTATAAGCGAATTTATATGTACTGAAAAAATAGAGTTAAATATATCTTTATATATAAAATAATATGTCCTGACTGACTGACAGACTGATTCATAATTAACGCACAGCCTGAACTATAATAACTATCGACTTGAAATTTTCGAGATATGTTCGTATTATGGGTCTAGGTGTGCAATAAGTGTACAATAATAAATACTTTGAGCCCCTCCCCCCTTTAAATGTAAGCTTGCAACTATGGTTAATCAGTAAAATCTTTTAATTTTCCTATGTACCTATTATAATCATTTGAATCGACTTTATAAAGCAGAGTGGAGTACCTAATAAAATAAGAGTCAACTACACTCATAATGATACATACCTAAAAAATGTAAAAAGCATCTATTGTGAGACCGAGAATCTTACTCGAAAATCTTTCAGCGATAGTTAAAGTTAGGATATTACATCTGAATTCCAATCTGTTATTATAGTTACTACTTCCAAATATGATTTTATAACGGTTAAAATAAATTTGAAGTACTATATAAGATAACTATTGTGGTCAATGAATAGTTAGGTATATGAGTACTTTTTTTTTAAATTATTTCTTAAAAACATTATCTTAAAAAAAAACTTTAACTCGTTGCTTCGGATTCTGAGAAAATGAATGTATGAAACACGTAAACTGTAAGAAATAAATGCTGTGTTTCACGGTAATAAGAATCACGCGGTTAACATTTTAAAAACACGTGATGTTTAATTTATACATTTTTACTTATAAGTAGGTATATTTATATTATATTATTTATTACATAAAAATACTGTTGTTTATTAATTTTTTGTTGTAGACAGTGAATAATATATACGATACCCCACTGAATGTCTACCACGCAATTTGAGTTAATTCAGCGATAACAACGCACAAAACAGCTATTAACGTTAAAACATTAAAACGTGTGGTTCTCAAACGTTTTACATAATTATACCCATCTACGAAATGTACTTGTTGTGTAATACTGAAGTTTATATTTATACATGCTTCGGTTATTCCAGAACAAAAGAATCTTTATTCGTGTAATTTCGTTGTACGTGTATACCTGGTTATACTACCATTATTTGATGAATATCATTATTTAAATTTTAAACGTTTCTGCACCCTTAGAAAATACAAATATGGATATGAGCCTATTATAAAATCATTTTTAATTTTGTACTACCCCCACAAGACGTTAAGGTCATGTGGCTAATTATAAGCCTATGGTACCTTTTTTGTTCATCATCCATTACAGCTGCTAACAGTAATACATCTTCTTCATCTGAATTTGAGTTTTCATAATAAATATCCATGGTTTGTTGTTTTGTACTTTTAAATATTAATATTAATAAAAAAAATATAATAATAACAAAATAAATGTACGCGCATGGGTGTCACAATGTCGACTAGTAATTTTTGGCGAAATATTTCGCTCCGGTTAGGTTAGATCAGCGGTATTTAAAAAGCGATAAATACCGCTGGCCGTAACACGTTTGGGCACAAAACGATATTTTTACCTGGGATTTGGAAGAACGATTGGGAACACAAGTTTACATACACATTCCTTCAAACGCCAAAAATGACAACAACGTTTGGGTACATGAAGTCCCATCTACGTTGCCTTGAGGTTTTTTTATCGCTAGAAAGCTTCGTGATAGAATATCAGTTGGTAGGGAAGTGATGTACACCGAAATATTTCCGCTTGTATTAAAAACCTCTACATCTATATGATATATGTCCGCGACCACAGCACTGTTCTTAAAATACAGCTTGTACTTCTATTATAGACTATAGAGGTCTTAACTTTTCCCCAGTCCAATAACGAGGTATCTATACAGTTTTTTCCAAGTCCGGTGTATACGGTATACACGTGAAATGCTGCGCATTATTATTTGACGAACTGTTATGCGAGGGTCGTCAATATCGTACGCGCGGTTATTACCGCAACGGTCTATAGCAGCGCAACCATGGTGTCATACGTGGTTTCGACTTAACACTAGAACTCGTTCCGTTATATACGAACGTAAAAGTGTACAAACGAATGTACATAATGTTTTGATGGTCGTTCGGATGTTCGATTTTTCTCGCCGTGGTGACGACTCGTGTGCACCGTACAATATACTATTGTGATCCAACGTACCTAGAATAATATTTTATTTCACACATCCTCCGGCCCGGCTTCTTTCGAACTGTTACAACAAACGTGTCTTGTATAGTATGTGTATTGTGTACCCAAACGTTCTCTGATTTACCAGGTAAAATTATAAAGTACCTTTTATTTTATGTGTCCAAACGTTGTGTCTATTTGTACCCAAATGTGTTGGCTTTTGGGTCAATGTGACCAAACGTTTCCGACCCATACCACTGAAGTTACCGCTGCCGCTACCGCCACCGCTACCGCTTCGGTTTGGACGAACCTTAAAATCGTATCTTAAGTACACCTAATAAATTGTCACCACTGACCGACCGTTGTGTAAATATGTACTTCTTAACATTGGACATAAAAGGATAAGATTTTGGTTGAAATAAATAAAAAATCAGTTTTTTTGGCGCGATATTGATGAACAATTCAAATAAAAATAGGGGCGGAACTCCTAGGTCAGTGTGAAAAATTTAAATCAATGTCCCAATCCTCTTTGATTTACATTTTTCACACTGACTTGTTTAATCCTATTACAAAAAAACATCTAAATCAAATACAGTCTTCTTTAGCAATAATCCGAAAGACTTCTGGAAGTTAGTAGAAAATAGACAGAAAACAATTAACATTCCCTGTAATATAACCAGTGGTGATACTACTACAAATAATATAGACCAGGGGTGGCCAACCGGTCGATCGCGAGATGAATTCAAGTCGATCGCGACACCCTTTCGCATTTTCTTAAATTTTTGAACAATTTGTGGATCTTTGTATATCCCACGAATATAAAAATTAGATTTAGAAAAAGGGCAATAAAAAAAAAGAAAAACAAGATTATACACTGATATCTATTAACGATAGTTCGTATAATTGTAGGATGGATAGCCCGCATTACTTCCTATTAATGGCCTTTATCGCGTTCGTATAAACTGATAAATCGAACCAGTCTGCAATGACAGTTACAATAAATATAATAAATATATACATATATACCTAGTATAAATTAATATTATCTTATTAGAGTATTGCGCTTCAAGTTATAACATATTTTAGTGTAATTCTACGATCAGTTGTTCGTAGTATCGCATTCGTGACTCGTGTATCGTGTGTGTGAATAATAAAAGTAGTAGTATAGTTATAGTAGTAAATAGTAATAAGTTAAAAATAATAATTTGTAATCAAATATATTAAAATACGTGTAGTGTTATAGTGTTAAACTGTGAATTTATATTGTAATAAAAAGTAATAAAATAAGTGTAACACGCCTGTACATATAATATATTTTTTGTTTATTGACAACCTTTTTTTTTTTTTTTGGTCGATCGCGACCACTTAGAAAAACTCGGAGGTCGATCGCAGGTCTATCAAAGTTGGCCATCCCTGATATAGACAATACTGTACATTAATCTAAAACATACTTTGAATCCGTTTAAAATCTCCCAAATATAAAATGAAGAAATAATCAGTGTTTAAAAACCGAGGCAATGTTCAAAATTATTTAGGTATATTGTTTTCATGTGATTTATCTTTCAATCAACACATAAATACAATGTGTAAAAAAACCCTACGAATATTTGGATTTATGATACGTTACTGTAATGAATTCAAAAACCCAATGTGTCTCAAAATATTATAATATACCATTGTTCGCTCTATTCTCGAATATGGTTCAATTATCTCGAATCCTTATCAAATCGGGTCGGTAAATAAAATAGAACGCATTCAAAAAAGATTCCTACGAGTTCTAGCATTTAAATTAAACAAAGTAAATGGACCTACTGGTCAAATAGCAACTAAATATGGTATTGTAACTCTTGAAAAGAGGAGATTCAAGGATGTATCATGGCTCATATCATTTCTTGATTCTGAAATCGATTGCTCTGAAATACTGAGTCAAATACCTATAAATTTTCCCTCTGGTTTTAACACTCGTATAACACATACGCGTTTTACATTTCTACGCAGCGCCAAGATTAGTGTCAATTCGCTCCATTAAATATAATGCTTATTTCTGGTAATTTAATAAACAAATTTGATTTATTTTTTGATAATTCGGCAAGGTTAAAATAATTATTATAAGTTTTGTAAAAATGTTAAATTAAGATTGATTAATAATTGTTGTAATAAGCATTGAAATTCTGTTTAAAATCTGTACAACGATCTGTATAACTGTATAAGTATGCCCATGCCAAGAAAATCGAAAATGTAATTGAAAAAAAAATTTTACTTTTTATCTCTAGTCAATTATAGAAGCCACACGTTTCACCGCCTCAGAGGTTGAATTTTTAAATATCCTTTATTAGCGCCCGCCTACGTTGTATACTGTGCAAAATTTCAAGTCTCTATACGACTATACCCAGAAGTTTGGACTGTGCCTTGATCAATGTATCAAACTTTGATTCCCCATTTTACTCCTTTAAGTGATGAATTTTGAAAAATCTTTAGTAAATGGCAGAAAAAAGTTTCGGGGGGTGTTTTTGAAAATCAGTTGCTGAAAAGTAGAACTTTTTTTTTAATAAACATACGAAATTTTTTTAAGAAAATTATCTTTATTTAGTACTTACAATACTTTTTTATAATAAAAAAAATTACAATACTAAATCTAATTTTCGTGAAGTTTTAGCTATTATGTTAAGAATATCTTCACAATTAACTTCTATGTCTCTATGTACATTTAACAATTTCAATTTCTATTTCTGCTAGTGCCTAAATAGCGCAACAATCAACATTAGAAAACAAGTTAAAATATTAATAAACAAAAAAATAAAAACTAATACGCACCTCATTATTCTCAGTTCGAGATTTTTTATTTGTTGAGAAATAAGAAAGTACAGTGTTTCTTTTTTTTACGATTCCATACTTTATATTAGTATGATATTATACACCAACTTGAGAGTTAAGAAATAAAACAGTATAATTATTGTCACTTTTTGTGCCGCGTTTCAGATAAAAAACAAAAACATGGACGATAATGTCGATAACAAAATATAACAGAAACGTCATTATTCATTAATTTTAACACTCCAATTCGCAGTAATCGTCCCGTCTGTATAGCTTAGATATTTCCCATGTCTGTGTACATTTTAGAATTCTTTTATACCCACGTCAAAACACAGTAGGTATCATTTTATTTTATTTATAAATTTGTTAGTATGTATTATTTATTTATATTATTTATATTTTATTTTGCTTTAGTCGGTTTTTCACAAACACAACGTAATATTATATCTGTCTATTAAAGTATAATAAAAAAATTAATATTAAAATTGAATAAATAAATAACCATACAAAAAACCAAATATTTCGGGGGGTGTTTGAACACCCAAAACATCCCCCATAACGTCCCTGGTAAATGGATCTTTATATCATCAGCGCAAACAAAAAATGGTGCTGATCCTAATAAAACGAAAATAGTATAGAAAAAACTACAATTTTTTTTTTTCAGGAAAAGAAAAAATTTTACAAGACAAATTGTTAGAAAAAGAAATGATTAATAAAAAGGAAATAGTTAAGAAATCATTGGTAGATTTGAATATTCCTATTGAGACACAGACAAGTAATTTTTTGATAAGACCTATAATATAGTAAAAATCACAATATTATTTATATTTATTCAATAATGCTTTTTGAATTTCAGAAGAATCTATACCATCAGTTGTAAAGAATAACCCTGAATGTAAGACAAAGCAATGTGAAAACCCTGTTCAACCACCTAAGAAGTCTGAGAAAACCTTATCTGAACTTTGGTCCGAAATCGTAGATGAATATGAAGAAAGAAGTAAGTATTTTTATGGGGACAACGATTTTAGGCTATTTTCACCGAAGAACATTTCATTTTTCGGACACCAATTAAAAATGTACCTTTGGTAATAAATTATTACTACTGACTGTCCGACTGTATATGGTATATGAAGGTGTACCTTTTATTTAGAAAAATTTTATTTTAAAAGTTTATATATTTTATTAGACTTAAAGTTTGATTATTGATAATATACAATTTCGTGATTTTGGATACATTAAGAAATTATAAGAAGTTATTTATTATTGATTTGTATTTCTACAGTGATGACAGAAAATGTATCCTACCCCGATGCATATTTATGTTACTAAAACTAAATACATTTTTGAGAATGAATATTTGTACAATCTAAATACAAAAAAAAGCGAATCTCCTAACACGGATGTTTGAAACCAGGTCCAAGTTAGATATAGGAACGGGTGAATGATATTTGTCTTTCGTACTTAAAACTAATGTACTACTATATTGTCTATTGATCCCGAAAAAATGATTCCTAGTGAAAGAGGTGGGTTTGATCAGTTTAAATTTTTAAATATACTTGATATAGTCATAAAAACAAATTTCATTCTAAGGTAATTAAAATATACTGCACTAAATTTTGCGTCAAAAAGAAAATCATAATTAAATGTAAATAAATATATAGACATATCAATACGCACGAAAAAAATTATTAATATTGATAGTAGCTTTCAATACAAATAAATTTAATATCAACCATAAGTGGTATACGGTAATAGGATATAAAGAACATTCAAGTGCCAGTATCTACTTACTATCGGCCGAAACAATAGACTGTGCCAACCAAATAAGACAAAAACAGTTGTATTAAAATCAGAAATTATTTTTTTCCAGTAAAATCAATACCTACTCACGAAAATTCAGTAGAAAAAGATTCTTCTACTTCTGTAGACAAATGTATTAAAACCGACGAAACCGTTATCCGTTCAAAGACTTCTGCGCCGAAAATGAAAATCAATGTTGAAGCTCTGCGGATAAATCCACCGGAGACGGAGAAATTATCTGTAGAACCAACCGCCATTGATAAAACAAAAAGTAAGTTCTTAATATGAACTTAATGGAACTCAAAACGTGGGATTATTAATTTTTATAAACACTTTTTTTTTGAATTTCAGAAGAATCAAAAATAACAAAAGAAAATCAGACAGAAAGGGAATATGTTACTTCTTCTGATAAGGGTGAGAAATCCGCCAAAAAGCCTACTATATTAAAAACCCTTGAAAAAAAAACACCTGAACAAAGTTCTACTATTGCTGACCTCCGAGTAAGCGATGCAAATAATGCGATAAAACAAAACAAGTGTAAGGAAAAAAATCTGCAAAAGGATACGACAAATATGTCACAAAAATCGGAAAACATAAGTTTAAAAAGTACAGAATTATGCGAAAATGCCAACGCATTGGATAGTACTACAATTCAAACTTCTATACCGGAAATGAAAACAGGTGTTGGTTGATAGTCTAAAAACAAATCCACATTTAAAAAAGGATGATAAAAAAGAAACTTCAAAACATGAAATAGATAATAAGAAACTATTGGTAGATTCTAAACAAACTGAAAAAAATAAGAGTAAGTATTTATTATTGTTTAATGCAATTCAGTACATCACAAAAATTGTTCATTTACAATAATTTTTTAGAAGAATCAATAATCACACAAGTTAGTGTTGAAAGAAAGAAAAAGAGTGGTGTCAGTAATGAGCAAATATGTAAAGACATGAAGTCGCAGAAGTTAGGTGATATGACTGGTGTATTAAATTCGCCAAATATTCAGACTTCTACGTGTACAATTGAAAAAAGTGCTAAAACAGGACAAATAGAGTCTCCATTGAAAATTAATGACAAAAAAGCTGGTCCCATAAAAGAAACAGGAGTCAAAAATTCATTAGTAAATTCTAACATCCATATCGTTAAGCCAAAAAGTAAGTTTTTGTTATAGCCTAAATGGTGATCAAATCATACAATAGTATGATATATAATATATTATTGCTTCTCATAAGCTAATTCCTTTCGAATTTCAGAAGAATTGATAACTATAGTCGGAAGCTTGTTAGAAAAGCAGTCTCCTACACGTGTGGTCCAGACAAAGAAATCTGAAAAAACTATTATCCCTCCAAAGACTTCTACGTTGAAAAAAGAAACCAGTGCTGAAGCTGTACGGATAGTTACCCCAGTAAAAGAAGATAATAAAATAGTGGTGACCAAAAATCAAAAAATTGTTAAGAAGACTTTAGAAAAACCCATTATTTCTGTTGATGAACGAAAAAGTAAGTTTTGATATTGACCAAATTTAGCTCTAATCGAAATAATATTTCTATTTTCCAATATTAGTTAAATCGACAAATACACAAGAAAAATCGTTAAAAAAGCATTTTATTTCTGTAGAAGAGACAAATAATTCAGAAAACACGACTCTGTCACCAAAGAACCTGGAGGTATATACATCCAAAAAAAGCAATGCTACTGTTGATATAATATCTCCAGAGGACACTAATGATGCTAAAAATGCAATTAAACTTAATAAGAATCAAGGAAGTGATGCTAAAATGGATAAAAACATGAAAATACGAAAATCAAGTGGTATGACTGATGTATTAGAATCACCAGTAACTCACCTTTCTACATCAACAATGGGAACCTGTGCTGAAACTATGCAGAAAGTTCCTTCAGTAATAAAGGTTGATGCAAAAGATATTCCCAAAAATAAAATACGTATTAAGTCGTTTGTAGAGTCCATCATTCATATTGTTAAGCCAGAAAGTAAGTTTACGATGTAGACAAAAGAAAAAATCAAATCGTTTTATTATTGCTATACTTATTAACCAAATTTTTTTTTTTTTGAATTTCAGAAGATTCGATGATTACACAGTCTTCTACTTCTGAGCTCCAGACAGTAAAACCCGAAGAAACAATTATTTGTAAAAAGACTTCTACGTCGAAAACATATCCCAGGGATGAAGCTGTAAGAATTGTTCCTTCGGTAAACTTGGATAGTATGAAAGAGGTTGCTAAACATAAAGAAAGTGCTGAAAAACCGAATGTAGAATTGAGTATGCCTTTTGCTAAACAAAAAAGTAAGTTTCCGATATAAACCAAATTGAACTCTTATCAAAATGTTACTGCGTTTTATACCTACATTAAATTTTATTTTAGTAATATCGAGAAATTCGCAAGAAAGTTCGTTAAAAAAGCATTCCTCTATTACTGATGCTGAGTTAAAGAATGCCGGAAAAATGGTTAATGCATTAAAAGAACTTGGAAAAATTAGATCCACACAGAGCTCTGATATTTACAACAACTCTTCGGAGAAATCTGCCGTGGCCAAAAATGCAACAAATGATAATAAGAATAAGGAATTTGAAGATAAAATAGAGAGAAACTCGAAAATACATAAATCAGGTGATTTGACCGTCGTCTTAGATTCACCAACAACTCATGTTTCTACGTCGACAATAGGAACCGGTGATCAAACTGTACAGAAAGTTCCTCCAATTATACAGAATAAAGCAAAAAAGTTTGCAAAAAATGAAATACGTGCTAAGACGTCTATAGTAGATTCTATCATTCATATTATCAAACCAAAAAGTAAGTATTGGATATAGACAAAGAAATCAAATGGTATTACTATAACTACTTGTTAACCAATTTTTTTCGATTTTCAGAAGAATCGATAATTACACAGTCGACCGTTGTAATAAATTCCCCAATAAATCAGCTTTCTACATCGACAACGAGAACTAATGATGAAGCTATGCAGGTACTTCCACCTGTAATACAGGATGAAACAAAAGAAGATCCCAGAAATGAAATATTTAAAACAACAACTTCATATGAAATGTTATTGGAAAAAGGATCTCCTACTACAGTTGATATGCCAAATAATTCCGTAAAAACGGTTAAGAAAATAAAATCTACCTTTAAAGAAAATAAGATAACTATAAATGATAATGAAAAGGACACAAATACGGTGACCCGAATGTCTGCTAAAGAATATAATGAACATACGAAATTGTACGATAAATCAGATATAAGGAATTATTTTAGTGTTCAGACCCCTCCTTCAAGAAGACAAAACTTTGTGGACGAATCGTGCAACAATCTGTGTGACAAACCTGTCGAATCTTCTTTAGCAGTTCATGCACATAAAGAAAATAAGACTAGTGTCAATGATAATAAAACGAATACAAATATGCAGTCACAAAAATCAGGTGATTTGAGTGTTATAGTAGTCACATCAATGGATCGGACTAATACAAAGACAACGGAAATCAGTCCTGAAACTGTGCAGATAGTTCCTTCGGTAAAGAAGGATCAGGATGAAACAAAAGAGCTATGCAGAAATGAAATATTTGCAAAGATAGCGGCACACAAAATGTCACTAGAAAATATGTCTTCTTCTTCAGTTGACAAGGCAAATAATTCCGTAAAAACGAATATGAAAATAGAACATTCTATTAAAAAAAAATATAATTAAGGAAAATGATAATCATAAGGACACGAATACGATGACAGGAAAATCGAGTACGATGTGTATAAAATATACCAAAGTATGCGATAAAAGTGATAAAACAGCTGATACAACGAATAATCTCAGTATTCAGACCCCTACCAGAAAAACTCAAAAAAATGTCGATGAATTATGCCATAGTCCATTTAACAATTCTATTAATGGTCTAGACTATGTGAAAAATAAAAAAGTGCCCATTAAAAAGTTGCCGGTTAGCACTGCTGAGCCATTTGCTTCAGTTTACAAGCAAAATAGTAAGTTTTCGTTAAGAATCAAAGTAAACGCCTATCATTGTATTATTAGAAAATTGTACTATTAATCTATGAATAATATTTTAATTTCAGATGGTGCAATCACATTTTTAAACAAACCATTGGATGATGAGTATCTTGTTTCTCCTGACTTCTTTAAAGTGTTTTCCTCATATTTTCCTTCTTTGTCAAAAAATCATCAATCTCTATTGCCTAATCAAGACCTCTCTAAGGGGAAAATACTTGCGAAACAATAATTTTTCTAACTGCATATCAAACTCTTATGAAATATTGATAGTTTGTGATACGTAACCAATATTATTACATTTTTATGCATTTATAAGACATACATGTCTCAATATTAAATATGACACAATCCCACGTTGATGACTTGAGGGCATTATACCTATGAACATTTTAAGTGAATAAATATGCAACAGTAGACCCCGTTTGTCGAATTTAGACATATAATCACTGGAACATCACGTCTTATCTTTTCACGCATGATTTTTTCCACATACCTAATGGGGGCTATCCGCGTTACATAGTGCTGAGAAGACATAACTCATTGCATTTTTCTCACCTACCTCACCAAGTCACACAACGGTAGAACATCTGAATCAGAGGTCAGTAGACCGAGCGATTTTGTGGTTTAGGGGGTGCGTTTTTAACGTGGTGCGTTATCTCTCCTCATCTACACAACGCAGTTGGCTTCCACTTCACATGTACCTAAAAAATCGTGAGAGAAAAGATAAGACACCCAGTGATTACCCGCTAACATTCAGCGCATGGGTCCGGTTCATCCGGTTCAAAACCGTTACCCTTGAATATTTTTTCATTCGAAATTTTCACATCCATGAAACGCTCACGTCATCAAAGTGTGACCGTGTCAAATAAAAGGTTTGGATTAGCGAGATGTTACTCCAGTCAATCTTGGGATATTTTTAAAAATTAAGGGTTGAATTATGTCCTAAAAATGTAAACAAATGACATACAAATAAATATTATGAAAATATGATTTTAAGAGCCTATTAAATAGTTTTTGATTTGCCTGACACGGTCTCCATAGAAGTAGTACTTGGAATTTCATGAAGTCATTGAGATGTAAGATGGACGACAGGAGAGCGAAAATTGTGCCAAATGTATAACTTTGGGACCTAATCTTCCAAATGAACAGGTAAGCCCTTCCCTTCAAGTTTAAATTTTATGTTAAAACTTTATGTTATTTTTTAAATAATTGTAATATGTAGTAATACTCTTATTTTTTTTTCTCAAACTTTAAATAACATTTTTAGCAAACTTTATTTTACATTTCGATTTTAGTGGTGGCTACCGGCCTTCAAGAATTCTAACTCTACTCGTGGCTGTATGAAGTGTACCATTATTCAAAATGGAAATTTCCAGCCCTGCATTTAATAGTTGACGAGGACTGGACGACATTGTAATATACCCAGTATATTACTACTATTCTTAGAAGTAATATTAATACTCGGTTAGAATGTACGGCGCAATATTTCATTGTATTAAAATAAAAGATAACCACATAAGCATAAGCTCAAACCTATAAAAGTAAAACTATTCTTAGAAGTAATATTAATACTCGGTTAGAATGTACGGCGTAATATTTCATTGTATTAAAATAAAAGATATCCACATAAGCATAAGCTCAAACCTATAAAAGTAAAACTATTCTCAGAAGTGACATTAATTCTTAGAAGTAATATTAATACTCGGTTAGAATGTACGGCGCAATATTTCATTGTATTAAAATAACCACATAGGTATAAGTTCGAACCTATAAAACGAAAGATTGACTTGGTCGTTAATTAGATTTCTAAAATACGCAAAGGAACACAATGGTTGTAATAAAAATTGAAATGTAAAAACATTAAACCCTCAAACCGAGGCCAACAAAACGACGTCGCAATACGTACACTTGCCGAGACAAATAGCGAAGGATGGGCGGCAACCCGGATGCAGCCATGTATAAAAGAGGACCGAATGGACACCTAGAGTCAGACGTATCCAGCCATCCAGTACCGAAGCTCTGCCCGATATCATCGTTTAGAAGTTTAACTTATGTTTTTATGTTGTTGATTTATTTACAAGTGTTAATAAACGTTATATAGTACAACTTCACGTTAACTTATTCTTGGAGTAGTTAACATATTAACATTTGAATATTGTTACTGCTGGCTTCAACCCCGGCACGCAACAATTTGGCGCAGTCGGTAGGATTTCCAAAAATATCTGTTGTGGAAAATTTTTTTTCTTTTCTAAAAGAAAATAAAAATATTTGCAACAATATTTTAAACCGGAGGCAGTCCAATCAAACGGATCATCGTTGGGAAAGAAGAAACTGCAGAACTCTTCAATTTCAACAACTCCGAGGAAAAACCAACTTCAATCAACATGACAGCACCAGGCATAATTTCAGCGTAAATATCATTTATTTAACACCGTTTTGAGGCAAAAGAGAGCTAGAGTTATATTATTGAGATTATTATGAGAATTATTATGAGAATTATTATTGAGAATTATTATTGAGAATTATTATTGAGATTATACCGAGATTTATATTGAGAATTATATTGAGAGATTATTGAATTATTATTGAATTATATTATTATTGAAAACAATTATTATTGATATTGTGTAAGGGGAATTATTGTTGTTAAAATTTTAAATGTTATATTAATTGGGTATATAATATTTTGTGTGTTAAAATTTTATTTTTACTATATTTATAAAAAATAAATATATTGTAAATTTTATGAATACTGGTGGGGTAACTGGTACGTCTCCGTTAAAATTAGCTACTTTAACGAATTAAGGGAACCCTATGAATGAATTAAATCTCAAAGCAGAAGATAGACTTAAAAATCTCGAGGAAGAAATAAATGAAATAAAAAGTTATAGCCCCAAATATCAAATAGATACTCGAAGCACTAAAAAAACTAAACACACACAGTTAGCATTCGAATCAAAACCCAAAACTAAAATGCAACAACAAAGGTCGGAACCAACACTTAGGTTAGACGAGGCATTTAAGTTAATTCCACATTGCTCGGGAGAAAGCGATGTATATCAATTTATAAACGCATGCGATATAGCAGTAAATGCGATAGATAGGGAGAGTGCTCCAACATTAATACGTTACATAACGACTAAATTAGCTGGGAAAGCATTAGAAGTAGTTAAATACAAGGATACAACTAAATGGGCGAATATAAAAAAATATTTAAACGAAGCATTCGAATCACAATATTCAGCTTCAGCTTTGCAATTGCAAATAAATTCGATAAAAATGAACCCTGGAGAAAGCGTAAACTCGTATACGGAAAGAATTGAACAATTATACTATAAACTATGTAACATTTACACATTAAATAAACCAAAAGAGGAAGCTTCGATTATTCAAACGCAATTAAAAGAACAAACGCTAGGTTTATATATTAAAGGTCTAATTAAACCAATAAAAATTATGGTAAAAGCGAGAGATCCAAAAACATTAGAGGAAGCGAGAAGTATAGCTAGTAGTGAAGAATTAGAATTTAACGCGGAAAGAGATACACAAATTTTTTTTAATACAAATAAACGCAATAACTATAATAATAATAATGGTAATACGTCAAACAATCGTAACGATCGAAATAATTATAATAATCATTCTAATAATAAACCTATACAATGTTATAAATGTAATGGTCCACACTTTGCTAATCAGTGTAGGGCAAATCAATTTCAACGTTCCAACCAACGAATACCAAATAATAACAGAAATAATGATAATAATAATAATAATAATTATCGACAGTCTTAAAATAACCGCAATAATAATAATAACTTTCAATCAAATAACTTCACACGACCACCAACTAATTATAATAAACGAAATGTAACATGCAGTTATTGCAATAAGATAGGTCATGAAATGTCGGAATGTTATAAAAAACGAAATGACGAGCGTAATAACTCTAATTCGGGAAACGATCGTACGGACAAAACGCGCGGGCCTCGTACCGTACATCAAATACAAACCGCGGAAGGAATATACAAGGATGCTTCCACATCGTATCAGCAATAATTAATAACCACATAAAATGTACTTCACCCGCAACTAAAGTAAAAGATTTAGAATTATTATTAGACACAGGTAGTGATATAAATATTATAAAAATGGATTATTTAATAGGAGACTTAATTGTAGACGAAACTGAAAAAATATTAATACGCGGAATAAGTAATGAATTAATTCAAACAATCGGAACAATAAAAATACCAATTATAATTAAAAACGTAGAAATAACGATTAACTTTCACGTTGTAGGTTCAAGAATACCTTTAATAAAACACGGAATATTAGGACATTCATTTTTAAAAGATAGTAAAGCAGTTATAGACATTGCAAATAACACTTTACTGATGGATCAACCAGATAATAAAATAGCTATAAAAACTTGTTATAAAATAAACGCAAGGTCAGAAACGATCATCTCCATACCCATTTCAAATAAATTCGTGGGGAATAATAATATTATAATCGAAAAACAAGAATTAACAAAAGATGTATATTGTGGTGAAGCAATAACATCAATAGAAAACGGTAGAGCAATAATTAGCGTAATGAACATAGCCGAACATGATAAAGAAATAAGTTATAAACACATAAATAGGATATTATATAATAACGAAGTAGATTTTGAAATGCAATATATTAATTATGAAAATAATAACGATAAACGTATAGATAAAATAAGACAATTGGTCAAATCCGACCATATGAATAAATTAGAAAAGGAGTCCATTTTCGACATTTGCGAAAGATTCTCGGAAATATTTTATTTAGAAGGGGATAAATTAACATTTACAAATGCTATTGAACACACTATTAAATTAAAGCCAAATGTACAACCAATTTATAAAAGACCGTATAGATTACCTTTTAGTCAACAAGAGGAAATAAATAAACAAATTAAAAAAATGGAAAACGATGACATTATTCAACCTTCACTAAGCCCTTGGAATGCACCTTTACTATTAGTAAAGAAAAAACTTGATAATTCTGGTTTTCAAAAATATAGGATAGTAGTCGATTTTAGAAAATTAAATGAAGTTACGTTAAACGAATTTCACCCTTTGCCATCAATAACAGAAATCCTTGATAGACTAGGCAGTTGCACCCTATTTTCAGTGATTGATTTAACACAGGGATTTTACCAAATTCCTTTGTCAAAACAATCTAGGGAGTACACAGCTTTTAGTACATTAGAAGGTCATTGTGAATTTAAGAAACTAACTATGGGGATGAAACAAAGTCTATCATTGTTCGCAAAATTAATGTCAAACGTTTTGTCAGGGCTAATAGAACTAAAATGCTTAGTATATTTGGACGATATAATAGTGTTTGGCAAAAGTTTAGAAGACCACAACGATAAATTAATAAATGTATTTGAGAGATTAAGACAAAATAATTTAAAAATTGAACCGAATAAATGTAATTTATTAAGAAAAGAATGTTTTTTTTTAGGACATATAATAACCGAACACGGTATTAAACCAGATATGAGTAAGATAAAATCAATATTAGAATATCCAACTCCGAAAAACACTAAAAATATAAATATTATTTTTAGGACTATAGGGTTATTATAGAAAATTTATAAAATCATATAGTTTAATCGAAAAACCACTAACTAACTTATTACGAAAAGATGTTAAATTCGAATGGACTAACGAATGTCACAAATCATTTGATACTTTAAGAAATGCTTTATGCACAGAACCAATATTGCAATATCCAAATTTCGAAAAACCTTTTATTTTGACAACTGATGCTTCAGGAAAAGCACTCGGTGCAATATTATCGCAACAATATAACGATAAAGACTTACCCATAGCATACGCAAGTAGAACTTTAAATAGAGCCGAAAGTAATTATTCAACGACAGCATTAGAGTGTCTAGCTATAGTATTTGGCGTAAAACAATTTCGACCATACTTATACGGACGTAAATTCACAATAGTTACTGATCACCGACCTTTGCAATGGTTATTTAATTTAAAAGAGCCGTTATCAAAATTAGCACGATGGAGAATATTCTTAGAGCAATACGATTACAATATAGTCTATAAACCCGGAGTATTAAATAGTAACGTCGATGCGTTATCAATAATGTATACGATTAACGAAATAAAAGAAAATCATTACGAAACCTTTAGAAAAGATTTAGAAACAAAATTAATTACAAATAAAAATATCACAGAAACAATCGGTAAATTAATTGAAACACCTTTAGAATATAATATAGTATCAGAAATCGCAAAGCAATATAATTTTAGATCAGGAATAAATTACGAGTTAAAACAAACATTTAGAAACAATACATCATTACCAGAAAGTAAAGCAATTGGGGATATCCCACATTACAAACTCGATAACCGATATATAATATTCATAATCAATAAAAATAAAGATAAACAACTTACGAAAATATGTATATAGCATTAATAAATTTAAAACATTTTTGTATTGAAAATGATATTATGAAGTTAGCTATGAATAAACTAGGTCACCTTGATAATTTAAAGTGGGACACGGTTAGAGCAATGTTAAGATACATTTTTCGCAGTACAGATATCGAAATAATAGTATGTAGTGGCATAGAATATACCGAAGAGGATAAATTAATTTTATTAGAACAATTCCATAATTCTAAACTAGCAGGACATTTAGGTATTAATAAAACAGTTAAAAAAATAAAACAACAATTTAACTGGCCAAATATGAAACACGATGTTAAACAATTTATTAAAAATTGCGACTCATGTCAAAAGAATAAAATAACTAATAAAAAAGTGAAAATGCCAATGGTAGTTACATCTACGTCTAAACAACCCTTTGAAAAAATATTCTTAGATATTGTAGGGCCATTAATAACAACATTATTAGGAAATAATTATGGATGACCTCACAAAATATTCTTTAGGGGTACCCATTCCTAATCATACAGCTAATACAGTAGCAGAGGCTTTCGTTGTACACTTCGTGTGTATACACGGAATCCCAGAAATAATATTAACGGACAAATCACAAGATTTCTTAAGTAAAACATTCACAGAAGTCTGCAAACTTTTAAAAATTAATAAAATAAATACAAGTCCTTTTCATCCACAAACAAACGAAAGTTTAGAAAGAAGTCATAGAACTTTAGCGGAATACCTTAGACATTATGTTGATAAAAAACTAAACAATTGGGATTGTTTATTGCCTTACGCATTTTTCGTATATAATTCAACAACACATTCTTCAACTAATTATCAACCGTATGAATTACTTTATGGGAGAACATTACTAATACCTGTTAAATTAAAATCAGAACCAGAACCTAGATATAATTATGATGACTATTTATACGATTTAAAACAAAATTTACAAGAATCGCACCAAATTGCTAGGGAAAGATTAATTAAAAATAAAATAAAAAGCAAAGAAGAATATGATATAAAAGAAAATCCAATTGATATAAAAGAAAAAGATTTAATATTATTAAGAGATGATACATCTAAAACTAAATTACATCCATTATGGTTAGGACCATTTGAAGTATTAAAAATAATAAGTAACGAAAATATACTAATTCAAAGAGGGAGACGACAAGTAACTGTCCATAAAAATAATGTGAAACTATATCACACAAATTAAAAGAAAAAAAAAAGAAATTTAAATATTAAATTAAGTAAATAAATTTAAACAATATAAATATAAATAAAATAAATATAAAAAATAAATTTAAATCATTTATAGATATGTGACAATTATGGCGATGGTGATGGCATACGCGGAAAATGAAATAAACTACGATAATTATTTCACGGTCAACACGTTTCGAGAACAAAACCCTACCCTATATTACGAAAATTATGGGCCAACAAAATTTGTTGGAGGACATTATAAACTAGTTACATATTTATCGCTAGAAGAATATAATACAAAATACGACACGTTAGGTGACAGAATACAAAAACTAACTCAAACATGCAATACAATAAATAACGGTACATTTTTATGTACAAAATACCAACATGTACTAACACATATGTTAAACGAAATAACTGAACAAAAAGAAAAACTATACCTATCATTAGGTAAATACGAAAAAACTAACAATACTGAAGAAGACTATCAAAGAAGAAAACGAGGACTTATAAACTTCATGGGCACAGGTATGCACTACTTATTTGGTGTATGCGACGACGAATGCACATCTAAAGCAAATAGTGCAATTGAACAAACAGAGAAAAACGGGAAAAATGTATTACACATACAGAAACAACAAACTACAGTAATTAAAATAGCAATGAAGACAATAACAAAGACAATCGACGAAACACAATCTTTATATAAGGAAATGAAGCAAGCTGAAGACGGAATTATTGAAAACATATAGACATTAGGAGCAGCAACAGACAACGTCGTAAAAGTATTAAACACAAACGCATTACAAAACATGTACACTCTACTTACCAATCAATATGCATACGAAACAGAAACGTTAAATCAAATTGTTACATCCGCAAGAGCAGGAGTGATACATTCAAGTCTACTAACAATAACCGAAATCGCAAATACAATCAAAAGTATTAAATCAAAAATAAACAACAAACTGGAAGTACCAATGGGCACAAAACCTACAGAAGTATACGACCTTCTAAAAATAATAAAGATGTCAGTATTTTATAGCAATGACAAGATTGTTTTTATAACAAAAATACCTTTAGTAAAAATAGATGATATTAATTCATATAACGTAATACCGATACTCGTAAAAATGCACGCAAGTAATTTTAACAAACTTGTACAACTGATAGACATCGAGTCACCTTACATCGCTATCACAAAAGATAGATCACAATATATACCAATCACACAAGAGCAAATGAACAGGTGTAAGGACACAAAATTCTTTAAAATATGTGAGATGACACTACCAAGATTAACAGCAGACGAAAATTCACCATGCGAAGTAATTTTATTTAATGAACCACAAAAAACCAGTGCAGACGACAAGAGATGTAGAGTAAAAACGGGCATGTTATCAAGAAACTTATTTCAAAAACTAAAATACTCAAATGACTGGATATTCAGTGTAAAACAAGAAAAATTAATAGTAACATGTACATCATTAGAACTACCAAAAATAATACCAATCTATGGAGAGGGAATAATACACATAAACAACACGGAATGTCAAATACGTTCAAACAGCGAAGTATTGATACCAGACGAAGAATTAACGACGAAAAACTACATCGAATTTATACCAAAAACGGATATGTCCGAATTATTCAACAGTCTCCCGAACAGTTCGACTATACTAAATTTAAAGAAAATGACATACTTACCTAAAAATATAAAATTTACCGACATAAATAAAGATACAAAATCACTAAACAAAATACAAGACATGATAGAGGAAGAAGAATATCGACAAAATAACATAGTGAAAAACAAACAACACTCATACTTACTTTATATAACCAACGTTTTAGCAATAATGGCCATAATACTAATATTTATAATTTACGTTGTTATACGCTGTAAAATAAATCAGGTACGCAGAGGTTCACGTTTTACAAGAGAACTACGTGATTACCTAGAAAAACCCCAACAGTATGCCCACCTTAGGTCGCCATCGCCACTCTAAAAGTCAAAATAAAAATACACAAAAAAATACACAAAAAAAAAAAAAAAATGGAGGGGAAAGAAAATAATAAGGAATATATAAAAAAAAAATGTATTAACATATTTATTATTTTCTAGATCAAATGTAAAGTTTATTATATTCGACTTCGAATTTTCACCCCTACCAAAAGGAGATTGGCTACTCATAAATGGAGCTATGGTAAACAGCCTAAACAAATTTCAACCGATAAGGTTAATAGGGAGGCCAATCTTCTTAAGAAAAAAATAGAGACCCAGAATACTACCAGTTCAAAAACCACGATCGCGTTATCAGTTTTGCGGAAAAGGTATTTGCAGTTAAGAAGCCAGAAGTGTTGACACATATAAAGAGGAATATAAATGAAGCTGAAAATCATATACAGCGGTGTGAGGTTCCAACTCTGACAGCTTCAAGGATAAGCAAATATCTGCACCGTGACGGTAAAATCCCGATCGTAGTTTTTTGGAATAGGAATACCGATATAGAAATAATGAAAAAATTAGGAATAAATAACATAACAAGGTATATAAACATCACGACCGTAGAACACAGATGGGATGAAAGCTATGACTTGGTGTTAAAAGACATGAGTAGGGACAACCGGGTAATATTTACAGTACACATTGGGAAATTTAAAAAACCTAGAGGAGGTACTTTAAATTTACACGAGTGTCACTCAATTTTTTGCGACACCAATCATAATGACATAACATTTGCACATGACCCGGTCACTGATGTTATATATACGCGTTGTATATTTAATTACATTTTAAAGAGAATAAAACCCTGTAAATTATATATATACTGTACGGATAAACCAAGTAGATTAAGACGGAGAAGGGTAAACCACTAGTATTCGTAAGATTTGGAATTATAGATTTATACAATTAATTATGCAAAGTAATTCATTTTATATAAAATTAATTAAGGAAGCTTTGAAATATTTATAATAATAAGAAAATGTAAAAGGTGAAGGAGAATTTAAAAAATTATTTATTATTTATATATAATTTAATATTAAAAAATATTTATAATAATAAGAAAATGTAAAAGGTGAAGGAGAATTTATTAATAATTAGATTTAGTTACAAAATTACCAAATTTAAAAAAAAAAAAAGGAAAAAAAAATGTACAAAAGATTTAAAGAAAAATTTCATTGTTCCACCCTGAAATTTTTGTTTCGGGGGTGAGGTGTAATATACCCAGTATAATTCTTAGAAGTAATATACTGGGTAATACTCGGTTAGAATGTACGGCGCAATATTTCATTGTATTAAAATAACCACATAGGTATAAGTTCGAACCTATAAAACGAAAGATTGACTTGGTCGTTAATTAGATTTCTAAAATACGCAAAGGAACACAATGGTTGTAATAAAAATTGAAATGTAAAAACATTAAACCCTCAAACCGAGGCCAACAAAACGACGTCGCAATACGTACACTTGCCGAGACAAATAGCGAAGGATGGGCGGCAACCCGGATGCAGCCATGTATAAAAGAGGACCGAATGGACACCTAGAGTCAGACGTATCCAGCCATCCAGTACCGAAGCTCTGCCCGATATCATCGTTTAGAAGTTTAACTTATGTTTTTATGTTGTTTGATTTATTTACAATTTATTTACTTCATTTATTTACGTTATATAGTACAACTTCACGTTAACTTATTCTTGGAGTAGTTAACATATTAACATTTGAATATTGTTACTGCTGGCTTCAAACCCGGCACGCAACAACATAAAACTACTTCGGAAAGCTTAAAAGCGTTGTAAAACATATTTAAATTTATACCACTTTAGCCTGTATTAATAAAGACAATTTTTCCTGTACATACATACATGCACTCTTTTATTTTTCTTATTATTTATTAATACGCTTTTGCGTTTTATATACTAGTTGCCAGCGAACTGCTTCTTCTGCTATCAAACATTTAGCCATATATATATACACACACATACACACACAGATTATAGTGTATGAAACTAAGAAAAGTTTACAGTTATTTTGATTATATTTTATTTTTCTATTATTATTAATATTCATTAATCAACATTAAACCTTTATTTAATTTACATTTTAAGAATTTGCTTTCCACTATCTCTAAAACTTTACCAATGGACCTATACACCAGATATATCTACTATACACTGTTGATTGTAACGGGATTGTGCAATTATTTTAATCATGTAAATTTTTAATGTTAATTAAAACATGAAAATATTGTACTACTAATTCATACGAAATATTACCAATCCCGCCCAGGTAATTAATCGTGTTTCGTCCGGCTCTACGTGATAAACAAAACGTATACCTCTAGGACCTAGAGTCTAGGTACTAAATAACTCGAGCTATGCAATATGACAGCTTGCGCGCGTATAGAACGTCCGGACGACGGATTCGTTTGGTCCGGTGGCTGATCGCAGACGTATTCCGTTCGTTTTTCGTGTACTTCCCGAACAAACGTCCCATGTCCGACCGTACACATCTCGTGCGACGTCGATAAGTTGTCAACATTTTACCGTGGCCGCCGACAATACGCGGATACGTCGTTTAAACCTGGAAGTACCGACCCATGCTATTACCATGATAACTATTCAGGATTAATATTTTTTCGAAACCGGCGAGTTCATTAATTAATCCTCATACAGTCATACGATTTATTGCGCAGGGTGGAGATCACGAGAATACTACAAAAAAAAAAGATAGATATTTTATTTTATTTTAGAATATATACGGGCTGAGCCCTTTTGACAGTTAACAAATAAGAATAACAGGTTTACTTAACGATTAAGTATCAACAAAAAAATAACAAAGAATTATTAAGAAACAATTATACATAATAACTATAATGAAATAAAAAGTATTATACAACAACAAGCAGATAGTTTCGATGCAGAATATAACAATGCTGGTTTATGCAGTAAGTGGTTAAGTAAGAAAGATGGGGTCCGTATTGGCTATATTACTCGGAATATTTCTGTTTTTTTATAAAATCGGAAAATAGCCATTTTATAAAACATTAAATTGTCATGAATACTTAAGGAATCACAATTTATCGAAACCCCAATATTATTGTTTGATACTTATAGCAAATGTAAGTAAAAAAAGTAAGAGCGCGTATGTGATAAGGTACGTCACATATGTAATAAATTAGTATAAATTAGATAAAATTGCTATCTCTTTAAGGTCGCTCCACACTATGCGTGTTTCGCGTTTCGTTTTTCGTGTTTTCACGTTTCGTGTAATTTCGTGAATAGTGTGTATGACTTTTTCACGAAAAATTTTTTCGTGAAAACTGATTCGCGGTGTTTCGCGACCGAGGCTGTAAATTTACGAAATCACAGGACACGAAAAAATAATTTCGTATTGTTTCGTAACATTTCGTATGGTTTCGTGTTGTTTCGCGTTGAGCATTGTTTTCGTGAATAATATAATATAATAAAATCGGATGGTAAATGTATATCACCCCATCGCTATCAACAATTATCGATATAGATGATATCGTGTTGAATAACATTTCGTTTCCTATTTAGTTTAGTATTAGTAGTTTAGTATTCATCATGGCGTCCGAGTGGAGTGATGAACTAGTGCTTTCATTTATCGATGAATTTAAAAAGTTCGTGTTTTTGATTTTTTTTTTTTAAGTTTTGAAGCCAATACAATATAAATTGCACTAGCAATGGATAAGTCATCTTCACTATCACTATTCATTTTTATGATTTTTATGATTTTTAAAAAAAAAGAAGGAACGAACCACCTGTATGTTTACACGAACTTAACGTACCTAACTAAACAACAGTAAGTACAACACTGAGAAATAATCACAAAACATTACAGAATACTGTGAAACGCGAAATGCGAAACATCACGAAACGAAAAACACGAAACACGAAACGCGAAACGCGCATAGTGTGTATACCTCTAAACGAAACACTACGAAACACCACGAAACGAAAAACACGAAACACGAAACGCGCATAGTGTGGAGCGACCTTTACTGGTCGCGAGTAGGTATGTTTACTTTACATTCATGCGTCTCCATGAGTGTCTTACTATGTAATGTATATTAATTTCTTACAATAGTCATTTAGTCTGACCGTATACGTGGTCCTTTTTTTACTTATATTTATAACTATGAACTTAACTATGGCCTAAAAATTCAAAGTCATGTTTTTAAGCTGGTAGTAGGATGAAAATACGAATTTGATAAGAATTTGAAAAGAAACAATTGAAGAAAAAATTAAGTTTTTTCAACAAAAAAAATGTGTTTATTAGATAAAAAAAATAATTCATGGGGGAGCGGTAAATGGGAAAAGTTAAGTTTATAAATATTTATTTGATGATGTATAGTCTGATAAATCTCGTGAGATAATTATTAATATATTCGGTAGAATATTATATTTTTTTAATTTTTTTTTTAATTACTTTCCTTATAAAAGTTTTTCAATATTATCATTTGTAGTCTGACACAAATACATCATAGCTTGTAACTCATGTTTCATATACAGAGTGTCCCAGGTCTATTTGACTAATGCAATAACTTTTTTTCTATTCAATATTTTTAAGTTTTTTTTTTTGTAATGATTTGTAGAGCCCTGCGCTATAATTTGTATATCTTATACTTTATTTTATTTTTTTACAACAAAAATAAATAATTTAAATTTTGTATTTAATATTTTTCTAATAATCCAAGATAGCTATTTCATAAATAAGTATTTAAAAACCATTTTGGCGTTTAAAACTTTTAATTTGGTTAAGTCGTTAATTTTTAAACAATTTTCAAAGTGTGTTAAAATTCAAATTTATTTCTTGCTAATCACTGTTACTGCTGTAGTCGATTTTCAATTGTTTTCTTCCAAGAAACAATAAATTTGTTATCATTAAAAGGTAGGTCATTAGTCATTACATAATATTATTATACATTATTGTATTTTATCATTATTTAACATGGTCACGTGATGCTTACCATGGATGTTGATACTAAACAATTGATTCTAAATTGTAAGAAATAGTAAAATGTAACTCTGTAAATTTAATTTTTCAAATATAAGTTCAGTTTTATTTCTTAACATTAAATAATATAACAAATTAAATATTATGGAACAATATACCTAACTAGTAACTAGTAAGTAGTAACTATGAATAATTTTCAAAGTGTGCGCCATGTTTCATTATACATTTTTCATACCGTTCCAGAATTCCAGTTGTCGTGGATTCCAACATTTCAAAAGTAAGAGAGTTACACACATCAATTATGCGTTTTTTTAAATCATCTAACGACGTTGACTGTTGGGAGTATACTTTGTCCTTTAAGTAACCCCACAAAAAGAAATTGAGTGGTGTTAGATCTGGAGATCGTGGTGGCCAATTTAGTGGACCTCTAGTTCCTATCCATCTCGATTGAAAATTTGTGTTTAAATAATCACGGACTATATTTGAGTTATGTGGTGGAGCACCGTCTTGCTGAATCCACATATTTACTCGGAGATTTAATGGAATATTTTCTAATAACATTGGTAGTGTATTAGTCAAAAAGTCTAAATAACGTTGGCCAGTTAGTGTGCCATGATAGAAATAAGGTCCAATCAAATAACCACTTATTATACCACACCACACATTGGTAGACCAGCGAACTTGTGCATTAGACTCACGTGTCCAAAATGGATTTGATTCATTCCAGTAATGAGAATTATGCCGATTGACAATACCATGATTATTAAAACAGCTTTCATCGGTCCATAATATTTTTTTCAAAATATTATTGTGGTCATGAAGGCAAATAATTTTTGAAATATATTGAAGCCTTCTATCTGGATCAGAGGGTTTCAATCCTTGTACATAATGCAATTTGTATGGATGGAAATCATTTTTCTTCAATATACGATGTATAGAGCTACGACTGATGTCCATTTCTTTAGCTACCGACCTGACAGATGCATGAGGATCACTGCTGAAAGCTGCCAAGACATTCACTGTATGTTCTTCATCAATAACATACATTTTTTTTGGTTTGAAACCATTTGGAAAACGACCTAAAAAGACTATTTTTTAATGTATATCTTAATTTAAAATTTGTATAATAATAACTTAATTATAGGTACATGTATGTATTAGGTTTTAGGTACATAATTTGTTATATTAATTTTATAGGAAATTTTATTGATAATAAAAAATTTACCTGAATTACGTAATTTTGTTTCTATATTACAAAATGTGTTTTTAGATGGCTGTTTCCTTTCTGGAAATTTTTGTAAATACAGACGAGAAGCTTTTACTGTACTTTTTCCTCCACTTTCATAAAAAACTTTTAACATATCACGGTACTCTAAATTACTATAAATAGTAGGCATATTTAAGAAAGATAAAAATAAAAAATATTGAATTTTATATTTCAAAAATCATACATAAACTGGTTCATTTATACCCATTAACATCACATTTAATTATAAAATATTTATAGATTATTCAAATATGCAATTAAGATCATTAAAATAGTTTTAGAATTAGAAGTTTTAGAATAGGTATGTAAATAATTAATGAAACAATATGTATAAAACCAGTAATTCCCAATTCATATAATATTATAATTGATCATTCGAGGTTTACATTTTGTATGAGCTACAGTGTATTTCATATTAACTAATAAATACTTTCATCATGAGTAGTTATCGTTTGTCTCGCTCCGATTTGGGCTCTACACACTCAAGTGACCAAACAGACATTTTTAAAAAATATAAAGATATGTGCAGGGATTTGGTGTTAGAAAATGAAGAGTTACAACAGGTAATATATTAAACAATTATTTACAAATTTATTTAAAAAAAATATTGTATGAATAACATATCTCTTAAACAAGTATTTAGCAACTGTAAAAACTACTTTTATACATAGGATGTTACAATTAATTTATAACAGTTTTTAAGTTCAAACAATCACAAAAGTTTGGTTTTACTTTTAGAAAAATTTAAATTTATCTCGTCAATATGAACTGGAGTGCTTAAAAAATAATGAATTAGAATTAAACAATAGTCAGTTGTCGGATGATATTAAAAAACTGAACGATATTCAGGTAACTAAAATGATTTATAACATTCAATAACATTCTCTGCTATACATGTATGTAAAAGGTTCTTTCACTAGTGACGCTAGCTGAAGAAAAAAAAAATAACCGACACCTATAATATAAGTTAACAATTTGTTGGCTAAATGTTCAAAACAAATAAAATTATAATTATAATATTACGCAACGGTTTGCAACTAGCAGAGTATTCATGTATAAAACAATACACTCTTAAGTGTTTCAAACAATTTAACCATTAGAAGGATATTAAATGTCACATATTATGCCATGTAGAAAATTATTGATTTTATCTGTTATTAACATGAACTCTGGCAATATATAAATCTTAAAAAGGATTTCAATTAAGCTTTGTATCAATTTTCTAATACAAAGAGATCTGCAATAAAACAACAATTAAAGGTCCTTTCACACATATCCGATCCGAGTCCGTTCCGATTTTTAGCGTTCCGAGTAGTTTCAGGGGACTGTATTCACACATATCCGATCCGAGTCCGTTCCGATTTTTAGCGTTCCGAGTCGAGTCCGTCATTTTACTTATTTTACCTATTTTAAACAGTTCATATGCTGTTGTCGAATGAAACAGATGTTGATCTAGTCAATGTGCTTTTGAATTTTTATCATGACTGAATTTAGCGATGAAGAATTAATTATAATAGCACTTATGCTTGATGAAGAACAAGAAAATAATTGTAAAACAATAAAAAAACGAAAAAGAACTGTGTGGGTACATGATCTTTGGAAAAAAAGGCAAACTGAAGGTGAATTCACAATATACAATGGACTTATTGATGACGAGCAATAGTTTTATGAATACTTCCGAAATGAAGTACCATATGTTGTAATTGGTGATGAAGCATTCCCTTTAAAAACATACTTATTAAGACCCTATCCCGGTAAACAGCTTGATAATAATGAAAAAAAAATATACAACTACCGACTTTGTCGCGCAAGAAGAGTCGTAGAAAACGCCATAAAAATATTCCTGTTCAAGGAGGAAATGCAACACGGGAGGCTTTTTATATCAGAGATATTTATAAAGATTTTTTTAACTCCCCACAAGGCTCAATACCATGGCAAAATAATACTTAGTTTTTATATACCTATAGAATAAACGTTTAAGATATGTAGGATAGAATCAGTTAAAACTAAAAACTATAATATTGGTTATTAATAAAGCAAAATTTAAAGTTTATATTTTGTTTAAATTAATATATAAAATAATGATTGTTACGAGTGTAACAGTATTTAATAAATAATTGAATAATAAAATTATACATGCATTCGTATAATCATGATCATGTTATTTCAAATAAAATACAAAGTAACATAATTAAAACATTGATTTACCTGTTTGATTTAATTCTCCTGCAATTCCCTTCCATATTTTTTCTTTCCGAGTACTGTCACTATACTTAGAATTACTTAAGTCATACAATTCAGTATGACTTCTTATTAGTTCGATTAATTTTTCATTGTCCATGATGAAATGTACTTGACAGTGTCGTATGACAAAATTAATATTGACAACAAACGTAAGCCACTATAATAAATTTCGTAGTATGCTGAACACACCAGTCGAAAAGTGTTCATACATGTCCGATCCGACATCATTCCGTCAAAAACCGACCGAGCTCGGACGAAAAATCGGACGAAAATCGGTCACTGACAATATTTTTTTAGTCGGATAGAGCTCGGAAAGCTCGGATCGGACTCGGATCGGACGTGTGTGAACATATGCACTAGAAAACAGCAAGTTTATACTTCCGAGTTAACGGATGCCTTGACGGATCGGACTCGGAACGGACCCGGATCGGATATGTGTGAAAGGACCTTAAGTGTTGCAACTATATTTTTTCTATAATTTTTTATAGTAATAATAAAAATAGATATAATAAATTACAACTTACATTTTATATAAAAACCAAGATAATGTTAGATATATTTTTAATTTATAGTATGAAAATGTTTTTTTATGTTTTATTTATTAATGAATAACAAACTAAGGAAAATTAGTATTTATTTTATCTTTTATTCTGAAATTCTCAAAGGTTGAAGTCCCAAGTCTAAAAAAGTACATGACAAGTTGACATTAAATACCTATTCTAACAATTTCAAATCATTAACTTAATTATTTCATGGGTTACTTTTTATTCTTAGTAATTATGTAAACATATTTTAAATACTTATTTATTCGCGCTACACCCGTTGTACCGAACACACGCGCTGTTCCTAGTTTGTCTACAATCAAATTCGTCCAAAAACTAAAACCACGCATGCTACTCGTACCACATGTACCCACGTACTTCATACCTCAAGGTAATATTACTTTTATTCTTTTTATTAATAAATTATAAAGAGATATAGTGCTGAAATAACTCATCACATAAAACCTACGGCCGCCGCCGCGCGGCATCGCCGGTAGTCGGCTCCAAGGTCGCTAACGTAATCGCTCGACGAACACCGCTATCTGAACAGATATGGCTTCTCCCAGCAACTCATTAGCAAATAAAATTATCACCAAGAAAGGCAATGCAATTAACTCGTTAATTATACGTAAACCAAATATTAATAATACCTCTACCGGCGACGCGTCGCCTTCCGACTTCTCTGATAATGACGACTGGCAAACTGTTGAATCAAATAATAAACGTATTAGGTCTCCTAATAACACATCACCACTCTCAAAAAAAACAGATTCTAATATATTTATCTCCGCAAATCGTTTCTCCCCGATTGCTCCAGTCATCGAAGATGAACCGATGGACTCTTCTGCTATAAATCCAGTAGTTAATGATAACAAAACTGCTAAACCACCTCCTATTTTTATACATACGGAAATTAATTACAACACATTTTGCCTTAAAATGAAAGAAATATCAGACTCGTCGGGGTTTGACTGCAAAAGCTCCACAAAAGGTCTCAAACTCCAATCTTACAGTCCCGATTCATATAGATCAATCATTAAATATCTCAAGAGTAACAATGTTTCATTTCACTCTTATCAAGTAAAAGAAGAAAAAGCATACCGTGTTGTAATCAGAAACTTACATCATTCCACAGATCCATCTTTTATTAAACAAGAATTGTCAAATAAAGGATTCGTCACCAGAAATATAACACCTGTAATTCATAAATCTACCAAGGCTCCCTTACCAATGTTTTTCGTAGACATTGAACCCAGTTCTAATAACGGCGATATATTTAAAATGACTTCATTATGTTTCACAAGAGTTAAAGTAGAACCCCCTCATCCTAAAAAAGAAATCCCTCAATGTCACCGTTGTCAAGACTACGGCCACACCCGTAGCTACTGTCATCACACACCTCGTTGTGTTCGCTGCGGTGAACAACACGAATCAACAACATGTATTAAAGACCGCACCTCTCCGGCAAAATGCGCATTATGTAACGGAAATCATCCGGCCAACTATAAGGGTTGTCAAACACACATTGATCTTAAAAAAAAATTATTTTCCGTGAAGTCTACTAAAAATATTTGGAATAACAATACTCTCCCTCAACAATCTAGTAAAGAGATCAACCACGACCCATCTCGCCCAACATATTCAAAAAATTTTCCCCCATTAGTTCAAGATTCATCTCCTCAAGACCAAAATATTAACTCCAACCTTAATCAAAACCTCACTGCTCAACTCTCTTCGTTTATAAGTGATTTAAAAGCATTAATCAACCCTCTTGTCTCACTACTCACTACAGTCATTGACAAACTAATAAAAAATGCCAATCATTAATACACATCCACTCACTATATTCTTATGGAATGCTAACGGCATCCTTCAACATTTAAATGAACTACAGATTGCTCTCAGCGAGAAAAACATATTAATAGCTCTTATATCAGAAACTCATTTAACCAAATCTTCATCATTGAAAATATTCGGGTACGAAATCATTAGAGCAGACCATCCAGATGGTACTGCTCATGGTGGTACTGCTCTTATAATCTCCAATAAAATTGCTCATCGCCCACATCCACCATATACGAGTATAAATATCCAAGCTGCGAGCACAGCTATAGTAATCAACTCAGTGCCTATCTCCATCTCGTCTTGCTACTTCCCTCCAGGAAGACCATTTCCCGTGGGAGAACTGACCACTATCCTGCAATCACTAAGCTTCACATATATAATTGGCGCGGACTTTAATGCCAAATACCAGACCTGGAGCCGCACTACAAATACAAGAGGCCGCATTCTGCACAACTTCATTTCACTCAAAAATCTCAAGATACTAGCACCAAACTCTCCAACCTATTGGCCGTCACATGCCAATAGACATCCAGACACCATTGATTTCTTTATTACCAATTTACCTAATCGCTTCTTAACCGAAATTATAAATCTTAACGACCCTGCTTCCGATCATACACCTGTCTTACTTCACGTTGGAGCTCAACCTACATTGAAACCAAATATACCAACTATCACCCCAGGTATTACAAACTGGAACAAATTCAAAGATATCATCTCAAATAAAACATTTCTGAATGTCAAACTTAAATCATCCACTGATGTTGACCTTGCAATCGAAAAACTCACCGTCGACATCCAAAATGCAGCTAAAGACTCATCTACCCAGAAACCACTCATCACTCAGACACCCAATTTACCTCCCAACCTAAGACTACTTCTAGCTGAAAAACGCAGAGCTAGGTCGAAATGGCAACACACTCACTACCCAGCAGACAAGATAAAGTATAATCGTCTTTCCAACAAACTTAAGTCTCTGATAAAAGCTCATAAAAGCAACACATACAAAAACCACATTCAAAATCTCTCTATAGTAAATGGATCTATCTGGCGTAAAACAAAATCAATCCTACGAATCAAAGACTCCCTTACACCTCTTCGCCGTCCAGACAACTCCCTTGCATCCACAGACAAGGAAAAAGCTGATATTCTTGCCGAAGAACTTACAAAAGTCTTCCAACCTCATCTTATTGACCCACCAGCTCAACATCTACTGACAATCACCGAATCACTACAATCACCTTTACCTATGGCTTTACCCACAAAATCTACTTCTCCAGCAGAGATATATGGTATTATTAAAAATCTGGCAAACAATAAATCGCCGGGCCACGACCTTATATCAAATAAAGTGGTTAAAAATCTTCCTATTAAAACGATCATTCATCTCTCACATATATATAATGCCGCTCTTCGACTATCTTACTTTCCAACAACCTGGAAAACATCAATCATAGTCACATTCCTCAAACCGGGAAAACCTCCAGAAAATCCCTCCTCGTACAGGCCCATTAGCCTGTTACCAGTTCTCGGCAAAATCCTGGAAAAAATTCTACTAAAACGCATTACAATTATAGCCCAATCAAACAACAGTATTCCAAACTTCCAATTTGGTTTCCGATCGAAACATGCTACTACACATCAACTGCACCGAGTCATAGACACCATTTCATCAGCTCTGGAAACTAGAAAATACTGCGCGGGAGTCTTCCTGGACGTATCGAAAGCGTTTGACACTGTATGGCACAACGGGCTTCTATATAAACTCAAAAGCCAATTACAAGCCCCTTTATACCTAATAATAAAATCCTATTTAGAAAATCGTTCCTTCAGTGTTCGCCACAATCTACATCACTCAAACAACTACACTATTTCTGCGGGTGTTCCCCAAGGCAGCGATATTGCACCATTTTTATACACTATTTACACCTCTGACCTCCCCACATCACAAAATACAATTATTGGAACATACGCAGATGATACTGCATTATTATCAACATCTCAAGATCATACTATAGCATCCTCCCAACTTCAAACTCACCTGGATTCTCTCTCGAAATGGTTCGCCAACTGGAAAATCAAAATTAATGAAACCAAGTCTTCATATGTCACTTTCACGCTTCGACCTCTCAACTGTCCTCCTGTTACAATTAATAATATTACCATTCCCCATTCAACCGAAGTGAAGTACCTGGGCCCAACATTGGACAGACGCTTAACTTGGTCATCACATCTAAAGGATAAGCGCAAAAAACTTAATGCTCGACTTCATCTATTAAGACCTCTCTTACGCTCAAACTTAACTCTTCCCCTCAAAATCATATTATACAAAACACTGCTACAACCTTTGTGGGCGTACGGCATTGTTATCTGGGGCTCCGCCAAGAACTCAAATAAAAAAACAATACAATCATTTCAGAATATCTGCCTTCGAATAATAACTGGTGCACCTTGGTTTGTCTCAAACGACTCAATAAATAATGACCTCAAACTACTCTCAATCAACAAAACTGCTTCACTGTATTACAAACGCTTCCACGCCAAACTCCTATCAAACCCCAATCAACTTATCAAGGAACTGGCATCACATACACTCCCCGGAAACCCGACCAGACGCCTGAAAAGGAACTGGTGCCGAGACCTGATAATTTAAGAAAAAACTCAAAAATAATTCGAGGTGTCACAAATGTGTGACTTCCTTCTCATATTTAATAATTGTCAACTGTTTAAATTTAAAAAAAATAACTTATTGTACATATGTATAGATTGTAATTTTTCAAATAAAGCCATTTTTAAAAAAAAAAAAAAAAATAAAATACTTATTTATGAAATAGCTATCTTGGATTATTAGAAATATATTAAATACAAAATTTAAATTATTTATTTTTGTTGTAAAAAAATAAAATAAAGTATAAGATATACAAATTATTACAAAAATAAAAAACTTAAAATTATTGAATAGAAAAAAAGTTATTGCATTAGTCAAATAGACCTGGGACACCCTGTATGCTTGTTAAGTTAAAACTACACTTTTAAAATATAAATAAATATAGTTTATGGTAAAATTTTAAATACTTGTATCATATACATACCTATATATAATAGAAGTATATACACAGCATAATAACATTTCCTAAATAAGATGGAAATATTTTCAGGAAAATTATATAATTTTTGGAATATTTTTTGTTTACTGTTAAAAAGTTGCGTAAATAATAAAGAAATGTTTTAATAATATTTTTTGGCCAAGAAGTTCATATTTGGAAAACATTTTATAACGATATTTATAAAACATTTTTTACTGTATATTATTTAAATGTTATAGGATAATATTTTAAAAATATTGCGAACAATATTTTCAAAATATCTCGGGTTATAATAATATAGTCCAAGACGTATAATATACATGGAAATAAGCTAAGTTTTCAAGAAAAAATAACCAAATAGTGGAAAAAGTAATAAAAATCAGATTTTGTGGAAAAAAGCAAAAAAAAAGTTTACTTTATTAAAATCAGAACGATTCAAAACGTATTAATATATAAGAATTATCTTTCTATCACACTCCCCTCAAAAGAAGCCAAAATCCGAGCCCTAGTTAGAATATTAAGTTGCAAGTTATTTTTATTTTTATTTTATAAAGTTTTAAGTGTATCTAATTAAAAAGTGAATTATTTATTTATCAATTTAAATTCATCATCATCATGTGCCTCCCTATATACTGTCTAAATACTCTAAATATTTAATCCATATTTGTTTCAATATTCTGAATTGGGTGTATTAGGAATTACACTTTCAATTTTTTAATTTAAATTTGAAATATTTATTTATATGGTATTTCAATAAATAATACTAATTAATTAATATATATATTTATTAATAATAATTCAATAAATAATATAAATAGTACATATATTATATTAATATATGTTCAATAATTATTATTTAACACAATATAAATAATGAATACATGTAATACATTTTTTATATGAATGTTATGATTCGTTTATAATTTTGGGGTAGAAGTGGTTAACTTGGACATGAATTTATTAATTATAAAATAAGCAATTCAATCTATTTATTCTCAAAAAACAATTAACTTTCATAAGATAGGTATTAGAAATACCTATTTATATATTATTTTGTATAACAAATTATTAATTACTGGTACTTACTTATACTATATTATGATAAGAAATTTTCAAAGTAGATTTTCATTAGATGGGTCCTAAATGTCAAAAATAAAAATTATATCCATTTATTTCAATAATTTATTATAATTGAGGATTACCTATTTATAAATAAAAGTAATACATTTTCTAAATTTTACATAAATAGGAGTCATTTATAATTTTGATTTGGTAAAATTGAATGTAGATACCAAGTTATTATTTTAGAGTAATGTATTTATGATATTAAATGTAAATGATAAAAATACAAAAACTTTTATAACAAAACACACCAAATACACCAATCGAACCTGCCATCTAGAATCGTTTTCATCAGGACTTCGTACACTTGGTGGCTAATCTCATTGCGCTCTCTTGCCGCTTCAAGCCTTCTCAATAAAATCATGGCGTTTTCTTTCATATTAAACAATTTAAAGTACTACTTATACCAAAGACTCGAAATTGTACTTTAAAGCTAAAATTTTGAAAACTCTTGTAAAATATTTTTTCATAGGGAAATGATGCGATTGTTTCAAATCAACAATTCCGTAACCATGTACATTTTAAGAACCTATATAGTTTTTAAAATATATGGCCGAATCATTTAGCCATCAAACAAAATCGTAGATTATATTTTAGAATAGGGTATATATATTTTTTGTCTTAAATTCTAATAGTAGTAATTTTACACTTAAAGCTACAAATATTTTTGTTTTTTTATTTTTCTACATAGTATTATAATTTTCCTGATATTTAACATGTAGGTATATGTTCCCCTTTTATTCTTCTTACAGTGTCATAAACGATTTTTAATTGATTTTGTATGAAATAAAACCATATTATTGAAACGGGGTCACTAAAACATTATTTAAAAATGGCTGGGCATTTATTCTGAGAGTCAAAGTACGATTAATGCTGAATACATTTCAATACTTCTGGAAAATGCTTGTTGTAATATCTGTTGTAATATTTATTTATTGATAATTTAATACTATTGTGAATCGTGGAAAAAGATTCATTTATAGGTACATTTTTGATAATATCGTATATAAATTAACAAATCTGTTCGAACTTTCAAAGGTTCGCGCCGCGGTGCACCTCTGTCAAAGACCTTCGAAAGACATCGCGGTGCCGCCATCGGTTATCCCTCATCGGTGCGTGCGTTCGTCTCGAGCGAACTAGTAGACCAGGAGCCGAGCGGCTTTTGGTTTTGTTTTTCGTCCGGTCCCGCACGGTGTGGTGCCCGAACCGGCAGAATGCCATTTTTTGCGGTCACCTGAATGCTGTTTTTTATCGCTGCTTTTTCGTCGTCACCACCCGTTGCTGTTCAGGTCGTACATCTTCTATTATAATTGTCCATTGTAGGACTTTGATTATTATTATTTTGTATTATTATTATTAGGGAACGGATTTGAATGCAAATTGCATTTTTTCTGAATGTCCGAAAACATTGCTTTTTTGTATTTTGCATTTTTTTGTATTTTTAAGACTGTTAAATTTTTAGAGCATTTTTTAACACATTTTTTCCGATTATAACGCGTTTTGACGTATCGCGTTCGGTACTATCGAAGCGAGTTTTTCAGCCTGTCGAATAGTTAAAATATAGTCCGATGAAAACAAATACTATAAAATGTACACGAAAAAAGCCGTTTGGCGTGAAAAATTAAAATTACTATTGAAAAAAAAAAAAAATCGTGATCATCGTTTCAAATCATACTTATTCCTAAACCGAACAAACCTCCCGATAAAGTTACATCATACCGCCCCATAAACCTACTACCATCTTTATCTAAAATATTTGAAAAAATTCTATTAAAAAGACTTCTTCATTTAGCTTCCGAATCAAAAATAATCCCAAATACACAATTCGGTTTCAAGCAAGGTCACTCAACCATTCATCAGCTTCATCGTGTAGTAGACACAATAGCAACGACTTTAGAAAAGAAACACTTTTGTGCAGCTGTTTTCTTAGATATAGCTCAAGCGTTTGATCGAGTCTGGTTCAACGAACCATCGAACTTAGCAACTCTGCAATCCTTTCAATCAATATGTCTTAGACTTATCTCCTCATCTCCCTGGTACGTCACTAATAAAAATTTACACAAGGATCTCAAAATGGAACCCCTTAACAAAATCGCAAAAAACTTCTATAATAAATATCATAATAAACTCCAGTCAAATAAAAACCCTCTCATATCCAAATTGTCTATTAATACACTACGTAACAACCCAATTCGTAGGCTGAAAAGAAAATAGTACAGAGATCTCTTAATCTAACTTAAACATTCATACTCATTAATTTCATTACACTATATTACAAAATAATTAAAAAGTAAATTAATACACATGCTGGGTGTCACCAATGGGTGCCTTCCCTTATCCGTCATACACGCTATTTTTTATTTATATATCTCTATTAAAAAACCTATTTATTGTACAAACATATGTATAGATTGTAGATAACGAATAAAATAATATAATTGCAAAAAAAAAATTTTTATTTGATGTTTTAAAGATTGATATATCAGATCTCTTGAGATAATTATAAATATATTGCTTATAATATTATATTGTTTATAATTATATTGTTTTAATTATTTTGATTTAATTCATTTTTCTTCTGATAACTTAGTAATGTTTATTTTATTTTATTATTATTATTACTACTTTGGTTTGGAGCTCGAGGAACAGCCTCAGAGTTCCTAAAAGTCATATTTCCGATCACACAACCTCGCTAAGGAAGAGCTTAACAAATTATGTCTATCAATTTTGAAAGACTCATTATACATAATAAATTACCATTTATATTCGCAGTAAAATAAGTTTCTATAGATTTTGAATTGCTAATTGTTAAATTTAGTAGTTGCTTATAAACTCTAGATATTATTTAATACTATATTTTTAATAACTTATGTAAATTTCACTATGTCACTATGTATTTATGTATTGATCAGTATGCTGTGTCTATTGGCAACTCACGTAGTGAGCAGCTCGCTTCAATAAAAGTTGTTTCTCTCTACTATTGTTATATTTCATATTTAATTTTATCTTATATACTGTATTTTAACTCTCTAATCCAACACAAGCTTAGGCTTAAGGGAGTAGATATACTTCTATAATTCTATTTTATCTAAATCAATTTATGTGCAATTATAAAAAATAAAGAAAAAAAACTAAAAACTAAAAAAATGAAACTTTTAATCGATTCAATTAAATGGTAGGATAAGATGACATAATAGTTGGTATTAATGACACTAAAAATACGAATAAAAATGACAAAATGTTTATTAGAAAACTGTAAAACAGTCAAGTTGGTAGAAAATTAAATCGGCGTGAAAAAAAGACGGGTATCAAAATAATTATAAAAGACCCTATAATCAAAAGTTTAACAAATTTACCTCTTTAAAATTAAGATTTATCAATACTGGCTTTGAATTTTTGTATATTTTTGAACTAATTTAAAATTTGGACCATTACCAACTTTTAATTATTTAATTCCTTTAACATGTTTCCAAATTATTTTTTCACATATAGTTTCAAAACAAATTTTAAAGGATATGAAAGACAAGACCATAAGGTAGAAACTAACTTTTTTAGTTTCTGAGAAAAATTAAGTAATAATTATAAAGTAAAAAGCAAAAACACTATATAAAATGGGTATTTTATAAAATTTAATTGTTGCAAGCATGAATTGAATTGTACTTGTGCGTTTGTGTATTTGTTAAAATAGTATTTCCAAATTTTGTGAGTTCAAGTTAATTATTTAATATTTTAGTGTAGAATATATATAGAACCCTTTCAACGAAATAAATGTTTCAAAATATTTATTAATGTGTTTTACCACCCCCCAAAAAATATTAAAAAATTTTCAAATAAGTATAGTTGGCGTTATATTTTTCCTTAACTGTCGTGTGTATTCACTAAATTCCATTAATAGCTATGTTTTTACCAGTTAAAAAAAATGATTATTTAGTAAAAGTTATATATTACTGTGTTGTGTTATCAAGCTCATTATAAAAAATACACCATGAGTCTCCGGCATGAAATTATGTTCTATAAGCCCTAAATCGTAATATCATTACTGCTTTGAGCCTCTGGCATGACATTGCGTTCTCTAAGCTCTAAACAGTTGTTAGTAAATTTATTTATAATACATGGTCTAATGTAATGTAATACATGTATAATACAAGCTCTAAATTGTACTGGCGTATACTATGAGCTTTTGAGGTATGATGACACATTGCGTTTTCTGAGTTCAAAATAGTCTTCACTTTTACGTATTATGAGCTTGTATGCCTTCAACACATTATTCAACTTTACACTTTTACTATAAAAAAAAATTGAACTTATTACAAACATAAATAAATATTAAATTAGCCATTGTTTTTATAAGGTATATTTAAATAATATATAATATAATATAATAATTAAATTATTCTTTATTTTCCCTTACTGTTGCTAATAAAATAATGTAATATTATGTATCAATTAAAAGGTAGCATGTATAATTTAGCAAATTCAGCAGTTTTTGTTTATTTAATATAAACTATTGCACAATAAATAATTTATATTTAATGTTTTAATTAATTGTTAAAATCAATAGTGCTTGCAACAACTAAATATAAAGCTTATTTATTTTATAATTGGTGAAATGTATTTTGTTTTTCTTTATTATTGACATTTGACAACACAATTGACCCACATCTTGATCACGCCAAATACCCACAACCTCTAGTTAACTTTCAAAATCCGCTTTAAAATATATGTTTTTTTTTTGTTTCTTAGTTTGATTACACTAAATGACACCTTTGTTCTTTACACTTTGTGTCCATCTATTTCAAATTTTCAATATCAAAAGCTGGTTATTTAACCTAATTTATTATGATACAATGTTGTGCTCCTATTTCCATAGTTGGAGTAAATAATATATATTACCAACTACGCAAATACATACTTAATTTTTATTTAACGATATGTTTTATTTATGAAGTAAATTGTCGTCATAGTGTCATACCACTTATTCGTCTTGTAAAGGCCCCATACACGATCAAACAATTTTTGCGCAACAACTATTTTGTCAAAAACTTGATTATGCAAACACAGTAGTCAGTACGTTTTTGTATGTACGTAAATAATGTCCAGAATCCTCTGACTTCGTTATTTTTAGTCGCCATACTAATTATTGTATTGTTAAAATTACTAATAATAATAATGATAAATATTAATATTTTAGTTAGCACTTAAAAAAAATAAAAGTAATAAAAAAAAAAATTCGTCACTTTAAATTTACTATAAAATTTTAAATAAACACAATAAAATTATATAACAGCCACTGACGCTTGTCAAACATCGATATAGACGTTCAAACCAATTATCAGTTGCCAAGCGTTGCACAAAATATTTCAGTCTCGACCGAAAACCGCAAGTTTGGTTTCAGTGAGTACTTGAATGAATGTGGACGCAACTATTCAATACTCCATAAGTTAGTTATTTTTTAAATATATAATCATACATACATACACGACATGCTATAATACACCGTGATAATTTTAAGAATAAAATATTAAGCTTTATAATAATAATATGTATAGGGTTTTTCATTTTATTATATTTAATTTGACTATTTTTTATACCTGTGACTATCGGTATTATATTTAAAGTCGCACCCCACCACCAGCACCCACGAGCCGCCACTGAATATTCGTATCTCGGGTCTTTCAATATAGTGTGGCAGAATATTATAGTTTCGCGAATAACAACTATACATTATTGCTGCTCTCGACACCACTATTCATCGTGGATTTCGCAGTGCACAGAAAACGTGCCAAATGACACTTTTAAATTTTTACATAATTGCGGGTATATTTTATAATATAATTATATAGTTCTTTGATAAAAACGAATAAAAAAAAAAAATCCATTAGGTGCTCGCATATTATTACTATCATAGGTAATATACGCACATCACGATATCGTAACACGTAGCCGTATTACTATTTGAATTTCGTTCAGCGAAAAAATCGTATTTATAATATAAAAAATTAATTTTTTTCGCAGAATCACCAGTAATTTGTCACATATTATGTTCGACTATATTATTATTTTTATTCGAGTATATACAGATATAATATTGTGCGCTCACTTGTACGGGCGAACCTTTAAATACGTATCACAATATTTAAACCGTCTTGAAAGCAAGTTTGGAAACGCGCCTTCGCATAGTAGTCGTCGAGACTATATATATAATTTTTAATACATGTACGCAGCCCATTAAAATAATTGTTCAAACGCGGAACAAGTTTTGAACAAACCGTGTTCATTTATATTTTGTCATGGCGGCCGGAATTGATGTTGAGAACGAGCGTAGGACGCGTGCTTTGGAGCGTGCTAAGGTTAGGCGTACGGATGTAGTTAATCAGATTAAGTCGGTACACAGTTTGGCGTTACGAGTTGATAAGGAACCCGAGCTAGGTACGAACGTAACAAACCGAGCCTCTGAATTAGACTCGTTGTGGACCCGGTTTAGATTTGAAAACGATGCCGTTGTTGGATGGTTTAACAGATATAGCCAGGTTAGGGTCAGACGGAAAGTTAACGCAACCTCCCCCTCACCAGTGCGCTAAACCATTATCAAGGTTACCGGAGATTCCGCTCCCAGAGTTCGACGGGGATTTCCGTTTATGGCCCACGTTCCGCGATAGATTCACAGCATAGTGTCCGCGGATAATTATTCACTCGCATGGTCGATTTTGGCCGAACGTTTTTATCGACCGCGATTAGTCGCCACGTCATTAATTGAGAATTTGTTAAACGCGACCCACATGCATCAGGAGTCGTTACCGGATCTTAATAAGTTTTTAAGTTCGTTTAACGAAGGTATTTCGTTACTCGAAGCGCTTAATGTACCGAACATGGGGTCCTTTATCTTATTCACGATCGCGTTTAGACGTTTGCCCGTGGCTACGCGCAAGTTATTCGAGTCGAGTAGTACGGCGGATTATCCGTCAGTTGATGATTTATCAAAGTTTGTCCGCTCGCGCGTGTCGGTATTAGAACTTGTTGGTGAGTCGCATAAGGTTGGTGCTGCTACCGCGCAATCGTCCAAGGCGGACAAGCAACATGGGACATTCCGTAAGGGGGGTGAGTACTCCGGGAAGTCAAAAGGTTCCCGGCCTATGTCGGCTAAGGGGGTCGTAAGTTGTCAGCGGACCGGTATTCTAATCTTGCGCTTGCAGATCCATCGTTTCATTTGACATCGCCAATCGACCTATTGTTAGGAGGGGACGTCTACGGTTCTATAATGGACGGTCGCAAAGTGTCGATCGGCGGCACATTACCCACGGCGTTTAGTTTGGTGTTCGGGTGGATCCTGATCGGCCCGGTCCCCGACCAGCGTAATTCTTATTATCAGTCGTTGCCAGTTTCTATGACCGCGTCCATTGAGAGGGTCATGGAGCGTTTTTGGCACATCGAGGAACCCGAGTTCAATCACGTTTACCGAGGAGGGGTGCTGCGAACAGATATTTCGTGATGAAGCTACGCGCTTGCCCTCTGGTCGCTTCGCAGTTCTGTTGCCGTTTCGCGGGCCGACAGAGACGTTCGCGGGGTCTCGCGAGGTAGCCGTGCGACGTTTTGACGCTATTAATAATAATAATAATAATAATAATGAATGTTTATTTAGCAGTTTTTTTAGATAATATGTACATACTTAATATTTGTTATTACACTGCAACGTCTATCACTAAGGATGTTTCCTTGTATTGATAGACGTAAGTCTCTAAAAGATATAATTAAAATGATAAGATAGATAATAATAAATTAATTAAAATAAATAAATAATAATAACCAGGTACCTTGCTGTTACTTATCTATATATAAAGAACAATCGCGAGTTTTTTCATAGATTTTGAATATAACATAAATGAATAAAAAGAGCAAAAATTAAATTAAAAATAATATTATGTAATTTGTATATTGACCTAAGGATTTACTTAATTTGTCAATAACCATTTCTTAATTAATAATTTGAAGGTATTAAAGTTCGGATAGTTTTTTATAGAAATAGGTATTTTTTCATAGAGTTTCAACCCAGTTATCATATAGCTATTGTAGTATTTAGTTGTGTTCATTTTTGGGTAAATTAACTTTTCAGTTCTTGTGTTATAAGTATGAACGACCGGTTGTATTAAATTTTTTTTTGACATGTAATAAATAGTTTTTTTATAATATAATTGTTTTACTGTTAATATTTTGGCTTCGGAGTATAAATTTTTGGATGAGTAAAGCCTAGGTTTGTGAAAGATTATTTTTAAGGAGGTGTTTTGTGCTATCTGTAAACAATTTATATGGGTTTGGGCCGCGTTACCCCAAACAACTATACCATATTCTATCAGGGATTGTGTTAAATTATAGTAAGTATTTTTTAGCCAGTGAATATTTAAAAAGTGTTTTGACATATTGTAAAATGTGTATAATTTGTGCAGTTTCATATTAAGCTCCGATATATGAGAGTTCCATCTTAAGTGTTGATCAAATGTGACGCCTAAATATTTGGTTTTATCAACTTTGTTTATACAGCTACACTGTGAAATGGATGTACATTTTTTGTCATGTGCTTTTATACTAGACATATTGGGTGATGTTTTTATTGAATTTGAAAATGTGATGCAAACAGTTTTATTATAGTACTATCGAACGCAAAATATCCGCGAACCCAGCATTAAGATCGTTATATGTTAATTTTATGTCCGAATATATCGCATTAGGACACATGTCATTGGCGCCATCTCCGGGGCGATATATAATTCCTCACCATGCTGTCTACCGCCCAGACGTCGATCCCCATAAAATTCGTGTGGTGTTCGACGCGTCCGCACGGGGTTTTCGTGGACCGTCGTTAAATGAGTGTTTGTGGCCCGGCCCTAAATTACAACGGGACATTGTCGATGTTCTAACCCGTTTCCGCATCCACAAATATACGTTCACTACGGACATTTTAATTCTGCCGGAATACCGGAAATTTCAGCACATTTTGTGGCGCTACACGAATATGAGTTGCACACCGTTACGTACGGTGTGAATTGTGCCCCGTATCTCGCCTTACGCGTACTTCAGGCCATAGCGTCTACCGATTGCGACGGTTTCGATTCGGTACGCAACGCGCTCGAGAACCAGACGTCTGTCGACGATATTTGTGACGGGGTGGACACGATTCCCGACGTATTGAAACTCCAGTCGGATCTGGTTTCGGTTTTGGCCAAGTCCGGGTTAGAGCTAAAAAAGTGGGCATCGAATACGCCGGCCGTATTGCAAGCTGTGCCGGCCACTGATTGCGTGTGTGCGCCAACGTCATTCGGCGATGACGATGGATACGGCACTAAAGCCGCTAGGTCTGGCGTGGCATCCTGAACAAGATTATTTTTGTTGTGCTTTAAATCTCGAAACGTCACCCGTTTTTACGAAGGTGTTATTGGTCCTGTATTGTTTCTAGCGAAGTCTATTATGCAACGAACGTGGCGACACGGAGTCCGGACGACATTCTTGCGGACTGGACCGCATTTGTTTCTGAATTGCCATCATTATTAATATTTAATTATCCGTGTACCACGACATATTAACGCCCGCCAAGGTGCGCCTTGCTATTTGTTGGGGTTTTGCGATGCGTCACAGGCTGGGTACGCGGCTGTTGTGTATGTGCGAATGATGAATGTCGACATCGATAAGTCCGTGTTCTTAATTGGTACCAAGAGTCTAAGACCAAGCTAGCTCCGACAAAGGTGACCACTGACACGATGTGTAGGGCTCTGAGTACGACCATGATCGCCATAGGATATTACGGGCGTCCATTACCGGTTCTCGAGTCCCCAGTTACACACTTTTGTGAGATGACTCTCACGGCGGGGAGGATGTTCGAACGCGGAACGAGTTTTGCCGCCACAACCCGGACACTCCAAGTTGCTCTTCGGTGTCGAAGCTCTTAGCAACGCTTCCCCCCACCAGGGTCCCGCACTGGTTCATCAGCCGTGAGCTTGGCCGTCGGCTGCCGCGATCACGGGTTTTGTCTTTTCCGAGTGGTTGAACGAAGCGCAAGTTCGCGCTTCAGTTCTCCATAGCTCCGGTGTTTCCGTCACCGAATACCTCGTGTGATCACGAGTCCCAAAAGGAGTGCTGTTACTGTGACCAGTCCACGTAGAGAACGAGGGAAACTCATCTGGACGATTGCTGGACGTTGACCCGTAAGATAATTTAATTATTCATTCAACTTTAAAAAATATAAATCATTTCAATATGACAATATATTAGCCAAATAATTATTTATATTAAAATAAAATTTTAAATCTTAGATTTTACAACAAATTTAATGAAAATTTTCTAAATCTTTATTGCATCGATTGGTATGTTGGAAATAAAAAACATCTAAATCCATATGTTGCACTTGTGATAGACAAAGAAATAAAAATATGAAAAACATAGCTTTTATAGTCACTTTAACATTAAATTTAAACATTTATATGGTCAAAAAAGGGGGAGTGGTGAACATGGTTAGAAAATCACCTAGTATTTATATACCTAAGTAAATTATAACCAACTGGCTACTTATATCAAATATATATGGTACCTAATACTATAATAGTTTAATACCTAGGTATAATTTTATATAGTTTAAATGCAGCACCTTCAGTGCTTTCTCAGCGCCGCTGATTCAGAAACAAATACAACTGTTCATAATAATAATTAAGATTCATATATGATAGTTTCTTTTTTCCAAAAATTAATTTTTTTACAACTAATACATTTGCTTATCATGTTAATAATTACTTTTCTATTCAGAATACATATATACTCGTATATATTGTAATACTTTAATTCATTATTACTAATATAAATCATTTTGTCATTTTATGGAGAATTTATTTATATAGTCAATGTTGATAATGATTTTTTGAAAATTGCAACTTTCAAGCAATATTTAACTAATCTTTATAAAAAATGGGAAACAATTTTCTCAGCAACAATAAAATATACATAAACCACATTGTATAAACATAAAACATAAATAATATTCAAATGTACACATTATTTCAATAACATTTAAGTACATTTTATTATTCAAATATGAAAATAGAAATATTAATACTATTACTATGTCATATGGGAGGACATAATATATAGTTTCTATGTCAACAGGCATGGATACAAGACAAATAAGTCATATTCTAAAATAATCATAATTTAACAATGCAAAAGCCAAAATGTTTCACAAATGTGAATACTTACTGATACATTGATAATAAATTTTAAAACTATCATTATTTTAATCAGTGTAAATTAACTGTACACGTAAATAATACAAAAATGCATTAGTCTGGTATTTATCAATTTATTTAGAATAAAACAAAATTAAATCTGTTAAAATTTCATAATTCAATATTCAAAATGATTAATGTATAGTAAAGGTAAAATAAAATAAAACTATTGCATTCAGTTTTATTGATAAATAGGATGGCTTTAAATGTAGGTATAGTAAAAAATGATCTCTTTGCAAAAACCAAACTTACAGATATGGATTCAAAAGAATTTTATTAATAAGTTTTAAAAATTTAAAAAAATTTATTTGGGGACGAATGTTATTTTATTTTTATTATTTTTATTTTATTTTAGATTAATTAGGGGGCTCGATTTAAAATGTAATTGTTGCTGGTGGTGCAAGTACTGGTTATGTGTAAGCACTGGGTATGTATAAGTATAGGTGTTGGTGTATGTTGGTGGTGGTGTAAGTATTATTGTTGGTGTAAGTGTTGGTCGTGTGTAAGTGTTGGAAATGTGTAAGTATATTTGGGGAAACATTTTATTTTATTATTATTATTTTTATTTTATTTTAGATTAATTAGGGGGACTCCATTTTAAAATTGTTATTGTTTAATTTATGTTAAAAAGAACCCTGAACTACCTAAAGCTTTAAAAATTTTATTTTATTTTTATTTCAGATTTATTATGGGGACTTTATTTTAAGAGTGTTGGTGTTTAATTTATATTAAAAAGAACCCTGAACTACCTAAAGCTTTTAAAATTTAATTTAATTTATTTTAAGAGAGAAATTGTGGTAATTTAAGAATGGACAAAAAATTAAAACCAACAGGGACCCGCCACAGGAATTGCATTTTGGGTGATTCACAAAAAACCCCTGAACTACCTAAAGCTTTTAAAATTTAAGTTAATTTATTTTAAGTGAGAAATTGTTGTAATTTAAGAATGGAAAAAAAATTAAAACCAATTTGGACCCGCCACAGGAATTGCATTTTGGGTGATTCACAAAAAAACCCCTGAACTACCTAAAGCTTTTAAAATTTAATACCAACTGAGACCCCCAAGAAATGCATTGAGAATTATGTCAAAAAATCTCGGTAATCCGGCCGTTCGATAATCCGATACATCCAGTAATCCGGCTATTTTAACCTATACGTACTAATATATTATATATATACATATTTTTATATATAAAATTACTATCGTTAATGTTAAAATGTTAGATAAAACTAGGTAATTACAGATTAATTAAATACGTATAAACCTATTAGATATTTTATTTTTATTCGGTTAACTTAAACGACTACAAGAAAAAGTATTAAAAGTATCATTTCAAACAAAAAAAATAAAAAAATTAATAATTTTTTTAAACCTGTCTAATTAAAATATTAATTAAATATAACCATGTACGTATTATTTATATTCTATAATAATTACAATAAATAAATAATAATAATACATAATGTAATTCATTTTTTTATATGTATCACTAAAAATGTAAAATTCAATAAGTAAAAATGCGTTTTTATGTGAACCCCGTTAATCCGCCGTTTTCGTTAATCCAGCAGTAGCCTGGTCTGATATGTGTCGGATTACCGAGATTGTACTGTACTTTGTAAATGAAATGTAAATATAGTTTTATTATAATAATGGTATATGTACAACATAATATAATATGTAGTCTTATCAAAATCAATGATTTTGTTTTATCATAATTATAACTTATTGAAGTAAATTATTATGTAAAATAATTAAAATATATGCACAGGAAGTCTAAATTTACCAACTGTTCTGAAGCAATATGTTTTTTATGTACTGCTACAACTTAATATATACATAGACACAAAGTTTTTTTTTTTTTTATTTGAAAATTTTACAATCTGTATTACATGACACAATAAGTAAAATAGATAACTGATATAACACTATATACATAATAAAATACACATGAGGCATATGATGAGGGAAATCATCCAGCGATGGTACCCTCTAGTAATTTATTTTTTTATTTTTTTGTTTATTAATTTAATAGGTCACGGCACCAATTTCTTTTAAGTCGGCGTGTTGGGTTGTCAGGAAGAGTACGTGATGCTAGGTGAGTGACTAAAGGATTGGGATGATGTTGCAGTTTGGAGTGAAATCTGTTATAATATAATTTAGTTAGTTGGTCAACTGTTGGAATTCTTAAATCATTGTGCAGGGTTTCATTTGTTACATACCACGGGGCCGAGGCTATTAGCCGGAGAGTGATGGACTGGGAAGCTTGGATAGTGCGGACTTGGGAATTTTTGTCACATCCCCAGATTTGCAAACCGTACGCCCAGATGGGTCTGAGTAGAGATTTGTACAATGTGGACTTTGTGTGTATTGATAGTTTGGATTTAAGAATCGGCCTGAGTAGATGAAGGCGGTAGTTAAGGATTTTACATTTGGACTTTAGATGAGGTCCCCATGTCAATCTTTTGTCTAGTAAAATTCAGTATTTTACCTGATTCGATGAGGGAATCTCGACTCCTTGAAGTTGGAGCGAGGGGAGGTTGTGTTTACGCAATGTAAATGGCACTTGGGAAGATTTATCGGGATTTATTAGAATTTTCCACTTGGTTGCCCAGGTATTTATTAAATTGAGGTGATTTTGGAGATAGTTTGAGGATAAAATAGGGTCTGAATTGGAGGAGAGTATAGCTGTATCATCTGCATAAGTTGCTATGGTTGTGTTTGCTGATTTTGGAATATCTGATGTAAATATGTTAAATAAATCGGGTGATAAGTCACTTCCTTGTGGAACACCAGCAGAGATTGAAAAGTAGGAGGATATTGAGTCGCCTTGTCGAACTGCAAATGTACGCTCATAGAGGTAGGATTGGATTATTAGATAGTAGGGAGCTGGAAGGAATAATTTTAACTTGTATAGGAGGCCGTCGTGCCAAACCCTATCGAAGGCCTGGGCCACATCTAGAAAAACCCCCGGGCAGTACTCTTTATTTTCGAATGAAGTTTGAATTTTATCAGTAATTCTGTGTATTTGTTGTATTGTTGAGTGAGATGACCTGAAGCCAAATTGTGTGTGGGGTATTATATTGTTTGAATGAATGAGTGGTCTAATTCTTTTGATGATAATTTTCTCGAATAGTTTAGCTAAAACTGGTAGTAGACTTATAGGTCTATAGGATGACGGTAGGTGTTTGGGTTTACCAGGTTTATGTATAAGTATTACTACAGAAAATTTCCAGATTTGAGGGAAGTGAGAGAGTCTTAACATGGAATTATAAATGAATGTGAGAAGTAATAGAGTTTTGTTGGGTAAGTGTTGTAATATTTTGTTTGTAATTAAGTCGTATCCAGGTGACTTCCTTGGCTTTAGTTTGCTAATTAAGTGTTTGATTTCATTTGGGGTTGTGTGTTTTGCTGGGAGAGACATTGGTAAAGGACTATCAAGAAATCTGGCAATATTGTCGAGGTGAGTAGATTCAGGATTAACATTAGAATGTGGCGTAAATATATTTGAGAGATGGGTTCCAAAAAGTTCAGCTTTATCTTTGTCAGAGATCGCTAGCTCTCCATTTGGACCATTGAGCGGTGTAGCTTGTTCTTTGATTTTGAGAATGTTTTTGGTAGTTCTCCATAGAGAACCGTCATTAGAGTTTAGTGATTGATATTTTTCTTGGAAAAAGTTGGATTTGTGTTTTATAATGAGTTTTTTGATTAAATTTGACAGATTATTTAATAGTCGTTTATCAGAAGGCAGGTTGGATCTTTGCCACAAAGAGCGAACCCTTCTTTTTTTTATTATTAATTTTTGGATTTGGGGATGAAGGATATTATGTTTTGAGTTGTCAGGTGTATTTGTGACATACGATGCTTTGAAAACGGCGGTTTGGATTGAGGTCGTTAGGTTTTGCGCTGCTTCGTCGATTTGGTCGGTTGATTTGAGTGAGATTTTAAGGTTAGTGGCATTTTCTATATTTTTTGAAAAGGAACTCCAATTGACTGGTCCTTTTGCTAAGGAAGGTCGGGGAGGATTGTAGTAAATCTCACAATTCAGATTGAGAAGAACTGGACTGTGGTCACAGGCTGGATCTGCTAGATTTTTTATGGAATGAGTAATGTGTCTTGGGATTGTGGTGAGAAAATAATCTAAAATATCGGGGTGCCGGTTTTGATGGGAAGGCCAGTAAGTAGGCCCCGGAGGAGATATGAATGTAATTCTTGTGTTCAGTATAATATTTTGAAGCAACCGACCCCTAGTGTTATCGGTTCGACAGCCCCATTGCGAGTGTTTGGCATTGAAGTCACCGCCTATAAGAAATGAGCGGCCAAGTGAGTTCAGAAATTGGGAGAGATGTTCAGATGATATTGCAGGCCTTGGAGGACAATAAACTGCGGATATAGTTGTGGGAATATGATTCAGAGTAATTAAGATGTTTGTAGCTTGAAAGTGTTAGTTTTGTAATTAAGTAACGGTTGGCATTGTATTTTTTTTGAAATTATAATGGCCGAGCCCCCATGGGCAGAGCCATCAGGGTGGTCGGTTCGATAAATGTTGTACCCAGGGAAAAAATTTTTAGAGTTTGAAGTACAGTGGGTTTCTGAGATAAGTGCAATGTCTATATGTTTTTCTGTGAATAGGTTGAGCAGTTCAGGTTCATGACGTTTAAGACCGTTTGCGTTCCAAAGAAAAATTCTAAGGGATTTAACGTTCGCTTATCTATTTAACATCTTTTAGGACTAGTTTATTTATAACAGTAGTGAGAAGTTGGATTAAAGGATTTATCACTAATTTTAACTCTGATAAGAACGAGGAAAATTGAGAGGTTAGATTGTTATCGGGTTGAGTATTAAACATATTTGAATTGAGATGATTTTTTTTGTAGTAATTTGGTTTGTCTTTGCTATCTTGTGGGTGAGACACGTTTGTCGGAAGGCTTGGGAATTCTTTGGTATTATTTAAATTGAGTTGACCAGAGAGTGTACCATCGCTAGTGGTTTTACCCCCATTTACATTATAATTTAAATTAACATTTTGTTTAGTTGTAGCTTTGGAATTATTGTGAAACTTCTGTAGATCTTTGTGAACGGTACATCCGGGGTAATTTGCCGGATGACTTCCTCCACAGAGAGCGCACGTTGGAGGTTGATCTATGGATATGGTGCAAGATGAAGATGTGTGAAATTCAGCGCAGCGGACGCAGCGAGGTGGGTGTGAGCAATAGCTTTTGGAGTGGCCATATTTCTGGCAGTTTTGGCATTGAATTACTTCCCGACGTTTATATGGTTCTTCGATTCGGACTTTGGTATGAAGAATGGATGTTACGTGGAATATATCTTTGTTGATCTCAGCTGGTTCCAGATCAATAAAGAAAAGAGGCAAATTTGTTTTTGTTATTTTGTGACGGACATTAGCAACTTGACGCACTGTGAAGCCAATTTCTTGTATGGCGATTCCAATCCCATTTAATGGGGTGGAAGGATGAATACGTATAACAACACGAAAAGCTTTGTTTTCACGTTGTTGATATGTGTGATATTCGGCTCTATTTTCATTAAAATACTTTATCACAGCTCTATAAGAGTCGGAATTCTTAGTGAGGATTTTTAAATCATTAGTGGATGATTTGAATAAGAAATTTTCGGCACCAAGCAGTTTGAGAAAATCGTTGCGAAGCGTAACAAAGTCAAGTACCCCATGCACCATAATTGGTGGTGGAGATGGTGGAGGTTTGACGGGTTCACTAGTATCGTCTGATACTTCGTTTGATAGATCCCGAGATGGGAACGCTATCTCTGGGTTGTCATCAGCAGCAAGGCAGGAGTATCTATTCGTTGTTGAAAATATACTTTTTTGGGTCGTCTTAGCTATTTTGCTTGTGGAAATTTCGTCAGAGGAAGAAAGATTCCTACCGGTTTTACTATACTTTTTTACGGTAACGTCTATGTCCATGTCAGAATTTTCGAACAAATCACTTGATGTACTCTGTATACGTCTGGACGACACTGAATTTGTTTTATTTCTATTTGAGGTTTTATTTTTCGAACCATTAGTATTTACAATATTATTGGGGTTCATTGTGCTTATTGTCGTTATCGCGACTTGAGTTAGGTTAGATAAATAGCTGCCGCCGGCACGCCGGGGAGCGCGGACGGCACTTAATTACGTAGATACCGTATAGACTATAGACGTACGAGTGTAGCAATTATAATTACCAGTTTTTGGATGATTTGGGCTTGGGAGGTTGAAATTCCGTGGCGATGACGGAAGTGGGATACACAGGCCGATATCCGGATTATTTTGACACCATTCACAATTAATTTGGTTAAGTAAGACTTGAGAAACAAATGAAACTGCGTGCATGTATAACTGATACGTGTGTTGCGGACAACAGTCACGGAGCGAATGAGACACAAAGTTAACAGAGATGTTATTCTTTATGAACGTTCTGTGTTGTACATTGGGAACAAATGCAACAAAGTGTTGGCCAATTTGTAGTGTTCTTTTTCTTTTAGAACTGGGTAATTTTGATTTTGCTTCATTGGTCGCAGTTATGGCTGGTACATAATTTTCAGGATACTAAAATAAAAAAGACATCAAATAACTATCTGTACTATGATCACAGTTTAACACATTCGCTGAGCTTATTGGCTGTAGCAGACACAAAATGTATTCAACTAAAAAAATATAATATGAAATGAATATAAAATATAATAGCATAGAATGTAAAATGTAATATAATACTATATATAATTTATATATATTTTATTATATTATATATAAAATGTAATATATTAATATGTAATATAAAATATAATTACATAGGATATAAAATTTTTTTTTTTCTATATTATAAGAGTATTACATTTTTAAAAGATTTATAATTTTATACTGTCCAAATTCTATTTATGTACACATTTGTTAGCTACAGCTAACATTGGGTTGATGCACCATGGATAATTGGAACTGTATTTTTACATAATAATAAAATAGAAATTAGAATTTTCTATTAACAAATTATAATAAATGTATGACAAGCAAATGATACCATATATTTATTGATGCAGCGAATGTGTTAATACTTTTTATATTGATACTCGACTAACAATTATTTTAAGACCCAATTGAGTCATACGCTTTTTTCCTTGTGCTGTCCAAGGAGCTGGTATTGGATCATGTCGTCTCAAAACAAAACGCCATACAGAAAATCCTGATATTCCAGTTTCAGGATAGTATTTGACAACTTTGTAAAGACCATCATACCTGAAAAAAGTAATGAGAATAATTAAGTTATTTTTTTAATAAAACTAGTAAATAATTAAATAATTATTTAATAAATTTAAAATAAATTTAAATTTTTAAATATTTAGATTAAAATGTTTAAGTAATAGTGTAATTTTTGGCAAAGCTTACCATCTGCCGGTAAACTAAATCAACCGAGTAAACATGTTTAAATTAAAACTGTATAATGTATTGTTCTAAGATGTTGATAATTAATAATAAATAAACTAGTAAATTGCATAATATGTGTATTATAACTAATTACGGATTTCTGTTTAATTAATTGTATTTTTTTATTATTTATACACATAATGGGTAATTATAATAGTTTACAATTTATACAAGTTGGTAAATATGAGTGTGTTTCTCATGATGACTTCTTTAATAAATGTATATAGATTTTATTTTCAATATATTAAAATATGTAATTAAATAATTTTGAATATTTGAATATAACTGTTTTCACTATTTGTATGTATTTAAGTAATAAATCAATATCATGCCCTATATCAATTAAAAGTTATCGAGTTTCGTGTTAGTATTAAATTGTTTATGAAGCGATTCGATTAGAGGTTTGGTAAAAATAAATCACTGGATCAAATAAATGTTCACTAATAAAGTACTATTAGCAGTAATAAATTAAGGTTTTAATAAATTTGTACTCATGATCACCAATAAATTGGTACTTTTATATTTTTTATAAATAAATTTTAATTCCATAATCCATTATTATCTAGTAGGTATAATTACTTACTTACTATATTATACTCGTAGATATGATTTATTGTTAAATTTTAAATTAGTATTCGTAATTATTTGTATGTGCTATGCTGTAGTTTTATTATTAAATTAGATATAGAAATAATGAAAAAATTAGGGATAAAAAACATAACAAAATATATTAACATCACAACAATAGAACATAAATGGGATGAAAGCTATGATCTAGTCTTAAAAGACATGAGTAAGGACAACCGAGTAATATTTTCAGTACACATTGGGAAATTTAAAAAACCAAGAGGCGGTACTTTAAATTTACACAAGTGCCACTCAATTGTTTGTAATATGGATCATAACGACATAACGTTTGCACATGACCCAGTCACTGATGTTATATACACACCACACACGTTGTATATTTAATTATATTTTAAAAGAAATAAAACCAAGCAAATTATATATATATTGTGGCGATAAACCAAGTAGAATAAGACATAGGATTTGGGATTATTTAATAGAATTAAGATTATAGATTTTTACAATTGATTATACGAATATTTCATTTTATATAAATTTAATTTGGGAAAACTTTGGAATAAATATTTTATAATAATAAGTTAATTGTAAAAGGTGAAGGAGAATTTCTTAATAATTAGAATTAGTTATGAAATTACCAAATTGTTATAATAGAAAAAAAAAATGTATGATAGATTTAAAAAATTGCATTGTTCCACCCTGAAATTTTTGTTTCGTGGGTGAGGTGTAATGTACTACGCATTATTACCAGCCTTATTTGTAATCTGTATTATTTCGTTACGTAGTTTGAGAGCAGCTTCGACCGTGTGTGCGCCTCCTAGATAGTCGTCCATGTAAAAATCTTAAGCAACGGCGGCACTTCTATTTGGAAACAATAACTCGTTTTCTAAGCTCCTTTGAGTCTTCACAAATTGTTGACGGCTCCCAAATTATAAATGACAAAAAAGTCAATGGTTATATGAACGTAATTTATATTTTATGATTATTATTTATTTACTATATTAAATATATGAAAAAATTATAAATAAGTAGTTATTGTAGAAAAAATTGTGATTCAATATTTTATGTTTAGTCTTAGTAAATATAAATCAATAAAATAATACATCAATATTAATTAAAGCTATATTTAGCGAATGATTATCGGAGACGTTTTCCAACCAGTGTGCCTCAATGATAATTATATACGTTTTTCGTAAAAATATTTATTGGTTTTCAATTACATGGTGCGGCTCCCTTCGACTACTCCCGCGGCCCTGGGAGTATTTAATAGTATTTAATATTGATGAGGTAGATATGGAGCTGTTTACCGGTGCAGTTAAACTTCATCCCGAAATATGGAACATAGCTGACAATAATTAAACAAACGAATTAAAAAAAGAGGAGCGTGGATTAAAATTTGTAGAGTGTTTTTGCGAAGGATTCGACGAAAATAATGAATTGAAACATGACGATTAAACACTCATTCGAAAGTATAGTTATCACTATATTTATGCCGGACTACGGAAACGAAACGATAATAAGTACGACGCGTGCACGAACCGTTTGCTATCACGATGTTTGAAATATAACGCCGCACAATAGAAACGAAACGACGACGGTAGAAACACTTATGTGTGATCCAAGTCTGCGATGTATATAAACGACGGACGACGACAATCGATTCGTAAAGAATGATACCGATAATCATGATAACACGCGCAGTCGAAACGCACACACGTGGTGCACGATGCATGAATGTGTGATCCCGCAAAAGTTGAAAACATGAAAAACTATAAAAGTGTTTATTAATGTCCTTGATTTTCTAGAAATCACCCATTGGAGGGCACATGATACAGATGTATAATCTATGTCCATTCTATCCTCTTCGATGTATTTTATTTTATTAGCCATTTTCATTTTATAGTTCGTACTAAAAAGAAGTCATTCAATTTTTGCTCATTATATAAAGTGCGTAACTTAAAACTTAACATATGTTTACACAGTAACCAGTCTGCGCATTGACCAAAGTGTAAGTTTTTCAATTTCATTTTATTTTATATTTTTACGATTTTTACGATTTTCTAAAATAAAAATAAATTATCATCAGGGCCAGGATTTCAATGCATAGTTAACGTGACCATATTTTTTTTTTTCAAAGCGGGGTACCTGTACATTTTAATAAGGAAACCACATCATTTTGCGAAAAATAACGATTTTTTTATTGGAAAAAAAACATAAACTATTTATATAAAAAAGTGTTTTACGTAATACATATATATATATTACGTAGTTATACTATTCGTCTTTACAGTATAAATGTATAAAAAATGTATGATTGTGATTTGTGATCAATAAATACTTACCACAAGTCGACTTTTCTTAAAGCGGGACATTTTTAGGTTCTTTGGGGACAGCGGGACACTTAGCTCGAAAGCGGGACTGTCCCGCCCAAAGCGGGACGTATGGTCACGTTATGCATAGTGCATCTTTTTTTTCTTAAACAATGCTTTCCAAGTACATGGGTAACAACACTATAATAAAACTCTTAAAATCAATTTCCCTAATTATAAAAGCTTTTAAGGGAACAGTTTTAAGTTAAAACCTTCCCTTTAATATAAATAAAACATTTTTTTTTTTATTCAAATTTTTCAATTTTATTTTTGATTTCAATTTTGTTTATTTAAATTTTTATTAAATTTTTTTATTTAAATTTTTATTAAATTTTTCTATTAAAATCTTATTAAATTTTTATTAATATTTTTCTGGTGGTCGGGATAAGAATAGTACCATCGGGTGTCCCTAACCTGTCGTAAGAGGCGACTAAAAGGGACTTGTAGGATATTTTTCATCAAAAATATGTAAAATATTAAAATCTCTCAAAAATACGTACTCAAATTTAATGTAAATAAATCAATTTCCATTTTAAATCTAATAACTAAATAATCCATTTTTTCATTTTTAAAATAAAATTCCAATGAAACTTATATTAATTTTAATCGATAGAATATAATTTTTTTTGTATACATTTTATTATTAAATGCTCTTCAAATTTCACCATAATCTAAACAATATGATAAAATTACTTAAATGAAGAGGGATTCCCTCTTCGTCATCTTAAATCCCAAAATCATTTATTAAAATATTAAATAACTATTCTGATGGACATGAAAAACCGTTTTACCGTATTTTATTTAATATTTATTTATTCCAAAACCGAATCGTCAGAGAAAAAAAAGTATTGTTATTTTTAATGTCCTTGATTTTCTAGAAATCACCCATTGGGCACGTGATACAGAAGTATACTCTATGTTAACTGTTTATAATTTTACCATTCTATCCTTTTACTCGATGTATTTTATTTTATTAGCCATTTTCATTTTATAGTTCGTACCAAATATAAGTCATTCAATTTTTGCTCATTATATAAAGTGCGTAACTTAAAACTTAAAATATTTTTACGGTGTTTTTTTTATAATTTATAAAGTTCTTAACAGTTATCAATTTTTTATTTATTCATGAGGTACAGTTACCAGTCTGCACATTGACCATTTAAGTGTAAGTTTTTCAATTTCATTTTATTTTATATTTTCTAAAATAAAAATAAATTATCATTAGGGCCAGGATTTCAATGGTGCATCTTTTTTTTCTTAAACAATGCTTTCCAAGTACATGGGTAACAACACTATAATAACACTCTTAAAATCAATTTCCCTAATCATAAGAGCTTTTAATAGTTCAACCTTCTCTTTAATATAAATAAAACAATTTTTTTTATTAAAATTTTTTTATTAAAATTTTTATTACATTTTTTTATTAAAATCTTATTAAATTTTTATTAATATTTTTCTGGTGGTCGGGATAAGAATAGTACCATCGGGTGTCCCTAACCTGTCGCAAGAGGCGACTAAAAGGGACTTGTAGGATATTTTTCATCAAAAATATGTAAAATATTAAAATCTCTCAAAAATACGTACTTAAATTTAATGTAAATAAATCAATTTCCATTTTAAATCTAATAACTAAATAATCCATTTTTTCATTTTTAAAATAAAATTCCAATGAAACTTATATTTTTAATCGATAGAATATAATTTTTTTTGTATACATTTTATTATTAAATGCTCTTCAAATTTCACCATAATCTAAACAATATGTTAAAATTACTTAAATCAATCCCCTCTTCATCATCTTAAATCCCAAAATCATTTATTAAATAACTATTCTGATAGACATGAACACCGTTTTACAGTATTTTAGTTAATATTTATTTATTCCAAAACCGAATCGTCAGAGAAAAAAAAGTATTGTTATTTTAAATGTCCTTGATTTTTTATCAATTACCCCAATACGTGCCGTCACCATCGTTGAACACATATTACAGATGTATACTTTATGTCAACCAACTATAATTTTACCATTCTATCCTCTTATTTGATGTATTTTATTTTATTAGCTATTTTCATTTTATAGTTCCTACCAAATATAAGTCATTCAATTTTTGCTCATTATATACATTACGTAACTTAAAACTTAAAATATTTTTACGGTGTTTTTTTTATAATTTATAATGTTCTTAACAGTGATCAATTATTTATTTATTCGTGGGGCACTGTGATCAATGAACGGTCGTTTTCCAGACACCGATCCTGTAGATTGAAGAGAATCGCGATGTGAAACAAACACGTATATATCGGGTATGAGATTTGTGTATTATGAAGTGTAAATAAAATAACTTACACTCATGTAGATTGTAAATATATTTCAGGTTGTGATATAGGTACCTATTAAGCTTTTGCGTTATTTAGTTTGTAAAATAATATTTTAAATCATTATAGTTGTACAGCGATATATCCCTTATACCCATTTTATCCAACCCCATTCTTGATCGGCGGCCGCTCAAGTTTAATTAGCATAGTTAACCCTGGTGACCTATAATGCGCATTAGTGTATGGTTTTCTTCGCGCGTAACAATAATGGAGTGTTGTATATTATTGGTTTGGAATAAAATGCATTATTATTGTCTTGCATAATTAATTCCGGCACGCGAATCGCAGGATATCTATTATTTTTTTAATGCCGTTTAACCGCAGATCTTTTTATTCATTTCGAGCTGTGATTTTTTCCATCTAGATTTGTAGGTAACTTCAAGTGGACCAGTCTGCGCATTGAACAAAGTGTGAGTTTTTCAATTTCATTTTATTTTATATTTTCTAAAATAAAAATAAATTATCATTAGGGTTTATATAGATTTCAATGCATGGTGCATCTTTATTTTCATAAACTAAAATAATAATGCATTCCAAGTACATGGGTAACAACACTATAATAACACTCTTAAAATCAATTTCCCTAATCATAAAAGCTTTTAATAGTTCAACCTTCTCTTTAATATAAATAAAACAATTTTTTTTTTTATTAAAATTTTTACCAATTTTATATTTGATTTCAATTATGTTTATTCAAATTTTTATTAAATTTTTTTATTTAAATTTTTATTACATTTTTTTAATTAAAATCTTATTAAATTTTATTAATATTTTTCTGGTGGTCGGGATAAGAATAGTACCATCGAGTGTCCCTAACCTGTCGTAAGAGGCGACTAAAAGGGACATGAGGCGGGTCCCTGTTGGTTTGAATTTGTTTTAATTCATAAATAACAACAATCTCTTTCTTAAAATTGAATAAATTAAATTTTAATAGGTTTAGGTAGTTCAGGGGTTTTTTGTGAATCACCCAAAATGCAATTCCTGTGGCGGGTCCCTGTTGGTTTTAATTATTTTTTAATTCTTAAATTACAACAATTTCTCTCTTAAAATCAATTAAATTTTAATAGCTTTAGGTAGTTCAGGGGTTTTTTGTGAATCACCCAAAATGCAATTCCTGTGGCGGGTCCCTGTTGGTTTTAATTATTTTTTAATTCTTAAATTACAACAATTTCTCTTAAAATCAATTAAATTTTAAAAGCTTTAGGAAGTTCAGGGTTCTTTTAAACATAAATTAGACAATAAAACCTTAAAATAAATTCTCCTTCATAAATCAAAAATAAAATAAAAATAATAAAAATAAATTAAAATAAAATTGAAAGCGTTAGGTAGTTCAGGGTTCTTTTTAATATAAATTTAACACCAACAACTCTTAAAATACAGTCCACTTCATAAATCTAAAATAAAATAAAAATTATAAAAATAAATTAAATTTGGAAACTTAAGGTAGTGCAGGGTTCTTTTAAACATAAATTAAACAATAACTTTCTTAAAATAAGGTGCCCCTAATAAATCCAAAATGAAATAAAAATAATAAAAATAAAATAACATACATCCCCAAATAAATTTTTTGACATAATTCAAAATGCATTTCTTGGGGGTCCCAGTTGGTATTAAATTTTAAAATCTTTAGGTAGTTCAGGGTTCATTTAAAAAAAAATTAAACAATTACACCATTAAAATAAATTCCCCTTCATTAATCCAAAATAAAATAAAAATAATAAAAATAAATTAAATTTGGAAGCTTTAGGTAGTGCAGGGTTCTTTTAAAAATAAATTAATCAATAACTTTTTTAAAATAAGGTCCCCTAATAAATCCAAAATAAAATAAAAATAATAAAAATAAAATAATATTTCTCCCTGGTGGTAGGGATAAGAATTGACCATCGGGTGTCCCTAACCTGTCGTAAGAGGCGACTAAAAGGGACATGAGGTGGGTCCCTGTTGGTTTGAATTTGTTTTAATTCATAAATAACAACAATCTCTTTCTTAAAATTGAATAAATTAAATTTTAATAGGTTTTGGTAGTTCAGGGTTTTTTTGTGAATCACCCAAAATGCAATTCCTGTGGCGGGTCCCTGTTGGTTTTAATTATTTTTTAATTCTTAAATTACAACAATTTCTCTCTTAAAATCAATTAAATTTTAATAGGTTTAGGTAGTTCAGGGGTTTTTTGTGAATCACCCAAAATGCAATTCCTGTGGCGGGTCCCTGTTGGTTTTAATTATTTTTTAATTCTTAAATTACAACAATTTCTCTTAAAATCAATTAAATTTTAAAAGCTTTAGGTAGTTCAGGGTTCTTTTAAACATAAATTAGACAATAAAACCTTAAAATAAATTCTCCTTCATAAATCAAAAATAAAATAAAAATAATAAAAATAAATTAAAATAAAATTGAAAGCTTTAGATAGTTCAGGGTTCTTTTTAATATAAATTTAACACCAACAACTCTTAAAATACAGTCCCCTTCATAAATCTAAAATAAAATAAAAATAATAAAAATAAATTAAATTTGGAAACTTTAGGTAATGCAGGGTTCTTTTAAACATAAATTAAACAATAACTTTCTTATAATAAGTTGCCCCTATTAAATCCAAAATAAAATAAAAATAATAAAAATAAAATAATATTTCTCCCTGGTGGTAGGGATAAGAATTGACCATCGGGTGTCCCTAACCTGTTGTAAGAGGCGACTAAAAGGGACATGAGGCGGGCCCCTGTTGGTTTGAATTTGTTTTAATTCATAAATAACAACAATCTCTCTCTTAAAATCGAATAAATTAAATTTTAATAGGTTTAGGTAGTTCAGGGGTTTTTTGTGACTCACCCAAAATGCAATTCCTGTGGCGGGTCCCTGTTGGGTTTAATTATTTTTTAATTCTTAAATTACAACAATTTCTCTTAAAATCAATTAAATTTGAAAAGCTTTAGGTAGTTCAGGGTTCTTTTAAACATAAATTAGACGATAACACCCTTAAAATAAATTCTCCTTCTTAAATCTAAAATAAAATAAAAATAATAAAAATAAATTAAAATAAAATTGAAAGCTTTAGGTAGTTCAGGGTTCTTTTTAATATAAATTTAACACCAACAACTCTTAAAATACAGTCACCTTCATAAATCTAAAATAAAATAAAAATAATAAAAATAAATTAAATTTGGAAACTTTAGGTAATGCAGGGTTCTTTTAAACATAAATTAAACAATAACTTTCTTATAATAAGTTGCCCCTATTAAATCCAAAATAAAATAAAAATAATAAAAATAAAATAATATTTCTCCCTGGTGGTAGGGATAAGAATTGACCATCGGGTGTCCCTAACCTGTTGTAAGAGGCGACTAAAAGGGACATGAGGCGGGCCCCTGTTGGTTTGAATTTGTTTTAATTCATAAATAACAACAATCTCTCTCTTAAAATCGAATAAATTAAATTTTAATAGGTTTAGGTAGTTCAGGGGTTTTTTGTGACTCACCCAAAATGCAATTCCTGTGGCGGGTCCCTGTTGGGTTTAATTATTTTTTAATTCTTAAATTACAACAATTTCTCTTAAAATCAATTAAATTTTAAAAGCTTTAGGTAGTTCAGGGTTCTTTTAAACATAAATTAGACGATAACACCTTTAAAATAAATTCTCCTTCTTAAATCTAAAATAAAATAAAAATAATAAAAATAAATTAAAATAAAATTGAAAGCTTTAGGTAGTTCAGGGTTCTTTTTAATATAAATTTAACACCAACAACTCTTAAAATACAGTCACCTTCATAAATCTAAAATAAAATAAAAATAATAAAAATAAATTAAATTTGGAAACTTTAGGTAATGCAGGGTTCTTTTAAACATAAATTAAACAATAACTTTCTTATAATAAGTTGCCCCTATTAAATCCAAAATAAAATAAAAATAATAAAAATAAAATAATATTTCTCCCTGGTGGTAGGGATAAGAATTGACCATCGGGTGTCCCTAACCTGTTGTAAGAGGCGACTAAAAGGGACATGAGGCGGGCCCCTGTTGGTTTGAATTTGTTTTAATTCATAAATAACAACAATCTCTCTCTTAAAATCGAATAAATTAAATTTTAATAGGTTTAGGTAGTTCAGGGGTTTTTTGTGACTCACCCAAAATGCAATTCCTGTGGCGGGTCCCTGTTGGGTTTAATTATTTTTTAATTCTTAAATTACAACAATTTCTCTTAAAATCAATTAAATTTTAAAAGCTTTAGGTAGTTCAGGGTTCTTTTAAACATAAATTAGACGATAACACCCTTAAAATAAATTCTCCTTCTTAAATCTAAAATAAAATAAAAATAATAAAAATAAATTAAAATAAAATTGAAAGCTTTAGGTAGTTCAGGGTTCTTTTTAATATAAATTTAACACCAACAACTCTTAAAATACAGTCACCTTCATAAATCTAAAATAAAATAAAAATAATAAAAATAAATTAAATTTGGAAACTTTAGGTAATGCAGGGTTCTTTTAAACATAAATTAAACAATAACTATCTTTAAATAAGGTGCCCCTAATAAATCCGAAATAATATAAAAATAATAAAAATAAAATAACATTCATCCCCAAATAAATTTTTTGACATAATTCAAAATGCATTTCTTGGGGGTCCCAGTAGGTGTTAAATTTTAAAATCTTTAGGTAGTTCAGGGTTCATTTAAACATAAATTAAACAATAACACCCTTAAAATAAATTCCCCTTCATTAATCTAAAATAAAAATAATAAAAATAAATTAAATTTGGAAGCTTTAGGTAGTGCAGGGTTCTTTTAAAAATAAATTAATCAATAACTTTCTTAAAATAAGGTCCCCTAATAAATCCAAAATAAAATAAAAACAATAAAAATAAAATAATATTTCTCCCTGGTGGTAGGGATAAGAATTGACCATCGGGTGTCCCTAACCTGTCGTAAAAGGCGACTAAAAGGGACATGAGGCGGGTCCCTGTTGGGGAAAACTATTTTTTCCATTCCTAAATTAAAATAATTCCTCCCTTAAAATAAATAAAATGTAATCATAAAAGCTTTTAAAAGTTCAACCTTCACTTAAATATAAATTAAACAATTTTTTTTTATAATAATTTTTCTAATTAAAATTTATTAATTAAAATTTAAAATTTTTCAATTTTATTTTTTATTTAAATTTAAAATTTTTCAATTTTATTTTTTATTTAAATTTTGTTTATTAAAATTTTTGTTAAATTTTTTTCTTAAAATTTTTATTTAATTTGTTTCTTAAAATTTGTACTAAATTCTTTTATTAAAATCTTATTCAATTTTTATAAAAATGTTTTCAGTAAAATTTTTTAAAATTTTTATTAAAATTTTTTTATTTAAATTTTTTATATTTTATCAATTTTGTTTTTTTTTTCATTCTTAAATTACAATGATTTCATTCTAAAAATAAATAAAATTTAATTTTAAAAGCTTTTAGTAGTTTAGCATTCTCTTTACTATAAATAAAACAAAAACACTCATAAAAGCAAGTCCCCCTAATAAATCCAAAATAAAATAAAAATAATAAAAATAAAATAACATTCATCCCCAAATAAATTTTTTGACATAATTCAAAATGCATTTCTTGGGGGTCCCAGTTGGTATTAAATTTTAAAATCTTTAGGTAGTTCAGGGTTCATTTAAAAAAAATTAAACAAAAACACCTTAAAATAAATTCCCCTTCATTAATCTAAAATAAAATAAAAATAATAAAAATAAATTAAATTTGGAAAGTTTAGGTAGTGCAGGGTTCTTTTAAAAATAAATTAATCAATAACTTTCTTAAAATAAGGTCCCCTAATAAATCCAAAATAAAATAAAAATAATAAAAATAAAATAATATTCATCCCCAAATAAATTTTTTGACATAATTCAAAATGCATTTCTTGGGGGTCCCAGTAGGTGTTAAATTTTAAAATCTTTAGGTAGTTCAGGGTTCATTTAAACATAAATTAAACAAAAACACCCTTAAAATAAATTCCCCTTCATTTATCTAAAATAAAATAAAAATAATAAAAATAAATTAAATTTAGAAAGTTTAGGTAGTGCAGGGTTCTTTTAAAAATAAATTAATCAATAACTTTCTTAAAATAAGGTCCCCCTAATAAATCCAAAATAAAATAAAAATAATAAAAATAAAATAATATTTCTCCCTGGTGGTAGGGATAAGAATTGACCATCGGGTGTCCCTAACCTGTCGTAAGAGGCGACTAAAAGGGACATGAAGCGGGACCCTGTTGGGGAAAACTTTTTTTTCCATTCCTAAATTAAAATAATTTCTCTCTTAAAATAAATAAAATGTAATCATAAAAGCTTTTAAAAGTTCAACCTTCACTTAAATATAAATTAAACAATTTTTTTTTATAATAATTTTTCTAATTAAAATTTATTATTGAAAATTTAAAATTTTTCAATTTTATTTTTTATTTAAATTTTGTTTATTAAAATTTTTGTTAAATTTTTTTCTTAAAATTTTTATTAAATTTGTTTCTTAAAATTTGTACTAAATTCTTTTATTAAAATCTTATTCAATTTTTATAAAACTGTTTTCAGTAAAATTTTTTAAAATTTTTATTAAAATTTTTTTATTTAAATTTTTTATATTTTATCAATTTTGTTTTTTTTTTCATTCTTAAATTACAATGATTTCATTCTAAAAATAAATAAAATTTAATTTTAAAAGCTTTTAGTAGTTTAGCATTCTCTTTACTATAAATAAAACAAAAACACTCATAAAAGCAAGTCCCCCTAATAAATCCAAAATAAAATAAAAATAATAAAAATAAAATAACATTCATCCCCAAATAAATTTTTTGACATAATTCAAAATGCATTTCTTGGGGGTCCCAGTAGGTGTTAAATTTTAAAATCTTTAGGTAGTTCAGGGTTCATTTAAACATAAATTAAACAAAAACAACCTTAAAATAAATTCCCCTTCATTTATCTAAAATAAAATAAAAATAATAAAAATAAATTAAATTTAGAAAGTTTAGGTAGTGCAGGGTTCTTTTAAAAATAAATTAATCAATAACTTTCTTAAAATAAGGTCCCCCTAATAAATCCAAAATAAAACAAAAATAATAAAAATAAAATAATATTCATCCCCAAATAAATTTTTTGACATAATTCAAAATGCATTTCTTGGGGGTCCCAGTAGGTGTTAAATTTTAAAATATTCAGGTAGTTCAGGGTTCATTTAAACATAAATTAAACAATTACACCCTTAAAATAAATTCCCCTTCATTTATCTAAAATAAAATAAAAATAATAAAAATAAATTAAATTTAGAAAGTTTAGGTAGTGCAGGGTTCTTTTAAAAATAAATTAATCAATAACTTACTTAAAATAAGGTCCCCCTAATAAATCCAAAATAAAATAAAAATAATAAAAATAAAATAATATCTCTCCCTGGTGGTAGGGATAAGAATTGACCATCGGGTGTCCCTAACCTGTTGTAAGAGGCGACTAAAAGGGACATGAGGCGGGTCCCTGTTGGTTTGAATTTGTTTTAATTCATAAATAACAACAATCTCTCTCTTAAAATCGAATAAATTAAATTTTAATAGGTTTAGGTAGTTCAGGGGTTTTTTGTGACTCACCCAAAATGCAATTCCTGTGGCGGGTCCCTGTTGGGTTTAATTATTTTTTAATTCTTAAATTACAACAATTTCTCTCTTAAAATCAATTAAATTTTACTAGCTTTAGGTAGTTCAGGGGTTTTTTGTGAATCACCAAAATGCAATTCCTGTGGCGGGTCCCTGTTGGGTTTAATTATTTTTTAATTCTTAAATTACAACAATTTCTCTTAAAATCAATTAAATTTTAAAAGCTTTAGGTAGTTCAGGGTTTCTTTTAAACATAAATTAGACAATAACACCCTTAAAATAAATTCACCTTCATAAATCAAAAATAAAATAAAAATAATAAAAATAAATTAAAATAAAATTAAAACGCTTTAGGTAGTTCAGGGTTTTTTTTAATATAAATTTAACACCAACAACTCTTAAAATACAGTCACCTTCATAAATCTAAAATAAAATAAAAATAATAACAATAAATTAAATTTGGAAACTTTAGGTAATGCAGGGTTCTTTTAAACATAAATTAAACAAAAACTTTCTTAAAATAAGGTGCCCCTAATAAATCCGAAATAAAATAAAAATAATAAAAATAAAATAACATTCATCCCCAAATAAATTTTTTGACATAATTCAAAATGCATTTCTTGGGGGTCCCAGTAGGTGTTAAATTTTAAAATCTTTAGGTAGTTCAGGGTTCATTTAAACATAAATTAAACAATAACACCCTTAAAATAAATTCCCCTTCATTAATCTAAAATAAAAATAATAAAAATAAATTAAATTTGGAAGCTTTAGGTAGTGCAGGGTTCTTTTAAAAATAAATTAATCAATAACTTTCTTAAAATAAGGTCCCCTAATAAATCCAAAATAAAATAAAAACAATAAAAATAAAATAATATTTCTCCCTGGTGGTAGGGATAAGAATTGACCATCGGGTGTCCCTAACCTGTCGTAAGAGGCGACTAAAAGGGACATGAGGCGGGTCCCTGTTGGGGAAAACTATTTTTTCCATTCCTAAATTAAAATAATTCCTCCCTTAAAATAAATAAAATGTAATCATAAAAGCTTTTAAAAGTTCAACCTTCACTTAAATATAAATTAAACAATTTTTTTTTATAATAATTTTTCTAATTAAAATTTATATATTAAAATTTAAAATTTTTCAATTTTATTTTTTATTTAAATTTTGTTTATTAAAATTTTTGTTAAATTTTTTTCTTAAAATTTTTATTTAATTTGTTTCTTAAAATTTGTACTAAATTCTTTTATTAAAATCTTATTCAATTTTTATAAAAATGTTTTCAGTAAAATTTTTTAAAATTTTTATTAAAATTTTTTTATTTAAATTTTTTATATTTTATCAATTTTGTTTTTTTTTTCATTCTTAAATTACAATGATTTCATTCTAAAAATAAATAAAATTTAATTTTAAAAGCTTTTAGTAGTTTAGCATTCTCTTTACTATATATAAAACAAAAACACTCATAAAAGCAAGTCCCCCTAATAAATCCAAAATAAAATAAAAATAATAAAAATAAAATAACATTCATCCCCAAATAAATTTTTTGACATAATTCAAAATGCATTTCTTGGGGGTCCCAGTAGGTGTTAAATTTTAAAATCTTTAGGTAGTTCAGGGTTCATTTAAACATAAATTAAACAAAAACACCCTTAAAATAAATTCCCCTTCATTTATCTAAAATAAAATAAAAATAATAAAAATAAATTAAATTTAGAAAGTTTAGGTAGTGCAGGGTTCTTTTAAAAATAAATTAATCAATAACTTTCTTAAAATAAGGTCCCCTAATAAATCCAAAATAAAACAAAAATAATAAAAATAAAATAATGTTCATCCCCAAATAAATTTTTTGACATAATTCAAAATGCATTTCTTGGGGGTCCCAGTAGGTGTTAAATTTTAAAATATTCAGGTAGTTCAGGGTTCATTTAAACATAAATTAAACAATAACACCCTTAAAATAAATTCCCCTTCATTTATCTAAAATAAAATAAAAATAATAAAAATAAATTAAATTTAGAAAGTTTAGGTAGTGCAGGGTTCTTTTAAAAATAAATTAATCAATAACTTTCTTAAAATAAGGTCCCCCTAATAAATCCAAAAAAAAACAAAAATAATAAAAATAAAATAATATTCATCCCCAAATAAATTTTTTGACATAATTCAAAATGCATTTCTTGGGGGTCCCAGTAGGTGTTAAATTTTAAAATATTCAGGTAGTTCAGGGTTCATTTAAACATAAATTAAACAATTACACCCTTAAAATAAATTCCCCTTCATTTATCTAAAATAAAATAAAAATAATAAAAATAAATTAAATTTAGAAAGTTTAGGTAGTGCAGGGTTCTTTTAAAAATAAATTAATCAATAACTTTCTTAAAATAAGGTCCCCCTAATAAATCCAAAATAAAACAAAAATAATAAAAATAAAATAATATTCATCCCCAAATAAATTTTTTGACATAATTCAAAATGCATTTCTTGGGGGTCCCAGTAGGTGTTAAATTTTAAAATATTCAGGTAGTTCAGGGTTCATTTAAACATAAATTAAACAATTACACCCTTAAAATAAATTCCCCTTCATTTATCTAAAATAAAATAAAAATAATAAAAATAAATTAAATTTAGAAAGTTTAGGTAGTGCAGGGTTCTTTTAAAAATAAATTAATCAATAACTTTCTTAAAATAAGGTCCCCCTAATAAATCCAAAATAAAATAAAAATAATAAAAATAAAATAATATCTCTCCCTGGTGGTAGGGATAAGAATTGACCATCGGGTGTCCCTAACCTGTTGTAAGAGGCAACTAAAAGGGACATGAGGCGGGTCCCTGTTGGTTTGAATTTGTTTTAATTCATAAATAACAACAATCTCTCTCTTAAAATCGAATAAATTAAATTTTAATAGGTTTAGGTAGTTCAGGGGTTTTTTGTGAATCACCCAAAATGCAATTCCTGTGGCGGGTCCCTGTTGGGTTTAATTATTTTTTAATTCTTAAATTACAACAATTTCTCTTAAAATCAATTAAATTTTAAAAGCTTTAGGTAGTTCAAGGTTCTTTTAAACATAAATTAGACAATAACACCCTTAAAATAAATTCTCCTTCTTAAATCTAAAATAAAATAAAAATAATAAAAATAAATTAAAATAAAATTGAAAGCTTTAGGTAGTTCAGGGTTTTTTTTAATATAAATTTAACACCAACAACTCTTAAAATACAGTCACCTTCATAAATCTAAAATAAAATAAAAATAATAAAAATAAATTAAATTTGGAAACTTTAGGTAATGCAGGGTTCTTTTAAACATAAATTAAACAAAAACTTTCTTAAAATAAGTTGCCCCTAATAAATCCGAAATAAAATAAAAATAATAAAAATAAAATAACATTCATCCCCAAATAAATTTTTTGACATAATTCAAAATGCATTTCTTGGGGGTCCCAGTAGGTGTTAAATTTTAAAATCTTTAGGTAGTTCAGGGTTCATTTAAACATAAATTAAACGATAACACCCTTAAAATAAATTCCCCTTCATTAATCTAAAATAAAAATAATAAAAATAAATTAAATTTGGAAGCTTTAGGTAGTGCAGGGTTCTTTTAAAAATAAATTAATCAATAACTTTCTTAAAATAAGGTCCCCTAATAAATCCAAAATAAAATAAAAACAATAAAAATAAAATAATATTTCTCCCTGGTGGTAGGGATAAGAATTGACCATCGGGTGTCCCTAACCTGTAGTAAGAGGCGACTAAAAGGGACATGAGGCGGGTCCCTGTTGGGGAAAACTATTTTTTCCATTCCTAAATTAAAATAATTCCTCCCTTAAAATAAATAAAATGTAATCATAAAAGCTTTTAAAAGTTCAACCTTCACTTAAATATAAATTAAACAATTTTTTTTTATAATAATTTTTCTAATTAAAATTTATATATTAAAATTTAAAATTTTTCAATTTTATTTTTTATTTAAATTTAAAATTTTTCAATTTTATTTTTTATTTAAATTTTGTTTATTAAAATTTTTGTTAAATTTTTTTCTTAAAATTTTTATTTAATTTGTTTCTTAAAATTTGTACTAAATTCTTTTATTAAAATCTTATTCAATTTTTATAAAAATGTTTTCAGTAAAATTTTTTAAAATTTTTATTAAAATTTTTTTATTTAAATTTTTTATATTTTAACAATTTTGTTTTTTTTTTCATTCTTAAATTACAATGATTTCATTCTAAAAATAAATAAAATTTAATTTTAAAAGCTTTTAGTAGTTTAGCATTCTCTTTACTATATATAAAACAAAAACACTCATAAAAGCAAGTCCCCCTAATAAATCCAAAATAAAATAAAAATAATAAAAATAAAATAACATTCATCCCCAAATAAATTTTTTGACATAATTCAAAATGCATTTCTTGGGGGTCCCAGTAGGTGTTAAATTTTAAAATCTTTAGGTAGTTCAGGGTTCATTTAAACATAAATTAAACAAAAACACCCTTAAAATAAATTCCCCTTCATTTATCTAAAATAAAATAAAAATAATAAAAATAAATTAAATTTAGAAAGTTTAGGTAGAGCAGGGTTCTTTTAAAAATAAATTAATCAATAACTTTCTTAAAATAAGGTCCCCTAATAAATCCAAAATAAAACAAAAATAATAATAATAAAATAATATTCATCCCCAAATAAATTTTTTGACATAATTCAAAATGCATTTCTTGGGGGTCCCAGTAGGTGTTAAATTTTAAAATATTCAGGTAGTTCAGGGTTCATTTAAACATAAATTAAACAATAACACCCTTAAAATAAATTCCCCTTCATTTATCTAAAATAAAATAAAAATAATAAAAATAAATTAAATTTAGAAAGTTTAGGTAGTGCAGGGTTCTTTTAAAAATAAATTAATCAATAACTTTCTTAAAATAAGGTCCCCCTAATAAATCCAAAATAAAACAAAAATAATAAAAATAAAATAATATTCATCCCCAAATAAATTTTTTGACATAATTCAAAATGCATTTCTTGGGGGTCCCAGTAGGTGTTAAATTTTAAAATATTCAGGTAGTTCAGGGTTCATTTAAACATAAATTAAACAATTACACCCTTAAAATAAATTCCCCTTCATTTATCTAAAATAAAATAAAAATAATAAAAATAAATTAAATTTAGAAAGTTTAGGTAGTGCAGGGTTCTTTTAAAAATAAATTAATCAATAACTTTCTTAAAATAAGGTCCACCTAATAAATCCAAAATAAAATAAAAATAATAAAAATAAAATAATATCTCTCCCTGGTGGTAGGGATAAGAATTGACCATCGGGTGTCCCTAACCTGTTGTAAGAGGCGACTAAAAGGGACATGAGGCGGGTCCCTGTTGGTTTGAATTTGTTTTAATTCATAAATAACAACAATCTCTCTCTTAAAATCGAATAAATTAAATTTTAATAGGTTTAGGTAGTTCAGGGGTTTTTTGTGAATCACCCAAAATGCAATTCCTGTGGCGGGTCCCTGTTGGGTTTAATTATTTTTTAATTCTTAAATTACAACAATTTCTCTTAAAATCAATTAAATTTTAAAAGCTTTAGGTAGTTCAAGGTTCTTTTAAACATAAATTAGACAATAACACCCTTAAAATAAATTCTCCTTCTTAAATCTAAAATAAAATAAAAATAATAAAAATAAATTAAAATAAAATTGAAAGCTTTAGGTAGTTCAGGGTTTTTTTTAATATAAATTTAACACCAACAACTCTTAAAATACAGTCACCTTCATAAATCTAAAATAAAATAAAAATAATAAAAATAAATTAAATTTGGAAACTTTAGGTAATGCAGGGTTCTTTTAAACATAAATTAAACAAAAACTTTCTTAAAATAAGGTGCCCCTAATAAATCCGAAATAAAATAAAAATAATAAAAATAAAATAACATTCATCCCCAAATAAATTTTTTGACATAATTCAAAATGCATTTCTTGGGGGTCCCAGTAGGTGTTAAATTTTAAAATCTTTAGGTAGTTCAGGGTTCATTTAAACATAAATTAAACAATAACACCCTTAAAATAAATTCCCCTTCATTAATCTAAAATAAAAATAATAAAAATAAATTAAATTTGGAAGCTTTAGGTAGTGCAGGGTTCTTTTAAAAATAAATTAATCAATAACTTTCTTAAAATAAGGTCCCCTAATAAATCCAAAATAAAATAAAAACAATAAAAATAAAATAATATTTCTCCCTGGTGGTAGGGATAAGAATTGACCATCGGGTGTCCCTAACCTGTCGTAAAAGGCGACTAAAAGGGACATGAGGCGGGTCCCTGTTGGTTTGAATTTGTTTTATTTAAAAATAACAACAATCTCTCTCTTAAAATCGAATAAATTAAATTTTAATAGGTTTAGGTAGTTCAGGGGTTTTTTGTGAATCACCCAAAATGCAATTCCTGTGGCGGGTCCCTGTTGGGTTTAATTATTTTTTAATTCTTAAATTACAACAATTTCTCTTAAAATCAATTAAATTTTAAAAGCTTTAGGTAGTTCAAGGTTCTTTTAAACATAAATTAGACAATAACACCCTTAAAATAAATTCTCCTTCTTAAATCTAAAATAAAATAAAAATAATAAAAATAAATTAAAATAAAATTGAAAGCTTTAGGTAGTTCAGGGTTTTTTTTAATATAAATTTAACACCAACAACTCTTAAAATACAGTCACCTCGTTAAATCTAAAATAAAATAAAAATAATAAAAATAAATTAAATTTGGAAACTTTAGGTAATGCAGGGTTCTTTTAAACATAAATTAAACAAAAACTTTCTTAAAATAAGGTGCCCCTAATAAATCCGAAATAAAATAAAAATAATAAAAATAAAATAACATTCATCCCCAAATAAATTTTTTGACATAATTCAAAATGCATTTCTTGGGGGTCCCAGTAGGTGTTAAATTTTAAAATCTTTAGGTAGTTCAGGGTTCATTTAAACATAAATTAAACAATAACACCCTTAAAATAAATTCCCCTTCATTAATCTAAAATAAAAATAATAAAAATAAATTAAATTTGGAAGCTTTAGGTAGTGCAGGGTTCTTTTAAAAATAAATTAATCAATAACTTTCTTAAAATAAGGTCCCCTAATAAATCCAAAATAAAATAAAAACAATAAAAATAAAATAATATTTCTCCCTGGTGGTAGGGATAAGAATTGACCATCGGGTGTCCCTAACCTGTCGTAAAAGGCGACTAAAAGGGACATGAGGCGGGTCCCTGTTGGGGAAAACTATTTTTTCCATTCCTAAATTAAAATAATTCCTCCCTTAAAATAAATAAAATGTAATCATAAAAGCTTTTAAAAGTTCAACCTTCACTTAAATATAAATTAAACAATTTTTTTTTATAATAATTTTTCTAATTAAAATTTATTAATTAAAATTTAAAATTTTTCAATTTTATTTTTATTTAAATTTAAAATTTTTCAATTTTATTTTTTATTTAAATTTTGTTTATTAAAATTTTTGTTAAATTTTTTTCTTAAAATTTTTATTAAATTTGTTTCTTAAAATTTGTACTAAATTCTTTTATAAAAATCTTATTCAATTTTTATAAAAATGTTTTCAGTAAAATTTTTTAAAATTTTTATTAAAATTTTTTTATTTAAATTTTTTATATTTTATCAATTTTGTTTTTTTTTTCATTCTTAAATTACAATGATTTCATTCTAAAAATAAATAAAATTTAATTTTAAAAGCTTTTAGTAGTTTAGCATTCTCTTTACTATAAATAAAACAAAAACACTCATAAAAGCAAGTCCCCCTAATAAATCCAAAATAAAATAAAAATAATATAAATAAAATAACATTCATCCCCAAATAAATTTTTTGACATAATTCAAAATGCATTTCTTGGGGGTCCCAGTTGGTATTAAATTTTAAAATCTTTAGGTAGTTCAGGGTTCATTTAAAAAAAAATTAAACAATAACACCATTAAAATAAATTCCCCTTCATTAATCTAAAATAAAATAAAAATAATAAAAATAAATTAAATTTGGAAGCTTTAGGTAGTGCAGGGTTCTTTTAAAAATAAATTAATCAATAACTTTCTTAAAATAAGGTCCCCTAATAAATCCAAAATAAAATAAAAACAATAAAAATAAAATAATATTTCTCCCTGGTGGTAGGGATAAGAATTGACCATCGGGTGTCCCTAACCTGTCGTAAAAGGCGACTAAAAGGGACATGAGGCGGGTCCCTGTTGGGGAAAACTATTTTTTCCATTCCTAAATTAAAATAATTCCTCCCTTAAAATAAATAAAATGTAATCATAAAAGCTTTTAAAAGTTCAACCTTCACTTAAATATAAATTAAACAATTTTTTTTTATAATAATTTTTCTAATTAAAATTTATTAATTAAAATTTAAAATTTTTCAATTTTATTTTTATTTAAATTTAAAATTTTTCAATTTTATTTTTTATTTAAATTTTGTTTATTAAAATTTTTGTTAAATTTTTTTCTTAAAATTTTTATTAAATTTGTTTCTTAAAATTTGTACTAAATTCTTTTATAAAAATCTTATTCAATTTTTATAAAAATGTTTTCAGTAAAATTTTTTAAAATTTTTATTAAAATTTTTTTATTTAAATTTTTTATATTTTATCAATTTTGTTTTTTTTTTCATTCTTAAATTACAATGATTTCATTCTAAAAATAAATAAAATTTAATTTTAAAAGCTTTTAGTAGTTTAGCATTCTCTTTACTATAAATAAAACAAAAACACTCATAAAAGCAAGTCCCCCTAATAAATCCAAAATAAAATAAAAATAATATAAATAAAATAACATTCATCCCCAAATAAATTTTTTGACATAATTCAAAATGCATTTCTTGGGGGTCCCAGTTGGTATTAAATTTTAAAATCTTTAGGTAGTTCAGGGTTCATTTAAAAAAAATTAAACAAAAACACCCTTAAAATAAATTCCCCTTCATTAATCTAAAATAAAATAAAAATAATAAAAATAAAATAATATCTCTCCCTGGTGGTAGGGATAAGAATTGACCATCGGGTGTCCCTAACCTGTTGTAAGAGGCGACTAAAAGGGACATGAGGCGGGTCCCTGTTGGTTTGAATTTGTTTTAATTCATAAATAACAACAATCTCTCTCTTAAAATCGAATAAATTAAATTTTAATAGGTTTAGGTAGTTCAGGGGTTTTTTGTGAATCACCCAAAATGCAATTCCTGTGGCGGGTCCCTGTTGGGTTTAATTATTTTTTAATTCTTAAATTACAACAATTTCTCTTAAAATCAATTAAATTTTAAAAGCTTTAGGTAGTTCAAGGTTCTTTTAAACATAAATTAGACAATAACACCCTTAAAATAAATTCTCCTTCTTAAATCTAAAATAAAATAAAAATAATAAAAATAAATTAAAATAAAATTGAAAGCTTTAGGTAGTTCAGGGTTTTTTTTAATATAAATTTAACACCAACAACTCTTAAAATACAGTCACCTTCATAAATCTAAAATAAAATAAAAATAATAAAAATAAATTAAATTTGGAAACTTTAGGTAATGCAGGGTTCTTTTAAACATAAATTAAACAAAAACTTTCTTAAAATAAGGTGCCCCTAATAAATCCGAAATAAAATAAAAATAATAAAAATAAAATAACATTCATCCCCAAATAAATTTTTTGACATAATTCAAAATGCATTTCTTGGGGGTCCCAGTAGGTGTTAAATTTTAAAATCTTTAGGTAGTTCAGGGTTCATTTAAACATAAATTAAACAATAACACCCTTAAAATAAATTCCCCTTCATTAATCTAAAATAAAAATAATAAAAATAAATTAAATTTGGAAGCTTTAGGTAGTGCAGGGTTCTTTTAAAAATAAATTAATCAATAACTTTCTTAAAATAAGGTCCCCCTAATAAATCCAAAATAAAATAAAAATAATAAAAATAAAATAATATCTCTCCCTGGTGGTAGGGATAAGAATTGACCATCGGGTGTCCCTAACCTGTTGTAAGAGGCGACTAAAAGGGACATGAGGCGGGTCCCTGTTGGTTTGAATTTGTTTTAATTCATAAATAACAACAATCTCTCTCTTAAAATCGAATAAATTAAATTTTAATAGGTTTAGGTAGTTCAGGGGTTTTTTGTGAATCACCCAAAATGCAATTCCTGTGGCGGGTCCCTGTTGGGTTTAATTATTTTTTAATTCTTAAATTACAACAATTTCTCTTAAAATCAATTAAATTTTAAAAGCTTTAGGTAGTTCAGGGTTCTTTGAAACATTAATTAGACATTAACACCCTTAAAATAAATTCCCCTTCGTTAATCTAAAATAAAATAAAAATAATTTTAAATAAATTAAATTTGGAAGCTTTAGGTAGTGCAGGGTTCTTTTAAAAATAAATTAATCAATAACTTTCTTAAAATAAGGTCCCCTAATAAATCCAAAATAAAATAAAAACAATAAAAATAAAATAATATTTCTCCCTGGTGGTAGGGATAAGAATTGACCATCGGGTGTCCCTAACCTGTCGTAAGAGGCGACTAAAAGGGACATGAGGCGGGTCCCTGTTGGGGAAAACTATTTTTTCCATTCCTAAATTAAAATAATTCCTCCCTTAAAATAAATAAAATGTAATCATAAAAGCTTTTAAAAGTTCAACCTTCACTTAAATATAAATTAAACAATTTTTTTTTATAATAATTTTTCTAATTAAAAATTATATATTAAAATTTAAAATTTTTCAATTTTATTTTTTATTTAAATTTAAAATTTTTCAATTTTATTTTTTATTTAAATTTTGTTTATTAAAATTTTTGTTAAATTTTTTTCTTAAAATTTTTATTTAATTTGTTTCTTAAAATTTATACTAAATTCTTTTATTAAAATCTTATTCAATTTTTATAAAAATGTTTTCAGTAAAATTTTTTAAAATTTTTATTAAAATTTTTTTATTTAAATTTTTTATATTTTATCAATTTTGTTTTTTTTTTCATTCTTAAATTACAATGATTTCATTCTAAAAATAAATAAAATTTAATTTTAAAAGCTTTTAGTAGTTTAGCATTCTCTTTACTATATATAAAACAAAAACACTCATAAAAGCAAGTCCCCCTAATAAATCCAAAATAAAATAAAAATAATAAAAATAAAATAACATTCATCCCCAAATAAATTTTTTGACATAATTCAAAATGCATTTCTTGGGGGTCCCAGTAGGTGTTAAATTTTAAAATATTCAGGTAGTTCAGGGTTCATTTAAACATAAATTAAACAATTACACCCTTAAAATAAATTCCCCTTCATTTATCTAAAATAAAATAAAAATAATAAAAATAAATTAAATTTAGAAAGTTTAGGTAGTGCAGGGTTCTTTTAAAAATAAATTAATCAATAACTTTCTTAAAATAAGGTCCCCCTAATAAATCCAAAATAAAACAAAAATAATAAAAATAAAATAATATTCATCCCCAAATAAATTTTTTGACATAATTCAAAATGCATTTCTTGGGGGTCCCAGTAGGTGTTAAATTTTAAAATATTCAGGTAGTTCAGGGTTCATTTAAACATAAATTAAACAATTACACCCTTAAAATAAATTCCCCTTCATTTATCTAAAATAAAATAAAAATAATAAAAATAAATTAAATTTAGAAAGTTTAGGTAGTGCAGGGTTCTTTTAAAAATAAATTAATCAATAACTTTCTTAAAATAAGGTCCCCCTAATAAATCCAAAATAAAATAAAAATAATAAAAATAAAATAATATCTCTCCCTGGTGGTAGGGATAAGAATTGACCATCGGGTGTCCCTAACCTGTTGTAAGAGGCGACTAAAAGGGACATGAGGCGGGTCCCTGTTGGTTTGAATTTGTTTTAATTCATAAATAACAACAATCTCTCTCTTAAAATCGAATAAATTAAATTTTAATAGGTTTAGGTAGTTCAGGGGTTTTTTGTGAATCACCCAAAATGCAATTCCTGTGGCGGGTCCCTGTTGGGTTTAATTATTTTTTAATTCTTAAATTACAACAATTTCTCTTAAAATCAATTAAATTTTAAAAGCTTTAGGTAGTTCAAGGTTCTTTTAAACATAAATTAGACAATAACACCCTTAAAATAAATTCTCCTTCTTAAATCTAAAATAAAATAAAAATAATAAAAATAAATTAAAATAAAATTGAAAGCTTTAGGTAGTTCAGGGTTTTTTTTAATATAAATTTAACACCAACAACTCTTAAAATACAGTCACCTTCATAAATCTAAAATAAAATAAAAATAATAAAAATAAATTAAATTTGGAAACTTTAGGTAATGCAGGGTTCTTTTAAACATAAATTAAACAAAAACTTTCTTAAAATAAGGTGCCCCTAATAAATCCGAAATAAAATAAAAATAATAAAAATAAAATAACATTCATCCCCAAATAAATTTTTTGACATAATTCAAAATGCATTTCTTGGGGGTCCCAGTAGGTGTTAAATTTTAAAATCTTTAGGTAGTTCAGGGTTCATTTAAACATAAATTAAACAAAAACACCCTTAAAATAAATTCCCCTTCATTTATCTAAAATAAAATAAAAATAATAAAAATAAATTAAATTTAGAAAGTTTAGGTAGTGCAGGGTTCTTTTAAAAATAAATTAATCAATAACTTTCTTAAAATAAGGTCCCCTAATAAATCCAAAATAAAACAAAAATAATAAAAATAAAATAATATTCATCCCCAAATAAATTTTTTGACATAATTCAAAATGCATTTCTTGGGGGTCCCAGTAGGTGTTAAATTTTAAAATCTTTAGGTAGTTCAGGGTTCATTTAAACATAAATTAAACAAAAACACCCTTAAAATAAATTCCCCTTCATTTATCTAAAATAAAATAAAAATAATAAAAATAAATTAAATTTAGAAAGTTTAGGTAGTGCAGGGTTCTTTTAAAAATAAATTAATCAATAACTTTCTTAAAATAAGGTCCCCTAATAAATCCAAAATAAAATAAAAACAATAAAAATAAAATAATATTTCTCCCTGGTGGTAGGGATAAGAATTGACCATCGGGTGTCCCTAACCTGTCGTAAGAGGCGACTAAAAGGGACATGAGGCGGGTCCCTGTTGGGGAAAACTATTTTTTCCATTCCTAAATTAAAATAATTCCTCCCTTAAAATAAATAAAATGTAATCATAAAAGCTTTTAAAAGTTCAACCTTCACTTAAATATAAATAAAACAATTTTTTTTTATAATAATTTTTCTAATTAAAATTTATATATTAAAATTTAAAATTTTTCAATTTTATTTTTTATCTAAATTTAAAATTTTTCAATTTTATTTTTTATTTAAATTTTGTTTATTAAAATTTTTGTTAAATTTTTTTCTTAAAATTTTTATTTAATTTGTTTCTTAAAATTTGTACTAAATTCTTTTATTAAAATCTTATTCAATTTTTATAAAAATGTTTTCAGTAAAATTTTTTAAAATTTTTATTAAAATTTTTTTATTTAAATTTTTTATATTTTAACAATTTTGTTTTTTTTTTCATTCTTAAATTACAATGATTTCATTCTAAAAATAAATAAAATTTAATTTTAAAAGCTTTTAGTAGTTTAGCATTCTCTTTACTATATATAAAACAAAAACACTCATAAAAGCAAGTCCCCCTAATAAATCCAAAATAAAATAAAAATAATAAAAATAAAATAACATTCATCCCCAAATAAATTTTTTGACATAATTCAAAATGCATTTCTTGGGGGTCCCAGTAGGTGTTAAATTTTAAAATCTTTAGGTAGTTCAGGGTTCATTTAAACATAAATTAAACAAAAACACCCTTAAAATAAATTCCCCTTCATTTATCTAAAATAAAATAAAAATAATAAAAATAAATTAAATTTAGAAAGTTTAGGTAGTGCAGGGTTCTTTTAAAAATAAATTAATCAATAACTTTCTTAAAATAAGGTCCCCTAATAAATCCAAAATAAAACAAAAATAATAAAAATAAAATAATATTCATCCCCAAATAAATTTTTTGACATAATTCAAAATGCATTTCTTGGGGGTCCCAGTAGGTGTTAAATTTTAAAATCTTTAGGTAGTTCAGGGTTCATTTAAACATAAATTAAACAAAAACACCCTTAAAATAAATTCCCCTTCATTTATCTAAAATAAAATAAAAATAATAAAAATAAATTAAATTTAGAAAGTTTAGGTAGTGCAGGGTTCTTTTAAAAATAAATTAATCAATAACTTTCTTAAAATAAGGTCCCCTAATAAATCCAAAATAAAACAAAAATAATAATAATAAAATAATATTCATCCCCAAATAAATTTTTTGACATAATTCAAAATGCATTTTTCGGGGGTCCCAGTAGGTGTTAAATTTTAAAATATTCAGGTAGTTCAGGGTTCATTTAAACATAAATTAAACAATAACACCCTTAAAATAAATTCCCCTTCATTTATCTAAAATAAAATAAAAATAATAAAAATAAATTAAATTTAGAAAGTTTAGGTAGTGCAGGGTTCTTTTAAAAATAAATTAATCAATAACTTTCTTAAAATAAGGTCCCCCTAATAAATCCAAAATAAAACAAAAATAATAAAAATAAAATAATATTCATCCCCAAATAAATTTTTTGACATAATTCAAAATGCATTTCTTGGGGGTCCCAGTAGGTGTTAAATTTTAAAATATTCAGGTAGTTCAGGGTTCATTTAAACATAAATTAAACAATTACACCCTTAAAATAAATTCCCCTTCATTTATCTAAAATAAAATAAAAATAATAAAAATAAATTAAATTTAGAAAGTTTAGGTAGTGCAGGGTTCTTTTAAAAATAAATTAATCAATAACTTTCTTAAAATAAGGTCCACCTAATAAATCCAAAATAAAATAAAAATAATAAAAATAAAATAATATCTCTCCCTGGTGGTAGGGATAAGAATTGACCATCGGGTGTCCCTAACCTGTTGTAAGAGGCGACTAAAAGGGACATGAGGCGGGTCCCTGTTGGTTTGAATTTGTTTTAATTCATAAATAACAACAATCTCTCTCTTAAAATCGAATAAATTAAATTTTAATAGGTTTAGGTAGTTCAGGGGTTTTTTGTGAATCACCCAAAATGCAATTCCTGTGGCGGGTCCCTGTTGGGTTTAATTATTTTTTAATTCTTAAATTACAACAATTTCTCTTAAAATCAATTAAATTTTAAAAGCTTTAGGTAGTTCAAGGTTCTTTTAAACATAAATTAGACAATAACACCCTTAAAATAAATTCTCTTTCTTAAATCTAAAATAAAATAAAAATAATAAAAATAAATTAAAATAAAATTGAAAGCTTTAGGTAGTTCAGGGTTTTTTTTAATATAAATTTAACACCAACAACTCTTAAAATACAGTCACCTTCATAAATCTAAAATAAAATAAAAATAATAAAAATAAATTAAATTTGGAAACTTTAGGTAATGCAGGGTTCTTTTAAACATAAATTAAACAAAAACTTTCTTAAAATAAGGTGCCCCTAATAAATCCGAAATAAAATAAAAATAATAAAAATAAAATAACATTCATCCCCAAATAAATTTTTTGACATAATTCAAAATGCATTTCTTGGGGGTCCCAGTAGGTGTTAAATTTTAAAATCTTTAGGTAGTTCAGGGTTCATTTAAACATAAATTAAACAATAACACCCTTAAAATAAATTCCCCTTCATTAATCTAAAATAAAAATAATAAAAATAAATTAAATTTGGAAGCTTTAGGTAGTGCAGGGTTCTTTTAAAAATAAATTAATCAATAACTTTCTTAAAATAAGGTCCCCTAATAAATCCAAAATAAAATAAAAACAATAAAAATAAAATAATATTTCTCCCTGGTGGTAGGGATAAGAATTGACCATCGGGTGTCCCTAACCTGTCGTAAAAGGCGACTAAAAGGGACATGAGGCGGGTCCCTGTTGGGGAAAACTATTTTTTCCATTCCTAAATTAAAATAATTCCTCCCTTAAAATAAATAAAATGTAATCATAAAAGCTTTTAAAAGTTCAACCTTCACTTAAATATAAATTAAACAATTTTTTTTTATAATAATTTTTCTAATTAAAATTTATTAATTAAAATTTAAAATTTTTCAATTTTATTTTTATTTAAATTTAAAATTTTTCAATTTTATTTTTTATTTAAATTTTGTTTATTAAAATTTTTGTTAAATTTTTTTCTTAAAATTTTTATTAAATTTGTTTCTTAAAATTTGTACTAAATTCTTTTATAAAAATCTTATTCAATTTTTATAAAAATGTTTTCAGTAAAATTTTTTAAAATTTTTATTAAAATTTTTTTATTTAAATTTTTTATATTTTATCAATTTTGTTTTTTTTTTCATTCATAAATTACAATGATTTCATTCTAAAAATAAATAAAATTTAATTTTAAAAGCTTTTAGTAGTTTAGCATTCTCTTTACTATAAATAAAACAAAAACACTCATAAAAGCAAGTCCCCCTAATAAATCCAAAATTAAATAAAAATAATATAAATAAAATAACATTCATCCCCAAATAAATTTTTTGACATAATTCAAAATGCATTTCTTGGGGGTCCCAGTTGGTATTAAATTTTAAAATCTTTAGGTAGTTCAGGGTTCATTTAAAAAAAATTAAACAAAAACACCCTTAAAATAAATTCCCCTTCATTAATCTAAAATAAAATAAAAATAATAAAAATAAATTAAATTTGGAAAGTTTAGGTAGTGCAGGGTTCTTTTTAAAATAAATTAATCAATAACTTTCTTAAAATAAGGTCCCCTAATAAATCCAAAATAAAATAAAAATAATAAAAATAAAATAATATTCATCCCCGAATAAATTTTTTGACATAATTCAAAATGCATTTCTTGGGGGTCCCAGTAGGTGTTAAATTTTAAATCTTTAGGTAGTTCAGGGTTCATTTAAACATAAATTAAACAAAAACACCCTTAAAATAAATTCCCCTTCATTTATCTACAATAAAATAAAAATAATAAAAATAAATTAAATTTAGAAAGTTTAGGTAGTGCAGGGTTCTTTTAAAAATAAATTAATCAATAACTTTCTTAAAATAAGGTCCCCCTAATAAATCCAAAATAAAATAAAAATAATAAAAATAAAATAATATTTCTCCCTGGTGGTAGGGATAAGAATTGACCATCGGGTGTCCCTAACCTGTCGTAAGAGGCGACTAAAAGGGACATGAGGCGGGTCCCTGTTGGTTTGAATTTGTTTTAATTCATAAATAACAACAATCTCTTTCTTAAAATTGAATAAATTAAATTTTAATAGGTTTAGGTAGTTCAGGGGTTTTTTGTGAATCACCCAAAATGCAATTCCTGTGGCGGGTCCCTGTTGTGTTTAATTATTTTTTAATTCTTAAATTACAACAATTTCTCTCTTAAAATCAATTAAATTTTAATAGCTTTAGGTAGTTCAAGGGTTTTTTGTGAATCACCCAAAATGCAATTCCTGTGGCGGGTCCCTGTTGGGTTTAATTATTTTTTAATTCTTAAATTACAACAATTTCTCTTCAAATCAATTAAATTTTAAAAGCTTTAGGTAGTTCAGGGTTTCTTTTAAACATAAATTAGACAATAACACCCTTAAAATAAATTCACCTTCATAAATCAAAAATAAAATAAAAATAATAAAAATAAATTAAAATAAAATTAAAACGCTTTAGGTAGTTCAGGGTTCTTTTTAATATAAATTTAACACCAACAACTCTTAAAATACAGTCCACTTCATAAATCTAAAATAAAATAAAAATTATAAAAATAAATTAAATTTGGAAACTTAAGGTAGTGCAGTGTTCTTTTAAACATAAATTAAACAATAACTTTCTTAAAATAAGGTGCCCTTAATAAATCCGAAATAAAATAAAAATAATAAAAATAAAATAACATTCATCCCCAAATAAATTTTTTGACATAATTCAAAATGCATTTCTTGGGAGTCCCAGTAGGTGTTAAATTTTAAAATCTTTAGGTAGTTCAGGGTTCATTTAAACATAAATTAAACAATAACACCCTTAAAATAAATTCCCCTTCGTTAATCTAAAATAAAATAAAAATAATAAAAATAAATTAAATTTGGAAGCTTTAGGTAGTGCAGGGTTCTTTTAAAAATAAATTAATCAATATCTTTCTTATGATAAGTTGCCCCTATTAAATCCAAAATAAAAAAAAAATTATAAAAATAAAATAATATTTCTCCCTGGTGGTAGGGATAAGAATTGACCATCGGGTGTCCCTAACCTGTTGTAAGAGGCGACTAAAAGGGACATGAGGCGGGTCCCTGTTGGTTTGAATTTGTTTTAATTCATAAATAACAACAATCTCTCTCTTAAAATCGAATAAATTAAATTTTAATAGGTTTAGGTAGTTCAGGGGTTTTTTGTGACTCACCCAAAATGCAATTCCTGTGGCGGGTCCCTGTTGGGTTTAATTATTTTTTAATTCTTAAATTACAACAATTTCTCTCTTAAAATCAATTAAATTTTACTAGCTTTAGGTAGTTCAGGGGTTTTTTGTGAATCACCAAAATGCAATTCCTGTGGCGGGTCCCTGTTGGGTTTAATTATTTTTTAATTCTTAAATTACAACAATTTCTCTTAAAATCAATTAAATTTTAAAAGCTTTAGGTAGTTCAGGGTTCTTTGAAACATTAATTAGACATTAACACCCTTAAAATAAATTCCCCTTCGTTAATCTAAAATAAAATAAAAATAATTTTAAATAAATTAAATTTGGAAGCTTTAGGTAGTGCAGGGTTCTTTTAAAAATAAATTAATCAATAACTTTCTTAAAATAAGGTCCCCTAATAAATCCAAAATAAAATAAAAACAATAAAAATAAAATAATATTTCTCCCTGGTGGTAGGGATAAGAATTGACCATCGGGTGTCCCTAACCTGTCGTAAAAGGCGACTAAAAGGGACATGAGGCGGGTCCCTGTTGGGGAAAACTATTTTTTCCATTCCTAAATTAAAATAATTCCTCCCTTAAAATAAATAAAATGTAATCATAAAAGCTTTTAAAAGTTCAACCTTCACTTAAATATAAATTAAACAATTTTTTTTTATAATAATTTTTCTAATTAAAATTTATTAATTAAAATTTAAAATTTTTCAATTTTATTTTTATTTAAATTTAAAATTTTTCAATTTTATTTTTTATTTAAATTTTGTTTATTAAAATTTTTGTTAAATTTTTTTCTTAAAATTTTTATTAAATTTGTTTCTTAAAATTTGTACTAAATTCTTTTATAAAAATCTTATTCAATTTTTATAAAAATGTTTTCAGTAAAATTTTTTAAAATTTTTATTAAAATTTTTTTATTTAAATTTTTTATATTTTATCAATTTTGTTTTTTTTTTCATTCTTAAATTACAATGATTTCATTCTAAAAATAAATAAAATTTAATTTTAAAAGCTTTTAGTAGTTTAGCATTCTCTTTACTATAAATAAAACAAAAACACTCATAAAAGCAAGTCCCCCTAATAAATCCAAAATAAAATAAAAATAATATAAATAAAATAACATTCATCCCCAAATAAATTTTTTGACATAATTCAAAATGCATTTCTTGGGGGTCCCAGTTGGTATTAAATTTTAAAATCTTTAGGTAGTTCAGGGTTCATTTAAAAAAAATTAAACAAAAACACCCTTAAAATAAATTCCCCTTCATTAATCTAAAATAAAATAAAAATAATAAAAATAAAATAATATCTCTCCCTGGTGGTAGGGATAAGAATTGACCATCGGGTGTCCCTAACCTGTTGTAAGAGGCGACTAAAAGGGACATGAGGCGGGTCCCTGTTGGTTTGAATTTGTTTTAATTCATAAATAACAACAATCTCTCTCTTAAAATCGAATAAATTAAATTTTAATAGGTTTAGGTAGTTCAGGGGTTTTTTGTGAATCACCCAAAATGCAATTCCTGTGGCGGGTCCCTGTTGGGTTTAATTATTTTTTAATTCTTAAATTACAACAATTTCTCTTAAAATCAATTAAATTTTAAAAGCTTTAGGTAGTTCAAGGTTCTTTTAAACATAAATTAGACAATAACACCCTTAAAATAAATTCTCCTTCTTAAATCTAAAATAAAATAAAAATAATAAAAATAAATTAAAATAAAATTGAAAGCTTTAGGTAGTTCAGGGTTTTTTTTAATATAAATTTAACACCAACAACTCTTAAAATACAGTCACCTTCATAAATCTAAAATAAAATAAAAATAATAAAAATAAATTAAATTTGGAAACTTTAGGTAATGCAGGGTTCTTTTAAACATAAATTAAACAAAAACTTTCTTAAAATAAGGTGCCCCTAATAAATCCGAAATAAAATAAAAATAATAAAAATAAAATAACATTCATCCCCAAATAAATTTTTTGACATAATTCAAAATGCATTTCTTGGGGGTCCCAGTAGGTGTTAAATTTTAAAATCTTTAGGTAGTTCAGGGTTCATTTAAACATAAATTAAACAATAACACCCTTAAAATAAATTCCCCTTCATTAATCTAAAATAAAAATAATAAAAATAAATTAAATTTGGAAGCTTTAGGTAGTGCAGGGTTCTTTTAAAAATAAATTAATCAATAACTTTCTTAAAATAAGGTCCCCCTAATAAATCCAAAATAAAATAAAAATAATAAAAATAAAATAATATCTCTCCCTGGTGGTAGGGATAAGAATTGACCATCGGGTGTCCCTAACCTGTTGTAAGAGGCGACTAAAAGGGACATGAGGCGGGTCCCTGTTGGTTTGAATTTGTTTTAATTCTTAAATTACAACAATTTCTCTCTTAAAATCAATTAAATTTTAATAGCTTTAGGTAGTTCAGGGGTTTTTTGTGAATCACCCAAAATGCAATTCCTGTGGCGGGTCCCTGTTGGGTTTAATTATTTTTTAATTCTTAAATTACAACAATTTCTCTTCAAATCAATTAAATTTTAAAAGCTTTAGGTAGTTCAGGGTTTCTTTTAAACATAAATTAGACAATAACACCCTTAAAATAAATTCACCTTCATAAATCAAAAATAAAATAAAAATAATAAAAATAAATTAAAATAAAATTAAAACGCTTTAGGTAGTTCAGGGTTCTTTTTAATATAAATTTAACACCAACAACTCTTAAAATACAGTCCACTTCATAAATCTAAAATAAAATAAAAATTATAAAAATAAATTAAATTTGGAAACTTAAGGTAGTGCAGTGTTCTTTTAAACATAAATTAAACAATAACTTTCTTAAAATAAGGTGCCCCTAATAAATCCGAAATAAAATAAAAATAATAAAAATAAAATAACATTCATCCCCAAATAAATTTTTTGACATAATTCAAAATGCATTTCTTGGGAGTCCCAGTAGGTGTTAAATTTTAAAATCTTTAGGTAGTTCAGGGTTCATTTAAACATAAATTAAACAATAACACCCTTAAAATAAATTCCCCTTCGTTAATCTAAAATAAAATAAAAATAATAAAAATAAATTAAATTTGGAAGCTTTAGGTAGTGCAGGGTTCTTTTAAAAATAAATTAATCAATATCTTTCTTATGATAAGTTGCCCCTATTAAATCCAAAATAAAAAAAAAATTATAAAAATAAAATAATATTTCTCCCTGGTGGTAGGGATAAGAATTGACCATCGGGTGTCCCTAACCTGTTGTAAGAGGCGACTAAAAGGGACATGAGGCGGGTCCCTGTTGGTTTGAATTTGTTTTAATTCATAAATAACAACAATCTCTCTCTTAAAATCGAATAAATTAAATTTTAATAGGTTTAGGTAGTTCAGGGGTTTTTTGTGACTCACCCAAAATGCAATTCCTGTGGCGGGTCCCTGTTGGGTTTAATTATTTTTTAATTCTTAAATTACAACAATTTCTCTTCAAATCAATTAAATTTTAAAAGCTTTAGGTAGTTCAGGGTTTCTTTTAAACATAAATTAGACAATAACACCCTTAAAATAAATTCACCTTCATAAATCAAAAATAAAATAAAAATAATAAAAATAAATTAAAATAAAATTAAAACGCTTTAGGTAGTTCAGGGTTCTTTTTAATATAAATTTAACACCAACAACTCTTAAAATACAGTCCACTTCATAAATCTAAAATAAAATAAAAATTATAAAAATAAATTAAATTTGGAAACTTAAGGTAGTGCAGTGTTCTTTTAAACATAAATTAAACAATAACTTTCTTAAAATAAGGTGCCCCTAATAAATCCGAAATAAAATAAAAATAATAAAAATAAAATAACATTCATCCCCAAATAAATTTTTTGACATAATTCAAAATGCATTTCTTGGGAGTCCCAGTAGGTGTTAAATTTTAAAATCTTTAGGTAGTTCAGGGTTCATTTAAACATAAATTAAACAATAACACCCTTAAAATAAATTCCCCTTCGTTAATCTAAAATAAAATAAAAATAATAAAAATAAATTAAATTTGGAAGCTTTAGGTAGTGCAGGGTTCTTTTAAAAATAAATTAATCAATATCTTTCTTATGATAAGTTGCCCCTATTAAATCCAAAATAAAAAAAAAATTATAAAAATAAAATAATATTTCTCCCTGGTGGTAGGGATAAGAATTGACCATCGGGTGTCCCTAACCTGTTGTAAGAGGCGACTAAAAGGGACATGAGGCGGGTCCCTGTTGGTTTGAATTTGTTTTAATTCATAAATAACAACAATCTCTCTCTTAAAATCGAATAAATTAAATTTTAATAGGTTTAGGTAGTTCAGGGGTTTTTTGTGACTCACCCAAAATGCAATTCCTGTGGCGGGTCCCTGTTGGGTTTAATTATTTTTTAATTCTTAAATTACAACAATTTCTCTCTTAAAATCAATTAAATTTTACTAGCTTTAGGTAGTTCAGGGGTTTTTTGTGAATCACCAAAATGCAATTCCTGTGGCGGGTCCCTGTTGGGTTTAATTATTTTTTAATTCTTAAATTACAACAATTTCTCTTAAAATCAATTAAATTTTAAAAGCTTTAGGTAGTTCAGGGTTCTTTGAAACATTAATTAGACATTAACACCCTTAAAATAAATTCCCCTTCGTTAATCTAAAATAAAATAAAAATAATTTTAAATAAATTAAATTTGGAAGCTTTAGGTAGTGCAGGGTTCTTTTAAAAATAAATTAATCAATAACTTTCTTAAAATAAGGTCCCCTAATAAATCCAAAATAAAATAAAAACAATAAAAATAAAATAATATTTCTCCCTGGTGGTAGGGATAAGAATTGACCATCGGGTGTCCCTAACCTGTCGTAAAAGGCGACTAAAAGGGACATGAGGCGGGTCCCTGTTGGGGAAAACTATTTTTTCCATTCCTAAATTAAAATAATTCCTCCCTTAAAATAAATAAAATGTAATCATAAAAGCTTTTAAAAGTTCAACCTTCACTTAAATATAAATTAAACAATTTTTTTTTATAATAATTTTTCTAATTAAAATTTATTAATTAAAATTTAAAATTTTTCAATTTTATTTTTATTTAAATTTAAAATTTTTCAATTTTATTTTTTATTTAAATTTTGTTTATTAAAATTTTTGTTAAATTTTTTTCTTAAAATTTTTATTAAATTTGTTTCTTAAAATTTGTACTAAATTCTTTTATAAAAATCTTATTCAATTTTTATAAAAATGTTTTCAGTAAAATTTTTTAAAATTTTTATTAAAATTTTTTTATTTAAATTTTTTATATTTTATCAATTTTGTTTTTTTTTTCATTCTTAAATTACAATGATTTCATTCTAAAAATAAATAAAATTTAATTTTAAAAGCTTTTAGTAGTTTAGCATTCTCTTTACTATAAATAAAACAAAAACACTCATAAAAGCAAGTCCCCCTAATAAATCCAAAATAAAATAAAAATAATATAAATAAAATAACATTCATCCCCAAATAAATTTTTTGACATAATTCAAAATGCATTTCTTGGGGGTCCCAGTTGGTATTAAATTTTAAAATCTTTAGGTAGTTCAGGGTTCATTTAAAAAAAATTAAACAAAAACACCCTTAAAATAAATTCCCCTTCATTAATCTAAAATAAAATAAAAATAATAAAAATAAAATAATATCTCTCCCTGGTGGTAGGGATAAGAATTGACCATCGGGTGTCCCTAACCTGTTGTAAGAGGCGACTAAAAGGGACATGAGGCGGGTCCCTGTTGGTTTGAATTTGTTTTAATTCATAAATAACAACAATCTCTCTCTTAAAATCGAATAAATTAAATTTTAATAGGTTTAGGTAGTTCAGGGGTTTTTTGTGAATCACCCAAAATGCAATTCCTGTGGCGGGTCCCTGTTGGGTTTAATTATTTTTTAATTCTTAAATTACAACAATTTCTCTTAAAATCAATTAAATTTTAAAAGCTTTAGGTAGTTCAAGGTTCTTTTAAACATAAATTAGACAATAACACCCTTAAAATAAATTCTCCTTCTTAAATCTAAAATAAAATAAAAATAATAAAAATAAATTAAAATAAAATTGAAAGCTTTAGGTAGTTCAGGGTTTTTTTTAATATAAATTTAACACCAACAACTCTTAAAATACAGTCACCTTCATAAATCTAAAATAAAATAAAAATAATAAAAATAAATTAAATTTGGAAACTTTAGGTAATGCAGGGTTCTTTTAAACATAAATTAAACAAAAACTTTCTTAAAATAAGGTGCCCCTAATAAATCCGAAATAAAATAAAAATAATAAAAATAAAATAACATTCATCCCCAAATAAATTTTTTGACATAATTCAAAATGCATTTCTTGGGGGTCCCAGTAGGTGTTAAATTTTAAAATCTTTAGGTAGTTCAGGGTTCATTTAAACATAAATTAAACAATAACACCCTTAAAATAAATTCCCCTTCATTAATCTAAAATAAAAATAATAAAAATAAATTAAATTTGGAAGCTTTAGGTAGTGCAGGGTTCTTTTAAAAATAAATTAATCAATAACTTTCTTAAAATAAGGTCCCCCTAATAAATCCAAAATAAAATAAAAATAATAAAAATAAAATAATATCTCTCCCTGGTGGTAGGGATAAGAATTGACCATCGGGTGTCCCTAACCTGTTGTAAGAGGCGACTAAAAGGGACATGAGGCGGGTCCCTGTTGGTTTGAATTTGTTTTAATTCATAAATAACAACAATCTCTCTCTTAAAATCGAATAAATTAAATTTTAATAGGTTTAGGTAGTTCAGGGGTTTTTTGTGAATCACCCAAAATGCAATTCCTGTGGCGGGTCCCTGTTGGGTTTAATTATTTTTTAATTCTTAAATTACAACAATTTCTCTTAAAATCAATTAAATTTTAAAAGCTTTAGGTAGTTCAGGGTTCTTTGAAACATTAATTAGACATTAACACCCTTAAAATAAATTCCCCTTCGTTAATCTAAAATAAAATAAAAATAATTTTAAATAAATTAAATTTGGAAGCTTTAGGTAGTGCAGGGTTCTTTTAAAAATAAATTAATCAATAACTTTCTTAAAATAAGGTCCCCTAATAAATCCAAAATAAAATAAAAACAATAAAAATAAAATAATATTTCTCCCTGGTGGTAGGGATAAGAATTGACCATCGGGTGTCCCTAACCTGTCGTAAGAGGCGACTAAAAGGGACATGAGGCGGGTCCCTGTTGGGGAAAACTATTTTTTCCATTCCTAAATTAAAATAATTCCTCCCTTAAAATAAATAAAATGTAATCATAAAAGCTTTTAAAAGTTCAACCTTCACTTAAATATAAATTAAACAATTTTTTTTTATAATAATTTTTCTAATTAAAATTTATATATTAAAATTTTAAATTTTTCAATTTTATTTTTTATTTAAATTTAAAATTTTTCAATTTTATTTTTTATTTAAATTTTGTTTATTAAAATTTTTGTTAAATTTTTTTCTTAAAATTTTTATTTAATTTGTTTCTTAAAATTTGTACTAAATTCTTTTATTAAAATCTTATTCAATTTTTATAAAAATGTTTTCAGTAAAATTTTTTAAAATTTTTATTAAAATTTTTTTATTTAAATTTTTTATATTTTATCAATTTTGTTTTTTTTTTCATTCTTAAATTACAATGATTTCATTCTAAAAATAAATAAAATTTAATTTTAAAAGCTTTTAGTAGTTTAGCATTCTCTTTACTATATATAAAACAAAAACACTCATAAAAGCAAGTCCCCCTAATAAATCCAAAATAAAATAAAAATAATAAAAATAAAATAACATTCATCCCCAAATAAATTTTTTGACATAATTCAAAATGCATTTCTTGGGGGTCCCAGTAGGTGTTAAATTTTAAAATCTTTAGGTAGTTCAGGGTTCATTTAAACATAAATTAAACAAAAACACCCTTAAAATAAATTCCCCTTCATTTATCTAAAATAAAATAAAAATAATAAAAATAAATTAAATTTAGAAAGTTTAGGTAGTGCAGGGTTCTTTTAAAAATAAATTAATCAATAACTTTCTTAAAATAAGGTCCCCTAATAAATCCAAAATAAAACAAAAATAATAAAAATAAAATAATATTCATCCCCAAATAAATTTTTTGACATAATTCAAAATGCATTTCTTGGGGGTCCCAGTAGGTGTTAAATTTTAAAATATTCAGGTAGTTCAGGGTTCATTTAAACATAAATTAAACAATAACACCCTTAAAATAAATTCCCCTTCATTTATCTAAAATAAAATAAAAATAATAAAAATAAATTAAATTTAGAAAGTTTAGGTAGTGCAGGGTTCTTTTAAAAATAAATTAATCAATAACTTTCTTAAAATAAGGTCCCCCTAATAAATCCAAAATAAAACAAAAATAATAAAAATAAAATAATATTCATCCCCAAATAAATTTTTTGACATAATTCAAAATGCATTTCTTGGGGGTCCCAGTAGGTGTTAAATTTTAAAATATTCAGGTAGTTCAGGGTTCATTTAAACATAAATTAAACAATTACACCCTTAAAATAAATTCCCCTTCATTTATCTAAAATAAAATAAAAATAATAAAAATAAATTAAATTTAGAAAGTTTAGGTAGTGCAGGGTTCTTTTAAAAATAAATTAATCAATAACTTTCTTAAAATAAGGTCCCCCTAATAAATCCAAAATAAAACAAAAATAATAAAAATAAAATAATATTCATCCCCAAATAAATTTTTTGACATAATTCAAAATGCATTTCTTGGGGGTCCCAGTAGGTGTTAAATTTTAAAATATTCAGGTAGTTCAGGGTTCATTTAAACATAAATTAAACAATTACACCCTTAAAATAAATTCCCCTTCATTTATCTAAAATAAAATAAAAATAATAAAAATAAATTAAATTTAGAAAGTTTAGGTAGTGCAGGGTTCTTTTAAAAATAAATTAATCAATAACTTTCTTAAAATAAGGTCCCCCTAATAAATCCAAAATAAAATAAAAATAATAAAAATAAAATAATATCTCTCCCTGGTGGTAGGGATAAGAATTGACCATCGGGTGTCCCTAACCTGTTGTAAGAGGCGACTAAAAGGGACATGAGGCGGGTCCCTGTTGGTTTGAATTTGTTTTAATTCATAAATAACAACAATCTCTCTCTTAAAATCGAATAAATTAAATTTTAATAGGTTTAGGTAGTTCAGGGGTTTTTTGTGAATCACCCAAAATGCAATTCCTGTGGCGGGTCCCTGTTGGGTTTAATTATTTTTTAATTCTTAAATTACAACAATTTCTCTTAAAATCAATTAAATTTTAAAAGCTTTAGGTAGTTCAAGGTTCTTTTAAACATAAATTAGACAATAACACCCTTAAAATAAATTCTCCTTCTTAAATCTAAAATAAAATAAAAATAATAAAAATAAATTAAAATAAAATTGAAAGCTTTAGGTAGTTCAGGGTTTTTTTTAATATAAATTTAACACCAACAACTCTTAAAATACAGTCACCTTCATAAATCTAAAATAAAATAAAAATAATAAAAATAAATTAAATTTGGAAACTTTAGGTAATGCAGGGTTCTTTTAAACATAAATTAAACAAAAACTTTCTTAAAATAAGGTGCCCCTAATAAATCCGAAATAAAATAAAAATAATAAAAATAAAATAACATTCATCCCCAAATAAATTTTTTGACATAATTCAAAATGCATTTCTTGGGGGTCCCAGTAGGTGTTAAATTTTAAAATCTTTAGGTAGTTCAGGGTTCATTTAAACATAAATTAAACAATAACACCCTTAAAATAAATTCCCCTTCATTAATCTAAAATAAAAATAATAAAAATAAATTAAATTTGGAAGCTTTAGGTAGTGCAGGGTTCTTTTAAAAATAAATTAATCAATAACTTTCTTAAAATAAGGTCCCCTAATAAATCCAAAATAAAATAAAAACAATAAAAATAAAATAATATTTCTCCCTGGTGGTAGGGATAAGAATTGACCATCGGGTGTCCCTAACCTGTCGTAAGAGGCGACTAAAAGGGACATGAGGCGGGTCCCTGTTGGGGAAAACTATTTTTTCCATTCCTAAATTAAAATAATTCCTCCCTTAAAATAAATAAAATGTAATCATAAAAGCTTTTAAAAGTTCAACCTTCACTTAAATATAAATAAAACAATTTTTTTTTATAATAATTTTTCTGATTAAAATTTATATATTAAAATTTAAAATTTTTCAATTTTATTTTTTATTTAAATTTAAAATTTTTCAATTTTATTTTTTATTTAAATTTTGTTTATTAAAATTTTTGTTAAATTTTTTTCTTAAAATTTTTATTTAATTTGTTTCTTAAAATTTGTACTAAATTCTTTTATTAAAATCTTATTAAATTTTTATAAAAATGTTTTCAGTAAAATTTTTTAAAATTTTTATTAAAATTTTTTTATTTAAATTTTTTATATTTTAACAATTTTGTTTTTTTTTTCATTCTTAAATTACAATGATTTCATTCTAAAAATAAATAAAATTTAATTTTAAAAGCTTTTAGTAGTTTAGCATTCTCTTTACTATATATAAAACAAAAACACTCATAAAAGCAAGTCCCCCTAATAAATCCGAAATAAAATAAAAATAATAAAAATAAAATAACATTCATCCCCAAATAAATTTTTTGACATAATTCAAAATGCATTTCTTGGGGGTCCCAGTAGGTGTTAAATTTTAAAATCTTTAGGTAGTTCAGGGTTCATTTAAACATAAATTAAACAATAACACCCTTAAAATAAATTCCCCTTCATTAATCTAAAATAAAAATAATAAAAATAAATTAAATTTGGAAGCTTTAGGTAGTGCAGGGTTCTTTTAAAAATAAATTAATCAATAACTTTCTTAAAATAAGGTCCCCTAATAAATCCAAAATAAAATAAAAACAATAAAAATAAAATAATATTTCTCCCTGGTGGTAGGGATAAGAATTGACCATCGGGTGTCCCTAACCTGTCGTAAGAGGCGACTAAAAGGGACATGAGGCGGGTCCCTGTTGGGGAAAACTATTTTTTCCATTCCTAAATTAAAATAATTCCTCCCTTAAAATAAATAAAATGTAATCATAAAAGCTTTTAAAAGTTCAACCTTCACTTAAATATAAATAAAACAATTTTTTTTTATAATAATTTTTCTAATTAAAATTTATATATTAAAATTTAAAATTTTTCAATTTTATTTTTTATTTAAATTTAAAATTTTTCAATTTTATTTTTTATTTAAATTTTGTTTATTAAAATTTTTGTTAAATTTTTTTCTTAAAATTTTTATTTAATTTGTTTCTTAAAATTTGTACTAAATTCTTTTATTAAAATCTTATTCAATTTTTATAAAAATGTTTTCAGTAATATTTTTTAAAATTTTTATTAAAATTTTTTTATTTAAATTTTTTATATTTTAACAATTTTGTTTTTTTTTTCATTCTTAAATTACAATGATTTCATTCTAAAAATAAATAAAATTTAATTTTAAAAGCTTTTAGTAGTTTAGCATTCTCTTTACTATATATAAAACAAAAACACTCATAAAAGCAAGTCCCCCTAATAAATCCAAAATAAAATAAAAATAATAAAAATAAAATAACATTCATCCCCAAATAAATTTTTTGACATAATTCAAAATGCATTTCTTGGGGGTCCCAGTAGGTGTTAAATTTTAAAATCTTTAGGTAGTTCAGGGTTCATTTAAACATAAATTAAACAAAAACACCCTTAAAATAAATTCCCCTTCATTTATCTAAAATAAAATAAAAATAATAAAAATAAATTAAATTTAGAAAGTTTAGGTAGTGCAGGGTTCTTTTAAAAATAAATTAATCAATAACTTTCTTAAAATAAGGTCCCCTAATAAATCCAAAATAAAACAAAAATAATAAAAATAAAATAATATTCATCCCCAAATAAATTTTTTGACATAATTCAAAATGCATTTCTTGGGGGTCCCAGTAGGTGTTAAATTTTAAAATATTCAGGTAGTTCAGGGTTCATTTAAACATAAATTAAACAATAACACCCTTAAAATAAATTCCCCTTCATTTATCTAAAATAAAATAAAAATAATAAAAATAAATTAAATTTAGAAAGTTTAGGTAGTGCAGGGTTCTTTTAAAAATAAATTAATCAATAACTTTCTTAAAATAAGGTCCCCCTAATAAATCCAAAATAAAATAAAAATAATAAAAATAAAATAATATCTCTCCCTGGTGGTAGGGATAAGAATTGACCATCGGGTGTCCCTAACCTGTTGTAAGAGGCGACTAAAAGGGACATGAGGCGGGTCCCTGTTGGTTTGAATTTGTTTTAATTCATAAATAACAACAATCTCTCTCTTAAAATCGAATAAATTAAATTTTAATAGGTTTAGGTAGTTCAGGGGTTTTTTGTGAATCACCCAAAATGCAATTCCTGTGGCGGGTCCCTGTTGGGTTTAATTATTTTTTAATTCTTAAATTACAACAATTTCTCTTAAAATCAATTAAATTTTAAAAGCTTTAGGTAGTTCAAGGTTCTTTTAAACATAAATTAGACAATAACACCCTTAAAATAAATTCTCCTTCTTAAATCTAAAATAAAATAAAAATAATAAAAATAAATTAAAATAAAATTGAAAGCTTTAGGTAGTTCAGGGTTTTTTTTAATATAAATTTAACACCAACAACTCTTAAAATACAGTCACCTTCATAAATCTAAAATAAAATAAAAATAATAAAAATAAATTAAATTTGGAAACTTTAGGTAATGCAGGGTTCTTTTAAACATAAATTAAACAAAAACTTTCTTAAAATAAGGTGCCCCTAATAAATCCGAAATAAAACAAAAATAATAAAAATAAAATAATATTCATCCCCAAATAAATTTTTTGACATAATTCAAAATGCATTTCTTGGGGGTCCCAGTAGGTGTTAAATTTTAAAATATTCAGGTAGTTCAGGGTTCATTTAAACATAAATTAAACAATTACACCCTTAAAATAAATTCCCCTTCATTAATCTAAAATAAAAATAATAAAAATAAATTAAATTTGGAAGCTTTAGGTAGTGCAGGGTTCTTTTAAAAATAAATTAATCAATAACTTTCTTAAAATAAGGTCCCCTAATAAATCCAAAATAAAATAAAAACAATAAAAATAAAATAATATTTCTCCCTGGTGGTAGGGATAAGAATTGACCATCGGGTGTCCCTAACCTGTCGTAAGAGGCGACTAAAAGGGACATGAGGCGGGTCCCTGTTGGGGAAAACTATTTTTTCCATTCCTAAATTAAAATAATTCCTCCCTTAAAATAAATAAAATGTAATCATAAAAGCTTTTAAAAGTTCAACCTTCACTTAAATATAAATAAAACAATTTTTTTTTATAATAATTTTTCTAATTAAAATTTATATATTAAAATTTAAAATTTTTCAATTTTATTTTTTATTTAAATTTAAAATTTTTCAATTTTATTTTTTATTTAAATTTTGTTTATTAAAATTTTTGTTAAATTTTTTTCTTAAAATTTTTATTTAATTTGTTTCTTAAAATTTGTACTAAATTCTTTTATTAAAATCTTATTCAATTTTTATAAAAATGTTTTCAGTAAAATTTTTTAAAATTTTTATTAAAATTTTTTTATTTAAATTTTTTATATTTTAACAATTTTGTTTTTTTTTTCATTCTTAAATTACAATGATTTCATTCTAAAAATAAATAAAATTTAATTTTAAAAGCTTTTAGTAGTTTAGCATTCTCTTTACTATATATAAAACAAAAACACTCATAAAAGCAAGTCCCCCTAATAAATCCAAAATAAAATAAAAATAATAAAAATAAAATAACATTCATCCCCAAATAAATTTTTTGACATAATTCAAAATGCATTTCTTGGGGGTCCCAGTAGGTGTTAAATTTTAAAATCTTTAGGTAGTTCAGGGTTCATTTAAACATAAATTAAACAAAAACACCCTTAAAATAAATTCCCCTTCATTTATCTAAAATAAAATAAAAATAATAAAAATAAATTAAATTTAGAAAGTTTAGGTAGTGCAGGGTTCTTTTAAAAATAAATTAATCAATAACTTTCTTAAAATAAGGTCCCCTAATAAATCCAAAATAAAACAAAAATAATAAAAATAAAATAATATTCATCCCCAAATAAATTTTTTGACATAATTCAAAATGCATTTCTTGGGGGTCCCAGTAGGTGTTAAATTTTAAAATATTCAGGTAGTTCAGGGTTCATTTAAACATAAATTAAACAATAACACCCTTAAAATAAATTCCCCTTCATTTATCTAAAATAAAATAAAAATAATAAAAATAAATTAAATTTAGAAAGTTTAGGTAGTGCAGGGTTCTTTTAAAAATAAATTAATCAATAACTTTCTTAAAATAAGGTCCCCCTAATAAATCCAAAATAAAACAAAAATAATAAAAATAAAATAAAATTCATCCCCAAATAAATTTTTTGACATAATTCAAAATGCATTTCTTGGGGGTCCCAGTAGGTGTTAAATTTTAAAATATTCAGGTAGTTCAGGGTTCATTTAAACATAAATTAAACAATTACACCCTTAAAATAAATTCCCCTTCATTTATCTAAAATAAAATAAAAATAATAAAAATAAATTAAATTTAGAAAGTTTAGGTAGTGCAGGGTTCTTTTAAAAATAAATTAATCAATAACTTTCTTAAAATAAGGTCCCCCTAATAAATCCAAAATAAAATAAAAATAATAAAAATAAAATAATATCTCTCCCTGGTGGTAGGGATAAGAATTGACCATCGGGTGTCCCTAACCTGTTGTAAGAGGCGACTAAAAGGGACATGAGGCGGGTCCCTGTTGGTTTGAATTTGTTTTAATTCATAAATAACAACAATCTCTCTCTTAAAATCGAATAAATTAAATTTTAATAGGTTTAGGTAGTTCAGGGGTTTTTTGTGAATCACCCAAAATGCAATTCCTGTGGCGGGTCCCTGTTGGGTTTAATTATTTTTTAATTCTTAAATTACAACAATTTCTCTTAAAATCAATTAAATTTTAAAAGCTTTAGGTAGTTCAGGGTTCTTTGAAACATTAATTAGACATTAACACCCTTAAAATAAATTCCCCTTCGTTAATCTAAAATAAAATAAAAATAATTTTAAATAAATTAAATTTGGAAGCTTTAGGTAGTGCAGGGTTCTTTTAAAAATAAATTAATCAATAACTTTCTTAAAATAAGGTCCCCTAATAAATCCAAAATAAAATAAAAACAATAAAAATAAAATAATATTTCTCCCTGGTGGTAGGGATAAGAATTGACCATCGGGTGTCCCTAACCTGTCGTAAGAGGCGACTAAAAGGGACATGAGGCGGGTCCCTGTTGGGGAAAACTATTTTTTCCATTCCTAAATTAAAATAATTCCTCCCTTAAAATAAATAAAATGTAATCATAAAAGCTTTTAAAAGTTCAACCTTCACTTAAATATAAATTAAACAATTTTTTTTTATAATAATTTTTCTAATTAAAATTTATATATTAAAATTTAAAATTTTTCAATTTTATTTTTTATTTAAATTTAAAATTTTTCAATTTTATTTTTTATTTAAATTTTGTTTATTAAAATTTTTGTTAAATTTTTTTCTTAAAATTTTTATTTAATTTGTTTCTTAAAATTTGTACTAAATTCTTTTATTAAAATCTTATTCAATTTTTATAAAAATGTTTTCAGTAAAATTTTTTAAAATTTTTATTAAAATTTTTTTATTTAAATTTTTTATATTTTATCAATTTTGTTTTTTTTTTCATTCTTAAATTACAATGATTTCATTCTAAAAATAAATAAAATTTAATTTTAAAAGCTTTTAGTAGTTTAGCATTCTCTTTACTATATATAAAACAAAAACACTCATAAAAGCAAGTCCCCCTAATAAATCCAAAATAAAATAAAAATAATAAAAATAAAATAACATTCATCCCCAAATAAATTTTTTGACATAATTCAAAATGCATTTCTTGGGGGTCCCAGTAGGTGTTAAATTTTAAAATCTTTAGATAGTTCAGGGTTCATTTAAACATAAATTAAACAAAAACACCCTTAAAATAAATTCCCCTTCATTTATCTAAAATAAAATAAAAATAATAAAAATAAATTAAATTTAGAAAGTTTAGGTAGTGCAGGGTTCTTTTAAAAATAAATTAATCAATAACTTTCTTAAAATAAGGTCCCCTAATAAATCCAAAATAAAACAAAAATAATAAAAATAAAATAATATTCATCCCCAAATAAATTTTTTGACATAATTCAAAATGCATTTCTTGGGGGTCCCAGTAGGTGTTAAATTTTAAAATATTCAGGTAGTTCAGGGTTCATTTAAACATAAATTAAACAATAACACCCTTAAAATAAATTCCCCTTCATTTATCTAAAATAAAATAAAAATAATAAAAATAAATTAAATTTAGAAAGTTTAGGTAGTGCAGGGTTCTTTTAAAAATAAATTAATCAATAACTTTCTTAAAATAAGGTCCCCTAATAAATCCAAAATAAAATAAAAACAATAAAAATAAAATAATATTTCTCCCTGGTGGTAGGGATAAGAATTGACCATCGGGTGTCCCTAACCTGTCGTAAGAGGCGACTAAAAGGGACATGAGGCGGGTCCCTGTTGGGGAAAACTATTTTTTCCATTCCTAAATTAAAATAATTCCTCCCTTAAAATAAATAAAATGTAATCATAAAAGCTTTTAAAAGTTCAACCTTCACTTAAATATAAATAAAACAATTTTTTTTTATAATAATTTTTCTAATTAAAATTTATATATTAAAATTTAAAATTTTTCAATTTTATTTTTTATTTAAATTTAAAATTTTTCAATTTTATTTTTTATTTAAATTTTGTTTATTAAAATTTTTGTTAAATTTTTTTCTTAAAATTTTTATTTAATTTGTTTCTTAAAATTTGTACTAAATTCTTTTATTAAAATCTTATTTAATTTTTATAAAAATGTTTTCAGTAAAATTTTTTAAAATTTTTATTAAAATTTTTTTATTTAAATTTTTTATATTTTAACAATTTTGTTTTTTTTTTCATTCTTAAATTACAATGATTTCATTCTAAAAATAAATAAAATTTAATTTTAAAAGCTTTTAGTAGTTTAGCATTCTCTTTACTATATATAAAACAAAAACACTCATAAAAGCAAGTCCCCCTAATAAATCCAAAATAAAATAAAAATAATAAAAATAAAATAACATTCATCCCCAAATAAATTTTTTGACATAATTCAAAATGCATTTCTTGGGGGTCCCAGTAGGTGTTAAATTTTAAAATATTCAGGTAGTTCAGGGTTCATTTAAACATAAATTAAACAATTACACCCTTAAAATAAATTCCCCTTCATTTATCTAAAATAAAATAAAAATAATAAAAATAAATTAAATTTAGAAAGTTTAGGTAGTGCAGGGTTCTTTTAAAAATAAATTAATCAATAACTTTCTTAAAATAAGGTCCATCTAATAAATCCAAAATAAAATAAAAATAATAAAAATAAAATAATATCTCTCCCTGGTGGTAGGGATAAGAATTGACCATCGGGTGTCCCTAACCTGTTGTAAGAGGCGACTAAAAGGGACATGAGGCGGGTCCCTGTTGGTTTGAATTTGTTTTAATTCATAAATAACAACAATCTCTCTCTTAAAATCGAATAAATTAAATTTTAATAGGTTTAGGTAGTTCAGGGGTTTTTTGTGAATCACCCAAAATGCAATTCCTGTGGCGGGTCCCTGTTGGGTTTAATTATTTTTTAATTCTTAAATTACAACAATTTCTCTTAAAATCAATTAAATTTTAAAAGCTTTAGGTAGTTCAATGTTCTTTTAAACATAAATTAGACAATAACACCCTTAAAATAAATTCTCCTTCTTAAATCTAAAATAAAATAAAAATAATAAAAATAAATTAAAATAAAATTGAAAGCTTTAGGTAGTTCAGGGTTTTTTTTAATATAAATTTAACACCAACAACTCTTAAAATACAGTCACCTTCATAAATCTAAAATAAAATAAAAATAATAAAAATAAATTAAATTTAGAAAGTTTAGGTAGTGCAGGGTTCTTTTAAAAATAAATTAATCAATAACTTTCTTAAAATAAGGTCCCCCTAATAAATCCAAAATAAAATAAAAATAATAAAAATAAAATAATATCTCTCCCTGGTGGTAGGGATAAGAATTGACCATCGGGTGTCCCTAACCTGTTGTAAGAGGCGACTAAAAGGGACATGAGGCGGGTCCCTGTTGGTTTGAATTTGTTTTAATTCATAAATAACAACAATCTCTCTCTTAAAATCGAATAAATTAAATTTTAATAGGTTTAGGTAGTTCAGGGGTTTTTTGTGAATCACCCAAAATGCAATTCCTGTGGCGGGTCCCTGTTGGGTTTAATTATTTTTTAATTCTTAAATTACAACAATTTCTCTTAAAATCAATTAAATTTTAAAAGCTTTAGGTAGTTCAAGGTTCTTTTAAACATAAATTAGACAATAACACCCTTAAAATAAATTCTCCTTCTTAAATCTAAAATAAAATAAAAATAATAAAAATAAATTAAAATAAAATTGAAAGCTTTAGGTAGTTCAGGGTTTTTTTTAATATAAATTTAACACCAACAACTCTTAAAATACAGTCACCTTCATAAATCTAAAATAAAATAAAAATAATAAAAATAAATTAAATTTGGAAACTTTAGGTAATGCAGGGTTCTTTTAAACATAAATTAAACAAAAACTTTCTTAAAATAAGGTGCCCCTAATAAATCCGAAATAAAATAAAAATAATAAAAATAAAATAACATTCATCCCCAAATAAATTTTTTGACATAATTCAAAATGCATTTCTTGGGGGTCCCAGTAGGTGTTAAATTTTAAAATCTTTAGGTAGTTCAGGGTTCATTTAAACATAAATTAAACAATAACACCCTTAAAATAAATTCCCCTTCATTAATCTAAAATAAAAATAATAAAAATAAATTAAATTTGGAAGCTTTAGGTAGTGCAGGGTTCTTTTAAAAATAAATTAATCAATAACTTTCTTAAAATAAGGTCCCCTAATAAATCCAAAATAAAATAAAAACAATAAAAATAAAATAATATTTCTCCCTGGTGGTAGGGATAAGAATTGACCATCGGGTGTCCCTAACCTGTCGTAAAAGGCGACTAAAAGGGACATGAGGCGGGTCCCTGTTGGGGAAAACTATTTTTTCCATTCCTAAATTAAAATAATTCCTCCCTTAAAATAAATAAAATGTAATCATAAAAGCTTTTAAAAGTTCAACCTTCACTTAAATATAAATTAAACAATTTTTTTTTATAATAATTTTTCTAATTAAAATTTATTTATTAAAATTTAAAATTTTTTCAATTTTATTTTTATTTAAATTTAAAATTTTTCAATTTTATTTTTTATTTAAATTTTGTTTATTAAAATTTTTGTTAAATTTTTTTCTTAAAATTTTTATTAAATTTGTTTCTTAAAATTTGTACTAAATTCTTTTATAAAAATCTTATTCAATTTTTATAAAAATGTTTTCAGTAAAATTTTTTAAAATTTTTATTAAAATTTTTTTATTTAAATTTTTTATATTTTATCAATTTTGTTTTTTTTTTCATTCTTAAATTACAATGATTTCATTCTAAAAATAAATAAAATTTAATTTTAAAAGCTTTTAGTAGTTTAGCATTCTCTTTACTATAAATAAAACAAAAACACTCATAAAAGCAAGTCCCCCTAATAAATCCAAAATAAAATAAAAATAATATAAATAAAATAACATTCATCCCCAAATAAATTTTTTGACATAATTCAAAATGCATTTCTTGGGGGTCCCAGTTGGTATTAAATTTTAAAATCTTTAGGTAGTTCAGGGTTCATTTAAAAAAAATTAAACAAAAACACCCTTAAAATAAATTCCCCTTCATTAATCTAAAATAAAATAAAAATAATAAAAATAAATTAAATTTGGAAAGTTTAGGTAGTGCAGGGTTCTTTTAAAAATAAATTAATCAATAACTTTCTTAAAATAAGGTCCCCTAATAAATCCAAAATAAAATAAAAATAATAAAAATAAAATAATATTCATCCCCAAATAAATTTTTTGACATAATTCAAAATGCATTTCTTGGGGGTCCCAGTAGGTGTTAAATTTTAAATCTTTAGGTAGTTCAGGGTTCATTTAAACATAAATTAAACAAAAACACCCTTAAAATAAATTCCCCTTCATTTATCTAAAATAAAATAAAAATAATAAAAATAAATTAAATTTAGAAAGTTTAGGTAGTGCAGGGTTCTTTTAAAAATAAATTAATCAATAACTTTCTTAAAATAAGGTCCCCCTAATAAATCCAAAATAAAATAAAAATAATAAAAATAAAATAATATTTCTCCCTGGTGGTAGGGATAAGAATTGACCATCGGGTGTCCCTAACCTGTCGTAAGAGGCGACTAAAAGGGACATGAGGCGGGTCCCTGTTGGGGAAAACTTTTTTTTCCATTCCTAAATTAAAATAATTTCTCTCTTAAAATAAATAAAATGAAATCATAAAAGCTTTTAAAAGTTCAACCTTCACTTAAATATAAATTAAACAATTTTTTTTTATAATAATTTTTCTAATTAAAATTTATTATTGAAAATTTAAAATTTTTCAATTTTATTTTTTATTTAAATTTTGTTTATTAAAATTTTTGTTAAATTTTTTTCTTAAAATTTTTATTAAATTTGTTTCTTAAAATTTGTACTAAATTCTTTTATAAAAATCTTATTCAATTTTTATAAAAATGTTTTCAGTAAAATTTTTTAAAATTTTTATTAAAATTTTTATTTAAATTTTTTATATTTTATCAATTTTGTTTTTTTTTTCATTCTTAAATTACAATGATTTCATTCTAAAAATAAATAAAATTTAATTTTAAAAGCTTTTAGTAGTTTAGCATTCTCTTTACTATAAATAAAACAAAAACACTCATAAAAGCAAGTCCCCCTAATAAATCCAAAATAAAATAAAAATAATAAAAATAATATAACATTCATCCCCAAATAAATTTTTTGACATAATTCAAAATGCATTTCTTGGGGGTCCCAGTAGGTGTTAAATTTTAAAATCTTTAGGTAGTTCAGGGTTCATTTAAACATAAATTAAACAAAAACACCCTTAAAATAAATTCCCCTTCATTTATCTAAAATAAAATAAAAATAATAAAAATAAATTAAATTTAAAATCTTTAGGTAGTGCAGGGTTCTTTTAAAAATAAATTAATCAATAACTTTCTTAAAATAAGGTCCCCTAATAAATCCAAAATAAAATAAAAATAATAAAAATAAAATAATATTCATCCCCAAATATATTTTTTGACATAATTCAAAATGCATTTCTTGGGGGTCCCAGTAGGTGTTAAATTTTAAAATATTTAGGTAGTTCAGGGTTCATTTAAACATAAATTAAACAATAACACCCTTAAAATAAATTCCCCTTCATTAATCTAAAATAAAATAAAAATAATAAAATTAAATTAAATTTGGAAAGTTTAGGTAGTGCAGGGTTCTTTTAAAAATAAATTAATCAATAACTTTCTTAAAATAAGGTCCCCCTAATAAATCCAAAATAAAATAAAAATAATAAAAATAAAATAATATTTCTCCCTGGTGGTAGGGATAAGAATTGACCATCGGGTGTCCCTAACCTGTCGTAAGAGGCGACTAAAAGGGACATGAGGCGGGTCCCTGTTGGTTTGAATTTGTTTTAATTCATAAATAACAACAATCTCTTTCTTAAAATTGAATAAATTAAATTTTAATAGGTTTAGGTAGTTCAGGGGTTTTTTGTGAATCACCCAAAATGCAATTCCTGTGGCGGGTCCCTGTTGTGTTTAATTATTTTTTAATTCTTAAATTACAACAATTTCTCTCTTAAAATCAATTAAATTTTAATAGCTTTAGGTAGTTCAGGGGTTTTTTGTGAATCACCCAAAATGCAATTCCTGTGGCGGGTCCCTGTTGGGTTTAATTATTTTTTAATTCTTAAATTACAACAATTTCTCTTCAAATCAATTAAATTTTAAAAGCTTTAGGTAGTTCAGGGTTTCTTTTAAACATAAATTAGACAATAACACCCTTAAAATAAATTCACCTTCATAAATCAAAAATAAAATAAAAATAATAAAAATAAATTAAAATAAAATTAAAACGCTTTAGGTAGTTCAGGGTTCTTTTTAATATAAATTTAACACCAACAACTCTTAAAATACAGTCCACTTCATAAATCTAAAATAAAATAAAAATTATAAAAATAAATTAAATTTGGAAACTTAAGGTAGTGCAGTGTTCTTTTAAACATAAATTAAACAATAACTTTCTTAAAATAAGGTGCCCCTAATAAATCCGAAATAAAATAAAAATAATAAAAATAAAATAACATTCATCCCCAAATAAATTTTTTGACATAATTCAAAATGCATTTCTTGGGAGTCCCAGTAGGTGTTAAATTTTAAAATCTTTAGGTAGTTCAGGGTTCATTTAAACATAAATTAAACAATAACACCCTTAAAATAAATTCCCCTTCGTTAATCTAAAATAAAATAAAAATAATAAAAATAAATTAAATTTGGAAGCTTTAGGTAGTGCAGGGTTCTTTTAAAAATAAATTAATCAATAACTTTCTTATGATAAGTTGCCCCTATTAAATCCAAAATAAAAAAAAAATTATAAAAATAAAATAATATTTCTCCCTGGTGGTAGGGATAAGAATTGACCATCGGGTGTCCCTAACCTGTTGTAAGAGGCGACTAAAAGGGACATGAGGCGGGTCCCTGTTGGTTTGAATTTGTTTTAATTCATAAATAACAACAATCTCTCTCTTAAAATCGAATAAATTAAATTTTAATAGGTTTAGGTAGTTCAGGGGTTTTTTGTGACTCACCCAAAATGCAATTCCTGTGGCGGGTCCCTGTTGGGTTTAATTATTTTTTAATTCTTAAATTACAACAATTTCTCTCTTAAAATCAATTAAATTTTACTAGCTTTAGGTAGTTCAGGGGTTTTTTGTGAATCACCAAAATGCAATTCCTGTGGCGGGTCCCTGTTGGGTTTAATTATTTTTTAATTCTTAAATTACAACAATTTCTCTTAAAATCAATTAAATTTTAAAAGCTTTAGGTAGTTCAAGGTTCTTTTAAACATAAATTAGACAATAACACCCTTAAAATAAATTCTCCTTCTTAAATCTAAAATAAAATAAAAATAATAAAAATAAATTAAAATAAAATTGAAAGCTTTAGGTAGTTTAGGGTTTTTTTTAATATAAATTTAACACCAACAACTCTTAAAATACAGTCACCTTCATAAATCTAAAATAAAATAAAAATAATAAAAATAAATTAAATTTGGAAACTTTAGGTAATGCAGGGTTCTTTTAAACATAAATTAAACAAAAACTTTCTTAAAATAAGTTGCCCCTAATAAATCCGAAATAAAATAAAAATAATAAAAATAAAATAACATTCATCCCCAAATAAATTTTTTGACATAATTCAAAATGCATTTCTTGGGGGTCCCAGTAGGTGTTAAATTTTAAAATCTTTAGGTAGTTCAGGGTTCATTTAAACATAAATTAAACAATAACACCCTTAAAATAAATTCCCCTTCATTAATCTAAAATAAAAATAATAAAAATAAATTAAATTTGGAAGCTTTAGGTAGTGCAGGGTTCTTTTAAAAATAAATTAATCAATAACTTTCTTAAAATAATGTCCCCTAATAAATCCAAAATAAAATAAAAACAATAAAAATAAAATAATATTTCTCCCTGGTGGTAGGGATAAGAATTGACCATCGGGTGTCCCTAACCTGTCGTAAGAGGCGACTAAAAGGGACATGAGGCGGGTCCCTGTTGGGGAAAACTATTTTTTCCATTCCTAAATTAAAATAATTCCTCCCTTAAAATAAATAAAATGTAATCATAAAAGCTTTTAAAAGTTCAACCTTCACTTAAATATAAATTAAACAATTTTTTTTTATAATAATTTTTCTAATTAAAATTTATTAATTAAAATTTAAAATTTTTTCAATTTTATTTTTATTTAAATTTAAAATTTTTCAATTTTATTTTTTATTTAAATTTTGTTTATTAAAATTTTTGTTAAATTTTTTTCTTAAAATTTTTATTTAATTTGTTTCTTAAAATTTGTACTAAATTCTTTTATTAAAATCTTATTCAATTTTTATAAAAATGTTTTCAGTAAAATTTTTTAAAATTTTTATTAAAATTTTTTTATTTAAATTTTTTATATTTTATCAATTTTGTTTTTTTTTTCATTCTTAAATTACAATGATTTCATTCTAAAAATAAATAAAATTTAATTTTAAAAGCTTTTAGTAGTTTAGCATTCTCTTTACTATATATAAAACAAAAACACTCATAAAAGCAAGTCCCCCTAATAAATCCAAAATAAAATAAAAATAATAAAAATAAAATAACATTCATCCCCAAATAAATTTTTTGACATAATTCAAAATGCATTTCTTGGGGGTCCCAGTAGGTGTTAAATTTTAAAATCTTTAGGTATTTCAGGGTTCATTTAAACATAAATTAAACAATAACACCCTTAAAATAAATTCCCCTTCATTAATCTAAAATAAAAATAATAAAAATAAATTAAATTTAGAAAGTTTAGGTAGTGCAGGGTTCTTTTAAAAATAAATTAATCAATAACTTTCTTAAAATAAGGTCCCCTAATAAATCCAAAATAAAACAAAAATAATAAAAATAAAATAATATTCATCCCCAAATAAATTTTTTGACATAATTCAAAATGCATTTCTTGGGGGTCCCAGTAGGTGTTTAATTTTAAAATATTCAGGTAGTTCAGGGTTCATTTAAACATAAATTAAATAATAACACCCTTAAAATAAATTCCCCTTCATTTATCTAAAATAAAATAAAAATAATAAAAATAAATTAAATTTAGAAAGTTTAGGTAGTGCAGGGTTCTTTTAAAAATAAATTAATCAATAACTTTCTTAAAATAAGTTGCCCCTAATAAATCCGAAATAAAATAAAAATAATAAAAATAAAATAACATTCATCCCCAAATAAATTTTTTGACATAATTCAAAATGCATTTCTTGGGGGTCCCAGTAGGTGTTAAATTTTAAAATCTTTAGGTAGTTCAGGGTTCATTTAAACATAAATTAAACAATAACACCCTTAAAATAAATTCCCCTTCATTAATCTAAAATAAAAATAATAAAAATAAATTAAATTTGGAAGCTTTAGGTAGTGCAGGGTTCTTTTAAAAATAAATTAATCAATAACTTTCTTAAAATAAGGTCCCCTAATAAATCCAAAATAAAATAAAAACAATAAAAATAAAATAATATTTCTCCCTGGTGGTAGGGATAAGAATTGACCATCGGGTGTCCCTAACCTGTCGTAAGAGGCGACTAAAAGGGACATGAGGCGGGTCCCTGTTGGGGAAAACTATTTTTTCCATTCCTAAATTAAAATAATTCCTCCCTTAAAATAAATAAAATGTAATCATAAAAGCTTTTAAAAGTTCAACCTTCACTTAAATATAAATTAAACAATTTTTTTTTATAATAATTTTTCTAATTAAAATTTATATATTAAAATTTAAAATTTTTCAATTTTATTTTTTATTTAAATTTAAAATTTTTCAATTTTATTTTTTATTTAAATTTTGTTTATTAAAATTTTTGTTAAATTTTTTTCTTAAAATTTTTATTTAATTTGTTTCTTAAAATTTGTACTAAATTCTTTTATTAAAATCTTATTCAATTTTTATAAAAATGTTTTCAGTAAAATTTTTTAAAATTTTTATTAAAATTTTTTTATTTAAATTTTTTATATTTTATCAATTTTGTTTTTTTTTTCATTCTTAAATTACAATGATTTCATTCTAAAAATAAATAAAATTTAATTTTAAAAGCTTTTAGTAGTTTAGCATTCTCTTTACTATATATAAAACAAAAACACTCATAAAAGCAAGTCCCCCTAATAAATCCAAAATAAAATAAAAATAATAAAAATAAAATAACATTCATCCCCAAATAAATTTTTTGACATAATTCAAAATGCATTTCTTGGGGGTCCCAGTAGGTGTTAAATTTTAAAATCTTTAGGTATTTCAGGGTTCATTTAAACATAAATTAAACAATAACACCCTTAAAATAAATTCCCCTTCATTAATCTAAAATAAAAATAATAAAAATAAATTAAATTTAGAAAGTTTAGGTAGTGCAGGGTTCTTTTAAAAATAAATTAATCAATAACTTTCTTAAAATAAGGTCCCCTAATAAATCCAAAATAAAACAAAAATAATAAAAATAAAATAATATTCATCCCCAAATAAATTTTTTGACATAATTCAAAATGCATTTCTTGGGGGTCCCAGTAGGTGTTTAATTTTAAAATATTCAGGTAGTTCAGGGTTCATTTAAACATATATTAAATAATAACACCCTTAAAATAAATTCCCCTTCATTTATCTAAAATAAAATAAAAATAATAAAAATAAATTAAATTTAGAAAGTTTAGGTAGTGCAGGGTTCTTTTAAAAATAAATTAATCAATAACTTTCTTAAAATAAGGTCCCCCTAATAAATCCAAAATAAAACAAAAATAATAAAAATAAAATAATATCTCTCCCTGGTGGTAGGGATAAGAATTGACCATCGGGTGTCCCTAACCTGTTGTAAGAGGCGACTAAAAGGGACATGAGGCGGGTCCCTGTTGGTTTGAATTTGTTTTAATTCATAAATAACAACAATCTCTCTCTTAAAATCGAATAAATTAAATTTTAATAGGTTTAGGTAGTTCAGGGGTTTTTTGTGAATCACCCAAAATGCAATTCCTGTGGCGGGTCCCTGTTGGGTTTAATTATTTTTTAATTCTTAAATTACAACAATTTCTCTTAAAATCAATTAAATTTTAAAAGCTTTAGGTAGTTCAAGGTTCTTTTAAACATAAATTAGACAATAACACCCTTAAAATAAATTCTCCTTCTTAAATCTAAAATAAAATAAAAATAATAAAAATAAATTAAAATAAAATTGAAAGCTTTAGGTAGTTCAGGGTTTTTTTTAATATAAATTTAACACCAACAACTCTTAAAATACAGTCACCTTCATAAATCTAAAATAAAATAAAAATAATAAAAATAAATTAAATTTGGAAACTTTAGGTAATGCAGGGTTCTTTTAAACATAAATTAAACAAAAACTTTCTTAAAATAAGGTGCCCCTAATAAATCCGAAATAAAATAAAAATAATAAAAATAAAATAACATTCATCCCCAAATAAATTTTTTGACATAATTCAAAATGCATTTCTTGGGGGTCCCAGTAGGTGTTAAATTTTAAAATCTTTAGGTAGTTCAGGGTTCATTTAAACATAAATTAAACAATAACACCCTTAAAATAAATTCCCCTTCATTAATCTAAAATAAAAATAATAAAAATAAATTAAATTTGGAAGCTTTAGGTAGTGCAGGGTTCTTTTAAAAATAAATTAATCAATAACTTTCTTAAAATAAGGTCCCCTAATAAATCCAAAATAAAATAAAAACAATAAAAATAAAATAATATTTCTCCCTGGTGGTAGGGATAAGAATTGACCATCGGGTGTCCCTAACCTGTCGTAAAAGGCGACTAAAAGGGACATGAGGCGGGTCCCTGTTGGGGAAAACTATTTTTATTCCATTCCTAAATTAAAATAATTCCTCCCTTAAAATAAATAAAATGTAATCATAAAAGCTTTTAAAAGTTCAACCTTCACTTAAATATAAATTAAACAATTTTTTTTTATAATAATTTTTCTAATTAAAATTTATTAATTAAAATTTAAAATTTTTCAATTTTATTTTTTATTTAAATTTTGTTTATTAAAATTTTTGTTAAATTTTTTTCTTAAAATTTTTATTAAATTTGTTTCTTAAAATTTGTACTAAATTCTTTTATAAAAATCTTATTCAATTTTTATAAAAATGTTTTCAGTAAAATTTTTTAAAATTTTTATTAAATTTTTTTATTTAAATTTTTTATATTTTATCAATTTTGTTTTTTTTTCATTCTTAAATTACAATGATTTCATTCTAAAAATAAATAAAATTTAATTTTAAAAGCTTTATGTAGTTTAGCATTCTCTTTACTATAAATAAAACAAAAACACTCATAAAAGCAAGTCCCCCTAATAAATCCAAAATAAAATAAAAATAATAAAAATAATATAACATTCATCCCAAATAAATTTTTTGACATAATTCAAAATGCATTTCTTGGGGGTCCCAGTAGGTGTTAAATTTTAAAATCTTTAGGTAGTTCAGGGTTCATTTAAACATAAATTAAACAAAAACACCCTTAAAATAAATTCCCCTTCATTTATCTAAAATAAAATAAAAATAATAAAAATAAATTAAATTTAAAATCTTTAGGTAGTGCAGGGTTCTTTTAAAAATAAATTAATCAATAACTTTCTTAAAATAAGGTCCCCTAATAAATCCAAAATAAAATAAAAATAATAAAAATAAAATAATATTCATCCCCAAATAAATTTTTTGACATAATTCAAAATGCATTTCTTGGGGGTCCCAGTAGGTGTTAAATTTTAAAATATTTAGGTAGTTCAGGGTTCATTTAAACATAAATTAAACAATAACACCCTTAAAATAAATTCCCCTTCATTAATCTAAAATAAAATAAAAATAATAAAATTAAATTAAATTTGGAAAGTTTAGGTAGTGCAGGGTTCTTTTAAAAATAAATTTATCAATAACTTTCTTAAAATAAGGTCCCCCTAATAAATCCAAAATAAAATAAAAATAATAAAAATAAAATTACATTCATCCCCAAATAAATTTTTTGACATAATTCAAAATGCATTTCTTGGGGGTCCCAGTTGGTATTAAATTTTAAAATCTTTAGGTAGTTCAGGGTTCATTTAAACATAAATTAAACAAAAACACCCTTAAAATAAATTCCCCTTCATTTATCTAAAATAAAATAAAAATAATAAAAATAAATTAAATTTAGAAAGTTTAGGTAGTGCAGGGTTCTTTTAAAAATAAATTAATCAATAACTTTCTTAAAATAAGGTCCCCTAATAAATCCAAAATAAAACAAAAATAATAAAAATAAAATAATATTCATCCCCAAATAAATTTTTTGACATAATTCAAAATGCATTTCTTGGGGGTCCCAGTAGGTGTTAAATTTTAAAATATTTAGGTAGTTCAGGGTTCATTTAAACATAAATTAAACAATAACACCCTTAAAATAAATTCCCCTTCATTAATCTAAAATAAAATAAAAATAATAAAATTAAATTAAATTTGGAAAGTTTAGGTAGTGCAGGGTTCTTTTAAAAATAAATTTATCAATAACTTTCTTAAAATAAGGTCCCCCTAATAAATCCAAAATAAAATAAAAATAATAAAAATAAAATTACATTCATCCCCAAATAAATTTTTTGACATAATTCAAAATGCATTTCTTGGGGGTCCCAGTTGGTATTAAATTTTAAAATCTTTAGGTAGTTCAGGGTTCATTTAAACATAAATTAAACAAAAACACCCTTAAAATAAATTCCCCTTCATTTATCTAAAATAAAATAAAAATAATAAAAATAAATTAAAATAAAATTGAAAGCTTTAGGTAGTTCAGGGTTTTTTTTAATATAAATTTAACACCAACAACTCTTAAAATACAGTCACCTTCATAAATCTAAAATAAAATAAAAATAATAAAAATAAATTAAATTTGGAAACTTTAGGTAATGCAGGGTTCTTTTAAACATAAATTAAACAAAAACTTTCTTAAAATAAGGTGCCCCTAATAAATCCGAAATAAAATAAAAATAATAAAAATAAAATAACATTCATCCCCAAATAAATTTTTTGACATAATTCAAAATGCATTTCTTGGGGGTCCCAGTAGGTGTTAAATTTTAAAATCTTTAGGTAGTTCAGGGTTCATTTAAACATAAATTAAACAATAACACCCTTAAAATAAATTCCCCTTCATTAATCTAAAATAAAAATAATAAAAATAAATTAAATTTGGAAGCTTTAGGTAGTGCAGGGTTCTTTTAAAAATAAATTAATCAATAACTTTCTTAAAATAAGGTCCCCTAATAAATCCAAAATAAAATAAAAACAATAAAAATAAAATAATATTTCTCCCTGGTGGTAGGGATAAGAATTGACCATCGGGTGTCCCTAACCTGTCGTAAGAGGCGACTAAAAGGGACATGAGGCGGGTCCCTGTTGGGGAAAACTATTTTTTCCATTCCTAAATTAAAATAATTCCTCCCTTAAAATAAATAAAATGTAATCATAAAAGCTTTTAAAAGTTCAACCTTCACTTAAATATAAATAAAACAATTTTTTTTTATAATAATTTTTCTAATTAAAATTTATATATTAAAATTTAAAATTTTTCAATTTTATTTTTTATTTAAATTTAAAATTTTTCAATTTTATTTTTTATTTAAATTTTGTTTATTAAAATTTTTGTTAAATTTTTTTCTTAAAATTTTTATTTAATTTGTTTCTTAAAATTTGTACTAAATTCTTTTATTAAAATCTTATTCAATTTTTATAAAAATGTTTTCAGTAAAATTTTTTAAAATTTTTATTAAAATTTTTTTATTTAAATTTTTTATATTTTAACAATTTTGTTTTTTTTTTCATTCTTAAATTACAATGATTTCATTCTAAAAATAAATAAAATTTAATTTTAAAAGCTTTTAGTAGTTTAGCATTCTCTTTACTATATATAAAACAAAAACACTCATAAAAGCAAGTCCCCCTAATAAATCCAAAATAAAATAAAAATAATAAAAATAAAATAACATTCATCCCCAAATAAATTTTTTGACATAATTCAAAATGCATTTCTTGGGGGTCCCAGTAGGTGTTAAATTTTAAAATATTCAGGTAGTTCAGGGTTCATTTAAACATAAATTAAACAATAACACCCTTAAAATAAATTCCCCTTCATTTATCTAAAATAAAATAAAAATAATAAAAATAAATTAAATTTAGAAAGTTTAGGTAGTGCAGGGTTCTTTTAAAAATAAATTAATCAATAACTTTCTTAAAATAAGGTCCCCCTAATAAATCCAAAATAAAACAAAAATAATAAAAATAAAATAAAATTCATCCCCAAATAAATTTTTTGACATAATTCAAAATGCATTTCTTGGGGGTCCCAGTAGGTGTTAAATTTTAAAATATTCAGGTAGTTCAGGGTTCATTTAAACATAAATTAAACAATTACACCCTTAAAATAAATTCCCCTTCATTTATCTAAAATAAAATAAAAATAATAAAAATAAATTAAATTTAGAAAGTTTAGGTAGTGCAGGGTTCTTTTAAAAATAAATTAATCAATAACTTTCTTAAAATAAGGTCCATCTAATAAATCCAAAATAAAATAAAAATAATAAAAATAAAATAATATCTCTCCCTGGTGGTAGGGATAAGAATTGACCATCGGGTGTCCCTAACCTGTTGTAAGAGGCGACTAAAAGGGACATGAGGCGGGTCCCTGTTGGTTTGAATTTGTTTTAATTCATAAATAACAACAATCTCTCTCTTAAAATCGAATAAATTAAATTTTAATAGGTTTAGGTAGTTCAGGGGTTTTTTGTGAATCACCCAAAATGCAATTCCTGTGGCGGGTCCCTGTTGGGTTTAATTATTTTTTAATTCTTAAATTACAACAATTTCTCTTAAAATCAATTAAATTTTAAAAGCTTTAGGTAGTTCAAGGTTCTTTTAAACATAAATTAGACAATAACACCCTTAAAATAAATTCTCCTTCTTAAATCTAAAATAAAATAAAAATAATAAAAATAAATTAAAATAAAATTGAAAGCTTTAGGTAGTTCAGGGTTTTTTTTAATATAAATTTAACACCAACAACTCTTAAAATACAGTCACCTTCATAAATCTAAAATAAAATAAAAATAATAAAAATAAATTAAATTTGGAAACTTTAGGTAATGCAGGGTTCTTTTAAACATAAATTAAACAAAAACTTTCTTAAAATAAGGTGCCCCTAATAAATCCGAAATAAAATAAAAATAATAAAAATAAAATAACATTCATCCCCAAATAAATTTTTTGACATAATTCAAAATGCATTTCTTGGGGGTCCCAGTAGGTGTTAAATTTTAAAATCTTTAGGTAGTTCAGGGTTCATTTAAACATAAATTAAACAATAACACCCTTAAAATAAATTCCCCTTCATTAATCTAAAATAAAAATAATAAAAATAAATTAAATTTGGAAGCTTTAGGTAGTGCAGGGTTCTTTTAAAAATAAATTAATCAATAACTTTCTTAAAATAAGGTCCCCTAATAAATCCAAAATAAAATAAAAACAATAAAAATAAAATAATATTTCTCCCTGGTGGTAGGGATAAGAATTGACCATCGGGTGTCCCTAACCTGTCGTAAAAGGCGACTAAAAGGGACATGAGGCGGGTCCCTGTTGGGGAAAACTATTTTTTCCATTCCTAAATTAAAATAATTCCTCCCTTAAAATAAATAAAATGTAATCATAAAAGCTTTTAAAAGTTCAACCTTCACTTAAATATAAATTAAACAATTTTTTTTTATAATAGTTTTTCTAATTAAAATTTATTAATTAAAATTTAAAATTTTTTCAATTTTATTTTTATTTAAATTTAAAATTTTTCAATTTTATTTTTTATTTAAATTTTGTTTATTAAAATTTTTGTTAAATTTTTTTCTTAAAATTTTTATTAAATTTGTTTCTTAAAATTTGTACTAAATTCTTTTATAAAAATCTTATTCAATTTTTATAAAAATGTTTTCAGTAAAATTTTTTAAAATTTTAATTAAAATTTTTTTATTTAAATTTTTTATATTTTATCAATTTTGTTTTTTTTTTCATTCTTAAATTACAATGATTTCATTCTAAAAATAAATAAAATTTAATTTTAAAAGCTTTTAGTAGTTTAGCATTCTCTTTACTATAAATAAAACAAAAACACTCATAAAAGCAAGTCCCCCTAATAAATCCAAAATAAAATAAAAATAATATAAATAAAATAACATTCATCCCCAAATAAATTTTTTGACATAATTCAAAATGCATTTCTTGGGGGTCCCAGTTGGTATTAAATTTTAAAATCTTTAGGTAGTTCAGGGTTCATTTAAAAAAAATTAAACAAAAACACCCTTAAAATAAATTCCCCTTCATTAATCTAAAATAAAATAAAAATAATAAAAATAAATTAAATTTGGAAAGTTTAGGTAGTGCAGGGTTCTTTTAAAAATAAATTAATCAATAACTTTCTTAAAATAAGGTCCCCTAATAAATCCAAAATAAAATAAAAATAATAAAAATAAAATAATATTCATCCCCAAATAAATTTTTTGACATAATTCAAAATGCATTTCTTGGGGGTCCCAGTAGGTGTTAAATTTTAAATCTTTAGGTAGTTCAGGGTTCATTTAAACATAAATTAAACAAAAACACCCTTAAAATAAATTCCCCTTCATTTATCTAAAATAAAATAAAAATAATAAAAATAAATTAAATTTAGAAAGTTTAGGTAGTGCAGGGTTCTTTTAAAAATAAATTAATCAATAACTTTCTTAAAATAAGGTCCCCCTAATAAATCCAAAATAAAATAAAAATAATAAAAATAAAATAATATTTCTCCCTGGTGGTAGGGATAAGAATTGACCATCGGGTGTCCCTAACCTGTCGTAAGAGGCGACTAAAAGGGACATGAGGCGGGTCCCTGTTGGTTTGAATTTGTTTTAATTCATAAATAACAACAATCTCTTTCTTAAAATTGAATAAATTAAATTTTAATAGGTTTAGGTAGTTCAGGGGTTTTTTGTGAATCACCCAAAATGCAATTCCTGTGGCGGGTCCCTGTTGTGTTTAATTATTTTTTAATTCTTAAATTACAACAATTTCTCTCTTAAAATCAATTAAATTTTAATAGCTTTAGGTAGTTCAGGGGTTTTTTGTGAATCACCCAAAATGCAATTCCTGTGGCGGGTCCCTGTTGGGTTTAATTATTTTTTAATTCTTAAATTACAACAATTTCTCTTCAAATCAATTAAATTTTAAAAGCTTTAGGTAGTTCAGGGTTTCTTTTAAACATAAATTAGACAATAACACCCTTAAAATAAATTCACCTTCATAAATCAAAAATAAAATAAAAATAATAAAAATAAATTAAAATAAAATTAAAACGCTTTAGGTAGTTCAGGGTTCTTTTTAATATAAATTTAACACCAACAACTCTTAAAATACAGTCCACTTCATAAATCTAAAATAAAATAAAAATTATAAAAATAAATTAAATTTGGAAACTTAAGGTAGTGCAGTGTTCTTTTAAACATAAATTAAACAATAACTTTCTTAAAATAAGGTGCCCCTAATAAATCCGAAATAAAATAAAAATAATAAAAATAAAATAACATTCATCCCCAAATAAATTTTTTGACATAATTCAAAATGCATTTCTTGGGAGTCCCAGTAGGTGTTAAATTTTAAAATCTTTAGGTAGTTCAGGGTTCATTTAAACATAAATTAAACAATAACACCCTTAAAATAAATTCCCCTTCGTTAATCTAAAATAAAATAAAAATAATAAAAATAAATTAAATTTGGAAGCTTTAGGTAGTGCAGGGTTCTTTTAAAAATAAATTAATCAATAACTTTCTTATGATAAGTTGCCCCTATTAAATCCAAAATAAAAAAAAAATTATAAAAATAAAATAATATTTCTCCCTGGTGGTAGGGATAAGAATTGACCATCGGGTGTCCCTAACCTGTTGTAAGAGGCGACTAAAAGGGACATGAGGCGGGTCCCTGTTGGTTTGAATTTGTTTTAATTCATAAATAACAACAATCTCTCTCTTAAAATCGAATAAATTAAATTTTAATAGGTTTAGGTAGTTCAGGGGTTTTTTGTGACTCACCCAAAATGCAATTCCTGTGGCGGGTCCCTGTTGGGTTTAATTATTTTTTAATTCTTAAATTACAACAATTTCTCTCTTAAAATCAATTAAATTTTACTAGCTTTAGGTAGTTCAGGGGTTTTTTGTGAATCACCAAAATGCAATTCCTGTGGCGGGTCCCTGTTGGGTTTAATTATTTTTTAATTCTTAAATTACAACAATTTCTCTTAAAATCAATTAAATTTTAAAAGCTTTAGGTAGTTCAAGGTTCTTTTAAACATAAATTAGACAATAACACCCTTAAAATAAATTCTCCTTCTTAAATCTAAAATAAAATAAAAATAATAAAAATAAATTAAAATAAAATTGAAAGCTTTAGGTAGTTTAGGGTTTTTTTTAATATAAATTTAACACCAACAACTCTTAAAATACAGTCACCTTCATAAATCTAAAATAAAATAAAAATAATAAAAATAAATTAAATTTGGAAACTTTAGGTAATGCAGGGTTCTTTTAAACATAAATTAAACAAAAACTTTCTTAAAATAAGTTGCCCCTAATAAATCCGAAATAAAATAAAAATAATAAAAATAAAATAACATTCATCCCCAAATAAATTTTTTGACATAATTCAAAATGCATTTCTTGGGGGTCCCAGTAGGTGTTAAATTTTAAAATCTTTAGGTAGTTCAGGGTTCATTTAAACATAAATTAAACAATAACACCCTTAAAATAAATTCCCCTTCATTAATCTAAAATAAAAATAATAAAAATAAATTAAATTTGGAAGCTTTAGGTAGTGCAGGGTTCTTTTAAAAATAAATTAATCAATAACTTTCTTAAAATAAGGTCCCCTAATAAATCCAAAATAAAATAAAAACAATAAAAATAAAATAATATTTCTCCCTGGTGGTAGGGATAAGAATTGACCATCGGGTGTCCCTAACCTGTCGTAAGAGGCGACTAAAAGGGACATGAGGCGGGTCCCTGTTGGGGAAAACTATTTTTTCCATTCCTAAATTAAAATAATTCCTCCCTTAAAATAAATAAAATGTAATCATAAAAGCTTTTAAAAGTTCAACCTTCACTTAAATATAAATTAAACAATTTTTTTTTATAATAATTTTTCTAATTAAAATTTATATATTAAAATTTAAAATTTTTCAATTTTATTTTTTATTTAAATTTAAAATTTTTCAATTTTATTTTTTATTTAAATTTTGTTTATTAAAATTTTTGTTAAATTTTTTTCTTAAAATTTTTATTTAATTTGTTTCTTAAAATTTGTACTAAATGCTTTTATTAAAATCTTATTCAATTTTTATAAAAATGTTTTCAGTAAAATTTTTTAAAATTTTTATTAAAATTTTTTTATTTAAATTTTTTATATTTTATCAATTTTGTTTTTTTTTTCATTCTTAAATTACAATGATTTCATTCTAAAAATAAATAAAATTTAATTTTAAAAGCTTTTAGTAGTTCAGCATTCTCTTTACTATATATAAAACAAAAACACTCATAAAAGCAAGTCCCCCTAATAAATCCAAAATAAAATAAAAATAATAAAAATAAAATAACATTCATCCCCAAATAAATTTTTTGACATAATTCAAAATGCATTTCTTGGGGGTCCCAGTAGGTGTTAAATTTTAAAATCTTTAGGTATTTCAGGGTTCATTTAAACATAAATTAAACAATAACACCCTTAAAATAAATTCCCCTTCATTAATCTAAAATAAAAATAATAAAAATAAATTAAATTTAGAAAGTTTAGGTAGTGCAGGGTTCTTTTAAAAATAAATTAATCAATAACTTTCTTAAAATAAGGTCCCCTAATAAATCCAAAATAAAACAAAAATAATAAAAATAAAATAATATTCATCCCCAAATAAATTTTTTGACATAATTCAAAATGCATTTCTTGGGGGTCCCAGTAGGTGTTTAATTTTAAAATATTCAGGTAGTTCAGGGTTCATTTAAACATAAATTAAATAATAACACCCTTAAAATAAATTCCCCTTCATTTATCTAAAATAAAATAAAAATAATAAAAATAAATTAAATTTAGAAAGTTTAGGTAGTGCAGGGTTCTTTTAAAAATAAATTAATCAATAACTTTCTTTAAATAAGTTGCCCCTAATAAATCCGAAATAAAATAAAAATAATAAAAATAAAATAACATTCATCCCCAAATAAATTTTTTGACATAATTCAAAATGCATTTCTTGGGGGTCCCAGTAGGTGTTAAATTTTAAAATCTTTAGGTAGTTCAGGGTTCATTTAAACATAAATTAAACAATAACACCCTTAAAATAAATTCCCCTTCATTAATCTAAAATAAAAATAATAAAAATAAATTAAATTTGGAAGCTTTAGGTAGTGCAGGGTTCTTTTAAAAATAAATTAATCAATAACTTTCTTAAAATAAGGTCCCCTAATAAATCCAAAATAAAATAAAAACAATAAAAATAAAATAATATTTCTCCCTGGTGGTAGGGATAAGAATTGACCATCGGGTGTCCCTAACCTGTCGTAAGAGGCGACTAAAAGGGACATGAGGCGGGTCCCTGTTGGGGAAAACTATTTTTTCCATTCCTAAATTAAAATAATTCCTCCCTTAAAATAAATAAAATGTAATCATAAAAGCTTTTAAAAGTTCAACCTTCACTTAAATATAAATTAAACAATTTTTTTTTATAATAATTTTTCTAATTAAAATTTATATATTAAAATTTAAAATTTTTCAATTTTATTTTTTATTTAAATTTAAAATTTTTCAATTTTATTTTTTATTTAAATTTTGTTTATTAAAATTTTTGTTAAATTTTTTTCTTAAAATTTTTATTTAATTTGTTTCTTAAAATTTGTACTAAATTCTTTTATTAAAATCTTATTCAATTTTTATAAAAATGTTTTCAGTAAAATTTTTTAAAATTTTTATTAAAATTTTTTTATTTAAATTTTTTATATTTTATCAATTTTGTTTTTTTTTTCATTCTTAAATTACAATGATTTCATTCTAAAAATAAATAAAATTTAATTTTAAAAGCTTTTAGTAGTTTAGCATTCTCTTTACTATATATAAAACAAAAACACTCATAAAAGCAAGTCCCCCTAATAAATCCAAAATAAAATAAAAATAATAAAAATAAAATAACATTCATCCCCAAATAAATTTTTTGACATAATTCAAAATGCATTTCTTGGGGGTCCCAGTAGGTGTTAAATTTTAAAATCTTTAGGTATTTCAGGGTTCATTTAAACATAAATTAAACAATAACACCCTTAAAATAAATTCCCCTTCATTAATCTAAAATAAAAATAATAAAAATAAATTAAATTTAGAAAGTTTAGGTAGTGCAGGGTTCTTTTAAAAATAAATTAATCAATAACTTTCTTAAAATAAGGTCCCCTAATAAATCCAAAATAAAACAAAAATAATAAAAATAAAATAATATTCATCCCCAAATAAATTTTTTGACATAATTCAAAATGCATTTCTTGGGGGTCCCAGTAGGTGTTTAATTTTAAAATATTCAGGTAGTTCAGGGTTCATTTAAACATAAATTAAATAATAACACCCTTAAAATAAATTCCCCTTCATTTATCTAAAATAAAATAAAAATAATAAAAATAAATTAAATTTAGAAAGTTTAGGTAGTGCAGGGTTCTTTTAAAAATAAATTAATCAATAACTTTCTTAAAATAAGGTCCCCCTAATAAATCCAAAATAAAATAAAAATAATAAAAATAAAATAATATCTCTCCCTGGTGGTAGGGATAAGAATTGACCATCGGGTGTCCCTAACCTGTTGTAAGAGGCGACTAAAAGGGACATGAGGCGGGTCCCTGTTGGTTTGAATTTGTTTTAATTCATAAATAACAACAATCTCTCTCTTAAAATCGAATAAATTAAATTTTAATAGGTTTAGGTAGATCAGGGGTTTTTTGTGAATCACCCAAAATGCAATTCCTGTGGCGGGTCCCTGTTGGGTTTAATTATTTTTTAATTCTTAAATTACAACAATTTCTCTTAAAATCAATTAAATTTTAAAAGCTTTAGGTAGTTCAAGGTTCTTTTAAACATAAATTAGACAATAACACCCTTAAAATAAATTCTCCTTCTTAAATCTAAAATAAAATAAAAATAATAAAAATAAATTAAAATAAAATTGAAAGCTTTAGGTAGTTCAGGGTTTTTTTTAATATAAATTTAACACCAACAACTCTTAAAATACAGTCACCTTCATAAATCTAAAATAAAATAAAAATAATAAAAATAAATTAAATTTGGAAACTTTAGGTAATGCAGGGTTCTTTTAAACATAAATTAAACAAAAACTTTCTTAAAATAAGGTGCCCCTAATAAATCCGAAATAAAATAAAAATAATAAAAATAAAATAACATTCATCCCCAAATAAATTTTTTGACATAATTCAAAATGCATTTCTTGGGGGTCCCAGTAGGTGTTAAATTTTAAAATCTTTAGGTAGTTCAGGGTTCATTAAAACATAAATTAAACAAAAACACCCTTAAAATAAATTCCCCTTCATTTATCTAAAATAAAATAAAAATAATAAAAATAAATTAAATTTAAAATCTTTAGGTAGTGCAGGGTTCTTTTAAAAATAAATTAATCAATAACTTTCTTAAAATAAGGTCCCCTAATAAATCCAAAATAAAATAAAAATAGTAAAAATAAAATAATATTCATCCCCAAATAAATTTTTTGACATAATTCAAAATGCATTTCTTGGGGGTCCCAGTAGGTGTTAAATTTTAAAATATTTAGGTAGTTCAGGGTTCATTTAAACATAAATTAAACAATAACACCCTTAAAATAAATTCCCCTTCATTAATCTAAAATAAAATAAAAATAATAAAATTAAATTAAATTTGGAAAGTTTAGGTAGTGCAGGGTTCTTTTAAAAATAAATTTATCAATAACTTTCTTAAAATAAGGTCCCCCTAATAAATCCAAAATAAAATAAAAATAATAAAAATAAAATAACATTCATCCCCAAATAAATTTTTTGACATAATTCAAAATGCATTTCTTGGGGGTCCCAGTTGGTATTAAATTTTAAAATCTTTAGGTAGTTCAGGGTTCATTTAAACATAAATTAAACAAAAACACCCTTAAAATAAATTCCCCTTCATTTATCTAAAATAAAATAAAAATAATAAAAATAAATTAAATTTAGAAAGTTTAGGTAGTGCAGGGTTTAGGTAGTTCAGGGGTTTTTTGTGACTCACCCAAATGCAATTCCTGTGGCGGGTCCCTGTTGGGTTTAATTATTTTTTAATTCTTAAATTACAACAATTTCTCTTAAAATCAATTAAATTTTAAAAGCTTTAGGTAGTTCAGGGTTCTTTTAAACATAAATTAAACAAAAACACCCTTAAAATAAATTCTCCTTCTTAAATCTAAAATAAAATAAAAATAATAAAAATAAATTAAAATAAAATTGAAAGCTTTAGGTAGTTCAGGGTTCTTTTTAATATAAATTTAACACCAACAACTCTTAAAATACAGTCACCTTCATAAATCTAAAATTAAATAAAAATAATAAAAATAAATTAAATTTGGAAACTTTAGGTAATGCAGGGTTCTTTTAAAAATAAATTAATCAATAACTTTCTTAAAATAAGTTGCCCCTATTAAATCCAAAATAAAATAAAAATTATAAAAATAAAATAATATTTCTCCCTGGTGGTAGGGATAAGAATTGACCATCGGGTGTCCCTAACCTGTCGTAAGAGGCGACTAAAAGGGACATGAGGCGGGTCCCTGTTGGGGAAAACTTTTTTTTCCATTCCTAAATTAAAATAATTCCTCTCTTAAAATAAATAAAATGTAATCATAAAAGCTTTTAAAAGTTCAACCTTCACTTAAATATAAATTAAACAATTTTTTTTTTATAATAATTTTTCTAATTAAAATTTATTAATTAAAATTTAAAATTTTTCAATTTTATTTTTTATTTAAATTTTGTTTATTAAAATTTTTGTTTAATTTTTTCTTAAAATTTTTATTAAATTTGTTTCTTAAAATTTGTACTAAATTCTTTTATTAAAATCTTATTCAATTTTTATAAAAATGTTTTCAGTAAAATTTTTTAAAATTTTAATTAAAATTTTTTTATTTAAATTTTTTATATTTTATCAATTTTGTTTTTTTTTTTCATTCTTAAATTACAATGATTTCATTCTTAAAATAAATAAAATTTAATTTTAAAAGCTTTTAGTAGTTTAGCATTCTCTTTACTATAAATAAAACAAAAACACTCATAAAAGCAAGTCCCCTTAATAAATCCAAAATAAAATAAAAATAATAAAAATAAAATAACATTCATCCCCAAATAAATTTTTTGACATAATTCAAAATGCATTTCTTGGGGGTCCCAGTTGGTATTAAATTTTAAAATCTTTAGGTAGTTCAGGGTTCATTTAAAAAAAATTAAACAATAACACCATTAAAATAAATTCCCCTTCATTAATCTAAAATAATATAAAAATAATAAAAATAAATTAAATTTGGAATCTTTAGGTAGTGCAGGGTTCTTTTAAAAATAAATTAATCAATAACTTTCTTAAAATAAGGTCCCCTAATAAATCCAAAATAAAATAAAAATAATAAAAATAAAATAATATTTCTCCCTTGTGGTAGGGATAAGAATTGACCATCGGGTGTCCCTAACCTGTCGTAAGAGGCGACTAAAAGGGACATGAGGCGGGTCCCTGTTGGTTTGAATTTGTTTTAATTCATAAATAACAACAATCTCTTTCTTAAAATTGAATAAATTAAATTTTAATAGGTTTAGGTAGTTCAGGGGTTTTTTGTGAATCACCCAAAATGCAATTCCTGTGGCGGGTCCCTGTTGGGTTTAATTATTTTTTAATTCTTAAATTACAACAATTTCTCTCTTAAAATCAATTAAATTTTAATAGCTTTAGGTAGTTCAGGGGTTTTTTGTGAATCACCCAAAATGCAATTCCTGTGGCGGGTCCCTGTTGGGTTTAATTATTTTTTAATTCTTAAATTACAACAATTTCTCTTAAAATCAATTAAATTTTAAAAGCTTTAGGTAGTTCAGGGTTCTTTTAAACATAAATTAGACAATAACACCCTTAAAATAAATTCTCCTTCTTAAATCTAAAATAAAATAAAAATAATAAAAATAAATTAAATTTGGAAGCTATAGGTAGTGCAGGGTTCTTTTAAAAATAAATTAATCAATAACTTTCTTAAAATAAGTTGCCCCTATTAAATCCAAAATAAAATAAAAATTATAGAAATAAAATAATATTTCTCCCTGGTGGTAGGGATAAGAATTGACCATCGGGTGTCCCTAAACTGTTGTAAGAGGCGACTAAAAGGGACATGAGGCGGGTCCCTGTTGGTTTGAATTTGTTTTAATTCATAAATAACAACAATCTCTCTCTTAAAATCGAATAAATTAAATTTTAATAGGTTTAGGTAGTTCAGGGGTTTTTTGTGACTCACCCAAATGCAATTCCTGTGGCGGGTCCCTGTTGGGTTTAATTATTTTTTAATTCTTAAATTACAACAATTTCTCTTAAAATCAATTAAATTTTAAAAGCTTTAGGTAGTTCAGGGTTCTTTTAAACATAAATTAAACAAAAACACCCTTAAAATAAATTCCCCTTCATTTATCTAAAATAAAATAAAAATAATAAAAATAAATTAAATTTAAAATCTTTAGGTAGTGCAGGGTTCTTTTAAAAATAAATTAATCAATAACTTTCTTAAAATAAGGTCCCCTAATAAATCCAAAATAAAATAAAAATAGTAAAAATAAAATAATATTCATCCCCAAATAAATTTTTTGACATAATTCAAAATGCATTTCTTGGGGGTCCCAGTAGGTGTTAAATTTTAAAATATTTAGGTAGTTCAGGGTTCATTTAAACATAAATTAAACAATAACACCCTTAAAATAAATTCCCCTTCATTAATCTAAAATAAAATAAAAATAATAAAATTAAATTAAATTTGGAAAGTTTAGGTAGTGCAGGGTTCTTTTAAAAATAAATTTATCAATAACTTTCTTAAAATAAGGTCCCCCTAATAAATCCAAAATAAAATAAAAATAATAAAAATAAAATAACATTCATCCCCAAATAAATTTTTTGACATAATTCAAAATGCATTTCTTGGGGGTCCCAGTTGGTATTAAATTTTAAAATCTTTAGGTAGTTCAGGGTTCATTTAAACATAAATTAAACAAAAACACCCTTAAAATAAATTCCCCTTCATTTATCTAAAATAAAATAAAAATAATAAAAATAAATTAAATTTAGAAAGTTTAGGTAGTGCAGGGTTCTTTTAAAAATAAATTAATCAATAACTTTCTTAAAATAAGGTCCCCTAATAAATCCAAAATAAAACAAAAATAATAAAAATAAAATAATATTCATCCCCAAATAAATTTTTTGACATAATTCAAAATGCATTTCTTGGGGGTCCCAGTAGGTGTTAAATTTTAAAATATTCAGGTAGTTCAGGGTTCATTTAAACATAAATTAAACAATAACACCCTTAAAATAAATTCCCCTTCATTTATCTAAAATAAAATAAAAATAATAAAAATAAATTAAATTTAGAAAGTTTAGGTAGTGCAGGGTTCTTTTAAAAATAAATTAATCAATAACTTTCTTAAAATAAGGTCCCCTAATAAATCAAAAATAAAATAAAAATAATAAAAATAAAATAATATTTCTCCCTGGTGGTAGGGATAAGAATTGACCATCGGGTGTCCCTAACCTGTCGTAAGAGGCGACTAAAAGGGACATGAGGCGGGTCCCTGTTGGTTTGAATTTGTTTTAATTCATAAATAACAACAATCTCTTTCTTAAAATTGAATAAATTAAATTTTAATAGGTTTAGGTAGTTCAGGGGTTTTTTGTGAATCACCCAAAATGCAATTCCTGTGGCGGGTCCCTGTTGGGTTTAATTATTTTTTAATTCTTAAATTACAACAATTTCTCTCTTAAAATCAATTAAATTTTAATAGCTTTAGGTAGTTCAGGGGTTTTTTGTGAATCACCCAAAATGCAATTCCTGTGGCGGTCCCTGTTGGGTTTAATTATTTTTTAATTCTTAAATTACAACAATTTCTCTTAAAATCAATTAAATTTTAAAAGCTTTAGGTAGTTCAGGGTTCTTTTAAACATAAATTAGACAATAACACCCTTAAAATAAATTCACCTTCATAAATCAAAAATAAAATAAAAATAATAAAAATAAATTAAAATAAAATTAAAACGCTTTAGGTAGTTCAGGGTTCTTTTTAATATAAATTTAACACCAAAAACTCTTAAAATACAGTCCACTTCATAAATCTAAAATAAAATAAAAATAATAAAAATAAATTAAATTTGGAAACTTTAGGTAATGCAGGGTTCTTTTAAACATAAATTAAACAAAAACTTTCTTAAAATAAGGTGCCCCTAATAAATCCGAAATAAAATAAAAATAATAAAAATAAAATTACATTCATCCCCAAATAAATTTTTTGACATAATTCAAAATGCATTTCTTGGGGGTCCCAGTAGGTGTTAAATTTTAAAATCTTTAGGTAGTTCAGGGTTCATTTAAACATAAATTAAACAATAACACCCTTAAAATAAATTCCCCTTCATTAATCTAAAATAAAAATAATAAAAATAAATTAAATTTGGAAGCTTTAGGTAGTGCAGGGTTCTTTTAAAAATAAATTAATCAATAACTTTCTTAAAATAAGGTCCCCTAATAAATCCAAAATAAAATAAAAACAATAAAAATAAAATAATATTTCTCCCTGGTGGTAGGGATAAGAATTGACCATCGGGTGTCCCTAACCTGTCGTAAAAGGCGACTAAAAGGGACATGAGGCGGGTCCCTGTTGGGGAAAACTATTTTTTCCATTCCTAAATTAAAATAATTCCTCCCTTAAAATAAATAAAATGTAATCATAAAAGCTTTTAAAAGTTCAACCTTCACTTAAATATAAATTAAACAATTTTTTTTTATAATAATTTTTCTAATTAAAATTTATTAATTAAAATTTAAAATTTTTCAATTTTATTTTTTATTTAAATTTAAAATTTTTCAATTTTATTTTTTATTTAAATTTTGTTTATTAAAATTTTTGTTAAATTTTTTTCTTAAAATTTTTATTAAATTTGTTTCTTAAAATTTGTACTAAATTCTTTTATAAAAATCTTATTCAATTTTTATAAAAATGTTTTCAGTAAAATTTTTTAAAATTTTTATTAAATTTTTTTATTTAAATTTTTTATATTTTATCAATTTTGTTTTTTTTTCATTCTTAAATTACAATGATTTCATTCTAAAAATAAATAAAATTTAATTTTAAAAGCTTTTAGTAGTTTAGCATTCTCTTTACTATAAATAAAACAAAAACACTCATAAAAGCAAGTCCCCCTAATAAATCCAAAATAAAATAAAAATAATAAAAATAAAATAACATTCATCCCCAAATAAATTTTTTGACATAATTCAAAATGCATTTCTTGGGGGTCCCAGTTGGTATTAAATTTTAAAATCTTTAGGTAGTTCAGGGTTCATTTAAACATAAATTAAACAAAAACACCCTTAAAATAAATTCCCCTTCATTTATCTAAAATAAAATAAAAATAATAAAAATAAATTAAATTTAGAAAGTTTAGGTAGTGCAGGGTTCTTTTAAAAATAAATTAATCAATAACTTTCTTAAAATAAGGTCCCCTAATAAATCCAAAATAAAACAAAAATAATAAAAATAAAATAATATTCATCCCCAAATAAATTTTTTGACATAATTCAAAATGCATTTCTTGGGGGTCCCAGTAGGTGTTAAATTTTAAAATATTCAGGTAGTTCAGGGTTCATTTAAACATAAATTAAACAATAACACCCTTAAAATAAATTCCCCTTCATTTATCTAAAATAAAATAAAAATAATAAAAATAAATTAAATTTAGAAAGTTTAGGTAGTGCAGGGTTCTTTTAAAAATAAATTAATCAATAACTTTCTTAAAATAAGGTCCCCTAATAAATCAAAAATAAAATAAAAATAATAAAAATAAAATAATATTACTCCCTGGTGGTAGGGATAAGAATTGACCATCGGGTGTCCCTAACCTGTCGTAAGAGGCGACTAAAAGGGACATGAGGCGGGTCCCTGTTGGTTTGAATTTGTTTTAATTCATAAATAAATACAATCTCTTTCTTAAAATTGAATAAATTAAATTTTAATAGGTTTAGGTAGTTCAGGGGTTTTTTGTGAATCACCCAAAATGCAATTCCTGTGGCGGGTCCCTGTTGGGTTTAATTATTTTTTAATTCTTAAATTACAACAATTTCTCTCTTATAATCAATTAAATTTTAATAGCTTTAGGTAGTTCAGGGGTTTTTTGTGAATCACCCAAAATGCAATTCCTGTGGCGGTCCCTGTTGGGTTTAATTATTTTTTAATTCTTAAATTACAACAATTTCTCTTAAAATCAATTAAATTTTAAAAGCTTTAGGTAGTTCAGGGTTCTTTTAAACATAAATTAGACAATAACACCCTTAAAATAAATTCACCTTCATAAATCAAAAATAAAATAAAAATAATAAAAATAAATTAAAATAAAATTAAAACGCTTTAGGTAGTTCAGGGTTCTTTTTAATATAAATTTAACACCAAAAACTCTTAAAATACAGTCCACTTCATAAATCTAAAATAAAATAAAAATAATAAAAATAAATTAAATTTGGAAACTTTAGGTAATGCAGGGTTCTTTTAAACATAAATTAAACCATAACTTTCTTAAAATAAGGTGCCCCTAATAAATCCGAAATAAAATAAAAATAATAAAAATAAAATAACATTCATCCCAAAATAAATTTTTTGACATAATTCAAAATGCATTTCTTGGGGGTCCCAGAAGGTGTTAAATTTTAAAATCTTTAGGTAGTTCAGGGTTCATTTAAACATAAATTAAACAATAACACCCTTAAAATAAATTCCCCTTCATTAATCTAAAATAAAATAAAAATAATAAAAATAAATTAAATTTGGAAAGTTTAGGTAAAGCAGGGTTCTTTTAAAAATAAATTAATCAATAACTTTCTTAAAATAAGGTCCCCCTAATAAATTCAAAATAAAATAAAAATAATAAAAATAAAATAATATTTCTCCCTGGTGGTAGGGATAAGAATTGACCATCGGGTGTCCCTAACCTGTCGTAAGAGGCGACTAAAAGGGACATGAGGCGGGTCCCTGTTGGGGAAAACTTTTTTTCCATTCCTAAATTAAAATAATTTCTCTCTTAAAATAAATAAAATGTAGTCATAAAAGCTTTTAAAAGTTCAACCTTCACTTAAATATAAAGTAAACAATTTTTTTTTATAACAATTTTTCTAATTAAAATTTATTAATTAAAATTTAAAATTTTTCAATTTTATTTTTTATTTAAATTTAAAATTTTCAATTTTATTTTTTATTTAAATTTTGTTTATTAAAATTTTTGTTAAATTTTTTTCTTAAAATTTTTATTAAATTTGTTTCTTAAAATTTGTACTAAATTCTTTTATTAAAATCTTATTCAATTTTTATAAAAATTTTTTCAGTAAAATTTTTTAAAATTTTTATTAAAATTTTTTTATTTAAATTTTTTATATTTTATCAATTTTGTTTTTTTTTTCATTCTTAAATTACAATGATTTCATTCTAAAAATAAATAAAATTTAATTTTAAAAGCTTTTAGTAGTTTAGCATTCTCTTTACTATAAATAAAACAAAAAGACTCATAAAAGCAAGTCCCCCTAATAAATCCAAAATAAAATAAAAATAATAAAAATAAAATAACATTCATCCCCAAATAAATTTTTTGACATAATTCAAAAAGCATTTCTTGGGGGTCCCAGTTGGTATTAAATTTTAAAATCTTTAGGTAGTGCAGGGTTCTTTTAAAAAAAAATTAATCAATAACTTTCTTAAAATAAGGTCCCCTAATAAATCCAAAATAAAATAAAAATAATAAAAATAAAATAATATTCATCCCCAAATAAATTTTTTGACATAATTCAAAATGCATTTCTTGGGGGTCCCAGTAGGTGTTAAATTTTAAAATATTTAGGTAGTTCAGGGTTCATTTAAACATAAATTAAACAATAACACCCTTAAAATAAATTCCCCTTCATTAATCTAATCTAAAATAAAAATAATAAAAATAAATTAAATTTGGAAGCTTTAGGTAGTGCAGGGTTCTTTTAAAAATAAATTAATCAATAACTTTCTTAAAATAAGTTGCCCCTATTAAATCCAAAATGAAATAAAAATTATAGAAATAAAATAATATTTCTCCCTGGTGGTAGGGATAAGAATTGACCATCGGGTGTCCCTAACCTGTTGTAAGAGGCGACTAAAAGGGACATGAGGTGGGTCCCTGTTGGTTTGAATTTGTTTTAATTCATAAATAACAACAATCTCTCTCTTAAAATCGAATAAATTAAATTTTAATAGGTTTAGGTAGTTCAGGGGTTTTTTGTGACTCACCCAAATGCAATTCCTGTGGCGGGTCCCTGTTGGGTTTAATTATTTTTTAATTCTTAAATTACAACAATTTCTCTTAAAATCAATTAAATTTTAAAAGCTTTAGGTAGTTCAGGGGTTTTATGTGAATCACCCAAAATGCAATTCCTGTGGCGGGTCCCTGTTGGGTTTAATTATTTTTTAATTCTTAAATTACAACAATTTCTCTTAAAATCAATTAAATTTTAAAAGCTTTAAGTAGTTTAGCATTCTCTTTACTATAAATAAAACAAAAACACTCATAAAAGCAAGTCCCCCTAATAAATCCAAAATAAAATAAAAATAATAAAAATAAAATAATATTCATCCCCAAATAAATATTTTGACATAATTCAAAATGCATTTCTTGGGGGTCCCAGTAGGTGTTAAATTTTAAAATATTTAGGTAGTTCAGGGTTCATTTAAACATAAATTAAACAATAACACCCTTAAAATAAATTCCCCTTCATTAATCTAAAATAAAATAAAAATAATAAAAATAAATTAAATTTGGAAGCTATAGGTAGTGCAGGGTTCTTTTAAAAATAAATTAATCAATAACTTTCTTAAAATAAGTTGCCCCTATTAAATCCAAAATAAAATAAAAATTATAGAAATAAAATAATATTTCTCCCTGGTGGTAGGGATAAGAATTGACCATCGGGTGTCCCTAAACTGTTGTAAGAGGCGACTAAAAGGGACATGAGGCGGGTCCCTGTTGGTTTGAATTTGTTTTAATTCATAAATAACAACAATCTCTCTCTTAAAATCGAATAAATTAAATTTTAATAGGTTTAGGTAGTTCAGGGGTTTTTTGTGACTCACCCAAATGCAATTCCTGTGGCGGGTCCCTGTTGGGTTTAATTATTTTTTAATTCTTAAATTACAACAATTTCTCTTAAAATCAATTAAATTTTAAAAGCTTTAGGTAGTTCAGGGTTCTTTTAAACATAAATTAGACAATAACACCCTTAAAATAAATTCTCCTTCTTAAATCTAAAATAAAATAAAAATAATAAAAATAAATTAAAATAAAATTGAAAGCTTTAGGTAGTTCAGGGTTCTTTTTAATATAAATTTAACACCAACAACTCTTAAAATACAGTCACCTTCATAAATCTAAAATTAAATAAAAATAATAAAAATAAATTAAATTTGGAAACTTTAGGTAATGCAGGGTTCTTTTAAAAATAAATTAATCAATAACTTTCTTAAAATAAGTTGCCCCTATTAAATCCAAAATAAAATAAAAATTATAAAAATAAAATAATATTTCTCCCTGGTGGTAGGGATAAGAATTGACCATCGGGTGTCCCTAACCTGTCGTAAGAGGCGACTAAAAGGGACATGAGGCGGGTCCCTGTTGGGGAAAACTTTTTTTTCCATTCCTAAATTAAAATAATTCCTCTCTTAAAATAAATAAAATGTAATCATAAAAGCTTTTAAAAGTTCAACCTTCACTTAAATATAAATTAAACAATTTTTTTTTTATAATAATTTTTCTAATTAAAATTTATTAATTAAAATTTAAAATTTTTCAATTTTATTTTTTATTTAAATTTTGTTTATTAAAATTTTTGTTTAATTTTTTCTTAAAATTTTTATTAAATTTGTTTCTTAAAATTTGTACTAAATTCTTTTATTAAAATCTTATTCAATTTTTATAAAAATGTTTTCAGTAAAATTTTTTAAAATTTTAATTAAAATTTTTTTATTTAAATTTTTTATATTTTATCAATTTTGTTTTTTTTTTTCATTCTTAAATTACAATGATTTCATTCTTAAAATAAATAAAATTTAATTTTAAAAGCTTTTAGTAGTTTAGCATTCTCTTTACTATAAATAAAACAAAAAGACTCATAAAAGCAAGTCCCCCTAATAAATCCAAAATAAAATAAAAATAATAAAAATAAAATAACATTCATCCCCAAATAAATTTTTTGACATAATTCAAAAAGCATTTCTTGGGGGTCCCAGTTGGTATTAAATTTTAAAATCTTTAGGTAGTGCAGGGTTCTTTTAAAAAAAAATTAATCAATAACTTTCTTAAAATAAGGTCCCCTAATAAATCCAAAATAAAATAAAAATAATAAAAATAAAATAATATTCATCCCCAAATAAATTTTTTGACATAATTCAAAATGCATTTCTTGGGGGTCCCAGTAGGTGTTAAATTTTAAAATATTTAGGTAGTTCAGGGTTCATTTAAACATAAATTAAACAATAACACCCTTAAAATAAATTCCCCTTCATTAATCTAATCTAAAATAAAAATAATAAAAATAAATTAAATTTGGAAGCTTTAGGTAGTGCAGGGTTCTTTTAAAAATAAATTAATCAATAACTTTCTTAAAATAAGTTGCCCCTATTAAATCCAAAATGAAATAAAAATTATAGAAATAAAATAATATTTCTCCCTGGTGGTAGGGATAAGAATTGACCATCGGGTGTCCCTAACCTGTTGTAAGAGGCGACTAAAAGGGACATGAGGTGGGTCCCTGTTGGTTTGAATTTGTTTTAATTCATAAATAACAACAATCTCTCTCTTAAAATCGAATAAATTAAATTTTAATAGGTTTAGGTAGTTCAGGGGTTTTTTGTGACTCACCCAAATGCAATTCCTGTGGCGGGTCCCTGTTGGGTTTAATTATTTTTTAATTCTTAAATTACAACAATTTCTCTTAAAATCAATTAAATTTTAAAAGCTTTAGGTAGTTCAGGGGTTTTATGTGAATCACCCAAAATGCAATTCCTGTGGCGGGTCCCTGTTGGGTTTAATTATTTTTTAATTCTTAAATTACAACAATTTCTCTTAAAATCAATTAAATTTTAAAAGCTTTAAGTAGTTTAGCATTCTCTTTACTATAAATAAAACAAAAACACTCATAAAAGCAAGTCCCCCTAATAAATCCAAAATAAAATAAAAATAATAAAAATAAAATAATATTCATCCCCAAATAAATATTTTGACATAATTCAAAATGCATTTCTTGGGGGTCCCAGTAGGTGTTAAATTTTAAAATATTTAGGTAGTTCAGGGTTCATTTAAACATAAATTAAACAATAACACCCTTAAAATAAATTCCCCTTCATTAATCTAAAATAAAATAAAAATAATAAAAATAAATTAAATTTGGAAGCTATAGGTAGTGCAGGGTTCTTTTAAAAATAAATTAATCAATAACTTTCTTAAAATAAGTTGCCCCTATTAAATCCAAAATAAAATAAAAATTATAGAAATAAAATAATATTTCTCCCTGGTGGTAGGGATAAGAATTGACCATCGGGTGTCCCTAAACTGTTGTAAGAGGCGACTAAAAGGGACATGAGGCGGGTCCCTGTTGGTTTGAATTTGTTTTAATTCATAAATAACAACAATCTCTCTCTTAAAATCGAATAAATTAAATTTTAATAGGTTTAGGTAGTTCAGGGGTTTTTTGTGACTCACCCAAATGCAATTCCTGTGGCGGGTCCCTGTTGGGTTTAATTATTTTTTAATTCTTAAATTACAACAATTTCTCTTAAAATCAATTAAATTTTAAAAGCTTTAGGTAGTTCAGGGTTCTTTTAAACATAAATTAGACAATAACACCCTTAAAATAAATTCTCCTTCTTAAATCTAAAATAAAATAAAAATAATAAAAATAAATTAAAATAAAATTGAAAGCTTTAGGTAGTTCAGGGTTCTTTTTAATATAAATTTAACACCAACAACTCTTAAAATACAGTCACCTTCATAAATCTAAAATTAAATAAAAATAATAAAAATAAATTAAATTTGGAAACTTTAGGTAATGCAGGGTTCTTTTAAAAATAAATTAATCAATAACTTTCTTAAAATAAGTTGCCCCTATTAAATCCAAAATAAAATAAAAATTATAAAAATAAAATAATATTTCTCCCTGGTGGTAGGGATAAGAATTGACCATCGGGTGTCCCTAACCTGTCGTAAGAGGCGACTAAAAGGGACATGAGGCGGGTCCCTGTTGGGGAAAACTTTTTTTTCCATTCCTAAATTAAAATAATTCCTCTCTTAAAATAAATAAAATGTAATCATAAAAGCTTTTAAAAGTTCAACCTTCACTTAAATATAAATTAAACAATTTTTTTTTTATAATAATTTTTCTAATTAAAATTTATTAATTAAAATTTAAAATTTTTCAATTTTATTTTTTATTTAAATTTTGTTTATTAAAATTTTTGTTTAATTTTTTCTTAAAATTTTTATTAAATTTGTTTCTTAAAATTTGTACTAAATTCTTTTATTAAAATCTTATTCAATTTTTATAAAAATGTTTTCAGTAAAATTTTTTAAAATTTTAATTAAAATTTTTTTATTTAAATTTTTTATATTTTATCAATTTTGTTTTTTTTTTTCATTCTTAAATTACAATGATTTCATTCTTAAAATAAATAAAATTTAATTTTAAAAGCTTTTAGTAGTTTAGCATTCTCTTTACTATAAATAAAACAAAAACACTCATAAAAGCAAGTCCCCTTAATAAATCCAAAATAAAATAAAAATAATAAAAATAAAATAACATTCATCCCCAAATAAATTTTTTGACATAATTCAAAATGCATTTCTTGGGGGTCCCAGTTGGTATTAAATTTTAAAATCTTTAGGTAGTTCAGGGTTCATTTAAAAAAAATTAAACAATAACACCATTAAAATAAATTCCCCTTCATTAATCTAAAATAATATAAAAATAATAAAAATAAATTAAATTTGGAATCTTTAGGTAGTGCAGGGTTCTTTTAAAAATAAATTAATCAATAACTTTCTTAAAATAAGGTCCCCTAATAAATCCAAAATAAAATAAAAATAATAAAAATAAAATAATATTTCTCCCTTGTGGTAGGGATAAGAATTGACCATCGGGTGTCCCTAACCTGTCGTAAGAGGCGACTAAAAGGGACATGAGGCGGGTCCCTGTTGGTTTGAATTTGTTTTAATTCATAAATAACAACAATCTCTTTCTTAAAATTGAATAAATTAAATTTTAATAGGTTTAGGTAGTTCAGGGGTTTTTTGTGAATCACCCAAAATGCAATTCCTGTGGCGGGTCCCTGTTGGGTTTAATTATTTTTTAATTCTTAAATTACAACAATTTCTCTCTTAAAATCAATTAAATTTTAATAGCTTTAGGTAGTTCAGGGGTTTTTTGTGAATCACCCAAAATGCAATTCCTGTGGCGGGTCCCTGTTGGGTTTAATTATTTTTTAATTCTTAAATTACAACAATTTCTCTTAAAATCAATTAAATTTTAAAAGCTTTAGGTAGTTCAGGGTTCTTTTAAACATAAATTAGACAATAACACCCTTAAAATAAATTCTCCTTCTTAAATCTAAAATAAAATAAAAATAATAAAAATAAATTAAATTTGGAAGCTATAGGTAGTGCAGGGTTCTTTTAAAAATAAATTAATCAATAACTTTCTTAAAATAAGTTGCCCCTATTAAATCCAAAATAAAATAAAAATTATAGAAATAAAATAATATTTCTCCCTGGTGGTAGGGATAAGAATTGACCATCGGGTGTCCCTAAACTGTTGTAAGAGGCGACTAAAAGGGACATGAGGCGGGTCCCTGTTGGTTTGAATTTGTTTTAATTCATAAATAACAACAATCTCTCTCTTAAAATCGAATAAATTAAATTTTAATAGGTTTAGGTAGTTCAGGGGTTTTTTGTGACTCACCCAAATGCAATTCCTGTGGCGGGTCCCTGTTGGGTTTAATTATTTTTTAATTCTTAAATTACAACAATTTCTCTTAAAATCAATTAAATTTTAAAAGCTTTAGGTAGTTCAGGGTTCTTTTAAACATAAATTAAACAAAAACACCCTTAAAATAAATTCCCCTTCATTTATCTAAAATAAAATAAAAATAATAAAAATAAATTAAATTTAAAATCTTTAGGTAGTGCAGGGTTCTTTTAAAAATAAATTAATCAATAACTTTCTTAAAATAAGGTCCCCTAATAAATCCAAAATAAAATAAAAATAGTAAAAATAAAATAATATTCATCCCCAAATAAATTTTTTGACATAATTCAAAATGCATTTCTTGGGGGTCCCAGTAGGTGTTAAATTTTAAAATATTTAGGTAGTTCAGGGTTCATTTAAACATAAATTAAACAATAACACCCTTAAAATAAATTCCCCTTCATTAATCTAAAATAAAATAAAAATAATAAAATTAAATTAAATTTGGAAAGTTTAGGTAGTGCAGGGTTCTTTTAAAAATAAATTTATCAATAACTTTCTTAAAATAAGGTCCCCCTAATAAATCCAAAATAAAATAAAAATAATAAAAATAAAATAACATTCATCCCCAAATAAATTTTTTGACATAATTCAAAATGCATTTCTTGGGGGTCCCAGTTGGTATTAAATTTTAAAATCTTTAGGTAGTTCAGGGTTCATTTAAACATAAATTAAACAAAAACACCCTTAAAATAAATTCCCCTTCATTTATCTAAAATAAAATAAAAATAATAAAAATAAATTAAATTTAGAAAGTTTAGGTAGTGCAGGGTTCTTTTAAAAATAAATTAATCAATAACTTTCTTAAAATAAGGTCCCCTAATAAATCCAAAATAAAACAAAAATAATAAAAATAAAATAATATTCATCCCCAAATAAATTTTTTGACATAATTCAAAATGCATTTCTTGGGGGTCCCAGTAGGTGTTAAATTTTAAAATATTCAGGTAGTTCAGGGTTCATTTAAACATAAATTAAACAATAACACCCTTAAAATAAATTCCCCTTCATTTATCTAAAATAAAATAAAAATAATAAAAATAAATTAAATTTAGAAAGTTTAGGTAGTGCAGGGTTCTTTTAAAAATAAATTAATCAATAACTTTCTTAAAATAAGGTCCCCTAATAAATCAAAAATAAAATAAAAATAATAAAAATAAAATAATATTTCTCCCTGGTGGTAGGGATAAGAATTGACCATCGGGTGTCCCTAACCTGTCGTAAGAGGCGACTAAAAGGGACATGAGGCGGGTCCCTGTTGGTTTGAATTTGTTTTAATTCATAAATAACAACAATCTCTTTCTTAAAATTGAATAAATTAAATTTTAATAGGTTTAGGTAGTTCAGGGGTTTTTTGTGAATCACCCAAAATGCAATTCCTGTGGCGGGTCCCTGTTGGGTTTAATTATTTTTTAATTCTTAAATTACAACAATTTCTCTCTTAAAATCAATTAAATTTTAATAGCTTTAGGTAGTTCAGGGGTTTTTTGTGAATCACCCAAAATGCAATTCCTGTGGCGGTCCCTGTTGGGTTTAATTATTTTTTAATTCTTAAATTACAACAATTTCTCTTAAAATCAATTAAATTTTAAAAGCTTTAGGTAGTTCAGGGTTCTTTTAAACATAAATTAGACAATAACACCCTTAAAATAAATTCACCTTCATAAATCAAAAATAAAATAAAAATAATAAAAATAAATTAAAATAAAATTAAAACGCTTTAGGTAGTTCAGGGTTCTTTTTAATATAAATTTAACACCAAAAACTCTTAAAATACAGTCCACTTCATAAATCTAAAATAAAATAAAAATAATAAAAATAAATTAAATTTGGAAACTTTAGGTAATGCAGGGTTCTTTTAAACATAAATTAAACAAAAACTTTCTTAAAATAAGGTGCCCCTAATAAATCCGAAATAAAATAAAAATAATAAAAATAAAATTACATTCATCCCCAAATAAATTTTTTGACATAATTCAAAATGCATTTCTTGGGGGTCCCAGTAGGTGTTAAATTTTAAAATCTTTAGGTAGTTCAGGGTTCATTTAAACATAAATTAAACAATAACACCCTTAAAATAAATTCCCCTTCATTAATCTAAAATAAAAATAATAAAAATAAATTAAATTTGGAAGCTTTAGGTAGTGCAGGGTTCTTTTAAAAATAAATTAATCAATAACTTTCTTAAAATAAGGTCCCCTAATAAATCCAAAATAAAATAAAAACAATAAAAATAAAATAATATTTCTCCCTGGTGGTAGGGATAAGAATTGACCATCGGGTGTCCCTAACCTGTCGTAAAAGGCGACTAAAAGGGACATGAGGCGGGTCCCTGTTGGGGAAAACTATTTTTTCCATTCCTAAATTAAAATAATTCCTCCCTTAAAATAAATAAAATGTAATCATAAAAGCTTTTAAAAGTTCAACCTTCACTTAAATATAAATTAAACAATTTTTTTTTATAATAATTTTTCTAATTAAAATTTATTAATTAAAATTTAAAATTTTTCAATTTTATTTTTTATTTAAATTTAAAATTTTTCAATTTTATTTTTTATTTAAATTTTGTTTATTAAAATTTTTGTTAAATTTTTTTCTTAAAATTTTTATTAAATTTGTTTCTTAAAATTTGTACTAAATTCTTTTATAAAAATCTTATTCAATTTTTATAAAAATGTTTTCAGTAAAATTTTTTAAAATTTTTATTAAATTTTTTTATTTAAATTTTTTATATTTTATCAATTTTGTTTTTTTTTCATTCTTAAATTACAATGATTTCATTCTAAAAATAAATAAAATTTAATTTTAAAAGCTTTTAGTAGTTTAGCATTCTCTTTACTATAAATAAAACAAAAACACTCATAAAAGCAAGTCCCCCTAATAAATCCAAAATAAAATAAAAATAATAAAAATAAAATAACATTCATCCCCAAATAAATTTTTTGACATAATTCAAAATGCATTTCTTGGGGGTCCCAGTTGGTATTAAATTTTAAAATCTTTAGGTAGTTCAGGGTTCATTTAAACATAAATTAAACAAAAACACCCTTAAAATAAATTCCCCTTCATTTATCTAAAATAAAATAAAAATAATAAAAATAAATTAAATTTAGAAAGTTTAGGTAGTGCAGGGTTCTTTTAAAAATAAATTAATCAATAACTTTCTTAAAATAAGGTCCCCTAATAAATCCAAAATAAAACAAAAATAATAAAAATAAAATAATATTCATCCCCAAATAAATTTTTTGACATAATTCAAAATGCATTTCTTGGGGGTCCCAGTAGGTGTTAAATTTTAAAATATTCAGGTAGTTCAGGGTTCATTTAAACATAAATTAAACAATAACACCCTTAAAATAAATTCCCCTTCATTTATCTAAAATAAAATAAAAATAATAAAAATAAATTAAATTTAGAAAGTTTAGGTAGTGCAGGGTTCTTTTAAAAATAAATTAATCAATAACTTTCTTAAAATAAGGTCCCCTAATAAATCAAAAATAAAATAAAAATAATAAAAATAAAATAATATTACTCCCTGGTGGTAGGGATAAGAATTGACCATCGGGTGTCCCTAACCTGTCGTAAGAGGCGACTAAAAGGGACATGAGGCGGGTCCCTGTTGGTTTGAATTTGTTTTAATTCATAAATAAATACAATCTCTTTCTTAAAATTGAATAAATTAAATTTTAATAGGTTTAGGTAGTTCAGGGGTTTTTTGTGAATCACCCAAAATGCAATTCCTGTGGCGGGTCCCTGTTGGGTTTAATTATTTTTTAATTCTTAAATTACAACAATTTCTCTCTTATAATCAATTAAATTTTAATAGCTTTAGGTAGTTCAGGGGTTTTTTGTGAATCACCCAAAATGCAATTCCTGTGGCGGTCCCTGTTGGGTTTAATTATTTTTTAATTCTTAAATTACAACAATTTCTCTTAAAATCAATTAAATTTTAAAAGCTTTAGGTAGTTCAGGGTTCTTTTAAACATAAATTAGACAATAACACCCTTAAAATAAATTCACCTTCATAAATCAAAAATAAAATAAAAATAATAAAAATAAATTAAAATAAAATTAAAACGCTTTAGGTAGTTCAGGGTTCTTTTTAATATAAATTTAACACCAAAAACTCTTAAAATACAGTCCACTTCATAAATCTAAAATAAAATAAAAATAATAAAAATAAATTAAATTTGGAAACTTTAGGTAATGCAGGGTTCTTTTAAACATAAATTAAACCATAACTTTCTTAAAATAAGGTGCCCCTAATAAATCCGAAATAAAATAAAAATAATAAAAATAAAATAACATTCATCCCAAAATAAATTTTTTGACATAATTCAAAATGCATTTCTTGGGGGTCCCAGAAGGTGTTAAATTTTAAAATCTTTAGGTAGTTCAGGGTTCATTTAAACATAAATTAAACAATAACACCCTTAAAATAAATTCCCCTTCATTAATCTAAAATAAAATAAAAATAATAAAAATAAATTAAATTTGGAAAGTTTAGGTAAAGCAGGGTTCTTTTAAAAATAAATTAATCAATAACTTTCTTAAAATAAGGTCCCCCTAATAAATTCAAAATAAAATAAAAATAATAAAAATAAAATAATATTTCTCCCTGGTGGTAGGGATAAGAATTGACCATCGGGTGTCCCTAACCTGTCGTAAGAGGCGACTAAAAGGGACATGAGGCGGGTCCCTGTTGGGGAAAACTTTTTTTCCATTCCTAAATTAAAATAATTTCTCTCTTAAAATAAATAAAATGTAGTCATAAAAGCTTTTAAAAGTTCAACCTTCACTTAAATATAAAGTAAACAATTTTTTTTTATAACAATTTTTCTAATTAAAATTTATTAATTAAAATTTAAAATTTTTCAATTTTATTTTTTATTTAAATTTAAAATTTTCAATTTTATTTTTTATTTAAATTTTGTTTATTAAAATTTTTGTTAAATTTTTTTCTTAAAATTTTTATTAAATTTGTTTCTTAAAATTTGTACTAAATTCTTTTATTAAAATCTTATTCAATTTTTATAAAAATTTTTTCAGTAAAATTTTTTAAAATTTTTATTAAAATTTTTTTATTTAAATTTTTTATATTTTATCAATTTTGTTTTTTTTTTCATTCTTAAATTACAATGATTTCATTCTAAAAATAAATAAAATTTAATTTTAAAAGCTTTTAGTAGTTTAGCATTCTCTTTACTATAAATAAAACAAAAAGACTCATAAAAGCAAGTCCCCCTAATAAATCCAAAATAAAATAAAAATAATAAAAATAAAATAACATTCATCCCCAAATAAATTTTTTGACATAATTCAAAAAGCATTTCTTGGGGGTCCCAGTTGGTATTAAATTTTAAAATCTTTAGGTAGTGCAGGGTTCTTTTAAAAAAAAATTAATCAATAACTTTCTTAAAATAAGGTCCCCTAATAAATCCAAAATAAAATAAAAATAATAAAAATAAAATAATATTCATCCCCAAATAAATTTTTTGACATAATTCAAAATGCATTTCTTGGGGGTCCCAGTAGGTGTTAAATTTTAAAATATTTAGGTAGTTCAGGGTTCATTTAAACATAAATTAAACAATAACACCCTTAAAATAAATTCCCCTTCATTAATCTAATCTAAAATAAAAATAATAAAAATAAATTAAATTTGGAAGCTTTAGGTAGTGCAGGGTTCTTTTAAAAATAAATTAATCAATAACTTTCTTAAAATAAGTTGCCCCTATTAAATCCAAAATGAAATAAAAATTATAGAAATAAAATAATATTTCTCCCTGGTGGTAGGGATAAGAATTGACCATCGGGTGTCCCTAACCTGTTGTAAGAGGCGACTAAAAGGGACATGAGGTGGGTCCCTGTTGGTTTGAATTTGTTTTAATTCATAAATAACAACAATCTCTCTCTTAAAATCGAATAAATTAAATTTTAATAGGTTTAGGTAGTTCAGGGGTTTTTTGTGACTCACCCAAATGCAATTCCTGTGGCGGGTCCCTGTTGGGTTTAATTATTTTTTAATTCTTAAATTACAACAATTTCTCTTAAAATCAATTAAATTTTAAAAGCTTTAGGTAGTTCAGGGGTTTTATGTGAATCACCCAAAATGCAATTCCTGTGGCGGGTCCCTGTTGGGTTTAATTATTTTTTAATTCTTAAATTACAACAATTTCTCTTAAAATCAATTAAATTTTAAAAGCTTTAAGTAGTTTAGCATTCTCTTTACTATAAATAAAACAAAAACACTCATAAAAGCAAGTCCCCCTAATAAATCCAAAATAAAATAAAAATAATAAAAATAAAATAATATTCATCCCCAAATAAATATTTTGACATAATTCAAAATGCATTTCTTGGGGGTCCCAGTAGGTGTTAAATTTTAAAATATTTAGGTAGTTCAGGGTTCATTTAAACATAAATTAAACAATAACACCCTTAAAATAAATTCCCCTTCATTAATCTAAAATAAAATAAAAATAATAAAAATAAATTAAATTTGGAAGCTATAGGTAGTGCAGGGTTCTTTTAAAAATAAATTAATCAATAACTTTCTTAAAATAAGTTGCCCCTATTAAATCCAAAATAAAATAAAAATTATAGAAATAAAATAATATTTCTCCCTGGTGGTAGGGATAAGAATTGACCATCGGGTGTCCCTAAACTGTTGTAAGAGGCGACTAAAAGGGACATGAGGCGGGTCCCTGTTGGTTTGAATTTGTTTTAATTCATAAATAACAACAATCTCTCTCTTAAAATCGAATAAATTAAATTTTAATAGGTTTAGGTAGTTCAGGGGTTTTTTGTGACTCACCCAAATGCAATTCCTGTGGCGGGTCCCTGTTGGGTTTAATTATTTTTTAATTCTTAAATTACAACAATTTCTCTTAAAATCAATTAAATTTTAAAAGCTTTAGGTAGTTCAGGGTTCTTTTAAACATAAATTAGACAATAACACCCTTAAAATAAATTCTCCTTCTTAAATCTAAAATAAAATAAAAATAATAAAAATAAATTAAAATAAAATTGAAAGCTTTAGGTAGTTCAGGGTTCTTTTTAATATAAATTTAACACCAACAACTCTTAAAATACAGTCACCTTCATAAATCTAAAATTAAATAAAAATAATAAAAATAAATTAAATTTGGAAACTTTAGGTAATGCAGGGTTCTTTTAAAAATAAATTAATCAATAACTTTCTTAAAATAAGTTGCCCCTATTAAATCCAAAATAAAATAAAAATTATAAAAATAAAATAATATTTCTCCCTGGTGGTAGGGATAAGAATTGACCATCGGGTGTCCCTAACCTGTCGTAAGAGGCGACTAAAAGGGACATGAGGCGGGTCCCTGTTGGGGAAAACTTTTTTTTCCATTCCTAAATTAAAATAATTCCTCTCTTAAAATAAATAAAATGTAATCATAAAAGCTTTTAAAAGTTCAACCTTCACTTAAATATAAATTAAACAATTTTTTTTTTATAATAATTTTTCTAATTAAAATTTATTAATTAAAATTTAAAATTTTTCAATTTTATTTTTTATTTAAATTTTGTTTATTAAAATTTTTGTTTAATTTTTTCTTAAAATTTTTATTAAATTTGTTTCTTAAAATTTGTACTAAATTCTTTTATTAAAATCTTATTCAATTTTTATAAAAATGTTTTCAGTAAAATTTTTTAAAATTTTAATTAAAATTTTTTTATTTAAATTTTTTATATTTTATCAATTTTGTTTTTTTTTTTCATTCTTAAATTACAATGATTTCATTCTTAAAATAAATAAAATTTAATTTTAAAAGCTTTTAGTAGTTTAGCATTCTCTTTACTATAAATAAAACAAAAACACTCATAAAAGCAAGTCCCCTTAATAAATCCAAAATAAAATAAAAATAATAAAAATAAAATAACATTCATCCCCAAATAAATTTTTTGACATAATTCAAAATGCATTTCTTGGGGGTCCCAGTTGGTATTAAATTTTAAAATCTTTAGGTAGTTCAGGGTTCATTTAAAAAAAATTAAACAATAACACCATTAAAATAAATTCCCCTTCATTAATCTAAAATAATATAAAAATAATAAAAATAAATTAAATTTGGAATCTTTAGGTAGTGCAGGGTTCTTTTAAAAATAAATTAATCAATAACTTTCTTAAAATAAGGTCCCCTAATAAATCCAAAATAAAATAAAAATAATAAAAATAAAATAATATTTCTCCCTTGTGGTAGGGATAAGAATTGACCATCGGGTGTCCCTAACCTGTCGTAAGAGGCGACTAAAAGGGACATGAGGCGGGTCCCTGTTGGTTTGAATTTGTTTTAATTCATAAATAACAACAATCTCTTTCTTAAAATTGAATAAATTAAATTTTAATAGGTTTAGGTAGTTCAGGGGTTTTTTGTGAATCACCCAAAATGCAATTCCTGTGGCGGGTCCCTGTTGGGTTTAATTATTTTTTAATTCTTAAATTACAACAATTTCTCTCTTAAAATCAATTAAATTTTAATAGCTTTAGGTAGTTCAGGGGTTTTTTGTGAATCACCCAAAATGCAATTCCTGTGGCGGGTCCCTGTTGGGTTTAATTATTTTTTAATTCTTAAATTACAACAATTTCTCTTAAAATCAATTAAATTTTAAAAGCTTTAGGTAGTTCAGGGTTCTTTTAAACATAAATTAGACAATAACACCCTTAAAATAAATTCTCCTTCTTAAATCTAAAATAAAATAAAAATAATAAAAATAAATTAAATTTGGAAGCTATAGGTAGTGCAGGGTTCTTTTAAAAATAAATTAATCAATAACTTTCTTAAAATAAGTTGCCCCTATTAAATCCAAAATAAAATAAAAATTATAGAAATAAAATAATATTTCTCCCTGGTGGTAGGGATAAGAATTGACCATCGGGTGTCCCTAAACTGTTGTAAGAGGCGACTAAAAGGGACATGAGGCGGGTCCCTGTTGGTTTGAATTTGTTTTAATTCATAAATAACAACAATCTCTCTCTTAAAATCGAATAAATTAAATTTTAATAGGTTTAGGTAGTTCAGGGGTTTTTTGTGACTCACCCAAATGCAATTCCTGTGGCGGGTCCCTGTTGGGTTTAATTATTTTTTAATTCTTAAATTACAACAATTTCTCTTAAAATCAATTAAATTTTAAAAGCTTTAGGTAGTTCAGGGTTCTTTTAAACATAAATTAGACAATAACACCCTTAAAATAAATTCTCCTTCTTAAATCTAAAATAAAATAAAAATAATAAAAATAAATTAAAATAAAATTGAAAGCTTTAGGTAGTTCAGGGTTCTTTTTAATATAAATTTAACACCAACAACTCTTAAAATACAGTCACCTTCATAAATCTAAAATTAAATAAAAATAATAAAAATAAATTAAATTTGGAAACTTTAGGTAATGCAGGGTTCTTTTAAAAATAAATTAATCAATAACTTTCTTAAAATAAGTTGCCCCTATTAAATCCAAAATAAAATAAAAATTATAAAAATAAAATAATATTTCTCCCTGGTGGTAGGGATAAGAATTGACCATCGGGTGTCCCTAACCTGTCGTAAGAGGCGACTAAAAGGGACATGAGGCGGGTCCCTGTTGGGGAAAACTTTTTTTTCCATTCCTAAATTAAAATAATTCCTCTCTTAAAATAAATAAAATGTAATCATAAAAGCTTTTAAAAGTTCAACCTTCACTTAAATATAAATTAAACAATTTTTTTTTTATAATAATTTTTCTAATTAAAATTTATTAATTAAAATTTAAAATTTTTCAATTTTATTTTTTATTTAAATTTTGTTTATTAAAATTTTTGTTTAATTTTTTCTTAAAATTTTTATTAAATTTGTTTCTTAAAATTTGTACTAAATTCTTTTATTAAAATCTTATTCAATTTTTATAAAAATGTTTTCAGTAAAATTTTTTAAAATTTTAATTAAAATTTTTTTATTTAAATTTTTTATATTTTATCAATTTTGTTTTTTTTTTTCATTCTTAAATTACAATGATTTCATTCTTAAAATAAATAAAATTTAATTTTAAAAGCTTTTAGTAGTTTAGCATTCTCTTTACTATAAATAAAACAAAAACACTCATAAAAGCAAGTCCCCTTAATAAATCCAAAATAAAATAAAAATAATAAAAATAAAATAACATTCATCCCCAAATAAATTTTTTGACATAATTCAAAATGCATTTCTTGGGGGTCCCAGTTGGTATTAAATTTTAAAATCTTTAGGTAGTTCAGGGTTCATTTAAAAAAAATTAAACAATAACACCATTAAAATAAATTCCCCTTCATTAATCTAAAATAATATAAAAATAATAAAAATAAATTAAATTTGGAATCTTTAGGTAGTGCAGGGTTCTTTTAAAAATAAATTAATCAATAACTTTCTTAAAATAAGGTCCCCTAATAAATCCAAAATAAAATAAAAATAATAAAAATAAAATAATATTTCTCCCTTGTGGTAGGGATAAGAATTGACCATCGGGTGTCCCTAACCTGTCGTAAGAGGCGACTAAAAGGGACATGAGGCGGGTCCCTGTTGGTTTGAATTTGTTTTAATTCATAAATAACAACAATCTCTTTCTTAAAATTGAATAAATTAAATTTTAATAGGTTTAGGTAGTTCAGGGGTTTTTTGTGAATCACCCAAAATGCAATTCCTGTGGCGGGTCCCTGTTGGGTTTAATTATTTTTTAATTCTTAAATTACAACAATTTCTCTCTTAAAATCAATTAAATTTTAATAGCTTTAGGTAGTTCAGGGGTTTTTTGTGAATCACCCAAAATGCAATTCCTGTGGCGGGTCCCTGTTGGGTTTAATTATTTTTTAATTCTTAAATTACAACAATTTCTCTTAAAATCAATTAAATTTTAAAAGCTTTAGGTAGTTCAGGGTTCTTTTAAACATAAATTAGACAATAACACCCTTAAAATAAATTCACCTTCATAAATCAAAAATAAAATAAAATAATAAAAATAAATTAAAATAAAATTAAAACGCTTTAGGTAGTTCAGGGTTCTTTTTAATATAAATTTAACACCAACAACTCTTAAAATACAGTCCACTTCATAAATCTAAAATAAAATAAAAATTATAAAAATAAATTAAATTTGGAAACTTAAGGTAGTGCAGTGTTCTTTTAAACATAAATTAAACAATAACTTTCTTAAAATAAGGTGCCCCTAATAAATCCGAAATAAAATAAAAATAATAAAAATAAAATAACATTCATCCCCAAATAAATTTTTTGACATAATTCAAAATGCATTTCTTGGGGGTCCCAGTAGGTGTTAAATTTTAAAATCTTTAGGTAGTTCAGGGTTCATTTAAACATAAATTAAACAATAACACCCTTAAAATAAATTCCCCTTCATTAATCTAAAATAAAATAAAAATAATAAAAATAAATTAAATTTGGAAGCTTTAGGTAGTGCAGGGTTCTTTTAAAAATAAATTAATCAATAACTTTCTTAAAATAAGGTCCCCCTAATAAATCCAAAATAAAATAAAAATAATAAAAATAAAATAATATTTCTCCCTGGTGGTAGGGATAAGAATTGACCATCGGGTGTCCCTAACCTGTCGTAAGAGGCGACTAAAAGGGACATGAGGCGGGTCCCTGTTGGTTTGAATTTGTTTTAATTCATAAATAACAACAATCTCTCTCTTAAAATCGAATAAATTAAATTTTAATAGGTTTAGGTAGTTCAGGGGTTTTTTGTGAATCACTCAAAATGCAATTCCTGTGGCGGGTCCCTGTTGGTTTTAATTATTTTTTAATTCTTAAATTACAACAATTTCTCTTAAAATCAATTAAATTTTAAAAGCTTTAGGTAGTTCAGGGTTCTTTTAAACATAAATTAGACAATAACACCCTTAAAATAAATTCTCCTTCATAAATCTAAAATAAAATAAAAATAATAAAAATAAATTAAAATAAAATTGAAAGCTTTAGGTAGTTCAGGGTTCTTTTTAATATAAATTTAACACCAACAACTCTTAAAATACAGTCCACTTCATAAATCTAAAATAAAATAAAAATTATAAAAATAAATTAAATTTGGAAGCTTTAGGTAGTGCAGGGTTCTTTTAAAAATAAATTAATCAATAACTTTCTTAAAATAAAGCTTAGAACTTAAAACTTAAAATACATAGATATATACACATACATATATTTCAGGTTGTGATATAGGTACCTATTAAGCTTTTGTGTTTTTTAGTTTGTAAAATAATATGTTAAATTGTTATAGTTGTACAGCGAAATATCCCTTATCCCTCCCCCAAGTTTAATTAGCATAGTTAACCCTGGTGACCCTGGTGACATATATTTCAGGTTGTGATATAGGTACCTATTAAGCTTTTGTGTTTTTTAGTTTGTTAAATAATATATTAAATTGTTATAGTTGTACAGCGAAATATCCCTTATCCCTCCCCCAAGTTTAATTAGCATAGATAACCCTGGTGACCCTGGTGACATATATTTCAGGTTGTGATATAGGTACCTATTAAGCTTTTGTGTTTTTTAGTTTGTAAAATAATATGTTAAATTGTTATAGTTGTACAGCGAAATATCCCTTATCCCTCCCCCAAGTTTAATTAGCATAGTTATCCCTGGTGACCCTGGTGACATATATTTCAGGTTGTGATATAGGTACCTATTAAGCTTTTGTGTTTTTTAGTTTGTTAAATACTATGTTAAATTGTTATAGTTGTACAGCGAAATATCACTTATCCCTCCCCCAAGTTTAATTAGCATAGTTAACCCTGGTGACCCTGGTGACATATATTTCAGGTTGTGATATAGGTACCTATTAAGCTTTTGTGTTTTTTAGTTTGTTAAATACTATGTTAAATTGTTATAGTTGTACAGCGAAATATCCCTTATCCCTCCCCTAAGTTTAATTAGCATAGTTAACCCTGGTGACCCTGGTGACATATATTTCAGGTTGTGATATAGGTACCTATTAAGCTTTTGTGTTTTTTAGTTTGTTAAATATTATATTAAATTGTTATAGTTGTACAGCGAAATATCCCTTATCCCTCCCCCAAGTTTAATTAGCATAGATAACCCTGGTGACCCTGGTGACATATATTTCAGGTTGTGATATAGGTACCTATTAAGCTTTTGTGTTTTTTAGTTTGTAAAACAATATGTTAAATTGTTATAGTTGTACAGCGAAATATCCCTTATCCCTCCCCCAAGTTTAATTAGCATAGTTATCCCTGGTGACCCTGGTGACATATATGTCAGGTTGTGATATAGGTACCTATTAGGCTTTTGTGTTTTTTAGTTTGTAAAATAATATGTTAAATTGTTATAGTTGTACAGCGAAATATCCCTTATCCCTCCCCCAAGTTTAATTAGCATAGTTAAGCCTGGTGACCTTTCATGCGCAGTAGTGCATGGTTTTCTTCACGCGTAACAATAACGGAGTTAATTTTCTTTTCATTCTTAAATTTCAATACTACTGGCGGCGTTAGTTCATTCTTCCTTTCGTGGATTAGGCCTACCTGGGGAAACCACGTTAAAAAAAACGCATCGCGTGTAATACCTCATGCTTAGACAATAGCTAAGGTGGTGTGGAAACTTACACACGCCGCAGACGGTAGTTATACAATATCATAAGAACGGTGAAATCTGTCGCGAATACAGCACTGACCGAGATAGATGTCCTGGTAGTTCAGGGTTCATTTAAAAAAAATTAAACAATAACACCATTAAAATAAATTCCCCTTCATTAATCTAAAATAATATAAAAATAATAAAAATAAATTAAATTTGGAATCTTTAGGTAGTGCAGGGTTCTTTTAAAAATAAATTAATCAATAACTTTCTTAAAATAAGGTCCCCTAATAAATCCAAAATAAAATAAAAATAATAAAAATAAAATAATATTTCTCCCTTGTGGTAGGGATAAGAATTGACCATCGGGTGTCCCTAACCTGTCGTAAGAGGCGACTAAAAGGGACATGAGGCGGGTCCCTGTTGGTTTGAATTTGTTTTAATTCATAAATAACAACAATCTCTTTCTTAAAATTGAATAAATTAAATTTTAATAGGTTTAGGTAGTTCAGGGGTTTTTTGTGAATCACCCAAAATGCAATTCCTGTGGCGGGTCCCTGTTGGGTTTAATTATTTTTTAATTCTTAAATTACAACAATCTCTCTCTTAAAATCGAATAAATTAAATTTTAATAGGTTTAGGTAGTTCAGGGGTTTTTTGTGAATCACTCAAAATGCAATTCCTGTGGCGGGTCCCTGTTGGTTTTAATTATTTTTTAATTCTTAAATTACAACAATTTCTCTTAAAATCAATTAAATTTTAAAAGCTTTAGGTAGTTCAGGGTTCTTTTAAACATAAATTAGACAATAACACCCTTAAAATAAATTCTCCTTCATAAATCTAAAATAAAATAAAATAATAAAAATAAATTAAAATAAAATTGAAAGCTTTAGGTAGTTCAGGGTTTTTTTTAATATAAATTTAACACCAACAACTCTTAAAATACAGTCACCTTCATAAATCTAAAATAAAATAAAAATAATAAAAATAAATTAAATTTGGAAACTTTAGGTAATGCAGGGTTCTTTTAAACATAAATTAAACAAAAACTTTCTTAAAATAAGGTGCCCCTAATAAATCCGAAATAAAATAAAAATAATAAAAATAAAATAACATTCATCCCCAAATAAATTTTTTGACATAATTCAAAATGCATTTCTTGGGGGTCCCAGTAGGTGTTAAATTTTAAAATCTTTAGGTAGTTCAGGGTTCATTTAAACATAAATTAAACAATAACACCCTTAAAATAAATTCCCCTTCATTAATCTAAAATAAAATAAAAATAATAAAAATAAATTAAATTTGGAAGCTTTAGGTAGTGCAGGGTTCTTTTAAAAATAAATTAATCAATAACTTTCTTAAAATAAGGTCCCCCTAATAAATCCAAAATAAAATAAAAATAATAAAAATAAAATAATATTTCTCCCTGGTGGTAGGGATAAGAATTGACCATCGGGTGTCCCTAACCTGTCGTAAGAGGCGACTAAAAGGGACATGAGGCGGGTCCCTGTTGGTTTGAATTTGTTTTAATTCATAAATAACAACAATCTCTCTCTTAAAATCGAATAAATTAAATTTTAATAGGTTTAGGTAGTTCAGGGGTTTTTTGTGAATCACTCAAAATGCAATTCCAGTGGCGGGTCCCTGTTGGTTTTAATTATTTTTTAATTCTTAAATTACAACAATTTCTCTTAAAATCAATTAAATTTTAAAAGCTTTAGGTAGTTCAGGGTTCTTTTAAACATAAATTAGACAATAACACCCTTAAAATAAATTCTCCTTCATAAATCTAAAATAAAATAAAAATAATAAAAATAAATTAAAATAAAATTGAAAGCTTTAGGTAGTTCAGGGTTCTTTTTAATATAAATTTAACACCAACAACTCTTAAAATACAGTCCACTTCATAAATCTAAAATAAAATAAAAATTATAAAAATAAATTAAATTTGGAAGCTTTAGGTAGTGCAGGGTTCTTTTAAAAATAAATTAATCAATAACTTTCTTAAAATAAAGCTTAGAACTTAAAACTTAAAATACATAGATATATACACATACATATATTTCAGGTTGTGATATAGGTACCTATTAAGCTTTTGTGTTTTTTAGTTTGTAAAATAATATGTTAAATTGTTATAGTTGTACAGCGAAATATCCCTTATCCCTCCCCCAAGTTTAATTAGCATAGTTAACCCTGGTGACCCTGGTGACATATATTTCAGGTTGTGATATAGGTACCTATTAAGCTTTTGTGTTTTTTAGTTTGTTAAATAATATATTAAATTGTTATAGTTGTACAGCGAAATATCCCTTATCCCTCCCCCAAGTTTAATTAGCATAGATAACCCTGGTGACCCTGGTGACATATATTTCAGGTTGTGATATAGGTACCTATTAAGCTTTTGTGTTTTTTAGTTTGTAAAATAATATGTTAAATTGTTATAGTTGTACAGCGAAATATCCCTTATCCCTCCCCCAAGTTTAATTAGCATAGTTATCCCTGGTGACCCTGGTGACATATATTTCAGGTTGTGATATAGGTACCTATTAAGCTTTTGTGTTTTTTAGTTTGTTAAATACTATGTTAAATTGTTATAGTTGTACAGCGAAATATCACTTATCCCTCCCCCAAGTTTAATTAGCATAGTTAACCCTGGTGACCCTGGTGACATATATTTCAGGTTGTGATATAGGTACCTATTAAGCTTTTGTGTTTTTTAGTTTGTTAAATACTATGTTAAATTGTTATAGTTGTACAGCGAAATATCCCTTATCCCTCCCCTAAGTTTAATTAGCATAGTTAACCCTGGTGACCCTGGTGACATATATTTCAGGTTGTGATATAGGTACCTATTAAGCTTTTGTGTTTTTTAGTTTGTTAAATATTATATTAAATTGTTATAGTTGTACAGCGAAATATCCCTTATCCCTCCCCCAAGTTTAATTAGCATAGATAACCCTGGTGACCCTGGTGACATATATTTCAGGTTGTGATATAGGTACCTATTAAGCTTTTGTGTTTTTTAGTTTGTAAAACAATATGTTAAATTGTTATAGTTGTACAGCGAAATATCCCTTATCCCTCCCCCAAGTTTAATTAGCATAGTTATCCCTGGTGACCCTGGTGACATATATGTCAGGTTGTGATATAGGTACCTATTAGGCTTTTGTGTTTTTTAGTTTGTAAAATAATATGTTAAATTGTTATAGTTGTACAGCGAAATATCCCTTATCCCTCCCCCAAGTTTAATTAGCATAGTTAAGCCTGGTGACCTTTCATGCGCAGTAGTGCATGGTTTTCTTCACGCGTAACAATAACGGAGTTAATTTTCTTTTCATTCTTAAATTTCAATACTACTGGCGGCGTTAGTTCATTCTTCCTTTCGTGGATTAGGCCTACCTGGGGAAACCACGTTAAAAAAAACGCATCGCGTGTAATACCTCATGCTTAGACAATAGCTAAGGTGGTGTGGAAACTTACACACGCCGCAGACGGTAGTTATACAATATCATAAGAACGGTGAAATCTGTCGCGAATACAGCACTGACCGAGATAGATGTCCTGATGAAACTTTCAACAATATTCGGCCGCAGAAAGTATCCGTCTTAGACAACTTTTTTTCGTATCCTTTCTGTTGCAATTTTTAGTCTTAAGAACTTGTCAACCCCCATCCTACCACCACCCAAGTAGTGCAGCACGAGAGTCTTGGACACGTCATATGTATCGCTCCGATGTGTACGGTGTGGACAGCCTAGCCCAGGGTTGGCAAACGTTTTGAACACTACGTGCCTAAAATTACCTTTTTTTTTTGCTCGAGCGTGCCATGAAAAATATTTTGTTATATTCAACAACAAAATTATCGTAATTTCATTGTATAATCATGTACTATTTAGTATAAAAGATGTTGTACATATAGTTATAATATTATTACTTTATTAATTATTTTTTTTGTTGTTGAATAGTCATTCGTTGGTATTTGGCTTATAATTAGTAATTTTTAATAAAGTCCATACTGCACTGCATTCATCAGTTAGTCGGTTTCTTAAATCAGATTTTATAAAATTCATTTCTGAAAATAGTAGCTCGCATGAATATGTTGAAGAAAAAATAGACAAAACAGCTAATGCTACTATTTTTAAAGTAAAATAATCTTTTGGAATTTCATTCTACACATTCAAAATCTTGTTCCCTATGTTTATCATCGATTTGCCTATCACCCTACCACGCTGAATTTCTTCTAATTAATTTCTCAGTATAACGAATTATTTTTTCCAAAAATATTTTAATTTTTCGCGTGCCCTCAAAATCTTTTTGCGTGCCACCTCTGGCAAGCGTGTCATGGATTTGCCATCCCTGGCCTAGCCCGATTCGTCTCTGCAGACGTACTCGTGTTACGTCCTGGAATGGGACCGGCCGTATATGACATTATCCTACACACAAATATTACTGAATTCGTGATCTGACCGAACCGCTAGCGCATTCATAGAACCGCAGACCAAAGTCAATACGGCAAAAACATCGTAAAATAATGTGGGGTACCTTATTCGATATCTGAGAAGAGAAAACGCCACAGTGGCGTAGCCAGGGCGAGTTTAAATCCAGACACCCCCTTGTACTTTTTTTTTATGGATATCATAGAATCGATTGTTATTATTTAGCTCATAATTTTTTACGATTATGCACACTTCAAATCGTATAATATATTTTATTAATTTAAACTCTAATTGCTTAATTGTATTGTTTCTTATACTGAGATGTTTACCTAAAACTAATTTGCGAGATGAGCAAAAATAAAACATGATAAGTTTAGCAGTATAGTGATGATCTTCTACGTAGTCCTAAGTCATAAATTAAAGAAGCATTTAACATAGATCCAAAAGTTTGTTTTATTTATCTTTTTTTTATTTACAGTACAGGAGGAACACTTTAGATATGAATATAATAATACATTTGGGAGTGAGGGCGAGAGGAACTATGGACATAATCTTAATAAAATTATAATAATTATCTAATATTTTAATTATAATTGATTATTATTGTTACTGTGGGAAAACCTTAGAATTCGTTGAAGTTTCTAGCTCCTGATTATTTCGCAAATCGTTAAACGTTCGATAGAATGCCTCTAATGCTCGTCTGTACGCTACCGTACACTCATCCCAAATTATTATTTTGCAGTTCTGCAGTACTTTCGTCATTGCTGATCTTTTACATATATTCATTGATAAACTATAAAACTACTGATGTTATAAGACACTTTTATAATAATTTTATGCAAATTTTAAACAATGCTCTTAATGTTAAATGATGAACCAAAGCATAAAAGCTATTCATTTTAATATGTTATTTATAAATGAACACATTTGAAAAATCTGAAATAATATACATTTTTTTATGTACTTTTTAAGTTTTTAGTTTATTTATGTTAAAATATACAACTAATAATTAGTATACATTTATTGTAAATTCGTATTTATTGTATTTCACTATTGGCCTTAGTAATAATGTCAGGGATTTTTAGTTACTTTTAGGTATTAGGGATAATAGTTTATGACATCAAACTCATTATATACTCTGACTCTCATTCAGTACGTCAAACTATGTATACAGTCCTTGATGGTGTCTTGTTATATGTTACATTTATATTATATGATATTGCTATAATCATTAAGCCGTGTTACGATCTTTACTAATTCCCTAAATCTTAGTTCGTTTGGAATCCACTTTTAACAACTAAGATCTTCACGATTTGATTTTCTGATTCAACTATCATCTATTTTCAATAATTAAATTATAACATAATTACTCACATTATTTTACATTAACATGTTATAAAGTTGTATGATTTACTGACCACTTAAATTTTTCTATGATGACTATTGCCTGATTTTTGTCATTTAATTTTCTAAAAAATATTGTTAAATGTATTCAAGTACCAATTAATCTTATCATTTGCATGGGGTAATAATATATTACCTAAATTATAAAATAATATTATTCAATTCTTGCCCATCACCAACTCCATGCCCTTCTCCAACCCAGAAACCATTAATATCATCAACTCAAATACCACATACTTTTTATTCAACTGATATAGGTCAATACATTGGAAATACTATTGATGATTATACAAAATGTCAGCTTCTTGAAAATCCTTGGGTGCCACCAAAAGATTATTTATTTCCCTATTCGGATCATTTAAAAGGAGGAAAACTAATACGCCGGTATGTCGGTCATCAACATTTAAATTCTTTCAATTGGTTGGTATTTTCTCCATCGAAGCAGGGATTATTCTGTAAATATTGTCCAATTTTTAAAAACCTACACAAAGGTGGTTTTCAAAAAAACGTAAATTTACTCAAATTTGTGACACAGCCATTAGTTAAATTTGCAAAAATGTTAGGTGAAACAGGGGATTTAAAACATCATGAAAAAACACAGTACCATAAGGAATCTGTAGAATTTGGTAAAAGTTTTTTGAAAACTTATCACAATCCTAATTTAGAAGTAAATAATTTATTAAATACTAAACGTTTGGCAGAAGTTTATGAGAACAGAATGCGCCTTATTCCAATTGTCGAAAGTATAATATTTTTAGGTAGACAAAACATTTCACTCCGAGGCCACAGAGATGACGGTATGTTATTAACAACGACTTCAATTCATACCAATAACCAAAGCGCTTCTTTAAATGAAGGAAATTTTAGAGAGCTATTAAAGTTTCGTGTTAAATCAGGCGACAAAGTTCTTGAAAACCATCTTCAAAACACTTCATCAAAGGCTACATACATAAGTAAAACAACACAAAATGAAATTATTGAATGTTGTAGTAAAGTAATTTTAAATCATATTCTATCAAGAATTAAAGAGGGCAGTGGTTTTTATAGTATCATATTCGATGAAACTCTTGATGTGTCAAAACGGTCACAAATCAGTTTGGTTTTAAGATATATTTATAATGATTCAGTTAGAGAAGATTTTGTCATGTTTGTCGATGCTTTTGATGAAGCTTCGGCTCTACTAGAGGAAATTGAAGATGACGAGGAAAGCGAAGAAAAAAAAGAAATGGCAATAACTGGAGAAGTACTAGGTAGAATTATTATCAAGCAAATAAATAGTATTGGTCTTGATTTGGAAAAATGTGTGGGTGTAGGGACTGATGGATGTAGCGTAATGGTATCAGAACTTCGTGGAGCTGTTAGCGAAATTATTAAAGTAGCACCTAATGCCCGCAGATGTCCTTGTTATAATCACTCGCTAAATAATTCTATATCACAATCTTCACGCGTCAAAAGTATCAGAAATCTTATTGGAGTAATTAAAGAAACTGTATCATTTTTTTCTGCATCAGCTAAAAGAACAGTTGTTTTAAAAAAATATGTTGGGCACCAATTAATTGGTTTATGCGAAACGAGATGGGTCGAGAGACATGAAGGAATAATGAGTTTTATGCAAGATATGCATAAAATTATTGATGCATTGTTAGAAATAACATCATGGAAAGATTTGAATACTTCTGGAAAAGCTAAATCTCTAGTAACAGTATTATGTGATAGTGAAATTATTGTTCCACTCTGTAGTCTCTCTCATATGCTTAGCTACACTCTTCAACTCAGTAAATGTTTTCAAAAAAAGTCTATTGATTTACATGAAGCAGCCAATATAATGAAAGACACATTAAATATTTTGTCAGAATGCCGAGAAAATGTTTCTTCTCAATTTATAGACATTTATAAATTGGCTGAAAGTATGGCTAAAATTCAAAAAGTGGATTTGAAAATTCCAAGGGTTTGTTCAAGACAAACGAATCGAGCAAATTTTCCAACAAATAATGTAAAAGAATACTATAAATTTGCCATATTTATTCCATTATTAGATAATGTAATCAATGATTTAAAAGCACGTTTTTCACAAAAAACATTAGAGTGCTTCAATCTTTCATATATACTGCCTACCAAGTTTATAAATGAAAATACAACTTTATACTCATTAAATAAATCAGACATTATCATAAAAGCATTAGCAGACGATTTCCAAGCACTTCTTTCACATGATAAGGACATGGTATTTCCTTTATTACGTTCAGAGTTTAGATTATGGAAACAAAAATGGAACCGAGAACAACTTGAAAACATTTCGATAAATTCTATGTGCGTTACAGAAATACTTAAAAAATGTGACGAAGAAATATTTCCGTTAATCAATCGCCTTTTGACCATTTTGATAACTCTTCCTATAAGCAATGCAAGTGCTGAGAGAACGTTTTCGACGCTTCGAAGACTTAAAACATGGCTGAGATCAACAATGTCAGAGACTAGATTATCTGGACTTGCTCTTTTAAATATTCACCGTGATATTGACCTAGACGTCAATAAAGTCATTGACATGTTTTCAAAAACAAACAGAAAATTAGATTTCGCTGTATAATTTTTAATTTAATATTTTTTTTTTGTTCTTAAATAAATCGTTTTCTTTTCAATGAACCTACCTATTTTTTTAAATTTGTAGTTTTAAGTTTATTTCTTTACAGTGTTAAGAACTATTTATGGTAAATGGTATCTGTTCTAATACCAATATATCACAGTATCTAATCATTATAATATTATAGAATTATTGAACTGTATTTATTATATTATGCCCACAGTATAAAATGGCCCCCCCCTAATAATTACTCTGGATCCGCACCTGGGAAGAAGTTGTAGCATATAGCTTAATTTTTCAATAATAATTAAAAAAATGTATATATATATATATATATATATAAAATTATATATATTACTCATTAAAGTTAATAACATATTAACATCAAGATTCAAAAATAAAAATGATAGAATAATACAAAATATGTATCAAATAAATGTATTTCTTATACTTATAATCTTATTTCATTTTTATAATTGTTAGGGAGGTAGAATGGACTGTAAATAATTAAAATAACTACTTTCTTTTAAAGAGATATTGTTGTACTATTAAATATTGTAACAAGGATTATATTGTGGGGCACACTGGTGCTGGCCAGCTATGGGGTATTAATAAAAATAATACACAGAAAAATAAATACAATAATACACAATAATAATAAATACAATAATACACAATAATAATAAATACAATAATACACAATAATAATAAATACAATAATACACAATAATAATAAATACAATAATACACAATAATAATAAATACAATAATACACAATAATAATAAGTTATGACCTGGTTTTCGGTCGTGCTGGTGGTGGTAGGAAAACACAAGACGACAGTGATGACAAATTGGTAAACTGGTGGTAACTGGTAAAAAAAATGGTAACAAAACAAAAGAGTACTAAAAAATGGTAGAAAAACTCGAACACAGTCCACTACGTGTTATAGTCTTCACGGTTAGCGCACGACAGCCAAAACCGGCCGTCGAACCGTCCACCGATAACATTCATATTATGCATTATTATATAATAATGTCGCGTCACTGCTTATCACTCGAACAATAATAGCGGCAAAATTTTTGTGAAATTCACTAGGCACAATTTTGAAGAATCTTGAAACAATAACATTATTTTATTAGTATTTTAGAGATTATTATTACATTTTTTATTGATATTTCTTGGTTGATATTGATTTCTTAAGTTTATACACAGACAACTCAAATTTTAATTTAATTTTTGAAGAATTGTGCAATAAACTCATTGAAGTATTAAAAGAGAGAGTAAAAGACCCTGCTAACAGACAAACTTTGACAACATTCAATAATACACTTAACGATTTGACGACAGGTAATATTTGTAAGATTGGTAGTATAAAAATATACATTGTACCTATTTAAGATTAAATGATAGTAGTTTATTTAAAATCTTACTAACTAAACTCTAAAGAACTGTTAAAATCAGAAATTAGGTATATATACTTGAAAAAGTCTAAAAAGCATGTATTAACAATTCATTTCCAATAGTAGGTAGGTACTATTATACCAATATTTAATAAGCATTCTATTATTACAATATTCCATAGAACAAAAAATGATGAATTCAGTAATAGACTTTTAATATATGATTCCTATCAACATACATACTACATTATTTAGTACCTGCCTACAAATATCAGGGTAGCCAATCATTAGGCAATATCATACTTAAATTGTTTTTGTTAATATTTATTTGTGTGCAATATTAATTATAAAATGAAAAAATGTTTTATAACAAATTATTCATTTTTCAGATTCAAAAGTACTGGTTATTATGTATTTATTACACCGTGTATTCATTCCTTCATCGAAAAAATCTACTCGTGATGAAAATGGTAGAAAAGGTTTTACTAAATACAGTATACGAGATTCACAAAACTCATTTATAACTGTTATACCAACTTCTGTGGACATGGAATCTACACTCCAAAAAATGTCTGGGATGGGTTCAATCCATCCTTGTATATTAGTTATTGGAACACTATTTGATCCAAAGCAAATACTTGTATATTTTGACAACATTAAGTATAAAATGTTTTCAGCCATTAAAGCCTTTGACATCTGTTTTAAGATTTTTCACATATTCAATGTAGAGTATCCAATAGAGTCAAGTGATGTGTGGTTATTTATACATATATTTTTTTTAAGATAACTACAGAGTATGATAAATCTAATGTCTTAGTTAAACAAGTGATAAATTAATTAAAATCTTAGTTGTATGCATAATGTATTATATACTGGGTGTTATGAATAAATCAAAAATAATTTAATGTTTTGTTTTGTTTTTTGCAAAAAACATATTTTCTAAATACCTATTCTTCCTAAACTCCTCCACTTATAAATGTATGTATTTAATATTATATTTGGTAGATTTAAAATAATTATTTTGTCAATTCAAAAAAATTATTTCATTATTATCAGATTAAAAATCCAAAATGGTATTGTAAATTCAAGAAACAATTTAGACAAATCAACAAAAAACATTTCATAATAACAAACTTATTATGAAATGTTTTTTGTTGATTTGTCTAAATTGTTTCTTGAATTTATACTAAAAATACAAAATGGTGTTGTAGATTCAAGAAAACCATTTTGTCAATTTAACAAAATTGTAATTTATTGAATTACCAAAAGTTTTATCAACAAAGTTTTTCATTGACTGTATATTGATCAAAATATTGTTAAATAAAACCAGATTTTTATTTATAATACAGGGATATTTTGTTCATTTTGTTTTGCAAAACAAAGTCCTTGTTCATGTCGTGATTATATTATTACATTGAAAATATGAGCCGGAATGGTAAACATATATTGCTCAGTGGCCGGGGATCTTGTTAAATTCTTACGAGCTATTGTCACCCTAATTATGGCAATATTATATACATATTATAATAATATATATTGGTAATAGGTAGTAAGAGTAAGGGGACGAGATTGTGTATTGTTATAACGTATATATATATATATATACAGTAGACGCCGCTTATAAGACTCACTTTGGGACCAGCACAAAGTGAGTCTTATAACCGAGTATTTATAAATTTTATTTTACTACATATTTTGCTTTGATTTTAATACTTTAACACATATTACATATTACATACTTTATTATTGAATAAATTTAATAATCCTGATAAAAAAAAACTAAAATTATAATAGGTAAATATGTATTACAAATAAAAATATTATAAAAATTATACATAAATAAAAGATTATAAAGAATATAATGTATTTATTATTTATTTTGAAAACAATTTGTAATTTTAGTTCGTTTTTTATTTTGTTCTAATATTCCGAAAATATACTGTTCGTATTCGTATTGTATATTAAAATTATTAGTTAATTAATTACGATAAACTGTGCAGCCACCAGATAATCAGATACCTCATTATAATAAAGATAATAACACACAAAATGATGGAAAATGCAGAGATTTTGGGTGAAATTAAGTTTAATTATTATTCAGATAGACATAATAACCGTTCTATCGAAATTTTAGTTAATAATTATTTATTCCAAAACCGATCCGTTAGAGAAATAAAAGTATTGTTATTTTTTAATGTCCTTGATTTTCTATAAATCATCCGTTCAGCACGTGATACAAATGTACGCTCTATGTCAACCGTAATTTTACCATTCTATCCTTATCTTCTATATATTTTATTTTATTAGCAGTTTTCATTTATACTTCGAACCGTAAAGAAATCAATCAATTTTTGCTCATTATATAATGTGTATAACTTATAACTTAAAATATTTTAACGGCGTTTTTTTTGTCAGAAGAGGATCGCGATGAGAGGCCAACTCGTATATATATAGTTCCTTGATACGTGATCTTGGAAATTATATACCGGTATGAGATTTGTGTTTTATACAGTGTAAATAAAATAACCGACATGCATGCAGGTTATAAATATATAAGGTTGCGATATAGGTACCTATAAAGCTTTTGCGTTATTTAGTATGTAAAATAATATTTTAAATTGTTATCGCTGTACAACAAAATATCCCTTATCCCATAACCATAATTAGCAAAGTCACCGTTAAGAGTTAATATATATTATAAGAGTTAAGTTAAGAGTTATCGCTGTACAACGAAATACCCCTATTCCCTATAACGGTTTTAACTGACCCCATTCTTGATCGGCCGCCGCTCAAGTTAAATAAAATTAGCATAGTTAACCGTTAAGAGTTAATATATATTATAAGAGTTAAGTTAAGAGTTATCGCTGTACAACGAAATATCCCTGGTGACCCTGGTGACCTATTATGCGCATTAGTATAAATTATTATTTAAATTAGCATTTTTTTCTTCGCGCGTAACAATAACGAAGTGTTGTTAGTTTGAAATAAAATGCATTAATATTGTCTTGCATTATAAATTCCGGCACGCGAATCGCCGGAAATTTTTTAATGCCCCTTTATCCACATATTTTTTAGAACTAGGTGCCTTCAGCTGGACCAGTCTGCGCATTGACCAAAGAGTATGTTTTCCAATTTCATTTTATATTTTTTAAAATAAAAATAAATTATCATTAGTATTAATCATTTTTGTTGTTAAATTTTTAGTTCCAGGATTTCAATGCATGGTGCATCTTTTTTTTACAGTGCTTTCCGTGTACATGCAACTTTTTTTGTCACTTATTTAAATGTTTTTTCACTTTTAGAGATTTACTAATTTTAATTTAAAATAGGGCTAGGGCTTGTAGGCGGACAGCAGCCACAAAGGCACAAAATCAATTATTTTTAACAATTTAAATGTTCAATTTTTAATAATTTCGTATTTTAAAATTCCCAGTTATTAAGCATTTTTGTTGTTAAATTTTGTACTCAATTGTATGAATAATTTCTTAAATAAAATATATAAAATGTAATTTTTAAAGATCATATAAGCTCAGCATTCACTTTAATGTAAATTATACGATAACAATACTTAAATATATGTTTTATTAACTGCACTCTAGAATAAAAATGTTTATGAAAGGGAGGACTTTCAAATATAGGAAACAATATTAAAAGGGGTTAGGGCTAGGTCAGGAATTGCATTTTGGGTGTATAGGCACGAAGTCCTTTTTACCATAAACATTGTTCTTGTAAAATTACATTCAAATTCAAACTAATTTATGTCATTATATAAAATTTAATTAAATTTAACGAGTACCTCACGGACATCCACAAAGTACGCACGTACGATACGCTGTTCCTGAGCTGCTTTATGCAATATTCGTTAATCTTAACGGATTTTAATCTAATTTGTGTTCAACTCTACATAAAAATATATATACATAACAAACTTCAAACACACACTTGCAAGTCACCTGTGCCAGCAACCACCGCATCTCAACTCTCAAGTGATATTAAAAATTAAAATAATTAATTAGTTAGTATTTAAAAATACGCAAAATATCACTATCTGTTATCCTCGGGCACCGTCAATACGGTGACCTTTGGACTACAGATTATACAATCGCGCCATGCCCGAGAATTCAGTTAAAAACAAACCACCCAAAACTGTACCGCCAATTAAGATAGTAAAACAAGCAAATACCCATACAATTAATAATGATTCTACATTATCAAACTCTGAATGGCAATAACAAAAGTCTTCCAAACGTAGCCTTCCTAATTCACCTGTTACTCCAGTCAGCAACCAGGAGAAAAAAACAAAATTATTCTTCTCACCAAACCGATTCTCCGCACTATCTGTAGATGAAACTTCTAACGATCCCAATATTACCGACAATAATGATGTTTATAATCAAAACGAACCTGAGCTCGTAACTACTCAAACAAGAAAAATAGACCTACCACCACCAATATATGTAAAAGGTACAATCAACTTTGCCAAACTTAGAAATGCAATTACCGATATAATTGGACCTGATAGCTTTATCTGCAAATCAACCACCGCGCATATAAAAATCCAAACAAATACACCCGATAGCTATAGAACACTTATCCACTTTTTAAAAGATGAGGAAGCAGAATACCATACATTTCAGCTTCAATCGGAAAAATCATTCAGAGCAGTGATTAAAAATATTCACCACACAACCGATCCTACTGAAATAACGTCAGCACTCGAAGAAATAGGATTCACCGTAAGGCAAGTGATAAACATAAATCAAAAAACCAAAATACCACTGCCCATATTCTTCGTCGACCTTGCTCCTGAATCTATTAGTAAGGAAATATTTAACATCACGTCCCTACTTAACACAAAAATCAAAGTTGAGGAACCTCATAAACGCCGTGAAATTCCTCAATGTCAAAACTGCCAGACTTACGGCCATACAAAAAGCTATTGCTCACACTCTCCTCGCTGCGTGAAATGCGGCGGAACCCATTCCACCACAACTTGCGCCAAATCACCCGACCTACCGGCTAAATGTGCTCTCTGTGATGGCGAACACCCAGCCAACTATAAAGGCTGTGCTATATACAAGGAGCTGCAACAACGTCGCCGCCTACCATTCAACTCAAGACATAACAACCAACATCATCAACCGCAATCAATCAACCAAACTACGAAACCAAATTATTACCAGCCAAATCCGCAACCATCAACAAAAAATCCAACTACTCGAACAAACCAATCATACGCAGAAGCAACAGCAAATACAGGTAACGCACCACCGCCAACCCCCTCCTCCAACACCCGACCTATAACCAGTCCTGATAATAATGATATAGCAAAATTTTTAGAAGAACTAAAATGTCTAATTAACCCACTTATCTCTCTCATCACAGCACTCATGACTAAACTTTTAAATGACACACACAACAAATAATTCAGTCACTCAAAACTCTATCACGATCCTTTCATGGAACGCGAACGGACTAAAAAACCATAAAGACGAATTCCTCATTACACTCCAAGAAAAACGAATTGATGTCGCTTTAATATCCGAGACCCATTTCACTAATAACTACTCACTTAACATACCAGGCTTTCGTCTGCACCATACCAACCATCCGGACGAGACTGCTCACGCAGGCGCTGCTGTCTATGTTAGGTCTTCTCTCACATCGCATCCACTCCCAAAATTCCAAACCGACTATATACAGTCGTGCGCAGTATCCATAATAATCAACAATATACCTGTTTCAATAGCTGCCATCTACTGTCCTCCTAAACATAATATATCCTCCGAACAATTCAATCTTTATTTTAATACTCTTAACCACAACTTTATAGTCGGTGGCGACATAAACGCCAAACATATCCAATGGGGATGCCGGGTCTCAAATCCTCGAGGTAGTTCACTCTTGCATAGTATAACAACCAAAAACCTAAAAGTCATCTCTCCTCCAAACCCCACATACTGGCCAACATCTCCTAGAAAACGACCAGATATACTAGACATATTTGTAATAAAAATTCCCAACACACTCTACTCTTCAATTGTAAACATCCATGCCCCATGCTCAGACCACTCCCCCGTATTACTCTCAATAGACTGTCAGCCTCTACTTAATCAGTATAACCCGCCTCCGTTACATACTAACATCAACTGGGATAATTTCCACAAATCAATTTTACAAAAAACCAGTCTAAAAGTCCGCCTAAAAACAATAAACGATATTGATGAAGCTGTAAATCTTCTCACATCCAATATACAAGCTTCAGCATGGGAATCAGCAGAACCATCGCAACCACGCACATCCAATATAATTCTTCCTTTATATATCCGCAACCTCATATCACTAAAACGTCGCGCCCGCTGCTTATGGCAAAGATCAAATTATCCCTCCGACAAATCCCAGTACAATGCGCTTGCACAAAAACTAAAACGGGCCATAGCTAGCTACAGAAATGAATCCTATACAAAACATCTAGAATCACTCACGACAAAAGACAGTTCTCTTTGGAAGGCTACCAAACACCTTCTTCGTATACGTAATCCTCCAGCTATACTGCGAAACACAAATGGCAACTGGGTACACTCCGACGAGGACAAAGCTAGCATATTCTCAAACTACCTCGCTGAAACCTTTCAACCTCATAATAGCATCCTCCTTCCAGAAAAAAATTAACATAGTTGAACAATTTCTCAACTCACCATTACAAATGTCCCTCCCGCCAAAACATACCTCTCCTGCTGAAGTCCAGTACACCATCTCCAAACTCCCACGGAGAAAGTCCCCTGGCTACGATTTAATAACTTCAGAAATACTAAAACAACTTCCGCAAAAAACTATTGTTCTAATAACCTATATATTTAACTCAATGCTCCGTCTATCCTATTTCCCTATACTATGGAAGTACTCCTCTATCATACTCGTTCTCAAACCAAAAAAACCACCTGACCTTCCGTCATCATATAGGCCTATTAGTCTACTCCCAATATTGTCAAAAGTATTCGAAAAAATTCTAATTAAAAGAATCCTAAATATTATCGATGAGACAAAAGTCCTACCCGACTCACAATTTGGCTTCCGCAGCAAGCACTCTACAGTCCATCAAATTCACCGAATAGTTGATAAAATATCTTATTCTCTAGAGGAAAAACAATATTGTACTGGAGCCTTCTTAGATGTTTCTCAAGCGTTCGACCGTGTTTGGCACACAGGTCTACTATTCAAATTGAAAATCATCCTACCATCTAATTACTACCTCTTAATTAAATCCTACTTAGAAGATCGCTTCTTCTCGGTACGTTACGGCTCAGCCACCTCATCTCCAAAACCAATCCAAGCAGGAGTACCCCAAGGCGCAGTCATTGCTCCCTTATTATTTAATATTTTCCTATATGACCAACCCACACTGCCTACGAGTCTCATAGCCGACTTTGCTGACGACAAAGCACTTATAGCTACCAGTCATGATCCTACTGTTGCTTCGGCACTCATCCAAGAACATCTCTCACTCCTTGAAAAATGGTATAAGGAGTGGGGAGTAAAAATAAATGAGTCAAAGTCGACACACTGTACCTTCACCCTAAGGAAAGGAAAATGCCCACCTATTACCCTCAACGAACATACTCTGCCAACCGCAGTGAGCACTCGCTACCTAGGCATTATTATTGACCAACGGCTTACCTGGTCTCCTCATCTCCGAGATAAACTGCTATCCTTAAATAATCGTTACCGTCTTCTCCGCTCTCTTCTAACCTCCAGCCATTTGAGTTTACCAACCAAGCTACTAGTATACAAACTGTACCTGAAGCCAATGTGGACGTACGGTATCCAGCTATGGGGTTCCGCAAAAATTTCAAACATTAACCGAATACAGCACTTCCAGTCAAAAACCCTTCGTGCTATCGCAAAAGCACCTTTTTACGTATCAAATCAAACCTTACATAACGACCTTGCCGTCCCACCCGTCCTTGACGTAGCGAAAACCTTCTACAGGCGATTCAACTTAAAAGTACAAAATCACACCAATCCACTAATTCAAGGTCTTGCATCAGCAAACATCCCTGGAAACCCAAAAAAAAGACTAAAAAGGCGGTGGTGTCGTGACATGCTGATATAATATAATTGTAATTGTAATATATACTTAAACTTAATTTAAATTAAATCAAACTACGTACATAATTGTCAAGAGGGTCTGTCATAGGACAGACTCCTCACTCACGTACTACACGACTAAAAATCTTTGACATCAATATTACTTATTGTTTTTACTTTAAACAGATTGTAATTTTTTCTAATAAAAAAACAAAAAAAAAAAAATTAAATTTAACAGCGTTTTTTTTCTCAGCATTCACTTGAAGATAAAATAAACAACAAAAGTACCTACTTAAAAAGATGCTCTTTTAACTTTCTCAAATCTAACATTTCCATTACATACTTATTGATCTAGTTCTATTTGTGTTACAATAAAAGTCAAATTTCTTAAATTTCAATACAACTGGCGGCGTTAGTTCATTCTTCCTTTCGTGGATTAGGCCTACCTGGGGAAACCACGTTAAAAAAAACGCACCGGGTGTAATACCTCATGCTTAGAAAATAGCTAAGGTGGTGTGGAAACTTACACACGCCGTCAGACGTCAGTTATACGATTCGATAAGAACAGTGAAATCTGTCGTGAATACAGCACTGACCGAGATAGATGTCCTGATGAAACTTCCAACAATATTTGACCGCAGAAAATTTACGTCTTAGACAACTTTTGTTCGTATCGTTTCTATCGTAATTTTTAGTCTTACGAAGTTTCCCTCCTCCAATATATCTTGGATATTCCCTATACGAATGCGATTGTCTGTATACTACGTAATGTAACATAGGACGTTTAGGTGATTGATATACTTGTGCATTTATCGTGTTTATTTGTTCAACGTGAAAGCTGTGAAACACGAACCTACGTAAAACGTTTACTATGGCGAATAAAAAACTTGCTGTAAAGCGTACTATTAGAAAAATAACTACTAAGTCTCTTGTTCAAAATCGATGGTCCAATCGTGTTAGGTAGGTCATTGATTTATTAATTATTAATTTTTTTAATTGTACTTAGGTAATTGTACATGGTTGCTTACATTATTATAATATTATCATAGACCATAGTTAATAAATAATAAAATTAATTTACATAATATATTGCTCTCATATCTATAATTTCGTTGTAATTAAAAAAATTATTATTCGTGGGTACCTCAGACTTTTAGAGTACATTATTATATTGTATACACAATAAAAAGCGTGCCAGATTAGGTAAAACATGTATTAGAAAAATAATGAAGAAAGTTCGTAATGAACCGTAAGTAACATTTAATGTTTACTAATTATAATCTATACGTGGTATATATTTTATATTGTTCAATTCTTGAATAATAATAAAAACTCTAGTACCCAATACCCAAGCCATAAAAAGGAACAATAATTTAAAATTATCAGGCCCAAACAATGAACCATTAACAATAATCGGCGATTGTAAACTGCGCCCAAAATACAGGTAAACACAAAATCACACATGTAAACTGCGCCCGAGTTTTTATCAAGAGTAAAAAGGTGACATGTAAACTGCGCCCGGGTAAAATTACAGGTAAAATACTTAATTCGTTACAGCCATATAATTTGAATAATTAAAAATAAAATATAATTTAAAAAATTAAAATAATTATAAATATTACAAATAATAACATATGGTGGATACATATTCATCAATTGGAATTTGACTACTATTATATTTATTAATTAAATTGTCTAACTTTTCGCGTTTTTTTTTTGTTTTAGAGTTTTGGAATTTAAACGGTTCATTTATACTATTTAGTTTAATGTATACTTCTTTTTGAATTTCTTTTAACTTTTCTATGAACATGAAAATATTTGGATGAGTTGTATAAAAGCTGGAATTAAAGTGAGAATGAAAAGACTCGCATGCATTTGTGGTTAAAGTTGGCTCTGCTGATGATTGAACCCATACTTCAGGTGGATACTGAGCTTCTTCACTTATATATACGTCTACCAAATAATCCGCAAATCGTGTCACTCTTTCGTCGTCAGGCTTTGTTTCATTAAATAATTGACAAAATACTCAGATACACATTTGTATTTTTGGTTATGGTTTAAACTTTGTTCAGTGATTCTGTCGTCATCACCTATCGTTTTTAAAAATACTCTACAAGTTTTGACCGTACATCGCCACTTAACCTCACCCGAACTTCGAGGCCGATTAATTTTACGAAACTTAAAATTAGAAATAATTTTCAAACCTTTTTCTTGCTGCGACATGAATTGTTCGGCTTTACTGACTAAAAAGTAAAATGAATACGATACTATAACTATAGAATAGGTTCGGTACTAGCAGTTTACAATCGCCGCCGGAAGTAGTGATAACCATCAATTGTTGTATTACTGCAATATAGATATTCGATAACGTGATGGTATTTATATATCAATATAAATAATGAAAATAACTGTTTTGGCGATTAGCGCCTACAAAATATAAATAGTAAAAAAAACTTGTGGCGATTAGCGCCTACAAAATATAAATAGTAAAAAAACTGTTGTGGCGATTAGCGCACACACATATAAATAAAGAACAATAAAAAATATACGATTTAATATACAATTAATAAATATTTGCGATTAGCGCACCAATAATTTGCGATTTATATGGACGGCGATCACTACACCACGATGGTTCACGTACGACAAGAAAAATTGTTGACAGAAAAAGTATAATAACGTACGGGCGTGGCATCTTTGTTTACATATTATATAATTCACAATCTTCCATATTAAAATTAACTTAATCTACGTGTTTTGTTTGTGTGTGTGTGTGTGTTTAATTGGCGTCCTGTGGTACACCGGAATAGCCGGTGACCGAGAAACAGTGCAATGCGACCACGGCGACGAGGCTCTCATTTTCTTTATCGGGCGGCAACAGCAATGCCCTAAATAATGGACATAAAAACATAACCACTATATCTGAAATACTCCAGATTCTGGATATTACAAAACTCCCGAATTAATGGTGGGCAGATGATGAATTGGCTTCGATAGCCAACTATTATGGATTTGATACTTACATTTATAATGATACTGATAAGACTGGAATAGTCTATTGTAACGAAAACGACAACAGACCCCCTATAGTCTTATACAATGTAAACAAAAATACACACTGGATACCGGGTATAAAATCAATAAAACCAACAATAAAAATACCCACTAAATACATTACAATAAATAACACTATGTCATTACAAAAAGTAACAGAAAAAGTACAAAAATATATTAATAAAAGAGAAATTTACATCAATAATAATGGGCTAGATATCGAATTAAAACTAGATGATAATAAAATCGTCAATGACAAAATCATTAATAATTTAATAAACGACAAGAATAATCTCATAAAGTCAACGAATAATAAAAATAATAAAAATACAATCATCGATAATAAGATTAACACGACTAATGAAATAAATGAGAATAAATATACTATTTTTTTTTTTTTTTATGGTATATTTATTCTCATTTATTTCATTAGTCGTGTTAATCTTATTATCGATGATTGTATTTTTATTATTTTTATTATTCGTTGACTTTATGAGATTATTCTTGTCGTTTATTAAATTATTAATGATTTTGTCATTGACGATTTTATTATCATCTAGTTTTAATTCGATATCTAGCCCATTATTATTGATGTAAATTTCTCTTTTATTAATATATTTTTATACTTTTTCTGTTACTTTTTGTAAAGAAACAATTTATGACAATGAAGGTACACTGATTAACATATCACCCGACTTAAACATTGCACAACACAATAAAGTGATTGACCTAGTAAAAGAATTCATTCACTTATTTACCACTGACACCTCCAAAATAAAACCGGCTAACATAAATCCATGCGAAATAAAAATGAAACACAATTATACCGATCCTAAATTCAATGCACCTCATAGAGTATCCCCTCAACAAAGGGAAGAACTAAGAATACAATTAGACAAACTAATAGAGGCGAATATAGTTAGACCAATAATATCAAAATTCGCAGCCCCTGCATTTTTAGTAAAAAAGAAAGAAAAGGGATCTTTCAGATTAGTTGTCTCGTATAAAGAGCTTAATGAAAGAGTTGAAATGAACCAATATCCACTACCTAGAACTAATGATTTACTTAGGACATTGGAAGGTTCACAATATTTTTCATCTCTAGATTTAAATAGTGGTTTTTTTCAATTACCCATTAAAGAAGAAGACCAACATAAATTAGCCTTTACTTCTATTCACGGCCTTATGACATTCACAAGACTGCCACAAGGATATAAAAATAGCAGCGCTATCTTTCAAAGAATCTTAAATGAATCATTTTCTGCATTATTATATAAATCACTTATTATTTATATAGATGATTTAGCTTCTTATGGTAAAGACTTTGATCAAGCTCTAAATAATCTTAAATAAACATTTACAATTATGGACAAAATTAATTTCTCATTAAAAACAAGCAAATGCTACTTATTTAATAACCAAATTAAATTGTTATGACACCTTATATCCATAGAAGGCATAAGGCCATTAAACAGAAATATAGTAGCAATAACAGATTTCAAACATCCTAAAACACAGAAAGATATTAGATCTTTTATAGGTATGTGCTCTTATTATAGGAAACACATAAATTAAAAATTGCATTTTGCATTCCAGAGGAATATGTTGAGTGAATTTAAATTTCTATTTCTATTTGCCATTTTTTAAAATTAGTTGGTTATGACTGTTGTAAGAAGTTGAATTAGAGGATTGATCATTTATTTTAATTCTATTATAAAAGATGAAAGTTGAGACGTTAAGTTGTTTTCTGTGGGAATATTATGTGTATGTCAATTTTTTTTTGAATTTGTGTTTTTAGAATGGTTTTGGGGAAGATTTGGGAATGTTTTATTATCATTAAAATTAAAATTAGGGGGGTCCGAAGGTGTTCTATCATCAGAAGTGTTTCCCTCATTTACATAATTATTTTGAATTATATTTTTTTTAACTGTGGTCTTCGAACCATAGTGGAATTTTTGGAGATCTTTATGGACAGTGCATCCACGGTAGTTTGCAGTTTGTAGTTCAATCATATATTTTTACTGTTATCAGTGTTAATTGTTGTAAATTATAATTTTTATTAAAATAATATAGTTTATACCTAGTTACACATCGAAAATATTTTAAAATTCATCATAATTTTCCAGAGGATTAAAACGGTCTCTGTATAATCGTGGTCGAGGAAGGTTTATCAAAACTTCAAGCACGTCATGTTCTTCATCGGAATTCGATGAACTCGATGATGATGATGATAAATACATGACTAGGTAATAGGTACTTTGACAATGGCAAGAGGAAAAATTAAAAAAACTTACTTTAGATATTCGAATTAGTAAACTATACAATTATCACCATAGATAAGAATAATATAATGTGATTATCACAAAATAATACAATCTTATCAGACCAATTAAGTTATAGAACTCTTTTGAAAATTTATCGAACCGAAATCGGGTCTACAATATATCGAACCGATAACACAATATTTATTGGATTGATAAATCTTATTGGTCTTTTGTGCAACCTGTCAAATTTTTATCGATTCAATAACCTAGTTATTAGTCCGATAACTGGTTATTGGTCGTTTGTGCAACCTATGAAGCAAGACTGAAGTAGAATGTATGAAGTAGAATGTAGATTACGTGACTATGAAGTAGATGACTACTGCCCGGTTGCACAAACGATCGATAAAAACAGTTCATTAAGCTGTGTTAACGGTTCAATAAACAGTCAGATAGATAACTATATTGGTTCCCTAAAGTGCTGTACTGTTGCACAAACAATTGTTTAAATTTTAGTGGTTAGTATTTCTACCAATGTTTAGATACCATGATTACAAAAAATTATCATTCAATCATATATTTTTACTGTTATCAGTGTTAATTGTTGTAAATTATAATTATTATTTTATTGTCATAACTACTATTAAAAAAAACTATAAACTATAATTATATTATATTAACTTATAACTAGTTTGTAAACATTAATGTATAGTTTAGTAATTAGTTTAAAATGTCTTCAAATAAAAAAAGAAGCAAGAATGTTTCTGACACCGAGAAAGAGATTCTCATTGATCTCATAAAACCCAAACTTGCAATCATAGAAAATATTAAGGTGTGTATTGTAATTAAAATTTTTATTAGGACATATTTTGCTTTGATTTTAATACTTTAACACATATTACTTATTACATACTTTTTTATTGAATAAATTTAATAATCCTGATAAAAAAAAACTAAAATTATAATAGGTAAATATATATTACAAATAAAAATATTATAAAAATTATACATTAATAAAAAATTATAAAGAATGTATGTATGTACATATAATGTATTTATTATTTATTTTGAAAACAATTTTTTATTTTGTTCTAATATTCCGAAAATATACTGTTCGTATTCGTATTGTATATTAAAATTATTAATTAATTAATTACGATAAACTGTGCAGCCGCCAGATAGTCAGATACCTCACTATAATAAAGATAAATGTGAACTTTAATCTGCGATAAAAATTATTATACGTTATAACTTATAACTTATAAGGTACCAACAGAAACTAAAAATAATCAATACGAATATTATTTAATTTTTCAATACCAATTTATTTCTAAATTTTAAACAAAAAAGTTTATTTTCTGCTATTTATTTTACGAAATTTGAGTCTTATAACCGAAGTGTTGAGTCTTATGACCGATTTTTTTTTAATGTATTTGGATACGTCCTGATCGTTCCAGACGATTTTGAGTCTAATAAGCGACTGAACCTTATATCCGTGAGTCTTATAAGCAGCGTCTACTGTATATATATTATATATATATATATGAATTTAGATTTTGGATTTTTTTCATAGGTACTAATTTTATGACAGTTCATTCGTTTTATCACACGATTAAAATTGTTATTGTACCATAATAATTCTCGTTTCGGGAACTTCCACTTTGCGATAATAATAATCTAATTTAATAATATTTTTTTTAGAAATATTTAAGAATAAAATTATTTTATCTGACACTGGTGGGCCATTCAATAACAACAAATGTGCCACAAATGGCACGCGTGCCGCAGTTTGGCCATCCCTGGTCTATGCCATCATCTTCCTCGGAGTCATCCACTTCTTCATGTAATAGCAGAACACCGTGCTCACGTAGATCAGTATGAGCACCATGCACGTGATGCCCAACGCCAGCACGGACGTTTTCGTCGGACACTGTTCCACGATGGTAATCGTCTTGTCTGCAAAACGAAAACGGGACGTGTTATACGTATATTGCCATTGATTGTAAACACTATATAGTATTTAACGTGGTATTTATAATCGATGGTATTGCACATTACGTATTACTCGTATTATCGTGCCTCGGACGAGATACCACGTAGTTAGTGAACTGCGCGCACGGCGAGTATACGGCGATAAATACGTTAAAGTCGTTGGTCTCGCGTTTAATATGCAATTCTCATCTTGATCATGTTCCATTAATGGGTAAGTCAAATACAAAAGGTATTAATGACAAAATATCTTATGAAAAAAGAATAATTATTTATTACTTATAAATCATTTTATTTTTAGAACTATCTGCTAATGTTGCTTGTTATTTGTTCAACTCTTGGAGATGTTTCTAACCTAATGATGTGTACAGTATGTGGTAATCACTATCATGGTGTTTGTATTGGCTTAGCTCTACTCCTATGATTTATGTTATTTTAATTAAACATTTTTTTTACTAACAATTTATATTTATTAAGGAGTTCTTACAATGTGGTAATTATAATCTTACAATCTTTGCAATGTGGTAATTGTCGGATTTGTCAAGTTTGTCGGCAACCAGCTGAACAAACTAAAGTTATGTTATGCGAAGGTTGTGATAAAGCTTATCACCCTGGAATCTGGATGTTTGAGACCTCAAGTGACAACAATACCTAAAATTGGATGGAAATGCAAAGTAATTAAATACATTTTTATTTTTTACTGTAATTAATATGTTTTGAATAATCAAACGTGTATTATTAAATATTTTTACTGTGTAATGGTATTGAATTTTTGTATTGGTTATTTCAGTGTTGTCGTGTATGCACTGACTGTGGTTCTCGCACTCCAGGTGCTGGATTATCTTCTCGATGGCATGTCCATTATACGGTTTGTGATTCATGTTATCAACAAAGTAATAAAGGTTCATCATGTCAACTTTGTCATTGAGCTTACCTTGCTGCTGCTTATCGAGAAATTGCATCTCATGTCGAAAATATATTCATGGTGCTTGTGACCCTGAAGCTGAATATATAACAAGCCACAGCAAAAGTTCAGCATCTGAGTATATGTGTCCAATATGTAAAAATGTTGTTCAGCCACGTCGTGATGGTTTTGATGAATTTGAAGATTTAAATAGCTCAATAGATGTTTTTCAACCTGAACATGACTTTGAGTTCAAGGTAGCTGTTAAATATTGAACTACTATAAAATATTATAACAAATATTATTGTATTTTATTTGTAGAATAACAAAGATTTTGATGTTAATCGATTGGGTGGCTATGGTTTGGATAAAGGAAAACCATATGCTGCAAGTTAAGTAGCCAAAAAACCATTATTGCTTTCTGGATATGCTGGTCGTGCTAAAGGATTAGGGAAATTAACTGCTGCATTAAAACCTATGTATCAAAAAAATAGGACAACGTCTTGTCGAGTTTCCAAGAAAAAGACCTCGAGGTAGAATGCGTGGCATATTTGGTGTACCTGGTCTTGGATTACAAGTAAGTCTTTTTAGAATTTCCTAAAATTTCCTTTTTTAGTTTTTTTTTTAAATCATCCTGTGTTGTGGTTAAATATAATTTTAAATTATTTTTTCAGAGACCTCTGTCTGATGTCAGTGCCAATAATTCTTTAAATGATATCGATCCCAATAATGAAAATCATATTGTTTTATGTTCAGCTAAAGATAAATTTGTACTTGGTCAAGATATATGTGTTATGTGTGGTTCATTAGGTATAGAACAAGAAGCTTGTTTTATTTCATGTTCACAATGTGGTCAGTGCTATCATCGTTTTTGTGTTAATGTCAAAGTGAGTTGTTACTAACAATTACATTTTTATGAATACTTGAGTACATTTTCTTAATATTCTAATTTTGTAGGTAACTAAAGTTATTCTTCAAAAAGGATGGAGATGTTTAGATTGTACTGTTTGTGAAGGGTATGGACAACGTAATGATGAGTCTAGACTTATACTTTGTGATGAATGTGATATTTCATATCATATTTATTGTACAGACCCAAAACTTGATTATGTCCCTAGAGGAACTTGGAAATTCAAGTAGTAAGTGTGAATCTCTTTAAATATATAATTTGTTTGTATAGTTAATAATGTAAAAAAAAATTGTTTATTAAGGTGTGCTCAATGTTTGACATGTGACTCGAATGATCCAGGGTTTAATTGTTCTTGGTTGAATAATTATACTGAATGTGGACCATCACGTGACAATAGCCCAGATGGATCCAGGATAACTAATGAATATTACATGGATGGTATTTATTTATCTGAATCAGGTATTCAGCACATGAAGTTTCTGACCAGTGGTATATCTATATATAAGTATATATAAATATCTCATCAGCGTAAAAAAACGTAAAGATTTGAAAAAAGCCCAATTGGAAAAAGAAGCTGCAATCATGGCAGCTATTGAATCTGTTGTTTGTAATAGTAGGGGTAAGAATTTATTTATTGAATCTATATTATATTTAATTTGGTGTATTGATAATAAAAGTTATTAATTGTATATTTGTTAATTTAGATGCTATTAATGATTCTATAAATCAACATGATGATGTCTATAAATTAGATTTTGACGATATGAAGGAAGAACCAGTATATAAAGAAGGAATGTTAGTGCCTCCTCGTGAAGATGGCCAACATCACTTGTTTCATCTGCACATACAGAAATAAGCTGGTTGTTTATTTTTGATAAAATTGTACGTTTCATTACATTATTGATAGATTTCAATAAATCATTTTGAATTAAATTACTTGTGTATAATGCATTCTTTTTACCATTGTTAAGGTGATTTCTTAAAACTTAATCATACTTTTTAAGTACATCTACAAAGTCTAAAAACGTACCCTTACAAACACTTGACTGTTTTTCATTGCGTCCACAGAAAGGTTTGCCGCTTTTAGCCAAACAAAGTGTGATATCAATTAGCCGATGTAATACAGAACGGTATATTGTAGACATTCTTTTTCCGATAATAATGATAATTTTAAATTGTATTTACTTATTATTATTGCTTATTATGTTATCATTATAATTCCTATATGAATGTTTTGATAAATATTTTTTATTTTAGAAAAAAATGTTATCTTTGAGCACCTGTCAGTATAAATTATCGATTTCGGATTTAGAGCTGGAAATAAAATAAAAAATAACTTTTAAATTTTAATTATGTATTGCTAATGAAGTATGTAATAATTATAATTCAAATACTTTTTATTTTAATTTTTACTGTATCAGGATTTCGTGATAACATTTTTACACATGATATTACGATGATCATGTATATTATCGCGATTAAATTTTTTTATGATTTTGGTTATAATGAATGTTGCTTAATGGCTACTATAAACAATTTTTACTTGTCCCTTGAATGTCATTATAAATAGTTTTTACTGTATTTGTAATGCGACAAAAATAAATTTATCATCCTAAAAATTAAACGATTATACTCGTTTAAAAATTTAAATGTAATTAAGATATCATAATAAAAATTTACTTTCATAAAATTGAATCATTAAGAAATTTAAAGATCAAAAGTGTTATGATTAAAGTGGTTAACAAAAACGTATATTTTTTAAATTAGTCAATATATAGGATGATCAAATTGTTTAAAACCAATTTGAACACTGAAATACTCCAAAAAGAAATAATGAAAGGATAAAAAATTATTAATATATTTTATATTTGTGTTTATTTCCCATAGTTCAAATATTCAATCACCTTGGTTTAATTTTAAACATTTTTATTTATTATTGCAGTGAAGTTACAAAGTAGTTGTGTTCTACTTTCAACAACCAAAGGCTCTATATTTCATTACAATTTCCGAGGAAAAACAACATTACCTGTGAAAACATTCAGAGGTAGCACGGGATCAATAAAATCAGTATCCTGATGAACTATTTGAATCAAATGCATGTTATGAGTATATGCTTAGTGTAACAATTGTTACATATACTACGTTTACTACTATATATATATATTACTTTTAGTATTATTATTATAGAAACATAATATAAGCTGACTATACATTAAGTCCCCCCCCCACTCACAGTTTATATTGTAAGGCCTATGGTCGACTATCGATATGTAAGAGAACGTCAGTTCTCCGCGATTACCATCACGCTAACTAGAGCTCCGTGTAACTACGAAACAGCCATATGATTGTTAAGTATGACAGTAAGTCTTAATAAACCATTATAGATTAATAATTATTTTTACCAATACGCATTTATTTGTAATATTCAGATCCTATATACCATTTATGCTCCCGAGCTACGGTTAATTATATTCAAAAGAACCTAAATTCTTCCCTGAATATCTTATATTTAACGGGTCATCCCCGACCACGTTACATATTGGTGGAGGCGCCGAAGCTCTTAAAGGAGCACACAACACAAAAAATAAGTTTTTTTTATTTGAAAGAATGTTCAATTCTAAGGATAATGGTATAGGTTTTACGTTTCTACTCGCATTATTCAATAAGTTATGAGCAATTGAAAAAAGACGTGTGACGTCACTGGGCCGGAGTCATCGTAATTGCCTATCTTATACGTGTAAAAGTTCCTCGCTTCACACAACGATTTATCAACCTAAACATTTTATTTTTGCAATTTAATTTACATGTAAATATATGGTTTTGTGTGTTTAAAACGATGCAAGTATCAGAATTGCAATACGATGTTTAGTTTTTTAAATATTAAAAATCTTAAAAGAGACATTTTGGTTAAACCGCACGTCATGGCGAGCGGCGCGTGGCGTTCGAACAACGGGTCCGCCGCGCGCTGCTCGCCATGACGTGCCGTTTAACCAAAATGTCTGTTTTAAGATTTTTAATACTTAAAAAACTAAACGTCATATTGAAATTCTGATTCTTGCATCGTCTTATAAACATAAAACCACACATTTATACGACAATTAAATTTAAAAAAAAAAAATTTTAAGTTGATAAATCGTTGTGTGAAGCAAGGAACTTTTACACGTATAAGATAGGCAATTACGATGACTCCGGCCCAGTGACGTCACGCGGCTATTCTACATCTCTTAATATCTCTTAAAGTAATATTTTTTTTTACATCGTATCTTCACAAAATCATTTCATATAACCATAGCTACAATAATTTAACATTTAAAAAAAATTTAAAGAATTTTTTTATTTGTGTTGTGTGCTCCTTTAAATAGTTGGAATTACAAATACTTGCAATTGGTTTAGATTTTTACTTGTCTTTAGTCATTAAATTATATTATAAGAAGCGTATAGAAATAATAAAGTAAAGTGTAGTCGAAATGAAAATTTTTGAGATATTTATTTATATATATTGAAGATTTTTGAGATTTAATTGAGAATAATATTAAAGTGATTAGGGAAACAAAAAGAATAAAAGAGTAGTCTTATTGTGAATTAACGAGATTTATATGTTGAAAAGTTATGAAGTTTAAGTTTTAATAATAATTGTATAAGGAAATAAAAAGAGTAAAGGTATATATTGAACATTTTTGAGATTTTTATTTATATCTATTGAAGATTTTTGAGATTTAATTGAGAATAATATTAAAGTGATTAGGGAAACAAAAAGAGTAAAAGAGTAGTCTTATTGTGAATTAACGAGATTTATATATTGAAAATGTATGAAGTTTAAGTTTTAATGATAATTGTATAAGGAAATAAAAAGAGTAAAGGTATATATTGTTATATTGAAAATTTTTGAGATTTTTATTTATACATATTGAAGATTTTGATGATTTAATTGAGAATAATATTATACTGATTAGGGAAACAAAAAGAGTAAAAGGGTAGTCTTATTTGGAATTAACAAGATTTATATATTGAAAACGTATGAAGTTTAAGTTTTAATGATAATTGTATAAGGAAATAAAAAGAGTAAAGGTATATATTGAACATTTTTGAGATTTTTATTTATATCTATTGAAGATTTTTGAGATTTAATTGAGAATAATATTAAAGTGATTAGGGAAACAAAAAGAGTAAAAGAGTAGTCTTATTGTGAATTAACGAGATTTATATATTGAAAATGTATGAAGTTTAAGTTTTAATGATAATTGTATAAGGAAATAAAAAGAGTAAAGGTATATATTGTTATATTGAAAATTTTTGAGATTTTTATTTATACATATTGAAGATTTTGATGATTTAGTTGAGAATAATATTATACTGATTAGGGAAACAAAAAGAGTAAAAGGGTAGTCTTATTTGGAATTAACAAGATTTATATATTGAAAACGTATGAAGTTTAAGTTTTAATGATAATTGTATAAGGAAATAAAAAGAGTAAAGGTATATATTGAACATTTTTGAGATTTTTATTTATACATATTGAAGATTTTGATGATTTAATTGAGAATAATATTATAATGATTAGGGAAACAAAAAGAGTAAAAGGGTAGTCTTATTTGGAATTAACGAGATTTATATATTGAAAACGTATGAAGTTTAAGTTTTAATAATAATTGTATAAGGAAATAAAAAGAGTAAAATTATATATTGTTATATTGAAAATTTTTGAGATTTTTATTTATATATATTGAAGATTTTTGAGATTTAATTGAGAATAATATTATATTGATTAGGGAAACAAAAAGAGTAAAAGGATAGTCTTATTGTGAATTAAAGAGATTTATATATTGAAAATGTATGAAGTTTAAGTTTTAATAATAATTGTATAAAGAAATAAAAAGAGTAAAAATATATATTGTTATATTAAAAATTTTTGAGATTTTTATTTATATATATTGAAGATTTTTGAGATTTAATTGAGAATAATATTATATTGATTAGGGAAACGAAAAGAGAAAAAGGGTAGTCTTATTGCGAAGTAAAGAGATTTATATATTGACTATATACGTTTTTATGTAAATTTAAGTATAATTAAAAATAGTAAGTATAAGAGAATAATATTAACGTGAATAGATATTTTAAGAGTTATATGATTAAGTGGATAATTAAGTAGATGAATAAAAGACAATAGTACATTTTAGAAAGAATATATTAGAATAAAACATTTTTTAAGTATTTATTTTTATTTAAGTATAAATGTTTCAATAAATAATGGTGCTTAATGGATAACAAATTTTATATCAAACGGAATACGAATAATCAAATTACAAAAGTGAATGAAACCAATATATTAAATCTAGATGAACATTTTGGGACCGAAATAAATGAAATAAAGTTAGTAAATTTGTTACGACGAACCGAAGAAGTCGATGTAGGTAATTTTTTTTCTAATTCCAAGTTTGGAAAGTTACCATTTTCTGCTAAATTAGTACAAAAATTTGCACTGTGTTCCCTATACGTAGTAAAAAATTTAGAAAAAGAAGAATTCAATCAGTCACCGTTACAAGATAAATTTGAATTTATAATTTCACAGAAAACAGTAGCTTGGATAAATTTATTAGATAAATCGGAAATAGTAGGTTTTTTAAATTTTTGTAATATACATCGTGAGGTTTCATCTACAATTACAGATTTGAGAAAGATTGTAAAATCAGCGATAAAAAGTTTTAGAAACATTCAAGACATTGATGAGGGCACAAATGAAACAAATTTAATATTTACAGATGATAACTTTCAATTAAATTCATACAACAACCAAGAAAATTTTTTTAGTGATATCCCTATAGAAACTAATTCAACGATAAACGTTTTAGAAAACACAGAGTTGCTAGAGGGAGATAATCCTGTAACATTGGACGTAACACATCAATTAAAGGATCTTTTAATACAGATAGATAAATAAATTTCACCTAAGTTTAGAGCAGAGAAAAAAAAGAACAAATTAAATTTGACCCAATACCAAATATGGAAGATTTTACCTTTAATAATAAAAGAGGAGAAGGTTCAACAAATACGATAACAAAAAAACGATTTACAGATATGGCCCTTAACCAAATAACGCACAAACCTGATATTTTTTCGGGAAAAGGACATGAAGATATAGAGAAATTTATAAAAAAATTCGAATTGGTATCTATCATAAACAAGTGGGATGACGAAGACAAATTAATTATTTTACAATTATACCTTAAGAGGATGCCACACCGAAAGTGAAACGTATACAAAGACCGAGAGAACGCGCTGTTAGGTGTTTTCGCGATGCGCAAGCACGCGCGCGAGTTCGATGACACGCCTATTATTCGTAGTCGGCGACCGTGGACCGGTCCGTCGAGCGCGCTAGTTCGGGAGCTCAAATTATTATTTCATGAACCCTCGTCGTATACTCGTATACCGTGTGGTGTATACGCAGCGCGTAGATATGAAATGCATATACGTGTATACGTGCATAGTACACATAGTACTCTGTTGCAATATTTATCCGCGGCCTGCGCCTACCTAACTAAAATGTATAGCTACTGTTTACCTATTTGTATTCACCAACCTATAGATTATAAAATCATTATTAAAATATATTTTAAATCATGTTTAACACATTATTACTTTTTGAGTTATAAATAAAATATTCCGAATGAATAAAAATTAAATAATGATGACTTGATACTTATACAACATAGCACATTCAAACGGAACACATGCAGTTAGTCATTCTCACTGATACAATATTTTTAATCATTTTTCTCAAAAACCCATTTCTCCGCAAAACACCGCAAAATATGAAATAAAAATGTTTAAATACTTGCTTCAATGATCACTAGTGAACTGAACAAGTCAAAAATAAAATAGTCTGCTAATGCTAGCCAAATCATTGAGAATTGTGATTCAATTATAAATGTATAAATAATCGGGTACAGTGTAGTGTATTATATTATATTATATTACATTGTATATAATATATTAATAATATAGGAGACAATTTTCATGTAGCTATAACTTTCAGTTACGTCGACAGCCGATGAAATAGTAAAATAATACAAATGTGTGATTTTGCAGATAAGCACGTAATGATAACTATGGTCTATATAGGTCTATATTGGTGCTATTATTTTTCATATGACGTTTGTGCAACTGACTGTCATTGAAATATATACAATTTTATTATAAAATCCACGTACACCGCACACGCGCCTTCTAATTACTTTCTGATAATATTTAGAGTACCATCTATAAATAAAATATCTATCTATTCTATAAAATATCTATCTATTCTATCAAAATAAAAATTATCTATCTATTAAAAAAAAATTAAATTTTTAAATTAATTTTTTAAATTAAATTTTTAAATTTTTAAATTAAATTTTTTAAATTAAATTTTTTTATTATCTATCTAAAAATTATCTATCTATTCTATAAAATATCTATCTATTCTATCTATTCTATAAAATATCTATCTATTCTATCTATTCTATAAAATATCTATCTATTCTATCTATTCTATTCTTTATTATTTTTTTTTTTATCTATCTATCTATTTTAATTAAAATGTATACAGAAATGATCTGCCTTGTTTGCCTATCATAGCTTAAATTATTATGTAACATGCAAGCAAATTTTTGATTTTTGAAATAGGAATATAATTATAAGTTATAACATAAAATGATAAAATGTAATATAATGTATAATTATGCAATTTATTTGTAAGAATTGTTGACCATATTTTGTTTTATGTGATCGGGTTCTCTTATGTCGGATTTTAACATTCTTTTGGGGAACTGTGGATCAATGATTTCGGGTAATAAGCAATCCAAATAAAACCTAGAAATATAAAATGTAAATAAAATAGGGATAGGTCACGCGTAATCGCAATATTACACAGTTTACATACGTTTTTAGTGATTCCGACATTTTGGTATCCCAAAATAATTGATCAAAATATATTTCTTCAATATTGGTCCATTTTGTAGTGTACACAACAAAAAAACATTTTTGCCTCTGTGTTGCGTGTAACTGCCCCATAATTTGAAAATAGTACACATGATCTTTTTTCAGTGTTATTTTTTGCTCTTCAACTTTGCAATATTTTAACTATAAATAAATTAAAATTAAAACCATATATATAAAAACAAAATACTAACTTGGAACAATATTATAAGTTACTACACATACAAGTTTACTATTCACTGCTTCTATGGCATCATTTGAGTCACGAGCAGAATATGGACATTTTATTTCTAATAAATAATCTTCGCCGATAAGACCATCTGAAATAAATGTATAAATAATATGTATAATAAAACTAAAATAATTTTTTTTTATGGTTATCCATTTTGCCTTTAGTCTTTATTATATCTAAGTATACGCGAAATAATATTATACAACCTATTTAAATTATATCAAGAATATATGTAATATTTTTCTGATAAACTAATTAAAAAGTTACACATTTTAGTGCTATATAATAGTTTATATTACCTGGGCTGGCGGCTAGAAATGGAAATTCTGGATCTATAATCAAACCATTGTCATGTACCTTTTCGTTCAATAATAGTTCAACTTTTTTACGAGCTATAGGTTCCATATCCTTACCATACTGCAATGACTTCATATTTAAGTTACCGGAAGCATATAAAATATTATGAACGACATTTTTGCAGCTAGTGTTTTTTCGCATCTTACAAATTTGGCCAAATATTGAAGCTGTCAACCGTATTTTCCTTTCGTTGAACCACACATCACTATTACTCTGCCCTCGAGTTTCTAATTCAATTTTCTTGGTATCAGCTCGGCCTAATTCTTCTAAAAATTTATTTTTTTTTGTTTGAATTTCTTCCGGTGAATAAATGTCTAGTAGAGGTTCTGCCAATCCATAATTTTCGTCTTCACCTTCTGCTTTAGATTTCTTACACTTTCTGTTTTCTGGAAATAATTGCCTTCTTTTACTGTTATTTAATCTTAGTCTCTCGTGGTTCTTCAAAAATTTTTTCCCAAATACTCCTGTAACAACATAATTTTTAAATAATGATTGAACTGTTTTTATTTTATAAAATGTATTTTACCTGGACTGCGATTGGTATATTTTTTATGTATTTGCCTTAAATACTGCTTGGAATTAAATGACACAACTGCTGCTTCTACTCTCGTATTGTAGTTACCTCTACTACTAAAATTTATTCTTTTACCGGCAACATGTTTGTTAATAACAGAATAAACTGTTCGCAGATATTAGAAGTCTTATTTTCTAGCAAGCTTTCCGCATTAGATACAAGCCTTGACATGATACTTGTTATTTCTCTCATAATTCCATTAGTTTCAGCTTCTGGGACTAAATTTAAGTTGGTTTCATTTGATCCAGTACAAAAGTATGAATCACAATTGGAATGCTGACCAAGTCTGTGATATGGTGCATTGATTAAATCACTCTGGAGACCTAAAATGATACATATTGAGGAATCTTGGGTAAATTAATCAACTTAAAATTCAATAAATATTGCATCAATTATTCTAACTCAACAAAATAAATATCCAAAGACTTCAATTACATACCTTTGATTTTTTGAGATTTAGTAATGCTGGTTTCTTTTCTCCAATGTAAAGCTGCCATTTGAACATCACTTCTGAATCTCATAATGTTTGATAAAATAAATTTACGAACACGAAGAGGGTAACTAGTATTTTTAGCCAGTGTTGTAAGTTTAGAAGCATAATTCCTCATTAGGTGGTTTTTATACTCTATTTTTCTAATGGTGAAATTAAAGCCATATGGTCGACACTCTGCTAAGCGTTTTGTTACACTACTATCCCCATCACCTAAATATAGCGAAAAATTGTATAAAAAAAATAAATAAAAATTGATAAAATGTATAAACGTATAAATACTTAGTTTTGAAAATAAATGGAGGATATCCTATAAAAAACAAAATCGTATAACAACATTTTAAATATACGTTTTTTAATTTACCAATCAAACAATTGTATTTAAGACCATGCATTTCAACACTTTTGGAAAATCCTTGCAACACACCATCTGCTTCCATACAAGTAGAAGCCTTTTTCCAGTTAAGAAAACATGTATGCTCGGGTTTTTCTTTATCCTTCCTTACTGCAGATCTTTGACAAATTATACAATATTTATTGCGTATCCCGACAAATAAAACTTTTTGGGTTCTATAACCAATAATTGTAGCCTACAAATAACAATATGTTTACATATTAACTCATTATATTATTAAAAAATAACAAATTAATATTCAGATAATTAGTTACGTTACGTACCGCGCCTGATAGTGCATCGTACTTAGTTTTATAACTTCGCTTGGACCACTGCCCATCCGCGACAACTGTAATAATTGGTGTTCCATCTACGTCCACGCTACCAGATTCTATTGTTAATCTTCTTTCTTCTTGGCCAGCTCTTTTCATTTCGTCCCACGCCGTAGCATGAACTATGTCAGCTACCTCAGTTTGAACACGCAAAAAACCACTACTCGATAATGTAGGCAAGTTAAGAAATCCCGAAAATTCTGTCAACTGTGTATAACCAATACCTATTGCCTGGCAAGCACTTACTGCTGCTTTGTTTATATGCATTTCTGAACTATCAGTATATTCTGAGTGTAGCTTAGTTTTAATTTTGCAAACTGTACATTTGTATGTAAAAATTGATAAGAAACCATAGTTGAATTCCGATTCAAATTCCATGTCAATAAATGAACAACCAAACGGACCACTATGTCGTTTTTGAATTTGTTGGATTATATGCGACATATTGACAATCCTTCGACCAGTTAACGGTCTAAAATTAGGTATATTTTTTGTAAATATTTGAATGTTTTTAATGTATTTGAATTTTGAAATATTTGAATGATTTTATGCAATTATAAGAATTTAAATAGATAATTGATCTTCGACGAGTATCATTTTTCTGATAAAATGTGATTTTTTACGCTAAACTTTTTTTTATTCAGTAAGATGCTTAGATTGATGTATGACGAACTTTGTATTATATTTTCGAGCTATTTACTAAAAAATGATTTAATTTACACAAATAAAGAAACAAGCAAAACTTGATCAAATCGGGTGTTTTCGCGATATCGAATAAACGATGTCAGTTATATCATTGTAATTCAAAAAATAATAATCGGAAGGAATTATTAACATTTATTAACATTTTTACAGAAAAATGTTATAAACATTTTCTATGGATAGCATACATTTCAATGTAATCAAATTTAATTTTTGTGCTATTTATAGGTATTTGAAATTAAAATGGCAATCAAAATTATTATTTACATTTTACACATACATGTCATTCCCTACCGTGGTCTCACCCGATCTAGGAGTCTCGCCAATTTTATGTTGCGACAAATTTTTCAAATACCTACTGTGTACTATAAATGTTGCAATTTATTTTAAATTTGATTCGAAATTAAGTACTATAGTTCCTACATTTGTTGAATCGCGAATGTCTCACACCTTACTAAAAAAATGTACGGTCAATGGTCATGATACACTTTTTCTTAAACAAATACTTACAGATTATTCAATTTATTTGTGTTACCACTGTTACTTGATGAAATACTATCATCTACCGTATGAATGCTCAGACTATGTTCAAATATATTGAAGTCACTATAAAGTATTTAAAATAATAATAATAAAAGCTCAATAATGTCAGCTGTTGGATATAACTCACTCAGCCTGAGACCATTCAGTAACTTCCGGGTTTGACGATGGAGTTATGGGCGTAAGGGGATCGATTGTAATGTCACTATAATTATTAAATAATAATAAGAGTTCAAATGTATGTTAGCTGTTGAATATATTTTATAACTCACTCAGCCTGAGACCATTCAGCAATTTTAGAGTCTGGCAATGGTGTTATAGGCGTAACGAGCTCGGTCGTAATGTCACTATAACAATTAATTACCTAGTAATAGTCTACATAAATTTTACCTTTACATAAATATTATTTATTTTATCTTTACATAAATCATTATTTCTTTTTTTTAGATACATTAGATATTTATTATTGGTATACTATATACTATAACTATATATTATATTATAATTTATAATATTATATACTTACTGTAGGTTTTGTTGATTGCCCCTACGAACTTTTTTCATACGAGTACTTAAAGATACTCTTCCCGTAAATCTTTTAATCGTTCTATTTTTTTTGGGAGACATCGCAAATATTCGTCAATTGAAAAACACTTCACAAATTGATAAACCTCAATAGCTGGCCATACACGAACAGTCGGATTTGTTCCTTGGCCGACCAAATCGGTCGTGTTGGTATGTACGTATATGGGATTAAAATATCACGGACCGGTATTCGTTATCGCTAAAGATATTTTTGGACGATATTTGACTTGCACCGTGTATGACGGTCACAGTCTACAGACCACAGTTTTAGTTATAAACAGTAAATACACGTGCGTCGTGGTTATGCCTACTGCTGTTGCTAATTTTTGTATTATTGAAATAATAATTTAGATTTGTACTTGCTCTTATACATTTTTTTTATATCTATTTCTGCTATGTCTTCTAAGTGGAGTAAGGATTTACTTATAGAGTTCATTAGTTGCTATCAAAAGTTTAATTGTTTATGGCAACTAAAAAGTAAGGAGTATACTAACAAAAACTTAAAAAATAGAGCTTATCAATGTCTCGTACAGTAAGTTCTACCGCATTTCCCATTAGCTAACACTGTATGTGTGAAAAGCAAGATAGAAAACCGCGTTTAGGAAGGAAACCAAAAAAGTACAAACGACGAAAAAATTAAAAATTATCATATGACATACAATTAAACAACTTATACAGTATGCTATAGGAATGGCAAAAAATATTTCTAACATGTCAAAAGATGAAGGGACGGATCATAACCGCAGGAAAGTTGGCAGTTTTGAACATAAACCTACATATCTGGTCGTTACATTTCTAAGGGGCGGGACAATTCGGCAGATCTGGAATGACAGTATATGGCTGGAAAAAGTTTTGATCTGTGACAGTCCAAATCTGCCGACCATATCGGCGGAATAGGAATGTCATTCCTAATAACAGACTGAACAACAGTTTAATTGATTATCCGATTTCTGTCAAACAATATAATAATCATTTATAGAATTTGTCTACATCAATAATTCGGTTATTAATATTATTATTATGATTCTGGTTATTCTTAGAATCGACGACGGAAGCCCAGACGTCGGGCACCGGGCCGATAACGATATGATCATGTATGTATGGTGGGGGGAAAATCTTGTTCACCGAAACGCCACGAGTTGTTGCAGCACTGCTGTAAACGACAAAAACTACGGTTTTATAAAATGTTCAAAGAAAAACAAGTTTCACGCGGGAACAGTGTTTGAAGCGTGTGTTAATAGTATGAACACCAAATTTTCACACTGTATAGATCAAAAGTTTATCTGTGTCATAGCGTCGTTTTTTTTCCGATATCTTAATTAGTTCTACCTAAAAAAGATTTTGAAAATTTGTTTTTTTTATGTTTTTCAAAATTAAATTTCAAAATATTGAGTTAAGTTTTTTTAAAAAAAACGACGCTATGACACAGATAAACTTCTGATCTATATAGCGTGAAAATTTGGTGTTCATACTATTACCACACGCTTCAAACACTGATCCCGCGTGAAACGTGTTTTCGGTAAAATATTTCGGGTGTGTGGCGTCCTCTTAAGGATTCAGCAGAAGATTTCTTTGATCAATTAAAATTAAAAAATGAGAATATAACATGGAACAAAGTCAAAGAAGAATTTATATCAGAATTTACAATAATAGGAAAAAAACATTTACTTAGGGCGAGATTAGAAAATCTTAAATTAATGAAAGGAGAAACGTATAAAGAATTTATAATTAAGATAACAGGAATTTGTTATAAAATAAATAAGAACATGACCGAGGAGGACATTTGCGAACATATATTAAAGAGATTGCCCAAAGAGACTTTTCAATTAATAATGTTAGCTGATAATACATCAATTAAAAATATTAAAAAAACGCTTGAGAAACTCGAGGTATCTAATTTACTGCGGTCTGAAGATAAAGTAAATGAAGCAGTGGAAAAAACTCACTAGAGATATGGATATTTTAAAAAATCATATAAACCAAATAAAACTTGAACATACTCAAAATAATACGCCTAATTATGGAAACGATACTTATCATAATGGTAGGAAAGGTTATAATAATAATGACGTCACGTTTGATAACAGAAATCCACCATACCAACCATTCAGATTCAATAATCCAAATCAATACTATCAAAACAATCCACGACGAAACTTTTATCCGTTTTATAATTTTGACCCAAATTATAATCAAATGACAAGTGCCCAATTTCGTAGACCATCTAATCAAGAAAATATACCTCGAACCAGATTTTCATATAGAAATCAACCTGGATTACCTACATGTTTCCGATGTGGAGTGTTGGGACATAGACAAAGAAACTGCAATATGCAAAAAAACCGAGTAGTTCCGCAGAAAATTGGGTTTACACAGGAACAACAAAACAATACTTATAGATTAGAACCTGAACATAAAAAAGAATATAATATTATAACAAGAACCCCGAAAAAGATAGTGACGACATAATGAAAAATATAAAAAGGAGTGATGAAATATATAATAGGCAAAATGGTTTTGATAAGTTAATACATTGTATAGAACACAAATTTGAAAACAGTAACGACAATTTAACGGACGAAAAATTAGTACAAGACGATATAAATTTACAAAAATCGCAAGACACACTAATAAAAAACAGCGGATATAAAAAAAACGGGTTTCATGAATTAGAATACTATCCAGAACACATTTTTGAAAACATAAACGAAAAGTTCATTGACTCGAAAATTGCACAAGACAATATCCATTCACAAATTACGCAAGACACTATTATAAAAACTAACGAAAATTGCAACATAGGTGATTTAAACAATTTACAAAACAACTCAGAAAAAAGAAAACTAGAATTTAATATTAACCCAGAATTAGATAAAAATCAGCAAATAAAAATAAAACAAATAATGATGAGATTTTCGGATTGTTTCGCACAATATGGTACGGACTTGGAAGCTATTGATATAGGAGATATACCAATACCTACGTTAACAGAAAACCCGATAAATTTACCACCAGATAGATTAGCACTTTATGAACAGGTTGAATTACAAAGACAAGTCAACAAATTTTGTAATGCCGATTACACCATATAATTCAGCATACGCTAGTTCAACATTTTTAGTTAATAAAGCAGATGAAATAAAGATATTAGTGTTTGACTATAAACAAATAAATAAGCAAATACCACACCAGCATTTTCCAATTACGAATATACAAACAATATTTGACTGTCTAGAAAGTTCTAAATATTTTAATATAATGGATATGCAACAAGATTTTCTAAACATTCTACTAGGCAAAACTGACAGACATAAATTAGCGTTCATCATACTGTTTGGATTATACGAATCGACTAGGTTGCCATCTAGATATAAAAACTCGTCAAGACAGTTCTCTAAAGCAGTAGCCAACGCTCTTTCAGAATTACTTTATTTAGGCACTATATTTATTCATTGGATAGAAAAGGAAATTCTAACAACCCTGGTTTTTCCAATCACTACAACATTTCACACTTTAAAAAGTACGAGGATTTTAAAAATACCGAAAGATTGCATGGTATATACATCAGTCATAATATTAATACCATTAAAAGAAGTAAATAAGACAGTGTTCATAGATTACTATACCGAATTCAGTGTTGTAAATGTAGACGAATTAACAAATAAAATTAAAAAAATACAATCATTAGACACCCCTTTGCCTAAATTACAAATGCCTAATTTTAAAAACTTAAAAGAATCCACAAATAATTTAGATTACATTATATCGGAAATAGAGAAAAACGATAATAATAATACTATTTCAAATAATACACTGCGCCAATACGGATTATATATAGGAGCGTTAGTATTAAGCTATATAATTATTCATATAATGGTAAGAAAGGTTAGTGTGTACTGGGTAAAATCAACAAACCACGAGATCATTAAAAAGAAACTGAGGGGTCATTATAGAATAAGTTATACAATAATTAGACAATAATTAATAAATAATATTGTTTTTTTTAATGTACGTTTATGTTTAGGACAAAATATAGGGAAAATGTATTGCAAATTATAATATCATTGTTTTTGTTTACCACATAATGTAATTAAAAAGAAAAAAAAGAGAGAGAGAGGACATTGAGAGATTAGGATGGCAGTACCGGATGATGGCAATATCAACAGGAATCAAGGATCTTGTCTTACCGGATTCACCAATAACCTTACATACGGAGATGGCAGAAGAGCTCCAGAAATATATATTTATGTAAAACAAACAAATTTGTAACGATGTAAAAATAACATTAAAAAATATCCCTGGAAATAGATATTTAGGTAAAATAAGCGAATATGTAGTAGTATACAAATAATAATATTAGTGTTAATCTGATTGAAATAAAAAAAAAAAAAACGACAAAGCTACGGTAACACTTTATTGACATTGATGAGGAGGCATAATAAGATAATACACAGTGTTGAAACAAATATGGAGGCTAAATAGCCAATTTTATATATAAATAATCTTTAAAGATGTATGAATCAGGCAACAATAGATATGTGACAGTGTCACTGTAAGAGGTAACATACATTTTACCGAATCTATATACCTAGAAAATAAAAACAATTTCCAATGATTGTATACATATAGACCAATGCCACAATAATCATGTCAAAGTTGTAGCAAACACTTAAATTTCAGTAGAATTTCAATCACTTTAAAACTAACATTATAAATATTGTAATAAAAAAAAAGGGGGACCATTTTCTAAATAAAAGCACATATATGTGTGAATGAAAAAAAAAAAAAAAAGGAGGGAGGTAATGTAACAATTGTTACATATACTACGTTTACTACTATATATATATATTACTTTTAGTATTATTATTATAGAAACATAATATAAGCTGACTATACATTAAGTCCCCCCCACTCACAGTTTATATTGTAAGGCCTATGGTCGACTATCGATATGTAAGAGAACGTCAGTTCTCCGCGATTACCATCACGCTAACTAGAACTCCGTGTAACTACGAAACAGCCATATGATTGTTAAGTATGACAGTAAATCTTAATAAACCATTATAGATTAATAATTATTTTTACCAATACGCATTTATTTGTAATATTCAGATCCTATATACCATTTATGCTCCCGAGCTACGGTTAATTATATTCAAAAGAACCTAAATTCTTCCCTGAATATCTTATATTTAACGGGTCATCCCCGACCACGTTACATTAGACTCTCATGTAAGACTACACAATTTTATTACTGGCAACCTCACTATGCAGGTAAGCACAAATTAAACATTTTACATTATATCATGAAACAATATGTAAAAAATATACTTGTTATTCTGATTTACACAGTCAATTAGGTTCATTGTATTCAAAATGTATTAAATTGTTTTTAATTAACTAATTCGGTTTTCCATAAAATCCAACTACTTACTACTAGACAATTTTGGAGTGATATAATTATTTGCTAAACTTTATTAACACATATGTTCAAAGTGGTATTAGTTATGAAATAATATTATGTAATTTTCATTTTTACATTTTGGAAAATTTATCAGAAATTATGATAGTTTTTGTGTGAATTTATTAATAACTATCTTTTGATGGCCCTATAATATATGAGTGTAATTTAATATTACATGCTAAATTTATTTAATAAATTATATTGTTAATCTCTAACTTGTTACTTACTTGGAATACTACATGTATTTTATGCTCAATATGTTTCTAAATATTGTTATTTGTTGCAGGATTATGTTGTTGCCAAGCCATCATCTTTTAATAATGAAGCCGGAAGAAAATATCTAACAATTGTAAAAACAAATGCATAATAATAATTATATATATAAATATATTTGTTAAACAAATTCTTCTGTTTGTTTTGTAAATACTTAATGTTAAATCCTCTAAGATTAAGAATTACAGTTATTGATTCATAAATGATTGATTATACCAATAGTATGATTATTATAAATTGTTTTACTCTATATTATGGTTTGAACTCCTTTAATGTGCCCTGACATATTAGATGCTCCGTCATATCCCTGCCCACAGATATTATCACAATTAATTCCACACGAGTTGAGACCTAAAACAGTATTAATAAAATTATGTTAAGAATAATAATTAATATAATTAATAATAATATAATATAATAATTAATAAATAATTGTTGTATTCTAAATTACCATTTAATATAGATGAAGCTAAATTTTCTCCTGTTAAACTAATAACTTCAGTAAATTTTAAAAAACTTTCATGAATATTTATATCTTTTCCAGTACCAACTAAATATCTAACACATAGTGTAAGTTGCCTTTATGGATACATCGATAGTTTCATCAGCTAATACACTAAAATAACCTGAGTCATTAATTTCTCTCACAATTTTTTTTAAAATTATATCTCCACAGCTGTTTATAATTTCATTTTGAATAACAGGACTAATATATTTGTTTCTATAGTCTGATGAAAGAAAATGTTTCATGTGATCAATGTCTTTAGTTTTATACTTTAATATTTCACGGAAGTTTCCTTCATTTACGTTAGATTGATCTGTAATTAAATGATTTTTAATTTATTAAACAATCTTCTTTTGCAACAAAGGTATGTATTTAATAAAACCATAATTTTTACAATACAACTTACCATCAAATGAAATTGAACCAAAATCTCTATGGCCTCTTAAAGGAAGTTCTTGACGACCACATAACATTATACATTCTATAATATAAGTTAAACATTTTCGATTTTCAATTACTTGATTATTCCTAAATAACAAAATAATTATATTAAATATTTAAATAAAGCATTCAATTTCAAATAATTTACCTTTCTTCATTTAATCTGTTTATTATCTCTGGTTCCTTTTGCATACAAATGTTCAAAAAACTATCAGCTTTTAGCAATGCTAATTTGTGATATTCATGGTTAGCATCATTATTTAAAGTCTTATAATTATAAAAATAAATAAATAATATAATTAATTTGTTGCATTTTAAAATATTTGGAAAATACAATTTCTACTTACTTCTAAAGCTTTTTTAAAACTGTCCATCGGTTTCACTACAAGAACACAAAGCTTTTGACCACCAATTCCACCAGTTTTTGAAAAAACTACACATACTTTACAAAAACCTTCCTGTTTAATTTCTGAATAGGCTAACCACTTATACAGTTGTAACCAACGATGTTGAAATCTAAGATTTCTAGTTTTATTTTTTTCAACTAATGGGAATTTATATGTTTCTGTTGGAACTCATAAATTAGTTAAAATCTGCATAAATTAAATAACAAAACACAATCAATAGATAATTAATAGCGATAATACTACTTAAATGTGTCAAACATAAATAAATAAAATAAATTACTTACAAGTTTTTTTTCAGCATTTTGTAAATCGCAATTTATAAACAAACCAATATCATTTATACGCTGTATTGAATTATTAACTTCAACAATTTCTGAACCATCCAAATGTTTTTTTTTAGGCGATGTAGAAATAATGGAATCACTATCATCATCGGAATTTCGTTTGGTCTTAGGATTAGGAGGATTAATCGAGGATAGTTTAAAAAAACTGTTCAATGTTGATTGTTTCATTATATTTAATTTTTCAATGTAAGCGCACAATTAATTCAATTCGGCATAGGTACTATCTGTTATGACTTGTTCGACGTTCGTACAACCATTGATTAATGATTTTATAATAAGTTTATTATAAAATCAATGGTACAACTGACATAGTATTTGTTATTGATTTTTGTTTTTAGATAATAATATTTATTATTTAAGCTATTTTTAGCTTTAAATGAACAAATTACTGATAGCTATTAGCTAATATGTTGTAGGTATATCCATGTTAGTTGATAATATACAAAATTGATAATGTTTTGGTATAAATGCGTAAAAACCATCGTGCAATATATATTACACCATAATAATATTCCTTTTTCTAATAAATAGGAAAATGTATTATTATACGCACGGACATGCGGGCGTCGTCACCGCCGCGTTGATATCGGTGACGGTAGCGACGGCCCGTGGCTGGTCGGTCACATATTATTATTATTCTTATAGTAATTTAATATAATATATTATAAAGTATAACATTATATGATTATATGAATATGAAATAAATATATGATTACTGATTAATATTAAGTAAATTATTTTTAATTAATTGTTGAATATGTTAAAATAAAAATTTACAAAAAACCCTTGCCATTTTTTTTCCTCATAATTTCCTAACATTAGAACACTATTTTATAAAATTTAAAAAAAGACCTATGGGGGGGGATCTGACCCCCACATCCCCCCCCCCCTTGTATACGCCCCTGTAGTTATCAGTTTATCACTATAATTATGCCGGACTACGGAAACGAAACGAAGGATGATTCACACTGAACCGGCACCGGACCGCACAGACGCGTACCGGACCGACATTTTGATAGAGTATTCACATCATACCGTCGTGCACAGACAGACAACAGTTTCTATATTCTATTTTAGAATATGAACGTCGTTATCGCGTTCATACCCCAACCCCCTCACCCTGACGACAACCGTGTCGACCGACATGCACCGACAAAACATTATTTGATAGAATGTTTGTCGGTACGGCACGGTGCGGTTAGTGTCTGCGCGCTGACGGTCTGTTAGATGTAAATTAGAGTATTATTTTATATTAATTAATAATTTGTCGCGTGCACGAACCGTTTGCTATCACGATGTTTGAAATATAACTCCGCACAATAGAAACGAAACGACGACGGTAGAAACACGTATGTGTGATCCAAGTCTGCGATGTATATAAACGACGGACGACGACAATCGATTCGTAAAGAATGATACCGATAATCATGATAACACGCGCAGTCGAAACGCACACACGTGGTGCACGATGCATGAATGTGTGATCCCGCAAAAGTTGAAAACATGAAAAACTATAAAAGTGTTTATTAATGTCCTTGATTTTCTAGAAATCACCCATGGGGGCACATGATACAGATGTATAATCTATGTCCATTCTATCCTCTTACTCGATGTATTTTATTTTATTAGTCATTTTCATTTTATAGTTCGTACTAAAAAGAAGTCATTCCATTTTTGCTCATTATATAAAGTGCGTAACTTAAAACTTAAAATATGTTAACGGTGTTTTTTTTAAAATTTATAAAGTTCTTAACAGTGATCAATTTTTTATTTATTCGTGAGGCACAGTGACCAGTCTGCGCATTGACCAAAGTGTAAGTTTTTCAATTTCATTTAATTTTATATTTTTATGATTTTTACGATTTTCTAAAAAAAAATAAATTATCATTAGGGCCAGGTTTTCAATGCATGGTGCATCTTTTTTTTCTTAAACAATGCTTTCCAAGTACATGGGTAACAACACTATAATAACACTCTTAAATTCCCTAATTATAAAAGCTTTTAATAGTTCAACCTTCTCTTTAATATAAATAAAACATTTTTTTATTAAAATTTTTCAATTTTATTTTTGATTTCAATTTTGTTTATTTAAATTTTTATTAAATTTTTTTATTTAAATTTGTATTACATTTTTTTATTAAAATCTTATTAAATTTTTATTAATATTTTTCTGGTGGTCGGGATAAGAATAGTACCATCGGGTGTCCCTAACCTGTCGTAAGAGGCGACTAAAAGGGACTTGTAGGATATTTTTCATCAAAAATATGTAAAATATTAAAATCTCTCAAAAATACGTACTCAAATTTAATGTAAATAAATCAATTTCCATTTTAAATCTAATAACTAAATAATCCATTTTTTCATTTTTAAAATAAAATTCCAATGAAACTTATATTAATTTTTGTATACATTTTATTATTAAATGCTCTTCAAATTTCACCATAATCTAAACAATATGATAAAATTACTTAAATGAAGAGGGATTCCCTCTTCGTCATCTTAAATCCCAAAATCATTTATTAAAATATTAAATAACTATTCTGATGGACATGAAAAACCGTTTTACCGTATTTTATTTAATATTTATTTATTCCAAAACCGAATCGTCAGAGAAAAAAAAGTATTGTTATTTTTAATGTCCTTGATTTTCTAGAAATCACCCATTGGGCACGTGATACAGATGTATACTCTATGTCAACTGTTTATAATTTTACTATTCTATCCTTTTATTCGATGTATTTTATTTTATTAGCCATTTTAATTTTATAGTTCGTACCAAATATAAGTCATTCAATTTTTGCTCATTATATAAAGTGCGTAACTTTAAACTTAAAATATTTTTACGGTGTTTTTTTATAATTTATAAAGTTCTTAACAGTTATCAATTTTTTATTTATTCATGAGGCACAGTGATCAGTCTGCGCATTGACCATTTAAGTGTAAGTTTTTCAATTTCATTTTATTTTATATTTTCTAAAATAAAAAAAAATTATCATTAGGGCCAGGATTTCAATGCATGGTGCATCTTTTTTTTCTTAAACAATGCTTTCCAAGTACATGGGCAACACTATAATAACACTCTTAAAATCAATTTCCCTAATCATAAAAGCTTTTAATAGTTCAACCTTCTCTTTAATATAAATAAAACAATTTTTTTTTATTAAAATTTTTCAATTTTATTTTTGATTTCAATTTTGTTTATTTAAATTTTTATTAATTTTTTTATTTAAATTTTTATTACATTTTTTTATTAAAATCTTACTAAATTTTTATTAATATTTTTCTGGTGGTCGGGATAAGAATAGTACCATCGGGTGTCCCTAATCTGTCGCAAGAGGCGACTAAAAGGGACTTGTAGGATATTTTTCATCAAAAATATGTAGTCAAATTTAATGTAAATAAATCAATTTCCATTTTAAATCTAATAACTAAATAATCCATTTTTTCATTTTTAAAATAAAATTCCAATGAAACTTATATTAATTTTAATCGATAGAATATAATTTTTTTTGTATACATTTTATTATTAAATGCTCTTCAAATTTCACCATAATCTAAACAATATGTTAAAATTACTTAAATCAATCCCCTCTTCATCATCTTAAATCCCAAAATCATTTATTAAATAACTATTCTGATAGACATGAACACCGTTTTACAGTATTTTAGTTAATATTTATTTATTCCAAAACCGAATCGTCAGAGAAAAAAAAGTATTGTTATTTTAAATGTCCTTGATTTTTTATCAATTACCCCAATACGTGCCGTCACCATCGTTGAACACATATTGATACACAGATGTATACTTTATGTCAACCAACTATAATTTTACCATTCTATCCTCTTATTAGATGTATTTTATTTTATTAGCTATTTTCATTTTATAGTTCCTACCAAATATAAGTCATTCAATTTTTGCTCATTATATAAATTACGTAACTTAAAACTTAAAATATTTTTACGGTGTTTTTTTTATAATTTATAATGTTCTTAACAGTGATCAATTATTTATTTATTCGTGGGGCACTGTGATCAATGAACGGCCGTTTTCCAGACACCGATCCTGTAGATTGAAGAGAATCGCGATGTGAATCAAACACGTATATATCGGGTATGAGATTTGTGTATTATGAAGTGTAAATAAAATAACTTACACTCATGTAGATTGTAAATATATTTCAGGTTGTGATATAAGTACCTATTAAGCTTTTGCGTTATTTAGTTTGTAAAATAATATTTTAAATCATTATAGTTGTACAGCGATATATCCCTTATACCCATTTTATCCAACCCCATTCTTGATCGGCGGCCGCTCAAGTTTAATTAGCATAGTTAACCCTGGTGACCTATCATGCGCATTAGTGTATGGTTTTCTTCGCGCGTAACAATAATGGAGTGTTGTATATTATTGGTTTGGAATAAAATGCATTATTATTGTCTTGCATAATTAATTCCGGCACGCGAATCGCAGGATATCTATTATTTTTTTAATGCCGTTTAACCGCAGATCTTTTTATTCATTTCGAGCTGTGATTTTTTCCATCTAGATTTGTAGGTAACTTCAAGTGGACCAGTCTGCGCATTGAACAAAGTGTGAGTTTTTCAATTTCATTTTATTTTATATTTTCTAAAATAAAAATAAATTATCATTAGGGCTTATATAGATTTCAATGCATGGTGCATCTTTTTTTTCTTAAACAATGCATTCCAAATACGAGTACATGGGTAACAACACTATAATAACACTCTTAAAATCAATAAATACCTGATGGGAGGCCCAGTTGGTTTTAGTTTTTTTTTTCATTCTAAAATTACAATAATTCTCTTCTTTTTTTAAAAAAAAAAAAAATAAAATAAAATAAAATTTTAAAAGCTTTAGGTAGTTCAGGGTTCTTTTTAATATAAATTAAACACTCTAACACTCTTAAAATAAAGTCTCATTAATAAATCTAAAATAAAATAAAAATGATAAATATTAAATAATATTTCTCCCTGGTGGTAGGGATAAGAATTGACCATCGGGTGTCCCTAACCTGTCGTAAGAGGCGACTAAAAGGGACATGAGGCGGGACCCTGTTGGTTTTAATTTTTTTTCTATTCTTAAAGTACTATAATTTCTCTCTTAAAATAAATTAAATTAAATTTTAAAAGCTTAAGGTAGTTCAGGGGTTTTTTTGTGAATCACCCAAAATGCAATTCCTGTGGAGGGTCCCTGTTGGTTTTAATTTTTTTTTCTATTCTTAAATTACAACAATTTCTCTCTTAAAATAAATTAAATTAAATTTTAAAAGCTTTAGGTAGTTCAGGGGTTTTTTTGTGAATCACCCAAAATGCAATTCCTGTGGAGGGTCCCTGTTGGTTTTAATTTTTTTTTCTATTCTTAAATTACAACAATTTCTCTCTTAAAATAAATTAAATTAAATTTTAAAGCTTTAGGTAGTTCAGGGTTCTTTTTAATATAAATTAAACACCAAGACTCTTAAAATAAAGTCCCCATAATAAATCTGAATTAAAAATAAAATAAAATTTTTAAAGGTTTAGGTAGTTCAGGGTTCTTTTTAACATAAATTAAACAATAACAACTTTAAAATGGAGTCCCCTTAATTAATCTAAAATATAATAAAATAATATTTTTCCCCAAATAATACTTACACATTGCCAATACTTACACACGACCAACACCTACACCAACAATTATACACACCAACACCTATTCTTACACATACACGGTGCTTAAACATAACCAGTACTTGCACCATCAGCAACAATTACATTTTAAATCGCGGCCCCTAATTAATCTTAAATAAAATAAAAATAATTAAAATAAAATAATATTTCTCCCTGGTGGTAGGGACAAGAATTGACCATCGGGTGTCCCTAACCTGTCGTAAGAGGCGACTAAAAGGGACATGAGGCGGGTCCCTGTTGGTTTTAATTTTTTTTTCATTCTTAAAGAACTAAATTTTCTCTCTTAAAATAAATTAAATTAAATTTTAAAAGATTAAGATAGTTCAGGGGTATTTTTGTGAATCACCCAAAATGCAATTCCTGTGGCGGGTCCCTGTAGGTTTTAATTTTTTTTCATTCTTAAAGTACTAAAATTTCTCTCTTAAAATAAATTAAATTAAATTTTAAAAGCTTAAGGTAGTTCAGGGGTAATTTTGTGAATCACCCAAAATACAATTCCTGTGGCGGGTCCCTGTTGGTTTTGATTTTTTTTTCTATTCTTAAATTACAACAATTTCTCTCTTTATATAAATAAAATTAAATTTTAAAAGCTTTAGGTAGTTCAGGGTTCTTTATAATATAAATTAAACACCAAGACTCTTAAAAATAAATTCCCCATAATTAATATGAATTAAAAATAAAATTAAATTTTTAAAGTTTTAAAGTGTTCATGGTTCTTTTTAACATAAATTAAACAATAACAACTTTAAAATGGAGTCCCCTTAATTAATCTAAAATATAATAAAAATAATAATAATAAAATAAGATTTTTCCCCAAATAATACTTACACATTGCCAACACTTACACACGACCAACACCTACACCAACAATTATACTTATACACACCAACACCTATACTTACACATACACGGTGCTTACACATAACCAGTACTTGCACCACCAGCAACAATTACATTTTAAATCGCGCCCCCTAATTAATCTTAAATAAAATAAAAATAATTAAAATAAAATAATATTTCTCCCTGGTGGTAGGGATAAGAATTGACCATCGGGTGTCCCTAACCTGTCGTAAGAGGCGACTAAAAGGGACATGAGGCGGGTCCCAGTTGGTCTTAATTTTATTTTCATTCTTAAAGAACTAAAATTTCTCTCTTAAAATAAATTAAATTAAATTTTAAAAGCTTAAGGTAGTTCAGGGGTAATTTTGTGAATCACCCAAAATACAATTCCTGTGGCGGGTCCCTGCTGGTTTTTATTTTTTTTTCTATTCTTAAATTACAACAATTTCTCTCTTTATATAAATAAAATTAAATTTTAAAAGCTTTAGGTAGTTCAGGGTTCTTTATAATATAAATTAAACACCAAGACTCTTAAAAATAAATTCCACATAATTAATATGAATTAAAAATAAAATTAAATTTTTAAAGCTTTAAGGTGTTCAGGGTTCTTTTTAACATAAATTAAACAATAACAACTTTAAAATGGAGTCCCCTTAATTAATCTAAATTATAATAAAAATAATAATAATAAAATAAGATTTTTCCCCAAATAATACTTACACATTGCCAACACTTACACACGACCAACACCTACACCAACAATTATACTTACACCATCACCAATACTTACACACACCAACACCTATACTTACACATTTCCAACACTTACACACGACCAACACTTACACCAACAATTATACTTACACCACCACCAATACTTACACACACCAACACCTATACTTACACATACCCAGTGCTTACACATAACCAGCAACAAAAACATTTTAAATCGAGCCCCCTAATTAATCTAATATAAAATAAAAATAATAAAAATTAAATAATATTTTTCCCCAAATAATACTTACACATTGCCAACACTTACACACGACCAACACCTACACCATCAATTCTACTTACACCACCACCAATACTTACACACACCAACACCTATACTTACACATACCCAGTGCTTACACATAACCAGCAACAAAAACATTTTAAATCGAGCCCCCTAATTAATCTAATATAAAATAAAAATAATAGAAATTAAATAATATTTTTCCCCTAATAATACTTAGACATTGCCAACACTTACACACGACCAACACCTACACCAACAATTATACTTACACCACCACCAATCCTTACACACACCAACACCTATACTTACACATTTCCAACACTTACACACGACCAACACCTACACCAACAATTATACTTACACACGACCAACACCTACACCAACAATTATACTTACACCACCACCAATCCTTACACACACCAACACCTATACTTACACATTTCCAACACTTACACACGACCAACACCTACACCAACAATTATACTTATACACACCAACACCTATACTTACACATACACGGTGCTTACACATAACCAGTACTTGCACCACCAGCAACAATTACATTTTAAATCGCGCCCCCTAATTAATCTTAAATAAAATAAAAATAATTAAAATAAAATAATATTTCTCCCTGGTGGTAGGGATAAGAATTGACCATCGGGTGTCCCTAACCTGTCGTAAGAGGCGACTAAAAGGGACATGAGGCGGGTCCCTGTTGGTTTTAATTTTTTTTTCATTCTTAAAGAACTAAAATTTCTCTCTTAAAATAAATTAAATTAAATTTTAAAAGCTTAAGGTAGTTCAGGGGTATTTTTGTGAATCACCCAAATTGCAATTCCTGTGGCGGGTCCCTGTAGGTTTTAATTTTTTTTCCTTACACACACCAACACCTATACTTACACATTTCCAACACTTACACACGACCAACACCTACACCAACAATTATACTTATACACACCAACACCTATACTTACACATACACGGTGCTTACACATAACCAGTACTTGCACCACCAGCAACAATTACATTTTAAATCGCGCCCCCTAATTAATCTTAAATAAAATAAAAATAATTAAAATAAAATAATATTTCTCCCTGGTGGTAGGGATAAGAATTGACCATCGGGTGTCCCTAACCTGTCGTAAGAGGCGACTAAAAGGGACATGAGGCGGGTCCCTGTTGGTTTTAATTTTTTTTTCATTCTTAAAGAACTAAAATTTCTCTCTTAAAATAAATTAAATTAAATTTTAAAAGCTTAAGGTAGTTCAGGGTTATTTTTGTGAATCACCCAAATTGCAATTCCTGTGGCGGGTCCCTGTAGGTTTAATTTTTTTTCATTCTTAATCTACTAAAATTTCTCTCTTAAAATAAATTAAATTAAATTTAAAAGCTTAAGGTAGTTTAGGGGTAATTTTGTGAATCACCCAAAATACAATTCCTGTGGCGGGTCCCTGCTGGTTTTGATTTTTTTTTCTATTCTTAAATTACAACAATTTCTCTCTTTATATAAATAAAATTAAATTTTAAAAGCTTTAGGTAGTTCAGGGTTCTTTTTAATATAAATTAAACACCAAGACTCTTAAAAATAAATTCCCCATAATTAATATGAATTAAATATGAAATAAAATTTTTAAAGCTTTAAGGTGTTCAGGGTTCTTTTTAACATAAATTAAACAATAACAACTTTAAAATGGAGTCCCCTTAATTAATCTAAAATATAATAAAAATAATAATAATAAAATAAGATTTTTCCCCAAATAATACTTACACATTGCCAACACTTACACACGACCAACACCTACACCAACAATTATACTTACACCATCACCAATACTTACACACACCAACACCTATACTTACACATTTCCAACACTTACACACGACCAACACTTACACCAACAATTATACTTACACCACCACCAATACTTACACACACCAACACCTATACTTACACATACCCAGTGCTTACACATAACCAGCAACAAAAACATTTTAAATCGAGCCCCCTAATTAATCTAATATAAAATAAAAATAATAAAAATTAAATAATATTTTTCCCCAAAAAATACTTACACATTGCCAACACTTACACACGACCAACACCTACACCAACAATTATACTTATACACACCAACACCTATACTTACACATACACGGTGCTTACACATAACCAGTACTTGCACCACCAGCAACAATTACATTTTAAATCGCGCCCTCTAATTAATCTTAAATAAAATAAAAATAATTAAAATAAAATAATATTTCTCCCTGGTGGTAGGGATAAGAATTGACCATCGGGTGTCCCTAACCTGTCGTAAGAGGCGACTAAAAGGGACATGAGGCGGGTCCCTGTTGGTTTTAATTTTTTTTTCATTCTTAAAGAACTAAAATTTCTCTCTTAAAATAAATTAAATTAAATTTTAAAAGCTTAAGGTAGTTCAGGGGTATTTTTGTGAATCACCCAAAATGCAATTCCTGTGGCGGGTCCCTGTAAATAACCTTAAAGTACTAAAATTTCTCTCTTAAAATAAATTAAATTAAATTTTAAAAGATTAAGGTAGTTCAGGGGTATTTTTGTGAATCACCCAAAATGCAATTCCTGTGGCGGGTCCCTGTAGGTTTTAATTTTTTTTCATTCTTAAAGTAATATAATTTCTCTCTTAAAATAAATTAAATTAAATTTTAAAAGCTTAAGGTAGTTTAGGGGTAATTTTGTGAATCACCCAAAATACAATTCCTGTGGCGGGTCCCTGCTGGTTTTGATTTTTTTTTCTATTCTTAAATTACAAAAATTTCTCTCTTTATATAAATTAAATTTTAAAAGCTTTAAGGTGTTCAGGGTTCTTTTTAACATAAATTAAACAATAACAACTTTAAAATGGAGTCCCCTTAATTAATCTAAATTATAATAAAAATAATAATAATAAAATAAGATTTTTCCCCAAATAATACTTACACATTGCCAACACTTACACACGACCAACACCTACACCAACAATTATACTTACACCATCACCAATACTTACACACACTAACACCTATACTTACACATTTCCAACACTTACACACGACCAACACTTACACCAACAATTATACTTACACCACCACCAATACTTACACACACCAACACCTATACTTACACATACCCAGTGCTTACACATAACCAGCAACAAAAACATTTTAAATCGAGCCCCCTAATTAATCTAATATAAAATAAAAATAATAAAAATTAAATAATATTTTTCCCCAAATAATACTTACACATTGCCAACACTTACACACGACCAACACCTACACCATCAATTCTACTTACACCACCACCAATACTTACACACACCAACACCTATACTTACACATACCCAGTGCTTACACATAACCAGCAACAAAAACATTTTAAATCGAGCCCCCTAATTAATCTAATATAAAATAAAAATAATAGAAATTAAATAATATTTTTCCCCTAATAATACTTAGACATTGCCAACACTTACACACGACCAACACCTACACCAACAATTATACTTACACCACCACCAATCCTTACACACACCAACACCTATACTTACACATTTCCAACACTTACACACGACCAACACCTACACCAACAATTATACTTACACACGACCAACACCTACACCAACAATTATACTTACACCACCACCAATCCTTACACACACCAACACCTATACTTACACATTTCCAACACTTACACACGACCAACACCTACACCAACAATTATACTTATACACACCAACACCTATACTTACACATACACGGTGCTTACACATAACCAGTACTTGCACCACCAGCAACAATTACATTTTAATTCGCGCCCCCTAATTAATCTTAAATAAAATAAAAATAATTAAAATAAAATAATATTTCTCCCTGGTGGTAGGGATAAGAATTGACCATCGGGTGTCCCTAACCTGTCGTAAGAGGCGACTAAAAGGGACATGAGGCGGGTCCCTGTTGGTTTTAATTTTTTTTTCATTCTTAAAGAACTAAAATTTCTCTCTTAAAATAAATTAAATTAAATTTTAAAAGCTTAAGGTAGTTCAGGGGTATTTTTGTGAATCACCCAAATTGCAATTCCTGTGGCGGGTCCCTGTAGGTTTTAATTTTTTTTCATTCTTAAAGTACTAAAATTTCTCTCTTAAAATAAATTAAATTAAATTTTAAAAGCTTAAGGTAGTTCAGGGGTAATTTTGTGAATCACCCAAAATACAATTCCTGTGGCGGGTCCCTGTTGGTTTTGATTTTTTTTTCTATTCTTAAATTACAACAATTTCTCTCTTTATATAAATAAAATTAAATTTTAAAAGCTTTAGGTAGTTCAGGGTTCTTTATAATATAAATTAAACACCAAGACTCTTAAAAATAAATTCCCCATAATTAATATGAATTAAAAATAAAATTAAATTTTTAAAGTTTTAAAGTGTTCATGGTTCTTTTTAACATAAATTAAACAATAACAACTTTAAAATGGAGTCCCCTTAATTAATCTAAAATATAATAAAAATAATAATAATAAAATAAGATTTTTCCCCAAATAATACTTACACATTGCCAACACTTACACACGACCAACACCTACACCAACAATTATACTTACACCATCACCAATACTTACACACACCAACACCTATACTTACACATTTCCAACACTTACACACGACCAACACCTACACCAACAATTATACTTACACCACCACCAATCCTTACACACACCAACACCTATACTTACACATTTCCAACACTTACACACGACCAACACCTACACCAACAATTATACTTATACACACCAACACCTATACTTACACATACACGGTGCTAACACATAACCAGTACTTGCACCACCAGCAACAATTACATTTTAAATCGCGCCCCCTAATTAATCTTAAATAAAATAAAAATAATTAAAATAAAATAATATTTCTCCCTGGTGGTAGGGATAAGAATTGACCATCGGGTGTCCCTAACCTGTCGTAAGAGGCGACTAAAAGGGACATGAGGCGGGTCCCTGTTGGTTTTAATTTTTTTTTCATTCTTAAAGAACTAAAATTTCTCTCTTAAAATAAATTAAATTAAATTTTAAAAGCTTAAGGTAGTTCAGGGGTATTTTTGTGAATCACCCAAATTGCAATTCCTGTGGCGGGTCCCTGTAGGTTTAATTTTTTTTCATTCTTAATCTACTAAAATTTCTCTCTTAAAATAAATTAAATTAAATTTTAAAAGCTTAAGGTAGTTCAGGGGTATTTTTGTGAATCACCCAAAATACAATTCCTGTGGCGGGTCCCTGTTGGTTTTGATTTTTTTTTCTATTCTTAAATTACAACAATTTCTCTCTTTATATAAATAAAATTAAATTTTAAAAGCTTTAGGTAGTTCAGGGTTCTTTATAATATAAATTAAACACCAAGACTCTTAAAAATAAATTCCCCATAATTAATATGAATTAAAAATAAAATTAAATTTTTAAAGTTTTAAAGTGTTCATGGTTCTTTTTAACATAAATTAAACAATAACAACTTTAAAATGGAGTCCCCTTAATTAATCTAAAATATAATAAAAATAATAATAATAAAATAAGATTTTTCCCCAAATAATACTTACACATTGCCAACACTTACACACGACCAACACCTACACCAACAATTATACTTACACCATCACCAATACTTACACACACCAACACCTATACTTACACATTTCCAACACTTACACACGACCAACACTTACACCAACAATTATACTTACACCACCACCAATACTTACACACACTAACACCTATACTTACACATACCCAGTGCTTACACATAACCAGCAACAAAAACATTTTAAATCGAGCCCCCTAATTAATCTAATATAAAATAAAAATAATAAAAATTAAATAATATTTTTCCCCAAAAAATACTTACACATTGCCAACACTTACACACGACCAACACCTACACCAACAATTATACTTATACACACCAACACCTATACTTACACATACACGGTGCTTACACATAACCAGTACTTGCACCACCAGCAACAATTACATTTTAAATCGCGCCCCCTAATTAATCTTAAATAAAATAAAAATAATTAAAATAAAATAATATTTCTCCCTGGTGGTAGGGATAAGAATTGACCATCGGGTGTCCCTAACCTGTCGTAAGAGGCGACTAAAAGGGACATGAGGCGGGTCCCAGTTGGTCTTAATTTTATTTTCATTCTTAAAGAACTAAAATTTCTCTCTTAAAATAAATTAAATTAAATTTTAAAAGCTTAAGGTAGTTCAGGGGTAATTTTGTGAATCACCCAAAATACAATTCCTGTGGCGGGTCCCTGCTGGTTTTTATTTTTTTTTCTATTCTTAAATTACAACAATTTCTCTCTTTATATAAATAAAATTAAATTTTAAAAGCTTTAGGTAGTTCAGGGTTCTTTATAATATAAATTAAACACCAAGACTCTTAAAAATAAATTCCACATAATTAATATGAATTAAAAATAAAATTAAATTTTTAAAGCTTTAAGGTGTTCAGGGTTCTTTTTAACATAAATTAAACAATAACAACTTTAAAATGGAGTCCCCTTAATTAATCTAAATTATAATAAAAATAATAATAATAAAATAAGATTTTTCCCCAAATAATACTTACACATTGCCAACACTTACACACGACCAACACCTACACCAACAATTATACTTACACCATCACCAATACTTACACACACCAACACCTATACTTACACATTTCCAACACTTACACACGACCAACACTTACACCAACAATTATACTTACACCACCACCAATACTTACACACACCAACACCTATACTTACACATACCCAGTGCTTACACATAACCAGCAACAAAAACATTTTAAATCGAGCCCCCTAATTAATCTAATATAAAATAAAAATAATAAAAATTAAATAATATTTTTCCCCAAATAATACTTACACATTGCCAACACTTACACACGACCAACACCTACACCATCAATTCTACTTACACCACCACCAATACTTACACACACCAACACCTATACTTACACATACCCAGTGCTTACACATAACCAGCAACAAAAACATTTTAAATCGAGCCCCCTAATTAATCTTAAATAAAATAAAAATAATTAAAATAAAATAATATTTCTCCCTGGTGGTAGGGATAAGAATTGACCATCGGGTGTCCCTAACCTGTCGTAAGAGGCGACTAAAAGGGACATGAGGCGGGTCCCTGTTGGTTTTAATTTTTTTTTCATTCTTAAAGAACTAAAATTTCTCTCTTAAAATAAATTAAATTAAATTTTAAAAGCTTAAGGTAGTTCAGGGTTATTTTTGTGAATCACCCAAATTGCAATTCCTGTGGCGGGTCCCTGTAGGTTTAATTTTTTTTCATTCTTAATCTACTAAAATTTCTCTCTTAAAATAAATTAAATTAAATTTAAAAGCTTAAGGTAGTTTAGGGGTAATTTTGTGAATCACCCAAAATACAATTCCTGTGGCGGGTCCCTGCTGGTTTTGATTTTTTTTTCTATTCTTAAATTACAACAATTTCTCTCTTTATATAAATAAAATTAAATTTTAAAAGCTTTAGGTAGTTCAGGGTTCTTTTTAATATAAATTAAACACCAAGACTCTTAAAAATAAATTCCCCATAATTAATATGAATTAAATATGAAATAAAATTTTTAAAGCTTTAAGGTGTTCAGGGTTCTTTTTAACATAAATTAAACAATAACAACTTTAAAATGGAGTCCCCTTAATTAATCTAAAATATAATAAAAATAATAATAATAAAATAAGATTTTTCCCCAAATAATACTTACACATTGCCAACACTTACACACGACCAACACCTACACCAACAATTATACTTACACCATCACCAATACTTACACACACCAACACCTATACTTACACATTTCCAACACTTACACACGACCAACACTTACACCAACAATTATACTTACACCACCACCAATACTTACACACACCAACACCTATACTTACACATACCCAGTGCTTACACATAACCAGCAACAAAAACATTTTAAATCGAGCCCCCTAATTAATCTAATATAAAATAAAAATAATAAAAATTAAATAATATTTTTCCCCAAAAAATACTTACACATTGCCAACACTTACACACGACCAACACCCACACCAACAATTATACTTATACACACCAACACCTATACTTACACATACACGGTGCTTACACATAACCAGTACTTGCACCACCAGCAACAATTACATTTTAAATCGCGCCCTCTAATTAATCTTAAATAAAATAAAAATAATTAAAATAAAATAATATTTCTCCCTGGTGGTAGGGATAAGAATTGACCATCGGGTGTCCCTAACCTGTCGTAAGAGGCGACTAAAAGGGACATGAGGCGGGTCCCTGTTGGTTTTAATTTTTTTTTCATTCTTAAAGAACTAAAATTTCTCTCTTAAAATAAATTAAATTAAATTTTAAAAGCTTAAGGTAGTTCAGGGGTATTTTTGTGAATCACCCAAAATGCAATTCCTGTGGCGGGTCCCTGTAAATAACCTTAAAGTACTAAAATTTCTCTCTTAAAATAAATTAAATTAAATTTTAAAAGATTAAGGTAGTTCAGGGGTATTTTTGTGAATCACCCAAAATGCAATTCCTGTGGCGGGTCCCTGTAGGTTTTAATTTTTTTTCATTCTTAAAGTACTATAATTTCTCTCTTAAAATAAATTAAATTAAATTTTAAAAGCTTAAGGTAGTTTAGGGGTAATTTTGTGAATCACCCAAAATACAATTCCTGTGGCGGGTCCCTGCTGGTTTTGATTTTTTTTTCTATTCTTAAATTACAAAAATTTCTCTCTTTATATAAATTAAATTTTAAAAGCTTTAAGGTGTTCAGGGTTCTTTTTAACATAAATTAAACAATAACAACTTTAAAATGGAGTCCCCTTAATTAATCTAAATTATAATAAAAATAATAATAATAAAATAAGATTTTTCCCCAAATAATACTTACACATTGCCAACACTTACACACGACCAACACCTACACCAACAATTATACTTACACCATCACCAATACTTACACACACTAACACCTATACTTACACATTTCCAACACTTACACACGACCAACACTTACACCAACAATTATACTTACACCACCACCAATACTTACACACACCAACACCTATACTTACACATACCCAGTGCTTACACATAACCAGCAACAAAAACATTTTAAATCGAGCCCCCTAATTAATCTAATATAAAATAAAAATAATAAAAATTAAATAATATTTTTCCCCAAATAATACTTACACATTGCCAACACTTACACACGACCAACACCTACACCATCAATTCTACTTACACCACCACCAATACTTACACACACCAACACCTATACTTACACATACCCAGTGCTTACACATAACCAGCAACAAAAACATTTTAAATCGAGCCCCCTAATTAATCTAATATAAAATAAAAATAATAGAAATTAAATAATATTTTTCCCCTAATAATACTTAGACATTGCCAACACTTACACACGACCAACACCTACACCAACAATTATACTTACACCACCACCAATCCTTACACACACCAACACCTATACTTACACATTTCCAACACTTACACACGACCAACACCTACACCAACAATTATACTTACACACGACCAACACCTACACCAACAATTATACTTACACCACCACCAATCCTTACACACACCAACACCTATACTTACACATTTCCAACACTTACACACGACCAACACCTACACCAACAATTATACTTATACACACCAACACCTATACTTACACATACACGGTGCTTACACATAACCAGTACTTGCACCACCAGCAACAATTACATTTTAAATCGCGCCCCCTAATTAATCTTAAATAAAATAAAAATAATTAAAATAAAATAATATTTCTCCCTGGTGGTAGGGATAAGAATTGACCATCGGGTGTCCCTAACCTGTCGTAAGAGGCGACTAAAAGGGACATGAGGCGGGTCCCTGTTGGTTTTAATTTTTTTTTCATTCTTAAAGAACTAAAATTTCTCTCTTAAAATAAATTAAATTAAATTTTAAAAGCTTAAGGTAGTTCAGGGTTATTTTTGTGAATCACCCAAATTGCAATTCCTGTGGCGGGTCCCTGTAGGTTTAATTTTTTTTCATTCTTAATCTACTAAAATTTCTCTCTTAAAATAAATTAAATTAAATTTAAAAGCTTAAGGTAGTTTAGGGGTAATTTTGTGAATCACCCAAAATACAATTCCTGTGGCGGGTCCCTGCTGGTTTTGATTTTTTTTTCTATTCTTAAATTACAACAATTTCTCTCTTTATATAAATAAAATTAAATTTTAAAAGCTTTAGGTAGTTCAGGGTTCTTTTTAATATAAATTAAACACCAAGACTCTTAAAAATAAATTCCCCATAATTAATATGAATTAAATATGAAATAAAATTTTTAAAGCTTTAAGGTGTTCAGGGTTCTTTTTAACATAAATTAAACAATAACAACTTTAAAATGGAGTCCCCTTAATTAATCTAAAATATAATAAAAATAATAATAATAAAATAAGATTTTTCCCCAAATAATACTTACACATTGCCAACACTTACACACGACCAACACCTACACCAACAATTATACTTACACCATCACCAATACTTACACACACCAACACCTATACTTACACATTTCCAACACTTACACACGACCAACACTTACACCAACAATTATACTTACACCACCACCAATACTTACACACACCAACACCTATACTTACACATACCCAGTGCTTACACATAACCAGCAACAAAAACATTTTAAATCGAGCCCCCTAATTAATCTAATATAAAATAAAAATAATAAAAATTAAATAATATTTTTCCCCAAAAAATACTTACACATTGCCAACACTTACACACGACCAACACCTACACCAACAATTATACTTATACACACCAACACCTATACTTACACATACACGGTGCTTACACATAACCAGTACTTGCACCACCAGCAACAATTACATTTTAAATCGCGCCCTCTAATTAATCTTAAATAAAATAAAAATAATTAAAATAAAATAATATTTCTCCCTGGTGGTAGGGATAAGAATTGACCATCGGGTGTCCCTAACCTGTCGTAAGAGGCGACTAAAAGGGACATGAGGCGGGTCCCTGTTGGTTTTAATTTTTTTTTCATTCTTAAAGAACTAAAATTTCTCTCTTAAAATAAATTAAATTAAATTTTAAAAGCTTAAGGTAGTTCAGGGGTATTTTTGTGAATCACCCAAAATGCAATTCCTGTGGCGGGTCCCTGTAAATAACCTTAAAGTACTAAAATTTCTCTCTTAAAATAAATTAAATTAAATTTTAAAAGATTAAGGTAGTTCAGGGGTATTTTTGTGAATCACCCAAAATGCAATTCCTGTGGCGGGTCCCTGTAGGTTTTAATTTTTTTTCATTCTTAAAGTACTATAATTTCTCTCTTAAAATAAATTAAATTAAATTTTAAAAGCTTAAGGTAGTTTAGGGGTAATTTTGTGAATCACCCAAAATACAATTCCTGTGGCGGGTCCCTGCTGGTTTTGATTTTTTTTTCTATTCTTAAATTACAAAAATTTCTCTCTTTATATAAATTAAATTTTAAAAGCTTTAAGGTGTTCAGGGTTCTTTTTAACATAAATTAAACAATAACAACTTTAAAATGGAGTCCCCTTAATTAATCTAAATTATAATAAAAATAATAATAATAAAATAAGATTTTTCCCCAAATAATACTTACACATTGCCAACACTTACACACGACCAACACCTACACCAACAATTATACTTACACCATCACCAATACTTACACACACTAACACCTATACTTACACATTTCCAACACTTACACACGACCAACACTTACACCAACAATTATACTTACACCACCACCAATACTTACACACACCAACACCTATACTTACACATACCCAGTGCTTACACATAACCAGCAACAAAAACATTTTAAATCGAGCCCCCTAATTAATCTAATATAAAATAAAAATAATAAAAATTAAATAATATTTTTCCCCAAATAATACTTACACATTGCCAACACTTACACACGACCAACACCTACACCATCAATTCTACTTACACCACCACCAATACTTACACACACCAACACCTATACTTACACATACCCAGTGCTTACACATAACCAGCAACAAAAACATTTTAAATCGAGCCCCCTAATTAATCTAATATAAAATAAAAATAATAGAAATTAAATAATATTTTTCCCCTAATAATACTTAGACATTGCCAACACTTACACACGACCAACACCTACACCAACAATTATACTTACACCACCACCAATCCTTACACACACCAACACCTATACTTACACATTTCCAACACTTACACACGACCAACACCTACACCAACAATTATACTTACACACGACCAACACCTACACCAACAATTATACTTACACCACCACCAATCCTTACACACACCAACACCTATACTTACACATTTCCAACACTTACACACGACCAACACCTACACCAACAATTATACTTATACACACCAACACCTATACTTACACATACACGGTGCTTACACATAACCAGTACTTGCACCACCAGCAACAATTACATTTTAAATCGCGCCCCCTAATTAATCTTAAATAAAATAAAAATAATTAAAATAAAATAATATTTCTCCCTGGTGGTAGGGATAAGAATTGACCATCGGGTGTCCCTAACCTGTCGTAAGAGGCGACTAAAAGGGACATGAGGCGGGTCCCTGTTGGTTTTAATTTTTTTTTCATTCTTAAAGAACTAAAATTTCTCTCTTAAAATAAATTAAATTAAATTTTAAAAGCTTAAGGTAGTTCAGGGTTATTTTTGTGAATCACCCAAATTGCAATTCCTGTGGCGGGTCCCTGTAGGTTTAATTTTTTTTCATTCTTAATCTACTAAAATTTCTCTCTTAAAATAAATTAAATTAAATTTAAAAGCTTAAGGTAGTTTAGGGGTAATTTTGTGAATCACCCAAAATACAATTCCTGTGGCGGGTCCCTGCTGGTTTTGATTTTTTTTTCTATTCTTAAATTACAACAATTTCTCTCTTTATATAAATAAAATTAAATTTTAAAAGCTTTAGGTAGTTCAGGGTTCTTTTTAATATAAATTAAACACCAAGACTCTTAAAAATAAATTCCCCATAATTAATATGAATTAAATATGAAATAAAATTTTTAAAGCTTTAAGGTGTTCAGGGTTCTTTTTAACATAAATTAAACAATAACAACTTTAAAATGGAGTCCCCTTAATTAATCTAAAATATAATAAAAATAATAATAATAAAATAAGATTTTTCCCCAAATAATACTTACACATTGCCAACACTTACACACGACCAACACCTACACCAACAATTATACTTACACCATCACCAATACTTACACACACCAACACCTATACTTACACATTTCCAACACTTACACACGACCAACACTTACACCAACAATTATACTTACACCACCACCAATACTTACACACACCAACACCTATACTTACACATACCCAGTGCTTACACATAACCAGCAACAAAAACATTTTAAATCGAGCCCCCTAATTAATCTAATATAAAATAAAAATAATAAAAATTAAATAATATTTTTCCCCAAAAAATACTTACACATTGCCAACACTTACACACGACCAACACCTACACCAACAATTATACTTATACACACCAACACCTATACTTACACATACACGGTGCTTACACATAACCAGTACTTGCACCACCAGCAACAATTACATTTTAAATCGCGCCCTCTAATTAATCTTAAATAAAATAAAAATAATTAAAATAAAATAATATTTCTCCCTGGTGGTAGGGATAAGAATTGACCATCGGGTGTCCCTAACCTGTCGTAAGAGGCGACTAAAAGGGACATGAGGCGGGTCCCTGTTGGTTTTAATTTTTTTTTCATTCTTAAAGAACTAAAATTTCTCTCTTAAAATAAATTAAATTAAATTTTAAAAGCTTAAGGTAGTTCAGGGGTATTTTTGTGAATCACCCAAAATGCAATTCCTGTGGCGGGTCCCTGTAAATAACCTTAAAGTACTAAAATTTCTCTCTTAAAATAAATTAAATTAAATTTTAAAAGATTAAGGTAGTTCAGGGGTATTTTTGTGAATCACCCAAAATGCAATTCCTGTGGCGGGTCCCTGTAGGTTTTAATTTTTTTTCATTCTTAAAGTACTATAATTTCTCTCTTAAAATAAATTAAATTAAATTTTAAAAGCTTAAGGTAGTTTAGGGGTAATTTTGTGAATCACCCAAAATACAATTCCTGTGGCGGGTCCCTGCTGGTTTTGATTTTTTTTTCTATTCTTAAATTACAAAAATTTCTCTCTTTATATAAATTAAATTTTAAAAGCTTTAAGGTGTTCAGGGTTCTTTTTAACATAAATTAAACAATAACAACTTTAAAATGGAGTCCCCTTAATTAATCTAAATTATAATAAAAATAATAATAATAAAATAAGATTTTTCCCCAAATAATACTTACACATTGCCAACACTTACACACGACCAACACCTACACCAACAATTATACTTACACCATCACCAATACTTACACACACTAACACCTATACTTACACATTTCCAACACTTACACACGACCAACACTTACACCAACAATTATACTTACACCACCACCAATACTTACACACACCAACACCTATACTTACACATACCCAGTGCTTACACATAACCAGCAACAAAAACATTTTAAATCGAGCCCCCTAATTAATCTAATATAAAATAAAAATAATAAAAATTAAATAATATTTTTCCCCAAATAATACTTACACATTGCCAACACTTACACACGACCAACACCTACACCATCAATTCTACTTACACCACCACCAATACTTACACACACCAACACCTATACTTACACATACCCAGTGCTTACACATAACCAGCAACAAAAACATTTTAAATCGAGCCCCCTAATTAATCTAATATAAAATAAAAATAATAGAAATTAAATAATATTTTTCCCCTAATAATACTTAGACATTGCCAACACTTACACACGACCAACACCTACACCAACAATTATACTTACACCACCACCAATCCTTACACACACCAACACCTATACTTACACATTTCCAACACTTACACACGACCAACACCTACACCAACAATTATACTTACACACGACCAACACCTACACCAACAATTATACTTACACCACCACCAATCCTTACACACACCAACACCTATACTTACACATTTCCAACACTTACACACGACCAACACCTACACCAACAATTATACTTATACACACCAACACCTATACTTACACATACACGGTGCTTACACATAACCAGTACTTGCACCACCAGCAACAATTACATTTTAAATCGCGCCCCCTAATTAATCTTAAATAAAATAAAAATAATTAAAATAAAATAATATTTCTCCCTGGTGGTAGGGATAAGAATTGACCATCGGGTGTCCCTAACCTGTCGTAAGAGGCGACTAAAAGGGACATGAGGCGGGTCCCTGTTGGTTTTAATTTTTTTTTCATTCTTAAAGAACTAAAATTTCTCTCTTAAAATAAATTAAATTAAATTTTAAAAGCTTAAGGTAGTTCAGGGGTATTTTTGTGAATCACCCAAATTGCAATTCCTGTGGCGGGTCCCTGTAGGTTTAATTTTTTTTCATTCTTAATCTACTAAAATTTCTCTCTTAAAATAAATTAAATTAAATTTAAAAGCTTAAGGTAGTTTAGGGGTAATTTTGTGAATCACCCAAAATACAATTCCTGTGGCGGGTCCCTGCTGGTTTTGATTTTTTTTTCTATTCTTAAATTACAACAATTTCTCTCTTTATATAAATAAAATTAAATTTTAAAAGCTTTAGGTAGTTCAGGGTTCTTTTTAATATAAATTAAACACCAAGACTCTTAAAAATAAATTCCCCATAATTAATATGAATTAAATATGAAATAAAATTTTTAAAGCTTTAAGGTGTTCAGGGTTCTTTTTAACATAAATTAAACAATAACAACTTTAAAATGGAGTCCCCTTAATTAATCTAAAATATAATAAAAATAATAATAATAAAATAAGATTTTTCCCCAAATAATACTTACACATTGCCAACACTTACACACGACCAACACCTACACCAACAATTATACTTACACCATCACCAATACTTACACACACCAACACCTATACTTACACATTTCCAACACTTACACACGACCAACACTTACACCAACAATTATACTTACACCACCACCAATACTTACACACACCAACACCTATACTTACACATACCCAGTGCTTACACATAACCAGCAACAAAAACATTTTAAATCGAGCCCCCTAATTAATCTAATATAAAATAAAAATAATAAAAATTAAATAATATTTTTCCCCAAAAAATACTTACACATTGCCAACACTTACACACGACCAACACCTACACCAACAATTATACTTATACACACCAACACCTATACTTACACATACACGGTGCTTACACATAACCAGTACTTGCACCACCAGCAACAATTACATTTTAAATCGCGCCCTCTAATTAATCTTAAATAAAATAAAAATAATTAAAATAAAATAATATTTCTCCCTGGTGGTAGGGATAAGAATTGACCATCGGGTGTCCCTAACCTGTCGTAAGAGGCGACTAAAAGGGACATGAGGCGGGTCCCTGTTGGTTTTAATTTTTTTTTCATTCTTAAAGAACTAAAATTTCTCTCTTAAAATAAATTAAATTAAATTTTAAAAGCTTAAGGTAGTTCAGGGGTATTTTTGTGAATCACCCAAAATGCAATTCCTGTGGCGGGTCCCTGTAAATAACCTTAAAGTACTAAAATTTCTCTCTTAAAATAAATTAAATTAAATTTTAAAAGATTAAGGTAGTTCAGGGGTATTTTTGTGAATCACCCAAAATGCAATTCCTGTGGCGGGTCCCTGTAGGTTTTAATTTTTTTTCATTCTTAAAGTACTATAATTTCTCTCTTAAAATAAATTAAATTAAATTTTAAAAGCTTAAGGTAGTTTAGGGGTAATTTTGTGAATCACCCAAAATACAATTCCTGTGGCGGGTCCCTGCTGGTTTTGATTTTTTTTTCTATTCTTAAATTACAAAAATTTCTCTCTTTATATAAATTAAATTTTAAAAGCTTTAAGGTGTTCAGGGTTCTTTTTAACATAAATTAAACAATAACAACTTTAAAATGGAGTCCCCTTAATTAATCTAAATTATAATAAAATTAATAATAATAAAATAAGATTTTTCCCCAAATAATACTTACACATTGCCAACACTTACACACGACCAACACCTACACCAACAATTATACTTACACCATCACCAATACTTACACACACTAACACCTATACTTACACATTTCCAACACTTACACACGACCAACACTTACACCAACAATTATACTTACACCACCACCAATACTTACACACACCAACACCTATACTTACACATACCCAGTGCTTACACATAACCAGCAACAAAAACATTTTAAATCGAGCCCCCTAATTAATCTAATATAAAATAAAAATAATAAAAATTAAATAATATTTTTCCCCAAAAAATACTTACACATTGCCAACACTTACACACGACCAACACCTACACCATCAATTCTACTTACACCACCACCAATACTTACACACACCAACACCTATACTTACACATACCCAGTGCTTACACATAACCAGCAACAAAAACATTTTAAATCGAGCCCCCTAATTAATCTAATATAAAATAAAAATAATAGAAATTAAATAATATTTTTCCCCTAATAATACTTAGACATTGCCAACACTTACACACGACCAACACCTACACCAACAATTATACTTACACCACCACCAATCCTTACACACACCAACACCTATACTTACACATTTCCAACACTTACACACGACCAACACCTACACCAACAATTATACTTACACACGACCAACACCTACACCAACAATTATACTTACACCACCACCAATCCTTACACACACCAACACCTATACTTACACATTTCCAACACTTACACACGACCAACACCTACACCAACAATTATACTTATACACACCAACACCTATACTTACACATACACGGTGCTTACACATAACCAGTACTTGCACCACCAGCAACAATTACATTTTAATTCGCGCCCCCTAATTAATCTTAAATAAAATAAAAATAATTAAAATAAAATAATATTTCTCCCTGGTGGTAGGGATAAGAATTGACCATCGGGTGTCCCTAACCTGTCGTAAGAGGCGACTAAAAGGGACATGAGGCGGGTCCCTGTTGGTTTTAATTTTTTTTTCATTCTTAAAGAACTAAAATTTCTCTCTTAAAATAAATTAAATTAAATTTTAAAAGCTTAAGGTAGTTCAGGGGTATTTTTGTGAATCACCCAAATTGCAATTCCTGTGGCGGGTCCCTGTAGGTTTTAATTTTTTTTCATTCTTAAAGTACTAAAATTTCTCTCTTAAAATAAATTAAATTAAATTTTAAAAGCTTAAGGTAGTTCAGGGGTAATTTTGTGAATCACCCAAAATACAATTCCTGTGGCGGGTCCCTGTTGGTTTTGATTTTTTTTTCTATTCTTAAATTACAACAATTTCTCTCTTTATATAAATAAAATTAAATTTTAAAAGCTTTAGGTAGTTCAGGGTTCTTTATAATATAAATTAAACACCAAGACTCTTAAAAATAAATTCCCCATAATTAATATGAATTAAAAATAAAATTAAATTTTTAAAGTTTTAAAGTGTTCATGGTTCTTTTTAACATAAATTAAACAATAACAACTTTAAAATGGAGTCCCCTTAATTAATCTAAAATATAATAAAAATAATAATAATAAAATAAGATTTTTCCCCAAATAATACTTACACATTGCCAACACTTACACACGACCAACACCTACACCAACAATTATACTTACACCATCACCAATACTTACACACACCAACACCTATACTTACACATTTCCAACACTTACACACGACCAACACCTACACCAACAATTATACTTACACCACCACCAATCCTTACACACACCAACACCTATACTTACACATTTCCAACACTTACACACGACCAACACCTACACCAACAATTATACTTATACACACCAACACCTATACTTACACATACACGGTGCTTACACATAACCAGTACTTGCACCACCAGCAACAATTACATTTTAAATCGCGCCCCCTAATTAATCTTAAATAAAATAAAAATAATTAAAATAAAATAATATTTCTCCCTGGTGGTAGGGATAAGAATTGACCATCGGGTGTCCCTAACCTGTCGTAAGAGGCGACTAAAAGGGACATGAGGCGGGTCCCTGTTGGTTTTAATTTTTTTTTCATTCTTAAAGAACTAAAATTTCTCTCTTAAAATAAATTAAATTAAATTTTAAAAGCTTAAGGTAGTTCAGGGGTATTTTTGTGAATCACCCAAATTGCAATTCCTGTGGCGGGTCCCTGTAGGTTTAATTTTTTTTCATTCTTAATCTACTAAAATTTCTCTCTTAAAATAAATTAAATTAAATTTTAAAAGCTTAAGGTAGTTCAGGGGTATTTTTGTGAATCACCCAAAATACAATTCCTGTGGCGGGTCCCTGTTGGTTTTGATTTTTTTTTCTATTCTTAAATTACAACAATTTCTCTCTTTATATAAATAAAATTAAATTTTAAAAGCTTTAGGTAGTTCAGGGTTCTTTATAATATAAATTAAACACCAAGACTCTTAAAAATAAATTCCCCATAATTAATATGAATTAAAAATAAAATTAAATTTTTAAAGTTTTAAAGTGTTCATGGTTCTTTTTAACATAAATTAAACAATAACAACTTTAAAATGGAGTCCCCTTAATTAATCTAAAATATAATAAAAATAATAATAATAAAATAAGATTTTTCCCCAAATAATACTTACACATTGCCAACACTTACACACGACCAACACCTACACCAACAATTATACTTACACCATCACCAATACTTACACACACCAACACCTATACTTACACATTTCCAACACTTACACACGACCAACACTTACACCAACAATTATACTTACACCACCACCAATACTTACACACACCAACACCTATACTTACACATACCCAGTGCTTACACATAACCAGCAACAAAAACATTTTAAATCGAGCCCCCTAATTAATCTAATATAAAATAAAAATAATAAAAATTAAATAATATTTTTCCCCAAAAAATACTTACACATTGCCAACACTTACACACGACCAACACCTACACCAACAATTATACTTATACACACCAACACCTATACTTACACATACACGGTGCTTACACATAACCAGTACTTGCACCACCAGCAACAATTACATTTTAAATCGCGCCCCCTAATTAATCTTAAATAAAATAAAAATAATTAAAATAAAATAATATTTCTCCCTGGTGGTAGGGATAAGAATTGACCATCGGGTGTCCCTAACCTGTCGTAAGAGGCGACTAAAAGGGACATGAGGCGGGTCCCAGTTGGTCTTAATTTTATTTTCATTCTTAAAGAACTAAAATTTCTCTCTTAAAATAAATTAAATTAAATTTTAAAAGCTTAAGGTAGTTCAGGGGTAATTTTGTGAATCACCCAAAATACAATTCCTGTGGCAGGTCCCTGCTGGTTTTTATTTTTTTTTCTATTCTTAAATTACAACAATTTCTCTCTTTATATAAATAAAATTAAATTTTAAAAGCTTTAGGTAGTTCAGGGTTCTTTATAATATAAATTAAACACCAAGACTCTTAAAAATAAATTCCACATAATTAATATGAATTAAAAATAAAATTAAATTTTTAAAGCTTTAAGGTGTTCAGGGTTCTTTTTAACATAAATTAAACAATAACAACTTTAAAATGGAGTCCCCTTAATTAATCTAAATTATAATAAAAATAATAATAATAAAATAAGATTTTTCCCCAAATAATACTTACACATTGCCAACACTTACACACGACCAACACCTACACCAACAATTATACTTACACCATCACCAATACTTACACACACCAACACCTATACTTACACATTTCCAACACTTACACACGACCAACACTTACACCAACAATTATACTTACACCACCACCAATACTTACACACACCAACACCTATACTTACACATACCCAGTGCTTACACATAACCAGCAACAAAAACATTTTAAATCGAGCCCCCTAATTAATCTAATATAAAATAAAAATAATAAAAATTAAATAATATTTTTCCCCAAATAATACTTACACATTGCCAACACTTACACACGACCAACACCTACACCATCAATTCTACTTACACCACCACCAATACTTACACACACCAACACCTATACTTACACATACCCAGTGCTTACACATAACCAGCAACAAAAACATTTTAAATCGAGCCCCCTAATTAATCTAATATAAAATAAAAATAATAGAAATTAAATAATATTTTTCCCCTAATAATACTTAGACATTGCCAACACTTACACACGACCAACACCTACACCAACAATTATACTTACACCACCACCAATCCTTACACACACCAACACCTATACTTACACATTTCCAACACTTACACACGACCAACACCTACACCAACAATTATACTTACACACGACCAACACCTACACCAACAATTATACTTACACACGACCAACACCTACACCAACAATTATACTTACACCACCACCAATCCTTACACACACCAACACCTATACTTACACATTTCCAACACTTACACACGACCAACACCTACACCAACAATTATACTTATACACACCAACACCTATACTTACACATACACGGTGCTTACACATAACCAGTACTTGCACCACCAGCAACAATTACATTTTAAATCGCGCCCCCTAATTAATCTTAAATAAAATAAAAATAATTAAAATAAAATAATATTTCTCCCTGGTGGTAGGGATAAGAATTGACCATCGGGTGTCCCTAACCTGTCGTAAGAGGCGACTAAAAGGGACATGAGGCGGGTCCCTGTTGGTTTTAATTTTTTTTTCATTCTTAAAGAACTAAAATTTCTCTCTTAAAATAAATTAAATTAAATTTTAAAAGCTTAAGGTAGTTCAGGGGTATTTTTGTGAATCACCCAAATTGCAATTCCTGTGGCGGGTCCCTGTAGGTTTTAATTTTTTTTCCTTACACACACCAACACCTATACTTACACATTTCCAACACTTACACACGACCAACACCTACACCAACAATTATACTTATACACACCAACACCTATACTTACACATACACGGTGCTTACACATAACCAGTACTTGCACCACCAGCAACAATTACATTTTAAATCGCGCCCCCTAATTAATCTTAAATAAAATAAAAATAATTAAAATAAAATAATATTTCTCCCTGGTGGTAGGGATAAGAATTGACCATCGGGTGTCCCTAACCTGTCGTAAGAGGCGACTAAAAGGGACATGAGGCGGGTCCCTGTTGGTTTTAATTTTTTTTTCATTCTTAAAGAACTAAAATTTCTCTCTTAAAATAAATTAAATTAAATTTTAAAAGCTTAAGGTAGTTCAGGGTTATTTTTGTGAATCACCCAAATTGCAATTCCTGTGGCGGGTCCCTGTAGGTTTAATTTTTTTTCATTCTTAATCTACTAAAATTTCTCTCTTAAAATAAATTAAATTAAATTTAAAAGCTTAAGGTAGTTTAGGGGTAATTTTGTGAATCACCCAAAATACAATTCCTGTGGCGGGTCCCTGCTGGTTTTGATTTTTTTTTCTATTCTTAAATTACAACAATTTCTCTCTTTATATAAATAAAATTAAATTTTAAAAGCTTTAGGTAGTTCAGGGTTCTTTTTAATATAAATTAAACACCAAGACTCTTAAAAATAAATTCCCCATAATTAATATGAATTAAATATGAAATAAAATTTTTAAAGCTTTAAGGTGTTCAGGGTTCTTTTTAACATAAATTAAACAATAACAACTTTAAAATGGAGTCCCCTTAATTAATCTAAAATATAATAAAAATAATAATAATAAAATAAGATTTTTCCCCAAATAATACTTACACATTGCCAACACTTACACACGACCAACACCTACACCATCAATTCTACTTACACCACCACCAATACTTACACACACCAACACCTATACTTACACATACCCAGTGCTTACACATAACCAGCAACAAAAACATTTTAAATCGAGCCCCCTAATTAATCTAATATAAAATAAAAATAATAGAAATTAAATAATATTTTTCCCCTAATAATACTTAGACATTGCCAACACTTACACACGACCAACACCTACACCAACAATTATACTTACACCACCACCAATCCTTACACACACCAACACCTATACTTACACATTTCCAACACTTACACACGACCAACACCTACACCAACAATTATACTTACACACGACCAACACCTACACCAACAATTATACTTACACCACCACCAATCCTTACACACACCAACACCTATACTTACACATTTCCAACACTTACACACGACCAACACCTACACCAACAATTATACTTATACACACCAACACCTATACTTACACATACACGGTGCTTACACATAACCAGTACTTGCACCACCAGCAACAATTACATTTTAAATCGCGCCCCCTAATTAATCTTAAATAAAATAAAAATAATTAAAATAAAATAATATTTCTCCCTGGTGGTAGGGATAAGAATTGACCATCGGGTGTCCCTAACCTGTCGTAAGAGGCGACTAAAAGGGACATGAGGCGGGTCCCTGTTGGTTTTAATTTTTTTTTCATTCTTAAAGAACTAAAATTTCTCTCTTAAAATAAATTAAATTAAATTTTAAAAGCTTAAGGTAGTTCAGGGGTATTTTTGTGAATCACCCAAATTGCAATTCCTGTGGCGGGTCCCTGTAGGTTTAATTTTTTTTCATTCTTAATCTACTAAAATTTCTCTCTTAAAATAAATTAAATTAAATTTAAAAGCTTAAGGTAGTTTAGGGGTAATTTTGTGAATCACCCAAAATACAATTCCTGTGGCGGGTCCCTGCTGGTTTTGATTTTTTTTTCTATTCTTAAATTACAACAATTTCTCTCTTTATATAAATAAAATTAAATTTTAAAAGCTTTAGGTAGTTCAGGGTTCTTTTTAATATAAATTAAACACCAAGACTCTTAAAAATAAATTCCCCATAATTAATATGAATTAAATATGAAATAAAATTTTTAAAGCTTTAAGGTGTTCAGGGTTCTTTTTAACATAAATTAAACAATAACAACTTTAAAATGGAGTCCCCTTAATTAATCTAAAATATAATAAAAATAATAATAATAAAATAAGATTTTTCCCCAAATAATACTTACACATTGCCAACACTTACACACGACCAACACCTACACCAACAATTATACTTACACCATCACCAATACTTACACACACCAACACCTATACTTACACATTTCCAACACTTACACACGACCAACACTTACACCAACAATTATACTTACACCACCACCAATACTTACACACACCAACACCTATACTTACACATACCCAGTGCTTACACATAACCAGCAACAAAAACATTTTAAATCGAGCCCCCTAATTAATCTAATATAAAATAAAAATAATAAAAATTAAATAATATTTTTCCCCAAAAAATACTTACACATTGCCAACACTTACACACGACCAACACCTACACCAACAATTATACTTATACACACCAACACCTATACTTACACATACACGGTGCTTACACATAACCAGTACTTGCACCACCAGCAACAATTACATTTTAAATCGCGCCCTCTAATTAATCTTAAATAAAATAAAAATAATTAAAATAAAATAATATTTCTCCCTGGTGGTAGGGATAAGAATTGACCATCGGGTGTCCCTAACCTGTCGTAAGAGGCGACTAAAAGGGACATGAGGCGGGTCCCTGTTGGTTTTAATTTTTTTTTCATTCTTAAAGAACTAAAATTTCTCTCTTAAAATAAATTAAATTAAATTTTAAAAGCTTAAGGTAGTTCAGGGGTATTTTTGTGAATCACCCAAAATGCAATTCCTGTGGCGGGTCCCTGTAAATAACCTTAAAGTACTAAAATTTCTCTCTTAAAATAAATTAAATTAAATTTTAAAAGATTAAGGTAGTTCAGGGGTATTTTTGTGAATCACCCAAAATGCAATTCCTGTGGCGGGTCCCTGTAGGTTTTAATTTTTTTTCATTCTTAAAGTACTATAATTTCTCTCTTAAAATAAATTAAATTAAATTTTAAAAGCTTAAGGTAGTTTAGGGGTAATTTTGTGAATCACCCAAAATACAATTCCTGTGGCGGGTCCCTGCTGGTTTTGATTTTTTTTTCTATTCTTAAATTACAAAAATTTCTCTCTTTATATAAATTAAATTTTAAAAGCTTTAAGGTGTTCAGGGTTCTTTTTAACATAAATTAAACAATAACAACTTTAAAATGGAGTCCCCTTAATTAATCTAAATTATAATAAAATTAATAATAATAAAATAAGATTTTTCCCCAAATAATACTTACACATTGCCAACACTTACACACGACCAACACCTACACCAACAATTATACTTACACCATCACCAATACTTACACACACTAACACCTATACTTACACATTTCCAACACTTACACACGACCAACACTTACACCAACAATTATACTTACACCACCACCAATACTTACACACACCAACACCTATACTTACACATACCCAGTGCTTACACATAACCAGCAACAAAAACATTTTAAATCGAGCCCCCTAATTAATCTAATATAAAATAAAAATAATAAAAATTAAATAATATTTTTCCCCAAATAATACTTACACATTGCCAACACTTACACACGACCAACACCTACACCATCAATTCTACTTACACCACCACCAATACTTACACACACCAACACCTATACTTACACATACCCAGTGCTTACACATAACCAGCAACAAAAACATTTTAAATCGAGCCCCCTAATTAATCTAATATAAAATAAAAATAATAGAAATTAAATAATATTTTTCCCCTAATAATACTTAGACATTGCCAACACTTACACACGACCAACACCTACACCAACAATTATACTTACACCACCACCAATCCTTACACACACCAACACCTATACTTACACATTTCCAACACTTACACACGACCAACACCTACACCAACAATTATACTTACACACGACCAACACCTACACCAACAATTATACTTACACCACCACCAATCCTTACACACACCAACACCTATACTTACACATTTCCAACACTTACACACGACCAACACCTACACCAACAATTATACTTATACACACCAACACCTATACTTACACATACACGGTGCTTACACATAACCAGTACTTGCACCACCAGCAACAATTACATTTTAATTCGCGCCCCCTAATTAATCTTAAATAAAATAAAAATAATTAAAATAAAATAATATTTCTCCCTGGTGGTAGGGATAAGAATTGACCATCGGGTGTCCCTAACCTGTCGTAAGAGGCGACTAAAAGGGACATGAGGCGGGTCCCTGTTGGTTTTAATTTTTTTTTCATTCTTAAAGAACTAAAATTTCTCTCTTAAAATAAATTAAATTAAATTTTAAAAGCTTAAGGTAGTTCAGGGGTATTTTTGTGAATCACCCAAATTGCAATTCCTGTGGCGGGTCCCTGTAGGTTTTAATTTTTTTTCATTCTTAAAGTACTAAAATTTCTCTCTTAAAATAAATTAAATTAAATTTTAAAAGCTTAAGGTAGTTCAGGGGTAATTTTGTGAATCACCCAAAATACAATTCCTGTGGCGGGTCCCTGTTGGTTTTGATTTTTTTTTCTATTCTTAAATTACAACAATTTCTCTCTTTATATAAATAAAATTAAATTTTAAAAGCTTTAGGTAGTTCAGGGTTCTTTATAATATAAATTAAACACCAAGACTCTTAAAAATAAATTCCCCATAATTAATATGAATTAAAAATAAAATTAAATTTTTAAAGTTTTAAAGTGTTCATGGTTCTTTTTAACATAAATTAAACAATAACAACTTTAAAATGGAGTCCCCTTAATTAATCTAAAATATAATAAAAATAATAATAATAAAATAAGATTTTTCCCCAAATAATACTTACACATTGCCAACACTTACACACGACCAACACCTACACCAACAATTATACTTACACCATCACCAATACTTACACACACCAACACCTATACTTACACATTTCCAACACTTACACACGACCAACACCTACACCAACAATTATACTTACACCACCACCAATCCTTACACACACCAACACCTATACTTACACATTTCCAACACTTACACACGACCAACACCTACACCAACAATTATACTTATACACACCAACACCTATACTTACACATACACGGTGCTTACACATAACCAGTACTTGCACCACCAGCAACAATTACATTTTAAATCGCGCCCCCTAATTAATCTTAAATAAAATAAAAATAATTAAAATAAAATAATATTTCTCCCTGGTGGTAGGGATAAGAATTGACCATCGGGTGTCCCTAACCTGTCGTAAGAGGCGACTAAAAGGGACATGAGGCGGGTCCCTGTTGGTTTTAATTTTTTTTTCATTCTTAAAGAACTAAAATTTCTCTCTTAAAATAAATTAAATTAAATTTTAAAAGCTTAAGGTAGTTCAGGGGTATTTTTGTGAATCACCCAAATTGCAATTCCTGTGGCGGGTCCCTGTAGGTTTAATTTTTTTTCATTCTTAATCTACTAAAATTTCTCTCTTAAAATAAATTAAATTAAATTTTAAAAGCTTAAGGTAGTTCAGGGGTATTTTTGTGAATCACCCAAAATACAATTCCTGTGGCGGGTCCCTGTTGGTTTTGATTTTTTTTTCTATTCTTAAATTACAACAATTTCTCTCTTTATATAAATAAAATTAAATTTTAAAAGCTTTAGGTAGTTCAGGGTTCTTTATAATATAAATTAAACACCAAGACTCTTAAAAATAAATTCCCCATAATTAATATGAATTAAAAATAAAATTAAATTTTTAAAGTTTTAAAGTGTTCATGGTTCTTTTTAACATAAATTAAACAATAACAACTTTAAAATGGAGTCCCCTTAATTAATCTAAAATATAATAAAAATAATAATAATAAAATAAGATTTTTCCCCAAATAATACTTACACATTGCCAACACTTACACACGACCAACACCTACACCAACAATTATACTTACACCATCACCAATACTTACACACACCAACACCTATACTTACACATTTCCAACACTTACACACGACCAACACTTACACCAACAATTATACTTACACCACCACCAATACTTACACACACCAACACCTATACTTACACATACCCAGTGCTTACACATAACTAGCAACAAAAACATTTTAAATCGAGCCCCCTAATTAATCTAATATAAAATAAAAATAATAAAAATTAAATAATATTTTTCCCCAAAAAATACTTACACATTGCCAACACTTACACACGACCAACACCTACACCAACAATTATACTTATACACACCAACACCTATACTTACACATACACGGTGCTTACACATAACCAGTACTTGCACCACCAGCAACAATTACATTTTAAATCGCGCCCCCTAATTAATCTTAAATAAAATAAAAATAATTAAAATAAAATAATATTTCTCCCTGGTGGTAGGGATAAGAATTGACCATCGGGTGTCCCTAACCTGTCGTAAGAGGCGACTAAAAGGGACATGAGGCGGGTCCCAGTTGGTCTTAATTTTATTTTCATTCTTAAAGAACTAAAATTTCTCTCTTAAAATAAATTAAATTAAATTTTAAAAGCTTAAGGTAGTTCAGGGGTAATTTTGTGAATCACCCAAAATACAATTCCTGTGGCAGGTCCCTGCTGGTTTTTATTTTTTTTTCTATTCTTAAATTACAACAATTTCTCTCTTTATATAAATAAAATTAAATTTTAAAAGCTTTAGGTAGTTCAGGGTTCTTTATAATATAAATTAAACACCAAGACTCTTAAAAATAAATTCCACATAATTAATATGAATTAAAAATAAAATTAAATTTTTAAAGCTTTAAGGTGTTCAGGGTTCTTTTTAACATAAATTAAACAATAACAACTTTAAAATGGAGTCCCCTTAATTAATCTAAATTATAATAAAAATAATAATAATAAAATAAGATTTTTCCCCAAATAATACTTACACATTGCCAACACTTACACACGACCAACACCTACACCAACAATTATACTTACACCATCACCAATACTTACACACACCAACACCTATACTTACACATTTCCAACACTTACACACGACCAACACTTACACCAACAATTATACTTACACCACCACCAATACTTACACACACCAACACCTATACTTACACATACCCAGTGCTTACACATAACCAGCAACAAAAACATTTTAAATCGAGCCCCCTAATTAATCTAATATAAAATAAAAATAATAAAAATTAAATAATATTTTTCCCCAAATAATACTTACACATTGCCAACACTTACACACGACCAACACCTACACCATCAATTCTACTTACACCACCACCAATACTTACACACACCAACACCTATACTTACACATACCCAGTGCTTACACATAACCAGCAACAAAAACATTTTAAATCGAGCCCCCTAATTAATCTAATATAAAATAAAAATAATAGAAATTAAATAATATTTTTCCCCTAATAATACTTAGACATTGCCAACACTTACACACGACCAACACCTACACCAACAATTATACTTACACCACCACCAATCCTTACACACACCAACACCTATACTTACACATTTCCAACACTTACACCCGACCAACACCTACACCAACAATTATACTTACACACGACCAACACCTACACCAACAATTATACTTACACACGACCAACACCTACACCAACAATTATACTTACACCACCACCAATCCTTACACACACCAACACCTATACTTACACATTTCCAACACTTACACACGACCAAGACCTACACCAACAATTATACTTATACACACCAACACCTATACTTACACATACACGGTGCTTACACATAACCAGTACTTGCACCACCAGCAACAATTACATTTTAAATCGCGCCCCCTAATTAATCTTAAATAAAATAAAAATAATTAAAATAAAATAATATTTCTCCCTGGTGGTAGGGATAAGAATTGACCATCGGGTGTCCCTAACCTGTCGTAAGAGGCGACTAAAAGGGACATGAGGCGGGTCCCTGTTGGTTTTAATTTTTTTTTCATTCTTAAAGAACTAAAATTTCTCTCTTAAAATAAATTAAATTAAATTTTAAAAGCTTAAGGTAGTTCAGGGGTATTTTTGTGAATCACCCAAATTGCAATTCCTGTGGCGGGTCCCTGTAGGTTTTAATGTTTTTTCCTTACACACACCAACACCTATACTTACACATTTCCAACACTTACACACGACCAACACCTACACCAACAATTATACTTATACACACCAACACCTATACTTACACATACACGGTGCTTACACATAACCAGTACTTGCACCACCAGCAACAATTACATTTTAAATCGCGCCCCCTAATTAATCTTAAATAAAATAAAAATAATTAAAATAAAATAATATTTCTCCCTGGTGGTAGGGATAAGAATTGACCATCGGGTGTCCCTAACCTGTCGTAAGAGGCGACTAAAAGGGACATGAGGCGGGTCCCTGTTGGTTTTAATTTTTTTTTCATTCTTAAAGAACTAAAATTTCTCTCTTAAAATAAATTAAATTAAATTTTAAAAGCTTAAGGTAGTTCAGGGTTATTTTTGTGAATCACCCAAATTGCAATTCCTGTGGCGGGTCCCTGTAGGTTTAATTTTTTTTCATTCTTAATCTACTAAAATTTCTCTCTTAAAATAAATTAAATTAAATTTAAAAGCTTAAGGTAGTTTAGGGGTAATTTTGTGAATCACCCAAAATACAATTCCTGTGGCGGGTCCCTGCTGGTTTTGATTTTTTTTTCTATTCTTAAATTACAACAATTTCTCTCTTTATATAAATAAAATTAAATTTTAAAAGCTTTAGGTAGTTCAGGGTTCTTTTTAATATAAATTAAACACCAAGACTCTTAAAAATAAATTCCCCATAATTAATATGAATTAAATATGAAATAAAATTTTTAAAGCTTTAAGGTGTTCAGGGTTCTTTTTAACATAAATTAAACAATAACAACTTTAAAATGGAGTCCCCTTAATTAATCTAAAATATAATAAAAATAATAATAATAAAATAAGATTTTTCCCCAAATAATACTTACACATTGCCAACACTTACACACGACCAACACCTACACCAACAATTATACTTACACCATCACCAATACTTACACACACCAACACCTATACTTACACATTTCCAACACTTACACACGACCAACACTTACACCAACAATTATACTTACACCACCACCAATACTTACACACACCAACACCTATACTTACACATACCCAGTGCTTACACATAACCAGCAACAAAAACATTTTAAATCGAGCCCCCTAATTAATCTAATATAAAATAAAAATAATAAAAATTAAATAATATTTTTCCCCAAAAAATACTTACACATTGCCAACACTTACACACGACCAACACCTACACCAACAATTATACTTATACACACCAACACCTATACTTACACATACACGGTGCTTACACATAACCAGTACTTGCACCACCAGCAACAATTACATTTTAAATCGCGCCCTCTAATTAATCTTAAATAAAATAAAAATAATTAAAATAAAATAATATTTCTCCCTGGTGGTAGGGATAAGAATTGACCATCGGGTGTCCCTAACCTGTCGTAAGAGGCGACTAAAAGGGACATGAGACGGGTCCCTGTTGGTTTTAATTTTTTTTTCATTCTTAAAGAACTAAAATTTCTCTCTTAAAATAAATTAAATTAAATTTTAAAAGCTTAAGGTAGTTCAGGGGTATTTTTGTGAATCACCCAAAATGCAATTCCTGTGGCGGGTCCCTGTAAATAACCTTAAAGTACTAAAATTTCTCTCTTAAAATAAATTAAATTAAATTTTAAAAGATTAAGGTAGTTCAGGGGTATTTTTGTGAATCACCCAAAATGCAATTCCTGTGGCGGGTCCCTGTAGGTTTTAATTTTTTTTCATTCTTAAAGTAATATAATTTCTCTCTTAAAATAAATTAAATTAAATTTTAAAAGCTTAAGGTAGTTTAGGGGTAATTTTGTGAATCACCCAAAATACAATTCCTGTGGCGGGTCCCTGCTGGTTTTGATTTTTTTTTCTATTCTTAAATTACAAAAATTTCTCTCTTTATATAAATTAAATTTTAAAAGCTTTAAGGTGTTCAGGGTTCTTTTTAACATAAATTAAACAATAACAACTTTAAAATGGAGTCCCCTTAATTAATCTAAATTATAATAAAAATAATAATAATAAAATAAGATTTTTCCCCAAATAATACTTACACATTGCCAACACTTACACACGACCAACACCTACACCAACAATTATACTTACACCATCACCAATACTTACACACACTAACACCTATACTTACACATTTCCAACACTTACACACGACCAACACTTACACCAACAATTATACTTACACCACCACCAATACTTACACACACCAACACCTATACTTACACATACCCAGTGCTTACACATAACCAGCAACAAAAACATTTTAAATCGAGCCCCCTAATTAATCTAATATAAAATAAAAATAATAAAAATTAAATAATATTTTTCCCCAAATAATACTTACACATTGCCAACACTTACACACGACCAACACCTACACCATCAATTCTACTTACACCACCACCAATACTTACACACACCAACACCTATACTTACACATACCCAGTGCTTACACATAACCAGCAACAAAAACATTTTAAATCGAGCCCCCTAATTAATCTAATATAAAATAAAAATAATAGAAATTAAATAATATTTTTCCCCTAATAATACTTAGACATTGCCAACACTTACACACGACCAACACCTACACCAACAATTATACTTACACCACCACCAATCCTTACACACACCAACACCTATACTTACACATTTCCAACACTTACACACGACCAACACCTACACCAACAATTATACTTACACACGACCAACACCTACACCAACAATTATACTTACACCACCACCAATCCTTACACACACCAACACCTATACTTACACATTTCCAACACTTACACACGACCAACACCTACACCAACAATTATACTTATACACACCAACACCTATACTTACACATACACGGTGCTTACACATAACCAGTACTTGCACCACCAGCAACAATTACATTTTAATTCGCGCCCCCTAATTAATCTTAAATAAAATAAAAATAATTAAAATAAAATAATATTTCTCCCTGGTGGTAGGGATAAGAATTGACCATCGGGTGTCCCTAACCTGTCGTAAGAGGCGACTAAAAGGGACATGAGGCGGGTCCCTGTTGGTTTTAATTTTTTTTTCATTCTTAAAGAACTAAAATTTCTCTCTTAAAATAAATTAAATTAAATTTTAAAAGCTTAAGGTAGTTCAGGGGTATTTTTGTGAATCACCCAAATTGCAATTCCTGTGGCGGGTCCCTGTAGGTTTTAATTTTTTTTCATTCTTAAAGTACTAAAATTTCTCTCTTAAAATAAATTAAATTAAATTTTAAAAGCTTAAGGTAGTTCAGGGGTAATTTTGTGAATCACCCAAAATACAATTCCTGTGGCGGGTCCCTGTTGGTTTTGATTTTTTTTTCTATTCTTAAATTACAACAATTTCTCTCTTTATATAAATAAAATTAAATTTTAAAAGCTTTAGGTAGTTCAGGGTTCTTTATAATATAAATTAAACACCAAGACTCTTAAAAATAAATTCCCCATAATTAATATGAATTAAAAATAAAATTAAATTTTTAAAGTTTTAAAGTGTTCATGGTTCTTTTTAACATAAATTAAACAATAACAACTTTAAAATGGAGTCCCCTTAATTAATCTAAAATATAATAAAAATAATAATAATAAAATAAGATTTTTCCCCAAATAATACTTACACATTGCCAACACTTACACACGACCAACACCTACACCAACAATTATACTTACACCATCACCAATACTTACACACACCAACACCTATACTTACACATTTCCAACACTTACACACGACCAACACTTACACCAACAATTATACTTACACCACCACCAATACTTACACACACCAACACCTATACTTACACATACCCAGTGCTTACACATAACCAGCAACAAAAACATTTTAAATCGAGCCCCCTAATTAATCTAATATAAAATAAAAATAATAAAAATTAAATAATATTTTTCCCCAAATAATACTTACACATTGCCAACACTTACACACGACCAACACCTACACCATCAATTCTACTTACACCACCACCAATACTTACACACACCAACACCTATACTTACACATACCCAGTGCTTACACATAACCAGCAACAAAAACATTTTAAATCGAGCCCCCTAATTAATCTAATATAAAATAAAAATAATAGAAATTAAATAATATTTTTCCCCTAATAATACTTAGACATTGCCAACACTTACACACGACCAACACCTACACCAACAATTATACTTACACCACCACCAATCCTTACACACACCAACACCTATACTTACACATTTCCAACACTTACACACGACCAACACCTACACCAACAATTATACTTATACACACCAACACCTATACTTACACATACACGGTGCTTACACATAACCAGTACTTGCACCACCAGCAACAATTACATTTTAAATCGCGCCCTCTAATTAATCTTAAATAAAATAAAAATAATTAAAATAAAATAATATTTCTCCCTGGTGGTAGGGATAAGAATTGACCATCGGGTGTCCCTAACCTGTCGTAAGAGGCGACTAAAAGGGACATGAGGCGGGTCCCTGTTGGTTTTAATTTTTTTTTCATTCTTAAAGAACTAAAATTTCTCTCTTAAAATAAATTAAATTAAATTTTAAAAGCTTAAGGTAGTTCAGGTGTATTTTTGTGAATCACCCAAAATGCAATTCCTGTGGCGGGTCCCTGTAAATAACCTTAAAGTACTAAAATTTCTCTCTTAAAATAAATTAAATTAAATTTTAAAAGATTAAGGTAGTTCAGGGGTATTTTTGTGAATCACCCAAAATGCAATTCCTGTGGCGGGTCCCTGTAGGTTTTAATTTTTTTTCATTCTTAAAGTACTATAATTTCTCTCTTAAAATAAATTAAATTAAATTTTAAAAGCTTAAGGTAGTTTAGGGGTAATTTTGTGAATCACCCAAAATACAATTCCTGTGGCGGGTCCCTGCTGGTTTTTATTTTTTTTTCTATTCTTAAATTACAACAATTTCTCTCTTTATATAAATAAAATTAAATTTTAAAAGCTTTAGGTAGTTCAGGGTTCTTTATAATATAAATTAAACACCAAGACTCTTAAAAATAAATTCCCCATAATTAATATGAATTAAAAATAAAATTAAATTTTTAAAGCTTTAAGGTGTTCAGGGTTCTTTTTAACATAAATTAAACAATAACAACTTTAAAATGGAGTCCCCTTAATTAATCTAAATTATAATAAAAATAATAATAATAAAATAAGATTTTTCCCCAAATAATACTTACACATTGCCAACACTTACACACGACCAACACCTACACCAACAATTATACTTACACCATCACCAATACTTACACACACCAACACCTATACTTACACATTTCCAACACTTACACACGACCAACACTTACACCAACAATTATACTTACACCACCACCAATACTTACACACACCAACACCTATACTTACACATACCCAGTGCTTACACATAACCAGCAACAAAAACATTTTAAATCGAGCCCCCTAATTAATCTAATTTAAAATAAAAATAATAAAAATTAAATAATATTTTTCCCCAAATAAAACTTACACATTGCCAACACTTACACACGACCAACACCTACACCATCAATTCTACTTACACCACCACCAATACTTACACACACCAACACCTATACTTACACATACCCAGTGCTTACACATAACCAGCAACAAAAACATTTTAAATCGAGCCCCCTAATTAATCTAATATAAAATAAAAATAATAGAAATTAAATAATATTTTTCCCCTAATAATACTTAGACATTGCCAACACTTACACACGACCAACACCTACACCAACAATTATACTTACACCACCACCAATCCTTACACACACCAACACCTATACTTACACATTTCCAACACTTGCACACGACCAACACCTACACCAACAATTATACTTATACACACCAACACCTATACTTACACATACACGGTGCTTACACATAACCAGTACTTGCACCACCAGCAACAATTACATTTTAAATCGCGCCCCCTAATTAATCTTAAATAAAATAAAAATAATTAAAATAAAATAATATTTCTCCCTGGTGGTAGGGATAAGAATTGACCATCGGGTGTCCCTAACCTGTCGTAAGAGGCGACTAAAAAGGACATGAGGCGGGTCCCTGTTGGTTTTAATTTTTTTTTCATTCTTAAAGAACTAAAATTTCTCTCTTAAAATAAATTAAATTAAATTTTAAAAGCTTAAGGTAGTTCAGGGGTATTTTTGTGAATCACCCAAATTGCAATTCCTGTGGCGGGTCCCTGTAGGTTTTAATTTTTTTTCATTCTTAAAGTACTAAAATTTCTCTCTTAAAATAAATTAAATTAAATTTTAAAAGCTTAAGGTAGTTCAGGGGTAATTTTGTGAATCACCCAAAATACAATTCCTGTGGCGGGTCCCTGTTGGTTTTGATTTTTTTTTCTATTCTTAAATTACAACAATTTCTCTCTTTATATAAATAAAATTAAATTTTAAAAGCTTTAGGTAGTTCAGGGTTCTTTATAATATAAATTAAACACCAAGACTCTTAAAAATAAATTCCCCATAATTAATATGAATTAAAAATAAAATTAAATTTTTAAAGTTTTAAAGTGTTCATGGTTCTTTTTAACATAAATTAAACAATAACAACTTTAAAATGGAGTCCCCTTAATTAATCTAAAATATAATAAAAATAATAATAATAAAATAAGATTTTTCCCCAAATAATACTTACACATTGCCAACACTTACACACGACCTACACCTACACCAACAATTATACTTACACCATCACCAATACTTACACACACCAACACCTATACTTACACATTTCCAACACTTACACACGACCAACACTTACACCAACAATTATACTTACACCACCACCAATACTTACACACACCAACACCTATACTTACACATACCCAGTGCTTACACATAACCAGCAACAAAAACATTTTAAATCGAGCCCCCTAATTAATCTAATATAAAATAAAAATAACAAAAATTAAATAATATTTTTCCCCAAAAAATACTTACACATTGCCAACACTTACACACGACCAACACCTACACCAACAATTATACTTATACACACCAACACCTATACTTACACATACACGGTGCTTACACATAACCAGTACTTGCACCACCAGCAACAATTACATTTTAAATCGCGCCCTCTAATTAATCTTAAATAAAATAAAAATAATTAAAATAAAATAATATTTCTCCCTGGTGGTAGGGATAAGAATTGACCATCGGGTGTCCCTAACCTGTCGTAAGAGGCGACTAAAAGGGACATGAGGCGGGTCCCTGTTGGTTTTAATTTTTTTTTCATTCTTAAAGAACTAAAATTTCTCTCTTAAAATAAATTAAATTAAATTTTAAAAGCTTAAGGTAGTTCAGGGGTATTTTTGTGAATCACCCAAAATGCAATTCCTGTGGCGGGTCCCTGTAAATAACCTTAAAGTACTAAAATTTCTCTCTTAAAATAAATTAAATTAAATTTTAAAAGATTAAGGTAGTTCAGGGGTATTTTTGTGAATCACCCAAAATGCAATTCCTGTGGCGGGTCCCTGTAGGTTTTAATTTTTTTTCATTCTTAAAGTACTATACTTTCTCTCTTAAAATAAATTAAATTAAATTTTAAAAGCTTAAGGTAGTTTAGGGGTAATTTTGTAAATCACCCAAAATACAATTCCTGTGGCGGGTCCCTGCTGGTTTTGATTTTTTTTTCTATTCTTAAATTACAAAAATTTCTCTCTTTATATAAATTAAATTTTAAAAGCTTTAGGTAGTTCAGGGTTCTTTTTAATATAAATTAAACACCAAGACTCTTAAAAATAAATTCCCCCTAATTAATATGAATTAAATATGAAATAAAATTTTTAAAGCTTTAAGGTGTTCAGGGTTCTTTTTAACATAAATTAAACAATAACAACTTTAAAATGGAGTCCCCTTAATTAATCTAAAATATAATAAAAATAATAATAATAAAATAATATTTTTCTCAAATAATACTTACACATTGCCAACACTTACACACGACCAACACCTACACCAACAATTATACTTACACCATCACCAATACTTACACACACCAACACCTATACTTACACATTTCCAACACTTACACACGACCAACACTTACACCAACAATTATACTTACACCACCACCAATACTTACACATACCCAGTGCTTACACATAACCAGCAACAAAAACATTTTAAATCGAGCCCCCTAATTAATCTAATATAAAATAAAAATAATAGAAATTAAATAATATTTTTCCCCTAATAATACTTAGACATTGCCAACACTTACACACGACCAACACCTACACCAACAATTATACTTACACCACCACCAATCCTTACACACACCAACACCTATACTTACACATTTCCAACACTTACACACGACCAACACCTACACCAACAATTATACTTATACACACCAACACCTATACTTACACATTTCCAACACTTACACACGACCAACACTTACACCAACAATTATACTTACACCACCACCAATACTTACACACACCAACACCTATACTTACACATACCCAGTGCTTACACATAACCAGCAACAAAAACATTTTAAATCGAGCCCCCTAATTAATCTAATATAAAATAAAAATAATAAAAATTAAATAATATTTTTCCCCAAAAAATACTTACACATTGCCAACACTTACACACGACCAACACCTACACCAACAATTATACTTATACACACCAACACCTATACTTACACATACACGGTGCTTACACATAACCAGTACTTGCACCACCAGCAACAATTACATTTTAAATCGCGCCCCCTAATTAATCTTAAATAAAATAAAAATAATTAAAATAAAATAATATTTCTCCCTGGTGGTAGGGATAAGAATTGACCATCGGGTGTCCCTAACCTGTCGTAAGAGGCGACTAAAAGGGACATGAGGCGGGTCCCAGTTGGTCTTAATTTTATTTTCATTCTTAAAGAACTAAAATTTCTCTCTTAAAATAAATTAAATTAAATTTTAAAAGCTTAAGGTAGTTCAGGGGTAATTTTGTGAATCACCCAAAATACAATTCCTGTGGCGGGTCCCTGTTGGTTTTGATTTTTTTTTCTATTCTTAAATTACAACAATTTCTCTCTTTATATAAATAAAATTAAATTTTAAAAGCTTAAGGTAGTTCAGGGTTCTTTATAATATAAATTAAACACCAAGACTCTTAAAAATAAATTCCCCATAATTAATATGAATTAAAAATAAAATAAAATTTTTAAAGTTTTAAAGTGTTCATGGTTCTTTTTAACATAAATTAAACAATAACAACTTTAAAATGGAGTCCCCTTAATTAATCTAAAATATAATAAAAATAATAATAATAAAATAAGATTTTTCCCCAAATAATACTTACACATTGCCAACACTTACACACGACCAACACCTACACCAACAATTATACTTACACCATCACCAATACTTACACACACCAACACCTATACTTACACATTTCCAACACTTACACACGACCAACACTTACACCAACAATTATACTTACACCACCACCAATACTTACACACACCAACACCTATACTTACACATACCCAGTGCTTACACATAACCAGCAACAAAAACATTTTAAATCGAGCACCCTAATTAATCTAATATAAAATAAAAATAATAAAAATTAAATAATATTTTTCCCCAAATAATACTTACACATTGCCAACACTTACACACGACCAACACCTACACCATCAATTCTACTTACACCACCACCAATACTTACACACACCAACACCTATACTTACACATACCCAGTGCTTACACATAACCAGCAACAAAAACATTTTAAATCGAGCCCCCTAATTAATCTAATATAAAATAAAAATAATAGAAATTAAATAATATTTTTCCCCTAATAATACTTAGACATTGCCAACACTTACACACGACCAACACCTACACCAACAATTATACTTTCACCACCACCAATCCTTACACACACCAACACCTATACTTACACATTTCCAACACTTACACACGACCAACACCTACACCAACAATTATACTTATACACACCAACACCTATACTTACACATACACGGTGCTTACACATAACCAGTACTTGCACCACCAGCAACAATTACATTTTAAATCGCGCCCTCTAATTAATCTTAAATAAAATAAAAATAATTAAAATAAAATAATATTTCTCCCTGGTGGTAGGGATAAGAATTGACCATCGGGTGTCCCTAACCTGTCGTAAGAGGCGACTAAAAGGGACATGAGGCGGGTCCCTGTTGGTTTTAATTTTTTTTTCATTCTTAAAGAACTAAAATTTCTCTCTTAAAATAAATTAAATTAAATTTTAAAAGCTTAAGGTAGTTCAGGGGTATTTTTGTGAATCACCCAAAATGCAATTCCTGTGGCGGGTCCCTGTAAATAACCTTAAAGTACTAAAATTTCTCTCTTAAAATAAATTAAATTAAATTTTAAAAGATTAAGGTAGTTCAGGGGTATTTTTGTGAATCACCCAAAATGCAATTCCTGTGGCGGGTCCCTGTAGGTTTTAATTTTTTTTCATTCTTAAAGTACTATAATTTCTCTCTTAAAATAAATTAAATTAAATTTTAAAAGCTTAAGGTAGTTTAGGGGTAATTTTGTGAATCACCCAAAATACAATTCCTGTGGCGGGTCCCTGCTGGTTTTGATTTTTTTTTCTATTCTTAAATTACAAAAATTTCTCTCTTTATATAAATTAAATTTTAAAAGCTTTAGGTAGTTCAGGGTTCTTTTTAATATAAATTAAACACCAAGACTCTTAAAAATAAATTCCCCATAATTAATATGAATTAAATATGAAATAAAATTTTTAAAGCTTTAAGGTGTTCAGGGTTCTTTTTAACATAAATTAAACAATAACAACTTTAAAATGGAGTCCCCTTAATTAATCTAAAATATAATAAAAATAATAATAATAAAATAATATTTTTCTCAAATAATACTTACACATTGCCAACACTTACACACGACCAACACCTACACCAACAATTATACTTACACCATCACCAATACTTACACACACCAACACCTATACTTACACATTTCCAACACTTACACACGACCAACACTTACACCAACAATTATACTTACACCACCACCAATACTTACACATACCCAGTGCTTACACATAACCAGCAACAAAAACATTTTAAATCGAGCCCCCTAATTAATCTAATATAAAATAAAAATAATAGAAATTAAATAATATTTTTCCCCAAATAATACTTACACATTGCCAACACTTACACACGACCAACACCTACACCATCAATTCTACTTACACCACCACCAATACTTACACACACCAACACCTATACTTACACATACCCAGTGCTTACACATAACCAGCAACAAAAACATTTTAAATCGAGCCCCCTAATTAATCTAATATAAAATAAAAATAATAGAAATTAAATAATATTTTTCCCCTAATAATACTTACACATTGCCAACACTTACACACGACCAACACCTACACCAACAATTATACTTATACACACCAACACCTATACTTACACATACACGGTGCTTACACATAACCAGTACTTGCACCACCAGCAACAATTACATTTTAAATCGCGCCCTCTAATTAATCTTAAATAAAATAAAAATGATAAATATTAAATAATATTTCTCCCTGGTGGTAGGGATAAGAATTGACCATCGGGTGTCCCTAACCTGTCGTAAGAGGCGACTAAAAGGGACATGAGGCGGGACCCTGTTGGTTTTAATTTTTTTTCTATTCTTAAAGTACTATAATTTCTCTCTTAAAATAAATTAAATTAAATTTTAAAAGCTTAAGGTAGTTCAGGGGTTTTTTTGTGAATCACCCAAAATGCAATTCCTGTGGAGGGTCCCTGTTGGTTTTAATTTTTTTTTCTATTCTTAAATTACAACAATTTCTCTCTTAAAATAAATTAAATTAAATTTTAAAAGCTTTAGGTAGTTCAGGGGTTTTTTTGTGAATCACCCAAAATGCAATTCCTGTGGAGGGTCCCTGTTGGTTTTAATTTTTTTTTCTATTCTTAAATTACAACAATTTCTCTCTTAAAATAAATTAAATTAAATTTTAAAGCTTTAGGTAGTTCAGGGTTCTTTTTAATATAAATTAAACACCAAGACTCTTAAAATAAAGTCCCCATAATAAATCTGAATTAAAAATAAAATAAAATTTTTAAAGGTTTAGGTAGTTCAGGGTTCTTTTTAACATAAATTAAACAATAACAACTTTAAAATGGAGTCCCCTTAATTAATCTAAAATATAATAAAATAATATTTTTCCCCAAATAATACTTACACATTGCCAATACTTACACACGACCAACACCTACACCAACAATTATACACACCAACACCTATTCTTACACATACACGGTGCTTAAACATAACCAGTACTTGCACCATCAGCAACAATTACATTTTAAATCGCGGCCCCTAATTAATCTTAAATAAAATAAAAATAATTAAAATAAAATAATATTTCTCCCTGGTGGTAGGGACAAGAATTGACCATCGGTTGTCCCTAACCTGTCGTAAGAGGCGACTAAAAGGGACATGAGGCGGGTCCCTGTTGGTTTTAATTTTTTTTTCATTCTTAAAGAACTAAATTTTCTCTCTTAAAATAAATTAAATTAAATTTTAAAAGATTAAGATAGTTCAGGGGTATTTTTGTGAATCACCCAAAATGCAATTCCTGTGGCGGGTCCCTGTAGGTTTTAATTTTTTTTCATTCTTAAAGTACTAAAATTTCTCTCTTAAAATAAATTAAATTAAATTTTAAAAGCTTAAGGTAGTTCAGGGGTAATTTTGTGAATCACCCAAAATACAATTCCTGTGGCGGGTCCCTGTTGGTTTTGATTTTTTTTTCTATTCTTAAATTACAACAATTTCTCTCTTTATATAAATAAAATTAAATTTTAAAAGCTTTAGGTAGTTCAGGGTTCTTTATAATATAAATTAAACACCAAGACTCTTAAAAATAAATTCCCCATAATTAATATGAATTAAAAATCAAATTAAATTTTTAAAGTTTTAAAGTGTTCATGGTTCTTTTTAACATAAATTAAACAATAACAACTTTAAAATGGAGTCCCCTTAATTAATCTAAAATATAATAAAAATAATAATAATAAAATAAGATTTTTCCCCAAATAATACTTACACATTGCCAACACTTACACACGACCAACACCTACACCAACAATTATACTTACACCATCACCAATACTTACACACACCAACACCTATACTTACACATTTCCAACACTTACACACGACCAACACTTACACCAACAATTATACTTACACCACCACCAATACTTACACACACCAACACCTATACTTACACATACCCAGTGCTTACACATAACCAGCAACAAAAACATTTTAAATCGAGCCCCCTAATTAATCTAATATAAAATAAAAATAATAAAAATTAAATAATATTTTTCCCCAAAAAATACTTACACATTGCCAACACTTACACACGACCAACACCTACACCAACAATTATACTTATACACACCAACACCTATACTTACACATACACGGTGCTTACACATAACCAGTACTTGCACCACCAGCAACAATTACATTTTAAATCGCGCCCTCTAATTAATCTTAAATAAAATAAAAATAATTAAAATAAAATAATATTTCTCCCTGGTGGTAGGGATAAGAATTGACCATCGGGTGTCCCTAACCTGTCGTAAGAGGCGACTAAAAGGGACATGAGGCGGGTCCCAGTTGGTCTTAATTTTATTTTCATTCTTAAAGAACTAAAATTTCTCTCTTAAAATAAATTAAATTAAATTTTAAAAGCTTAAGGTAGTTCAGGGGTAATTTTGTGAATCACCCAAAATACAATTCCTGTGGCGGGTCCCTGCTGGTTTTTATTTTTTTTTCTATTCTTAAATTACAACAATTTCTCTCTTTATATAAATAAAATTAAATTTTAAAAGCTTTAGGTAGTTCAGGGTTCTTTATAATATAAATTAAACACCAAGACTCTTAAAAATAAATTCCCCATAATTAATATGAATTAAAAATAAAATTAAATTTTTAAAGCTTTAAGGTGTTCAGGGTTCTTTTTAACATAAATTAAACAATAACAACTTTAAAATGGAGTCCCCTTAATTAATCTAAATTATAATAAAAATAATAATAATAAAATAAGATTTTTCCCCAAATAATACTTACACATTGCCAACACTTACACACGACCAACACCTACACCAACAATTATACTTACACCATCACCAATACTTACACACACCAACACCTATACTTACACATTTCCAACACTTACACACGACCAACACTTACACCAACAATTATACTTACACCACCACCAATACTTACACACACCAACACCTATACTTACACATACCCAGTGCTTACACATAACCAGCAACAAAAACATTTTAAATCGAGCCCCCTAATTAATCTAATTTAAAATAAAAATAATAAAAATTAAATAATATTTTTCCCCAAATAAAACTTACACATTGCCAACACTTACACACGACCAACACCTACACCATCAATTCTACTTACACCACCACCAATACTTACACACACCAACACCTATACTTACACATACCCAGTGCTTACACATAACCAGCAACAAAAACATTTTAAATCGAGCCCCCTAATTAATCTAATATAAAATAAAAATAATAGAAATTAAATAATATTTTTCCCCTAATAATACTTAGACATTGCCAACACTTACACACGACCAACACCTACACCAACAATTATACTTACACCACCACCAATCCTTACACACACCAACACCTATACTTACACATTTCCAACACTTGCACACGACCAACACCTACACCAACAATTATACTTATACACACCAACACCTATACTTACACATACACGGTGCTTACACATAACCAGTACTTGCACCACCAGCAACAATTACATTTTAAATCGCGCCCCCTAATTAATCTTAAATAAAATAAAAATAATTAAAATAAAATAATATTTCTCCCTGGTGGTAGGGATAAGAATTGACCATCGGGTGTCCCTAACCTGTCGTAAGAGGCGACTAAAAAGGACATGAGGCGGGTCCCTGTTGGTTTTAATTTTTTTTTCATTCTTAAAGAACTAAAATTTCTCTCTTAAAATAAATTAAATTAAATTTTAAAAGCTTAAGGTAGTTCAGGGGTATTTTTGTGAATCACCCAAATTGCAATTCCTGTGGCGGGTCCCTGTAGGTTTTAATTTTTTTTCATTCTTAAAGTACTAAAATTTCTCTCTTAAAATAAATTAAATTAAATTTTAAAAGCTTAAGGTAGTTCAGGGGTAATTTTGTGAATCACCCAAAATACAATTCCTGTGGCGGGTCCCTGTTGGTTTTGATTTTTTTTTCTATTCTTAAATTACAACAATTTCTCTCTTTATATAAATAAAATTAAATTTTAAAAGCTTTAGGTAGTTCAGGGTTCTTTATAATATAAATTAAACACCAAGACTCTTAAAAATAAATTCCCCATAATTAATATGAATTAAAAATAAAATAAAATTTTTAAAGTTTTAAAGTGTTCATGGTTCTTTTTAACATAAATTAAACAATAACAACTTTAAAATGGAGTCCCCTTAATTAATCTAAAATATAATAAAAATAATAATAATAAAATAAGATTTTTCCCCAAATAATACTTACACATTGCCAACACTTACACACGACCTACACCTACACCAACAATTATACTTACACCATCACCAATACTTACACACACCAACACCTATACTTACACATTTCCAACACTTACACACGACCAACACTTACACCAACAATTATACTTACACCACCACCAATACTTACACACACCAACACCTATACTTACACATACCCAGTGCTTACACATAACCAGCAACAAAAACATTTTAAATCGAGCCCCCTAATTAATCTAATATAAAATAAAAATAACAAAAATTAAATAATATTTTTCCCCAAAAAATACTTACACATTGCCAACACTTACACACGACCAACACCTACACCAACAATTATACTTATACACACCAACACCTATACTTACACATACACGGTGCTTACACATAACCAGTACTTGCACCACCAGCAACAATTACATTTTAAATCGCGCCCTCTAATTAATCTTAAATAAAATAAAAATAATTAAAATAAAATAATATTTCTCCCTGGTGGTAGGGATAAGAATTGACCATCGGGTGTCCCTAACCTGTCGTAAGAGGCGACTAAAAGGGACATGAGGCGGGTCCCTGTTGGTTTTAATTTTTTTTTCATTCTTAAAGAACTAAAATTTCTCTCTTAAAATAAATTAAATTAAATTTTAAAAGCTTAAGGTAGTTCAGGGGTATTTTTGTGAATCACCCAAAATGCAATTCCTGTGGCGGTTCCCTGTAAATAACCTTAAAGTACTAAAATTTCTCTCTTAAAATAAATTAAATTAAATTTTAAAAGATTAAGGTAGTTCAGGGGTATTTTTGTGAATCACCCAAAATGCAATTCCTGTGGCGGGTCCCTGTAGGTTTTAATTTTTTTTCATTCTTAAAGTACTATAATTTCTCTCTTAAAATAAATTAAATTAAATTTTAAAAGCTTAAGGTAGTTTAGGGGTAATTTTGTGAATCACCCAAAATACAATTCCTGTGGCGGGTCCCTGCTGGTTTTGATTTTTTTTTCTATTCTTAAATTACAAAAATTTCTCTCTTTATATAAATTAAATTTTAAAAGCTTTAAGGTGTTCAGGGTTCTTTTTAACATAAATTAAACAATAACAACTTTAAAATGGAGTCCCCTTAATTAATCTAAAATATAATAAAAATAATAATAATAAAATAAGATTTTTCCCCAAATAATACTTACACATTGCCAACACTTACACACGACCAACACCTACACCAACAATTATACTTACACCATCACCAATACTTACACACACCAACACCTATACTTACACATTTCCAACACTTACACACGTCCAACACTTACACCAACAATTATACTTACACCACCACCAATACTTACACACACCAACACCTATACTTACACATACCCAGTGCTTACACATAACCAGCAACAAAAACATTTTAAATCGAGCCCCCTAATTAATCTAATATAAAATAAAAATAATAAAAATTAAATAATATTTTTCCCCAAATAATACTTACACATTGCCAACACTTACACACGACCAACACCTACACCATCAATTCTACTTACACCACCACCAATACTTACACACACCAACACCTACACCAACAATTATACTTACACCATCACCAATACTTACACACACCAACACCTATACTTACACATTTCCAACACTTACACACGACCAACACTTACACCAACAATTATACTTACACCACCACCAATACTTACACACACCAACACCTATACTTACACATACCCAGTGCTTACACATAACCAGCAACAAAAACATTTTAAATCGAGCCCCCTAATTAATCTAATATAAAATAAAAATAATAAAAATTAAATAATATTTTTCCCCAAATAATACTTACACATTGCCAACACTTACACACGACCAACACCTACACCATCAATTCTACTTACACCACCACCAATACTTACACACACCAACACCTATACTTACACATACCCAGTGCTTACACATAACCAGCAACAAAAACATTTTAAATCGCGCCCCCTAATTAATCTTAAATAAAATAAAAATAATTAAAATAAAATAATATTTCTCCCTGGTGGTAGGGATAAGAATTGACCATCGGGTGTCCCTAACCTGTCGTAAGAGGTGACTAAAAGGGACATGAGGCGGGTCCCAGTTGGTCTTAATTTTATTTTCATTCTTAAAGAACTAAAATTTCTCTCTTAAAATAAATTAAATTAAATTTTAAAAGCTTAAGGTAGTTCAGGGGTAATTTTGTGAATCACCCAAAATACAATTCCTGTGGCGGGTCCCTGCTGGTTTTTATTTTTTTTTCTATTCTTAAATTACAACAATTTCTCTCTTTATATAAATAAAATTAAATTTTAAAAGCTTTAGGTAGTTCAGGGTTCTTTATAATATAAATTAAACACCAAGACTCTTAAAAATAAATTCCCCATAATTAATATGAATTAAAAATAAAATTAAATTTTTAAAGCTTTAAGGTGTTCAGGGTTCTTTTTAACATAAATTAAACAATAACAACTTTAAAATGGAGTCCCCTTAATTAATCTAAATTATAATAAAAATAATAATAATAAAATAAGATTTTTCCCCAAATAATACTTACACATTGCCAACACTTACACACGACCAACTCCTACACCAACAATTATACTTACACCATCACCAATACTTACACACACCAACACCTATACTTACACATTTCCAACACTTACACACGACCAACACTTACACCAACAATTATACTTACACCACCACCAATACTTACACACACCAACACCTATACTTACACATACCCAGTGCTTACACATAACCAGCAACAAAAACATTTTAAATCGAGCCCCCTAATTAATCTAATATAAAATAAAAATAATAAAAATTAAATAATATTTTTCCCCAAATAATACTTACACATTGCCAACACTTACACACGACCAACACCTACACCATCAATTCTACTTACACCACCACCAATACTTACACACACCAACACCTATACTTACACATACCCAGTGCTTACACATAACCAGCAACAAAAACATTTTAAATCGAGCCCCCTAATTAATCTAATATAAAATAAAAATAATAGAAATTAAATAATATTTTTCCCCTAATAATACTTAGACATTGCCAACACTTACACACGACCAACACCTACACCAACAATTATACTTACACCACCACCAATCCTTACACACACCAACACCTATACTTACACATTTCCAACACTTACACACGACCAACACCTACACCAACAATTATACTTACACACGACCAACACCTACACCAACAATTATACTTACACCACCACCAATCCTTACACACACCAACACCTATACTTACACATTTCCAACACTTACACACGACCAACACCTACACCAACAATTATACTTATACACACCAACACCTATACTTACACATACACGGTGCTTACACATAACCAGTACTTGCACCACCAGCAACAATTACATTTTAAATCGCGCCCCCTAATTAATCTTAAATAAAATAAAAATAATTAAAATAAAATAATATTTCTCCCTGGTGGTAAGGATAAGAATTGACCATCGGGTGTCCCTAACCTGTCGTAAGAGGCGACTAAAAGGGACATGAGGCGGGTCCCTGTTGGTTTTAATTTTTTTTTCATTCTTAAAGAACTAAAATTTCTCTCTTAAAATAAATTAAATTAAATTTTAAAAGCTTAAGGTAGTTCAGGGGTATTTTTGTGAATCACCCAAATTGCAATTCCTGTGGCAGGTCCCTGTAGGTTTTAATTTTTTTTCATTCTTAAAGTACTAAAATTTCTCTCTTAAAATAAATTAAATTAAATTTTAAAAGCTTAAGGTAGTTCAGGGGTAATTTTGTGAATCACCCAAAATACAATTCCTGTGGCGGGTCCCTGTTGGTTTTGATTTTTTTTTCTATTCTTAAATTACAACAATTTCTCTCTTTAAATAATTAAAATTAAATTTTAAAAGCTTTAGGTAGTTCAGGGTTCTTTATAATATAAATTAAACACCAAGACTCTTAAAAATAAATTCCCCATAATTAATATGAATTAAAAATAAAATTAAATTTTTAAAGTTTTAAAGTGTTCATGGTTCTTTTTAACATAAATTAAACAATAACAACTTTAAAATGGAGTCCCCTTAATTAATCTAAAATATAATAAAAATAATAATAATAAAATAAGATTTTTCCCCAAATAATACTTACACATTGCCAACACTTACACACGACCAACACCTACACCAACAATTATACTTACACCATCACCAATACTTACACACACCAACACCTATACTTACACATTTCCAACACTTACACACGACCAACACTTACACCAACAATTACACTTACACCACCACCAATACTTACACACACCAACACCTATACTTACACATACCCAGTGCTTACACATAACCAGCAACAAAAACATTTTAAATCGAGCCCCCTAATTAATCTAATATAAAATAAAAATAATAAAAATTAAATAATATTTTTCCCCAAAAAATACTTACACATTGCCAACACTTACACACGACCAACACCTACACCAACAATTATACTTATACACACCAACACCTATACTTAAACATACACGGTGCTTACACATAACCAGTACTTGCACCACCAGCAACAATTACATTTTAAATCGCGCCCTCTAATTAATCTTAAATAAAATAAAAATAATTAAAATAAAATAATATTTCTCCCTGGTGGTAGGGATAAGAATTGACCATCGGGTGTCCCTAACCTGTCGTAAGAGGCGACTAAAAGGGACATGAGGCGGGTCCCTGTTGGTTTTAATTTTTTTTTCATTCTTAAAGAACTAAAATTTCTCTCTTAAAATAAATTAAATTAAATTTTAAAAGCTTAAGGTAGTTCAGGGGTATTTTTGTGAATCACCCAAAATGCAATTCCTGTGGCGGGTCCCTGTAAATAACCTTAAAGTACTAAAATTTCTCTCTTAAAATAAATTAAATTAAATTTTAAAAGATTAAGGTAGTTCAGGGGTATTTTTGTGAATCACCCAAAATGCAATTCCTGTGGCGGGTCCCTGTAGGTTTTAATTTTTTTTCATTCTTAAAGTACTATAATTTCTCTCTTAAAATAAATTAAATTAAATTTTAAAAGCTTAAGGTAGTTTAGGGGTAATTTTGTGAATCACCCAAAATACAATTCCTGTGGCGGGTCCCTGTAGGTTTTAATTTTTTTTCATTCTTAAAGTACTAAAATTTCTCTCTTAAAATAAATTAAATTAAATTTTAAAAGCTTAAGGTAGTTCAGGGGCAATTTTGTGAATCACCCAAAATACAATTCCTGTGGCGGGTCCCTGTTGGTTTTGATTTTTTTTTCTATTCTTAAATTACAACAATTTCTCTCTTTAAATAATTAAAATTAAATTTTAAAAGCTTTAGGTAGTTCAGGGTTCTTTATAATATAAATTAAACACCAAGACTCTTAAAAATAAATTCCCCATAATTAATATGAATTAAAAATAAAATTAAATTTTTAAAGTTTTAAAGTGTTCATGGTTCTTTTTAACATAAATTAAACAATAACAACTTTAAAATGGAGTCCCCTTAATTAATCTAAAATATAATAAAAATAATAATAATAAAATAAGATTTTTCCCCAAATAATACTTACACATTGCCAACACTTACACACGACCAACACCTACACCAACAATTATACTTACACCATCACCAATACTTACACACACCAACACCTATACTTACACATTTCCAACACTTACACACGACCAACACTTACACCAACAATTATACTTACACCACCACCAATACTTACACACACCAACACCTATACTTACACATACCCAGTGCTTACACATAACCAGCAACAAAAACATTTTAAATCGAGCCCCCTAATTAATCTAATATAAAATAAAAATAATAAAAATTAAATAATATTTTTCCCCAAAAAATACTTACACATTGCCAACACTTACACACGACCAACACCTACACCAACAATTATACTAACACCACCAATACTTACACACACCAACACCTATACTTACACATTGCCAACACTTACACACGACCAACACCTACACCAACAATTATACTTATACACACCAACACCTATACTTACACATACACGGTGCTTACACATAACCAGTACTTGCACCACCAGCAACAATTACATTTTAAATCGCGCCCTCTAATTTATCTTAAATAAAATAAAAATAATTAAAATAAAATAATATTTCTCCCTGGTGGTAGGGATAAGAATTGACCATCGAGTGTCCCTAACCTGTCGTAAGAGGCGACTAAAAGGGACATGAGGCGGGTCCCTGTTGGTTTTAATTTTTTTTTCATTCTTAAAGAACTAAAATTTCTCTCTTAAAATAAATTAAATTAAATTTTAAAAGCTTAAGGTAGTTCAGGGGTATTTTTGTGAATCACCCAAAATACAATTCCTGTGGCGGGTCCCTGCTGGTTTTGATTTTTTTTTCTATTCTTAAATTACAAAAATTTCTCTCTTTATATAAATTAAATTTTAAAAGCTTTAGGTAGCTCAGGGTTCTTTTTAATATAAATTAAACACCAAGACTCTTAAAAATAAATTCCCCATAATTAATATGAATTAAATATGAAATAAAATTTTTAAAGCTTTAAGGTGTTCAGGGTTCTTTCTAACATAAATTAAACAATAACAACTTTAAAATGGAGTCCCCTTAATTAATCTAAAATATAATAAAAATAATAATAATAATATAATATTTTTCTCAAATAATACTTACACATTGCCAACACTTACACACGACCAACACCTACACCAACAATTATACTTACACCATCACCAATACTTACACACACCAACACCTATACTTACACATTTCCAACACTTACACACGACCAACACTTACACCAACAATTATACTTACACCACCACCAATACTTACACACACCAACACCTATACTTACACATACCCAGTGCTTACACATAACCAGCAACAAAAACATTTTAAATCGAGCCCCCTAATTAATCTAATATAAAATAAAAATAATAGAAATTAAATAATATTTTTCCCCTAATAATACTTACACATTGCCAACACTTACACACGACCAACACCTACACCAACAATTATACTTACACCACCACCAATACTTACACACGACCAACACCTACACCATCAATTCTACTTACACCACCACCAATACTTACACACACCAACACCTATACTTACACATACCCAGTGCTTACACATAACCAGCAACAAAAACATTTTAAATCGAGCCCCCTAATTAATCTAATATAAAATAAAAATAATAGAAATTAAATAATATTTTTCCCCTAATAATACTTAGACATTGCCAACACTTACACACGACCAACACCTACACCAACAATTATACTTACACCACCACCAATCCTTACACACACCAACACCTATACTTACACATTTCCAACACTTGCACACGACCAACACCTACACCAACAATTATACTTATACACACCAACACCTATACTTACACATACACGGTGCTTACACATAACCAGTACTTGCACCACCAGCAACAATTACATTTTAAATCGCGCCCCCTAATTAATCTTAAATAAAATAAAAATAATTAAAATAAAATAATATTTCTCCCTGGTGGTAGGGATAAGAATTGACCATCGGGTGTCCCTAACCTGTCGTAAGAGGCGACTAAAAAGGACATGAGGCGGGTCCCTGTTGGTTTTAATTTTTTTTTCATTCTTAAAGAACTAAAATTTCTCTCTTAAAATAAATTAAATTAAATTTTAAAAGCTTAAGGTAGTTCAGGGGTATTTTTGTGAATCACCCAAATTGCAATTCCTGTGGCGGGTCCCTGTAGGTTTTAATTTTTTTTCATTCTTAAAGTACTAAAATTTCTCTCTTAAAATAAATTAAATTAAATTTTAAAAGCTTAAGGTAGTTCAGGGGTAATTTTGTGAATCACCCAAAATACAATTCCTGTGGCGGGTCCCTGTTGGTTTTGATTTTTTTTTCTATTCTTAAATTACAACAATTTCTCTCTTTATATAAATAAAATTAAATTTTAAAAGCTTTAGGTAGTTCAGGGTTCTTTATAATATAAATTAAACACCAAGACTCTTAAAAATAAATTCCCCATAATTAATATGAATTAAAAATAAAATTAAATTTTTAAAGTTTTAAAGTGTTCATGGTTCTTTTTAACATAAATTAAACAATAACAACTTTAAAATGGAGTCCCCTTAATTAATCTAAAATATAATAAAAATAATAATAATAAAATAAGATTTTTCCCCAAATAATACTTACACATTGCCAACACTTACACACGACCTACACCTACACCAACAATTATACTTACACCATCACCAATACTTACACACACCAACACCTATACTTACACATTTCCAACACTTACACACGACCAACACTTACACCAACAATTATACTTACACCACCACCAATACTTACACACACCAACACCTATACTTACACATACCCAGTGCTTACACATAACCAGCAACAAAAACATTTTAAATCGAGCCCCCTAATTAATCTAATATAAAATAAAAATAACAAAAATTAAATAATATTTTTCCCCAAAAAATACTTACACATTGCCAACACTTACACACGACCAACACCTACACCAACAATTATACTTATACACACCAACACCTATACTTACACATACACGGTGCTTACACATAACCAGTACTTGCACCACCAGCAACAATTACATTTTAAATCGCGCCCTCTAATTAATCTTAAATAAAATAAAAATAATTAAAATAAAATAATATTTCTCCCTGGTGGTAGGGATAAGAATTGACCATCGGGTGTCCCTAACCTGTCGTAAGAGGCGACTAAAAGGGACATGAGGCGGGTCCCTGTTGGTTTTAATTTTTTTTTCATTCTTAAAGAACTAAAATTTCTCTCTTAAAATAAATTAAATTAAATTTTAAAAGCTTAAGGTAGTTCAGGGGTATTTTTGTGAATCACCCAAAATGCAATTCCTGTGGCGGGTCCCTGTAAATAACCTTAAAGTACTAAAATTTCTCTCTTAAAATAAATTAAATTAAATTTTAAAAGATTAAGGTAGTTCAGGGGTATTTTTGTGAATCACCCAAAATGCAATTCCTGTGGCGGGTCCCTGTAGGTTTTAATTTTTTTTCATTCTTAAAGTACTATAATTTCTCTCTTAAAATAAATTAAATTAAATTTTAAAAGCTTAAGGTAGTTTAGGGGTAATTTTGTGAATCACCCAAAATACAATTCCTGTGGCGGGTCCCTGCTGGTTTTGATTTTTTTTTCTATTCTTAAATTACAAAAATTTCTCTCTTTATATAAATTAAATTTTAAAAGCTTTAAGGTGTTCAGGGTTCTTTTTAACATAAATTAAACAATAACAACTTTAAAATGGAGTCCCCTTAATTAATCTAAAATATAATAAAAATAATAATAATAAAATAAGATTTTTCCCCAAATAATACTTACACATTGCCAACACTTACACACGACCAACACCTACACCAACAATTATACTTACACCATCACCAATACTTACACACACCAACACCTATACTTACACATTTCCAACACTTACACACGTCCAACACTTACACCAACAATTATACTTACACCACCACCAATACTTACACACACCAACACCTATACTTACACATACCCAGTGCTTACACATAACCAGCAACAAAAACATTTTAAATCGAGCCCCCTAATTAATCTAATATAAAATAAAAATAATAAAAATTAAATAATATTTTTCCCCAAATAATACTTACACATTGCCAACACTTACACACGACCAACACCTACACCATCAATTCTACTTACACCACCACCAATACTTACACACACCAACACCTACACCAACAATTATACTTACACCATCACCAATACTTACACACACCAACACCTATACTTACACATTTCCAACACTTACACACGACCAACACTTACACCAACAATTATACTTACACCACCACCAATACTTACACACACCAACACCTATACTTACACATACCCAGTGCTTACACATAACCAGCAACAAAAACATTTTAAATCGAGCCCCCTAATTAATCTAATATAAAATAAAAATAATAAAAATTAAATAATATTTTTCCCCAAATAATACTTACACATTGCCAACACTTACACACGACCAACACCTACACCATCAATTCTACTTACACCACCACCAATACTTACACACACCAACACCTATACTTACACATACCCAGTGCTTACACATAACCAGCAACAAAAACATTTTAAATCGCGCCCCCTAATTAATCTTAAATAAAATAAAAATAATTAAAATAAAATAATATTTCTCCCTGGTGGTAGGGATAAGAATTGACCATCGGGTGTCCCTAACCTGTCGTAAGAGGTGACTAAAAGGGACATGAGGCGGGTCCCAGTTGGTCTTAATTTTATTTTCATTCTTAAAGAACTAAAATTTCTCTCTTAAAATAAATTAAATTAAATTTTAAAAGCTTAAGGTAGTTCAGGGGTAATTTTGTGAATCACCCAAAATACAATTCCTGTGGCGGGTCCCTGCTGGTTTTTATTTTTTTTTCTATTCTTAAATTACAACAATTTCTCTCTTTATATAAATAAAATTAAATTTTAAAAGCTTTAGGTAGTTCAGGGTTCTTTATAATATAAATTAAACACCAAGACTCTTAAAAATAAATTCCCCATAATTAATATGAATTAAAAATAAAATTAAATTTTTAAAGCTTTAAGGTGTTCAGGGTTCTTTTTAACATAAATTAAACAATAACAACTTTAAAATGGAGTCCCCTTAATTAATCTAAATTATAATAAAAATAATAATAATAAAATAAGATTTTTCCCCAAATAATACTTACACATTGCCAACACTTACACACGACCAACTCCTACACCAACAATTATACTTACACCATCACCAATACTTACACACACCAACACCTATACTTACACATTTCCAACACTTACACACGACCAACACTTACACCAACAATTATACTTACACCACCACCAATACTTACACACACCAACACCTATACTTACACATACCCAGTGCTTACACATAACCAGCAACAAAAACATTTTAAATCGAGCCCCCTAATTAATCTAATATAAAATAAAAATAATAAAAATTAAATAATATTTTTCCCCAAATAATACTTACACATTGCCAACACTTACACACGACCAACACCTACACCATCAATTCTACTTACACCACCACCAATACTTACACACACCAACACCTATACTTACACATACCCAGTGCTTACACATAACCAGCAACAAAAACATTTTAAATCGAGCCCCCTAATTAATCTAATATAAAATAAAAATAATAGAAATTAAATAATATTTTTCCCCTAATAATACTTAGACATTGCCAACACTTACACACGACCAACACCTACACCAACAATTATACTTACACCACCACCAATCCTTACACACACCAACACCTATACTTACACATTTCCAACACTTACACACGACCAACACCTACACCAACAATTATACTTACACACGACCAACACCTACACCAACAATTATACTTACACCACCACCAATCCTTACACACACCAACACCTATACTTACACATTTCCAACACTTACACACGACCAACACCTACACCAACAATTATACTTATACACACCAACACCTATACTTACACATACACGGTGCTTACACATAACCAGTACTTGCACCACCAGCAACAATTACATTTTAAATCGCGCCCCCTAATTAATCTTAAATAAAATAAAAATAATTAAAATAAAATAATATTTCTCCCTGGTGGTAGGGATAAGAATTGACCATCGGGTGTCCCTAACCTGTCGTAAGAGGCGACTAAAAGGGACATGAGGCGGGTCCCTGTTGGTTTTAATTTTTTTTTCATTCTTAAAGAACTAAAATTTCTCTCTTAAAATAAATTAAATTAAATTTTAAAAGCTTAAGGTAGTTCAGGGGTATTTTTGTGAATCACCCAAATTGCAATTCCTGTGGCAGGTCCCTGTAGGTTTTAATTTTTTTTCATTCTTAAAGTACTAAAATTTCTCTCTTAAAATAAATTAAATTAAATTTTAAAAGCTTAAGGTAGTTCAGGGGTAATTTTGTGAATCACCCAAAATACAATTCCTGTGGCGGGTCCCTGTTGGTTTTGATTTTTTTTTCTATTCTTAAATTACAACAATTTCTCTCTTTAAATAATTAAAATTAAATTTTAAAAGCTTTAGGTAGTTCAGGGTTCTTTATAATATAAATTAAACACCAAGACTCTTAAAAATAAATTCCCCATAATTAATATGAATTAAAAATAAAATTAAATTTTTAAAGTTTTAAAGTGTTCATGGTTCTTTTTAACATAAATTAAACAATAACAACTTTAAAATGGAGTCCCCTTAATTAATCTAAAATATAATAAAAATAATAATAATAAAATAAGATTTTTCCCCAAATAATACTTACACATTGCCAACACTTACACACGACCAACACCTACACCAACAATTATACTTACACCATCACCAATACTTACACACACCAACACCTATACTTACACATTTCCAACACTTACACACGACCAACACTTACACCAACAATTACACTTACACCACCACCAATACTTACACACACCAACACCTATACTTACACATACCCAGTGCTTACACATAACCAGCAACAAAAACATTTTAAATCGAGCCCCCTAATTAATCTAATATAAAATAAAAATAATAAAAATTAAATAATATTTTTCCCCAAAAAATACTTACACATTGCCAACACTTACACACGACCAACACCTACACCAACAATTATACTTATACACACCAACACCTATACTTAAACATACACGGTGCTTACACATAACCAGTACTTGCACCACCAGCAACAATTACATTTTAAATCGCGCCCTCTAATTAATCTTAAATAAAATAAAAATAATTAAAATAAAATAATATTTCTCCCTGGTGGTAGGGATAAGAATTGACCATCGGGTGTCCCTAACCTGTCGTAAGAGGCGACTAAAAGGGACATGAGGCGGGTCCCTGTTGGTTTTAATTTTTTTTTCATTCTTAAAGAACTAAAATTTCTCTCTTAAAATAAATTAAATTAAATTTTAAAAGCTTAAGGTAGTTCAGGGGTATTTTTGTGAATCACCCAAAATGCAATTCCTGTGGCGGGTCCCTGTAAATAACCTTAAAGTACTAAAATTTCTCTCTTAAAATAAATTAAATTAAATTTTAAAAGATTAAGGTAGTTCAGGGGTATTTTTGTGAATCACCCAAAATGCAATTCCTGTGGCGGGTCCCTGTAGGTTTTAATTTTTTTTCATTCTTAAAGTACTATAATTTCTCTCTTAAAATAAATTAAATTAAATTTTAAAAGCTTAAGGTAGTTTAGGGGTAATTTTGTGAATCACCCAAAATACAATTCCTGTGGCGGGTCCCTGTAGGTTTTAATTTTTTTTCATTCTTAAAGTACTAAAATTTCTCTCTTAAAATAAATTAAATTAAATTTTAAAAGCTTAAGGTAGTTCAGGGGCAATTTTGTGAATCACCCAAAATACAATTCCTGTGGCGGGTCCCTGTTGGTTTTGATTTTTTTTTCTATTCTTAAATTACAACAATTTCTCTCTTTAAATAATTAAAATTAAATTTTAAAAGCTTTAGGTAGTTCAGGGTTCTTTATAATATAAATTAAACACCAAGACTCTTAAAAATAAATTCCCCATAATTAATATGAATTAAAAATAAAATTAAATTTTTAAAGTTTTAAAGTGTTCATGGTTCTTTTTAACATAAATTAAACAATAACAACTTTAAAATGGAGTCCCCTTAATTAATCTAAAATATAATAAAAATAATAATAATAAAATAAGATTTTTCCCCAAATAATACTTACACATTGCCAACACTTACACACGACCAACACCTACACCAACAATTATACTTACACCATCACCAATACTTACACACACCAACACCTATACTTACACATTTCCAACACTTACACACGACCAACACTTACACCAACAATTATACTTACACCACCACCAATACTTACACACACCAACACCTATACTTACACATACCCAGTGCTTACACATAACCAGCAACAAAAACATTTTAAATCGAGCCCCCTAATTAATCTAATATAAAATAAAAATAATAAAAATTAAATAATATTTTTCCCCAAAAAATACTTACACATTGCCAACACTTACACACGACCAACACCTACACCAACAATTATACTAACACCACCAATACTTACACACACCAACACCTATACTTACACATTGCCAACACTTACACACGACCAACACCTACACCAACAATTATACTTATACACACCAACACCTATACTTACACATACACGGTGCTTACACATAACCAGTACTTGCACCACCAGCAACAATTACATTTTAAATCGCGCCCTCTAATTTATCTTAAATAAAATAAAAATAATTAAAATAAAATAATATTTCTCCCTGGTGGTAGGGATAAGAATTGACCATCGAGTGTCCCTAACCTGTCGTAAGAGGCGACTAAAAGGGACATGAGGCGGGTCCCTGTTGGTTTTAATTTTTTTTTCATTCTTAAAGAACTAAAATTTCTCTCTTAAAATAAATTAAATTAAATTTTAAAAGCTTAAGGTAGTTCAGGGGTATTTTTGTGAATCACCCAAAATACAATTCCTGTGGCGGGTCCCTGCTGGTTTTGATTTTTTTTTCTATTCTTAAATTACAAAAATTTCTCTCTTTATATAAATTAAATTTTAAAAGCTTTAGGTAGCTCAGGGTTCTTTTTAATATAAATTAAACACCAAGACTCTTAAAAATAAATTCCCCATAATTAATATGAATTAAATATGAAATAAAATTTTTAAAGCTTTAAGGTGTTCAGGGTTCTTTCTAACATAAATTAAACAATAACAACTTTAAAATGGAGTCCCCTTAATTAATCTAAAATATAATAAAAATAATAATAATAATATAATATTTTTCTCAAATAATACTTACACATTGCCAACACTTACACACGACCAACACCTACACCAACAATTATACTTACACCATCACCAATACTTACACACACCAACACCTATACTTACACATTTCCAACACTTACACACGACCAACACTTACACCAACAATTATACTTACACCACCACCAATACTTACACACACCAACACCTATACTTACACATACCCAGTGCTTACACATAACCAGCAACAAAAACATTTTAAATCGAGCCCCCTAATTAATCTAATATAAAATAAAAATAATAGAAATTAAATAATATTTTTCCCCTAATAATACTTACACATTGCCAACACTTACACACGACCAACACCTACACCAACAATTATACTTACACCACCACCAATACTTACACACACCAACACCTACACCAACAATTATACTTACACCATCACCAATACTTACACACACCAACACCTATACTTACACATTTCCAACACTTACACATGACCAACACTTACACCAACAATTATACTTACACCACCACCAATACTTACACACACCAACACCTATACTTACACATACCCAGTGCTTACACATAACCAGCAACAAAAACATTTTAAATCGAGCCCCCTAATTAATCTAATATAAAATAAAAATAATAAAAATTAAATAATATTTTTCCCCAAATAATACTTACACATTGCCAACACTTACACACGACCAACACCTACACCATCAATTCTACTTACACCACCACCAATACTTACACACACCAACACCTATACTTACACATACCCAGTGCTTACACATAACCAGCAACAAAAACATTTTAAATCGAGCCCCCTAATTAATCTAATATAAAATAAAAATAATAGAAATTAAATAATATTTTTCACCTAATAATACTTACACATTGCCAACACTTACACACGACCAACACCTACACCAACAATTATACTTATACACACCAACACCTATACTTACACATACACGGTGCTTACACATAACCAGTACTTGCACCACCAGCAACAATTACATTTTAAATCGCGCCCCCTAATTAATCTTAAATAAAATAAAAATAATTAAAATAAAATAATATTTCTCCCTGGTGGTAGGGATAAGAATTGACCATCGGGTGTCCCTAACCTGTCGTAAGAGGCGACTAAAAGGGACATGAGGCGGGTCCCAGTTGGTCTTAATTTTATTTTCATTCTTAAAGAACTAAAATTTCTCTCTTAAAATAAATTAAATTAAATTTTAAAAGCTTAAGGTAGTTCAGGGGTAATTTTGTGAATCACCCAAAATACAATTCCTGTGGCGGGTCCCTGCTGGTTTTTATTTTTTTTTCTATTCTTAAATTACAACAATTTCTCTCTTTATATAAATAAAATTAAATTTTAAAAGCTTTAGAAGTTCAGGGTTCTTTTTAACATAAATTAAACAATAACAACTTTAAAATGGAGTCCCCTTAATTAATCTAAAATATAATAAAAATAATAATAATAAAATAAGATTTTTCCCCAAATAATACTTACACATTGCCAACACTTACACACGACCAACACCTACACCAACAATTATACTTACACCATCACCAATACTTACACACACCAACACCTATACTTACACATTTCCAACACTTACACACGACCAACACTTACACCAACAATTATACTTACACCACCACCAATACTTACACACACCAACACCTATACTTACACATACCCAGTGCTTACACATAACCAGCAACAAAAACATTTTAAATCGAGCCCCCTAATTAATCTAATATAAAATAAAAATAATAAAAATTAAATAATATTTTTCCCCAAAAAATACTTACACATTGCCAACACTTACACACGACCAACACCTACACCATCAATTCTACTTACACCACCACCAATACTTACACACACCAACACCTATACTTACACATACCCAGTGCTTACACATAACCAGCAACAAAAACATTTTAAATCGAGCCCCCTAATTAATCTAATATAAAATAAAAATAATAGAAATTAAATAATATTTTTCCCCTAATAATACTTAGACATTGCCAACACTTACACACGACCAACACCTACACCAACAATTATACTTACACCACCACCAATCCTTACACACACCAACACCTATACTTACACATTTCCAACACTTACACACGACCAACACCTACACCAACAATTATACTTACACACGACCAACACCTACACCAACAATTATACTTACACCACCACCAATCCTTACACACACCAACACCTATACTTACACATTTCCAACACTTACACACGACCAACACCTACACCAACAATTATGCTTATACACACCAACACCTATACTTACACATACACGGTGCTTACACATAACCAGTACTTGCACCACCAGCAACAATTACATTTTAAATCGCGCCCCCTAATTAATCTTAAATAAAATAAAAATAATTAAAATAAAATAATATTTCTCCCTGGTGGTAGGGATAAGAATTGACCATCGGGTGTCCCTAACCTGTCGTAAGAGGCGACTAAAAGGGACATGAGGCGGGTCCCTGTTGGTTTTAATTTTTTTTTCATTCTTAAAGAACTAAAATTTCTCTCTTAAAATAAATTAAATTAAATTTTAAAAGCTTAAGGTAGTTCAGGGGTATTTTTGTGAATCACCCAAATTGCAATTCCTGTGGCGGGTCCCTGTAGGTTTTAATTTTTTTTCATTCTTAAAGTACTAAAATTTCTCTCTTAAAATAAATTAAATTAAATTTTAAAAGCTTTAGGTAGTTCAGGGTTCTTTATAATATAAATTAAACACCAAGACTCTTAAAAATAAATTCCCCATAATTAATATGAATTAAAAATAAAATAAAATTTTTAAAGTTTTAAAGTGTTCATGGTTCTTTTTAACATAAATTAAACAATAACAACTTTAAAATGGAGTCCCCTTAATTAATCTAAAATATAATAAAAATAATAATAATAAAATAAGATTTTTCCCCAAATAATACTTACACATTGCCAACACTTACACACGACCAACACCTACACCAACAATTATACTTACACCATCACCAATACTTACACACACCAACACCTATACTTACACATTTCCAACACTTACACACGACCAACACTTACACCAACAATTATACTTACACCACCACCAATACTTACACACACCAACACCTATACTTACACATACCCAGTGCTTACACATAACCAGCAACAAAAACATTTTAAATCGAGCCCCCTAATTAATCTAATATAAAATAAAAATAATAAAAATTAAATAATATTTTTCCCCAAAAAATACTTACACATTGCCAACACTTACACACGACCAACACCTACACCAACAATTATACTTACACCATCACCAATACTTACACACACCAACACCTATACTTACACATTTCCAACACTTACACATGACCAACACTTACACCAACAATTATACTTACACCACCACCAATACTTACACACACCAACACCTATACTTACACATACCCAGTGCTTACACATAACCAGCAACAAAAACATTTTAAATCGAGCCCCCTAATTAATCTAATATAAAATAAAAATAATAAAAATTAAATAATATTTTTCCCCAAATAATTCTTACACATTGCCAACACTTACACACGACCAACACCTACACCATCAATTCTACTTACACCACCACCAATACTTACACACACCAACACCTATACTTACACATACCCAGTGCTTACACATAACCAGCAACAAAAACATTTTAAATCGAGCCCCCTAATTAATCTAATATAAAATAAAAATAATAGAAATTAAATAATATTTTTCACCTAATAATACTTACACATTGCCAACACTTACACACGACCAACACCTACACCAACAATTATACTTATACACACCAACACCTATACTTACACATACACGGTGCTTACACATAACCAGTACTTGCACCACCAGCAACAATTACATTTTAAATCGCGCCCCCTAATTAATCTTAAATAAAATAAAAATAATTAAAATAAAATAATATTTCTCCCTGGTGGTAGGGATAAGAATTGACCATCGGGTGTCCCTAACCTGTCGTAAGAGGCGACTAAAAGGGACATGAGGCGGGTCCCAGTTGGTCTTAATTTTATTTTCATTCTTAAAGAACTAAAATTTCTCTCTTAAAATAAATTAAATTAAATTTTAAAAGCTTAAGGTAGTTCAGGGGTAATTTTGTGAATCACCCAAAATACAATTCCTGTGGCGGGTCCCTGCTGGTTTTTATTTTTTTTTCTATTCTTAAATTACAACAATTTCTCTCTTTATATAAATAAAATTAAATTTTAAAAGCTTTAGGTAGTTCAGGGTTCTTTTTAACATAAATTAAACAATAACAACTTTAAAATGGAGTCCCCTTAATTAATCTAAAATATAATAAAAATAATAATAATAAAATAAGATTTTTCCCCAAATAATACTTACACATTGCCAACACTTACACACGACCAACACCTACACCAACAATTATACTTACACCATCACCAATACTTACACACACCAACACCTATACTTACACATTTCCAACACTTACACACGACCAACACTTACACCAACAATTATACTTACACCACCACCAATACTTACACACACCAACACCTATACTTACACATACCCAGTGCTTACACATAACCAGCAACAAAAACATTTTAAATCGAGCCCCCTAATTAATCTAATATAAAATAAAAATAATAAAAATTAAATAATATTTTTCCCCAAAAAATACTTACACATTGCCAACACTTACACACGACCAACACCTACACCATCAATTCTACTTACACCACCACCAATACTTACACACACCAACACCTATACTTACACATACCCAGTGCTTACACATAACCAGCAACAAAAACATTTTAAATCGAGCCCCCTAATTAATCTAATATAAAATAAAAATAATAGAAATTAAATAATATTTTTCCCCTAATAATACTTAGACATTGCCAACACTTACACACGACCAACACCTACACCAACAATTATACTTACACCACCACCAATCCTTACACACACCAACACCTATACTTACACATTTCCAACACTTACACACGACCAACACCTACACCAACAATTATACTTACACACGACCAACACCTACACCAACAATTATACTTACACCACCACCAATCCTTACACACACCAACACCTATACTTACACATTTCCAACACTTACACACGACCAACACCTACACCAACAATTATGCTTATACACACCAACACCTATACTTACACATACACGGTGCTTACACATAACCAGTACTTGCACCACCAGCAACAATTACATTTTAAATCGCGCCCCCTAATTAATCTTAAATAAAATAAAAATAATTAAAATAAAATAATATTTCTCCCTGGTGGTAGGGATAAGAATTGACCATCGGGTGTCCCTAACCTGTCGTAAGAGGCGACTAAAAGGGACATGAGGCGGGTCCCTGTTGGTTTTAATTTTTTTTTCATTCTTAAAGAACTAAAATTTCTCTCTTAAAATAAATTAAATTAAATTTTAAAAGCTTAAGGTAGTTCAGGGGTATTTTTGTGAATCACCCAAATTGCAATTCCTGTGGCGGGTCCCTGTAGGTTTTAATTTTTTTTCATTCTTAAAGTACTAAAATTTCTCTCTTAAAATAAATTAAATTAAATTTTAAAAGCTTAAGGTAGTTCAGGGGTAATTTTGTGAATCACCCAAAATACAATTCCTGTGGCGGGTCCCTGTTGGTTTTGATTTTTTTTTCTATTCTTAAATTACAACAATTTCTCTCTTTAAATAATTAAAATTAAATTTTAAAAGCTTTAGGTAGTTCAGGGTTCTTTATAATATAAATTAAACACCAAGACTCTTAAAAATAAATTCCCCATAATTAATATGAATTAAAAATAAAATAAAATTTTTAAAGTTTTAAAGTGTTCATGGTTCTTTTTAACATAAATTAAACAATAACAACTTTAAAATGGAGTCCCCTTAATTAATCTAAAATATAATAAAAATAATAATAATAAAATAAGATTTTTCCCCAAATAATACTTACACATTGCCAACACTTACACACGACCAACACCTACACCAACAATTATACTTACACCATCACCAATACTTACACACACCAACACCTATACTTACACATTTCCAACACTTACACATGACCAACACTTACACCAACAATTATACTTACACCACCACCAATACTTACACACACCAACACCTATACTTACACATACCCAGTGCTTACACATAACCAGCAACAAAAACATTTTAAATCGAGCCCCCTAATTAATCTAATATAAAATAAAAATAATAAAAATTAAATAATATTTTTCCCCAAATAATTCTTACACATTGCCAACACTTACACACGACCAACACCTACACCATCAATTCTACTTACACCACCACCAATACTTACACACACCAACACCTATACTTACACATACCCAGTGCTTACACATAACCAGCAACAAAAACATTTTAAATCGAGCCCCCTAATTAATCTAATATAAAATAAAAATAATAGAAATTAAATAATATTTTTCACCTAATAATACTTACACATTGCCAACACTTACACACGACCAACACCTACACCAACAATTATACTTATACACACCAACACCTATACTTACACATACACGGTGCTTACACATAACCAGTACTTGCACCACCAGCAACAATTACATTTTAAATCGCGCCCCCTAATTAATCTTAAATAAAATAAAAATAATTAAAATAAAATAATATTTCTCCCTGGTGGTAGGGATAAGAATTGACCATCGGGTGTCCCTAACCTGTCGTAAGAGGCGACTAAAAGGGACATGAGGCGGGTCCCAGTTGGTCTTAATTTTATTTTCATTCTTAAAGAACTAAAATTTCTCTCTTAAAATAAATTAAATTAAATTTTAAAAGCTTAAGGTAGTTCAGGGGTAATTTTGTGAATCACCCAAAATACAATTCCTGTGGCGGGTCCCTGCTGGTTTTTATTTTTTTTTCTATTCTTAAATTACAACAATTTCTCTCTTTATATAAATAAAATTAAATTTTAAAAGCTTTAGGTAGTTCAGGGTTCTTTTTAACATAAATTAAACAATAACAACTTTAAAATGGAGTCCCCTTAATTAATCTAAAATATAATAAAAATAATAATAATAAAATAAGATTTTTCCCCAAATAATACTTACACATTGCCAACACTTACACACGACCAACACCTACACCAACAATTATACTTACACCATCACCAATACTTACACACACCAACACCTATACTTACACATTTCCAACACTTACACACGACCAACACTTACACCAACAATTATACTTACACCACCACCAATACTTACACACACCAACACCTATACTTACACATACCCAGTGCTTACACATAACCAGCAACAAAAACATTTTAAATCGAGCCCCCTAATTAATCTAATATAAAATAAAAATAATAAAAATTAAATAATATTTTTCCCCAAAAAATACTTACACATTGCCAACACTTACACACGACCAACACCTACACCATCAATTCTACTTACACCACCACCAATACTTACACACACCAACACCTATACTTACACATACCCAGTGCTTACACATAACCAGCAACAAAAACATTTTAAATCGAGCCCCCTAATTAATCTAATATAAAATAAAAATAATAGAAATTAAATAATATTTTTCCCCTAATAATACTTAGACATTGCCAACACTTACACACGACCAACACCTACACCAACAATTATACTTACACCACCACCAATCCTTACACACACCAACACCTATACTTACACATTTCCAACACTTACACACGACCAACACCTACACCAACAATTATACTTACACACGACCAACACCTACACCAACAATTATACTTACACCACCACCAATCCTTACACACACCAACACCTATACTTACACATTTCCAACACTTACACACGACCAACACCTACACCAACAATTATGCTTATACACACCAACACCTATACTTACACATACACGGTGCTTACACATAACCAGTACTTGCACCACCAGCAACAATTACATTTTAAATCGCGCCCCCTAATTAATCTTAAATAAAATAAAAATAATTAAAATAAAATAATATTTCTCCCTGGTGGTAGGGATAAGAATTGACCATCGGGTGTCCCTAACCTGTCGTAAGAGGCGACTAAAAGGGACATGAGGCGGGTCCCTGTTGGTTTTAATTTTTTTTTCATTCTTAAAGAACTAAAATTTCTCTCTTAAAATAAATTAAATTAAATTTTAAAAGCTTAAGGTAGTTCAGGGGTATTTTTGTGAATCACCCAAATTGCAATTCCTGTGGCGGGTCCCTGTAGGTTTTAATTTTTTTTCATTCTTAAAGTACTAAAATTTCTCTCTTAAAATAAATTAAATTAAATTTTAAAAGCTTAAGGTAGTTCAGGGGTAATTTTGTGAATCACCCAAAATACAATTCCTGTGGCGGGTCCCTGTTGGTTTTGATTTTTTTTTCTATTCTTAAATTACAACAATTTCTCTCTTTAAATAATTAAAATTAAATTTTAAAAGCTTTAGGTAGTTCAGGGTTCTTTATAATATAAATTAAACACCAAGACTCTTAAAAATAAATTCCCCATAATTAATATGAATTAAAAATAAAATAAAATTTTTAAAGTTTTAAAGTGTTCATGGTTCTTTTTAACATAAATTAAACAATAACAACTTTAAAATGGAGTCCCCTTAATTAATCTAAAATATAATAAAAATAATAATAATAAAATAAGATTTTTCCCCAAATAATACTTACACATTGCCAACACTTACACACGACCAACACCTACACCAACAATTATACTTACACCATCACCAATACTTACACACACCAACACCTATACTTACACATTTCCAACACTTACACACGACCAACACTTACACCAACAATTATACTTACACCACCATCAATACTTACACACACCAACACCTATACTTACACATACCCAGTGCTTACACATAACCAGCAACAAAAACATTTTAAATCGAGCCCCCTAATTAATCTAATATAAAATAAAAATAATAAAAATTAAATAATATTTTTCCCCAAAAAATACTTACACATTGCCAACACTTACACACGACCAACACCTACACCAACAATTATACTTATACACACCAACACCTATACTTACACATACACGGTGCTTACACATAACCAGTACTTGCACCACCAGCAACAATTACATTTTAAATCGCGCCCTCTAATTAATCTTAAATAAAATAAAAATAATTAAAATAAAATAATATTTCTCCCTGGTGGTAGGGATAAGAATTGACCATCGGGTGTCCCTAACCTGTCGTAAGAGGCGACTAAAAGGGACATGAGGCGGGTCCCTGTTGGTTTTAATTTTTTTTTCATTCTTAAAGAACTAAAATTTCTCTCTTAAAATAAATTAAATTAAATTTTAAAAGCTTAAGGTAGTTCAGGGGTATTTTTGTGAATCACCCAAAATGCAATTCCTGTGGCGGGTCCCTGTAAATAACCTTAAAGTACTAAAATTTCTCTCTTAAAATAAATTAAATTAAATTTTAAAAGATTAAGGTAGTTCAGGGGTATTTTTGTGAATCACCCAAAATGCAATTCCTGTGGCGGGTCCCTGTAGGTTTTAATTTTTTTTCATTCTTAAAGTACTATAATTTCTCTCTTAAAATAAATTAAATTAAATTTTAAAAGCTTAAGGTAGTTTAGGGGTAATTTTGTGAATCACCCAAAATACAATTCCTGTGGCGGGTCCCTGTAGGTTTTAATTTTTTTTCATTCTTAAAGTACTAAAATTTCTCTCTTAAAATAAATTAAATTAAATTTTAAAAGCTTAAGGTAGTTCAGGGGTATTTTTGTGAATCACCCAAAATACAATTCCTGTGGCGGGTCCCTGCTGGTTTTGATTTTTTTTTCTATTCTTAAATTACAAAAATTTCTCTCTTTATATAAATTAAATTTTAAAAGCTTTAGGTAGCTCAGGGTTCTTTTTAATATAAATTAAACACCAAGACTCTTAAAAATAAATTCCCCATAATTAATATGAATTAAATATGAAATAAAATTTTTAAAGCTTTAAGGTGTTCAGGGTTCTTTCTAACATAAATTAAACAATAACAACTTTAAAATGGAGTCCCCTTAATTAATCTAAAATATAATAAAAATAATAATAATAATATAATATTTTTCTCAAATAATACTTACACATTGCCAACACTTACACACGACCAACACCTACACCAACAATTATACTTACACCATCACCAATACTTACACACACCAACACCTATACTTACACATTTCCAACACTTACACACGACCAACACTTACACCAACAATTATACTTACACCACCACCAATACTTACACACACCAACACCTATACTTACACATACCCAGTGCTTACACATAACCAGCAACAAAAACATTTTAAATCGAGCCCCCTAATTAATCTAATATAAAATAAAAATAATAGAAATTAAATAATATTTTTCCCCTAATAATACTTACACATTGCCAACACTTACACACGACCAACACCTACACCAACAATTATACTTACACCACCACCAATACTTACACACACCAACACCTACACCAACAATTATACTTACACCATCACCAATACTTACACACACCAACACCTATACTTACACATTTCCAACACTTACACATGACCAACACTTACACCAACAATTATACTTACACCACCACCAATACTTACACACACCAACACCTATACTTACACATACCCAGTGCATACACATAACCAGCAACAAAAACATTTTAAATCGAGCCCCCTAATTAATCTAATATAAAATAAAAATAATAAAAATTAAATAATATTTTTCCCCAAATAATACTTACACATTGCCAACACTTACACACGACCAACACCTACACCATCAATTCTACTTACACCACCACCAATACTTACACACACCAACACCTATACTTACACATACCCAGTGCTTACACATAACCAGCAACAAAAACATTTTAAATCGAGCCCCCTAATTAATCTAATATAAAATAAAAATAATAGAAATTAAATAATATTTTTCACCTAATAATACTTACACATTGCCAACACTTACACACGACCAACACCTACACCAACAATTATACTTATACACACCAACACCTATACTTACACATACACGGTGCTTACACATAACCAGTACTTGCACCACCAGCAACAATTACATTTTAAATCGCGCCCCCTAATTAATCTTAAATAAAATAAAAATAATTAAAATAAAATAATATTTCTCCCTGGTGGTAGGGATAAGAATTGACCATCGGGTGTCCCTAACCTGTCGTAAGAGGCGACTAAAAGGGACATGAGGCGGGTCCCAGTTGGTCTTAATTTTATTTTCATTCTTAAAGAACTAAAATTTCTCTCTTAAAATAAATTAAATTAAATTTTAAAAGCTTAAGGTAGTTCAGGGGTAATTTTGTGAATCACCCAAAATACAATTCTTGTGGCGGGTCCCTGCTGGTTTTTATTTTTTTTTCTATTCTTAAATTACAACAATTTCTCTCTTTATATAAATAAAATTAAATTTTAAAAGCTTTAGGTAGTTCAGGGTTCTTTTTAACATAAATTAAACAATAACAACTTTAAAATGGAGTCCCCTTAATTAATCTAAAATATAATAAAAATAATAATAATAAAATAAGATTTTTCCCCAAATAATACTTACACATTGCCAACACTTACACACGACCAACACCTACACCAACAATTATACTTACACCATCACCAATACTTACACACACCAACACCTATACTTACACATTTCCAACACTTACACACGACCAACACTTACACCAACAATTATACTTACACCACCACCAATACTTACACACACCAACACCTATACTTACACATACCCAGTGCTTACACATAACCAGCAACAAAAACATTTTAAATCGAGCCCCCTAATTAATCTAATATAAAATAAAAATAATAAAAATTAAATAATATTTTTCCCCAAAAAATACTTACACATTGCCAACACCTACACCAACAATTATACTTATACACACCAACACCTATACTTACACATACACGGTGCTTACACATAACCAGTACTTGCACCACCAGCAACAATTACATTTTAAATCGCGCCCTCTAATTAATCTTAAATAAAATAAAAATAATTAAAATAAAATAATATTTCTCCCTGGTGGTAGGGATAAGAATTGACCATCGGGTGTCCCTAACCTGTCGTAAGAGGCGACTAAAAGGGACATGAGGCGGGTCCCTGTTGGTTTTAATTTTTTTTTCATTCTTAAAGAACTAAAATTTCTCTCTTAAAATAAATTAAATTAAATTTTAAAAGCTTAAGGTAGTTCAGGGGTATTTTTGTGAATCACCCAAAATGCAATTCCTGTGGCGGGTCCCTGTAAATAACCTTAAAGTACTAAAATTTCTCTCTTAAAATAAATTAAATTAAATTTTAAAAGTTTAAGGTAGTTCAGGGGTATTTTTGTGAATCACCCAAAATGCAATTCCTGTGGCGGGTCCCTGTAGGTTTTAATTTTTTTTCATTCTTAAAGTACTATAATTTGTCTCTTAAAATAAATTAAATTAAATTTTAAAAGCTTAAGGTAGTTTAGGGGTAATTTTGTGAATCACCCAAAATACAATTCCTGTGGCGGGTCCCTGTAGGTTTTAATTTTTTTTCATTCTTAAAGTACTAAAATTTCTCTCTTAAAATAAATTAAATTAAATTTTAAAAGCTTAAGGTAGTTCAGGGGCAATTTTGTGAATCACCCAAAATACAATTCCTGTGGCGGGTCCCTGTTGGTTTTGATTTTTTTTTCTATTCTTAAATTACAACAATTTCTCTCTTTAAATAATTAAAATTAAATTTTAAAAGCTTTAGGTAGTTCAGGGTTCTTTATAATATAAATTAAACACCAAGACTCTTAAAAATAAATTCCCCATAATTAATATGAATTAAAAATAAAATTAAATTTTTAAAGTTTTAAAGTGTTCATGGTTCTTTTTAACATAAATTAAACAATAACAACTTTAAAATGGAGTCCCCTTAATTAATCTAAAATATAATAAAAATAATAATAATAAAATAAGATTTTTCCCCAAATAATACTTACACATTGCCAACACTTACACACGACCAACACCTACACCAACAATTATACTTACACCATCACCAATACTTACACACACCAACACCTATACTTACACATTTCCAACACTTACACACGACCAACACTTACACCAACAATTATACTTACACCACCACCAATACTTACACACACCAACACCTATACTTACACATACCCAGTGCTTACACATAACCAGCAACAAAAACATTTTAAATCGAGCCCCCTAATTAATCTAATATAAAATAAAAATAATAAAAATTAAATAATATTTTTCCCCAAAAAATACTTACACATTGCCAACACTTACACACGACCAACACCTACACCAACAATTATACTTATACACACCAACACCTATACTTACACATACACGGTGCTTACACATAACCAGTACTTGCACCACCAGCAACAATTACATTTTAAATCGCGCCCTCTAATTTATCTTAAATAAAATAAAAATAATTAAAATAAAATAATATTTCTCCCTGGTGGTAGGGATAAGAATTGACCATCGAGTGTCCCTAACCTGTCGTAAGAGGCGACTAAAAGGGACATGAGGCGGGTCCCTGTTGGTTTTAATTTTTTTTTCATTCTTAAAGAACTAAAATTTCTCTCCTAAAATAAATTAAATTAAATTTTAAAAGCTTAAGGTAGTTCAGGGGTATTTTTGTGAATCACCCAAAATACAATTCCTGTGGCGGGTCCCTGCTGGTTTTGATTTTTTTTTCTATTCTTAAATTACAAAAATTTCTCTCTTTATATAAATTAAATTTTAAAAGCTTTAGGTAGCTCAGGGTTCTTTTTAATATAAATTAAACACCAAGACTCTTAAAAATAAATTCCCCATAATTAATATGAATTAAATATGAAATAAAATTTTTAAAGCTTTAAGGTGTTCAGGGTTCTTTCTAACATAAATTAAACAATAACAACTTTAAAATGGAGTCCAGTAGTAATAATATAGGGCTTCTGACCATGGTTTTTCAGTTTTTATTTTTCGAGGTAGTTTTCCCCCGGCAAATTAACGAAATTTAGCTTCTTTTCCAATCGTGTTTTTAGCTTCTCTTTTTCTTTCAAATTTTTTATTTTCCGAGGTAGTTTCACTGCGGTAAATTTATGAATTTTAGCCTCTTTTTCAATTATGATTTTGGCTTCTTTTTTATTTCAAATTTTTTATTCGCCGAGGTAGTTTCACTGCGGTAAATTTATTAACTTTACCTTATTTTTTAAATAATTTAACAATTTTATATTATTTTACTTCTGACGATAGCTACCTGGATTATACTCTTATACAGTTTTGTAATATTTGTAAAAATAATACATTTTCAGCAATTTGTTTAATTGGTAGATATTTTTTACTACGGTAAAATTATTTTTTAGTTAACTAGATGTCGTTTGTAAATAATATAACTTTTTAAATATATCTATACATTTTTATTTTTTTATAAATATTTATTACTTTAGAATAAGTTCATCAGTCAGTATGCTGTTACTAGTCAACAAATAATTTACTTATGGTTTTTTAAATTATATTTTATTTTTTTACAAGTCATGTTTTCTTCTAATACTGTTGTTAGTGTCGATTTTAAAAATATATATGTAAAAAAATTTATATTATTAAAATATAATTTAGAGAACAAAACTGAAACTATTAGGAAGTCTACAAGGATTTCAAAACCACCAATACGTTTTCACGATGAATTTGGTTATTAACATTTTTTAATTATTTTCTACAATATATTATTAAAAAATAATGAGCTTAACAGTGGTATGTAAATCAATTTTCAGTATTCAGCCTTATAATAATAAAAAAAAAATTTCAATTGGATTTTTAGTTGATTATCAAATTACAATTGTTATTCTACTCGAGTGTGAATTAACAAAACAGACTTTGAAATTAGATGAAGAAAAATGGAATCACATAATGGCTGAATCTAATTTTAATATGATTCTTAATAAACTTTATACTCATTCTAAACGAACTGTACTATCCGATGATATTTTTTATTCAATTAATGCAAATAATGAAACTATTACATTACGAGTCGATAACAACCGTATAACATTATCTCGCTACAATTTATCACGATTAAAACAATTACAATATTGTGTTAATGCATGTATTCTTACAAAACAAAAACAGTTGAATTTGTATCAAACATGTTTGGATTTAGTATTATCATTAATCAAACAAGATATTACAGATTTACCAGTATCGTGTCAAAAGAAAGAATTAGTAAATGCATATGTTCAAAATTATGAATTCAATTTAAGTAATGTGCGCTGTGAAGATAAATATTTTATTCTTGAATTACAACAGTTTCACTGTGAAAAAATTTCAGATATGGTATTAAAAGAAATATACAAATAATATGTTTCGATTGAGTTTTTTCATTATCCAATTGAGACGATTAACTTTTACCAATAAAACTTTAAAGAAATGAATAATTGTTAAATGCATGCGTTCAAAATTATTAATTTAACCTTAGTTATGATTTACGTTGTGCAAATTAATATTTTATTTTTTAATTGTAATATTTCAATGACGATTATTGTTAGACATGTTTTTTAAAAGATTTACGTGTTTTATCACTTGTTTTTTATATTATAATTTCGATTTTTCAATAATATTAATTATTATTAATATGTTAAGTATGTTTATTAGTATAAGTATGTTATCAATATAATAAAAAAATAAAATGTTAATAGTACTTTTTTATTTTTCAAACAATTAATTAAAAATATTCTACATCAATCAATCATAATTTATCATTTTTTCGCTTTGTTACTTTTCTTTCCGGGTCAGAAGTGAATCTTCCTGTTATTATTTCAATCAAATTAGTAAATTCATTTGTAATATTCACATCTCTAGAATTGTCATTTGATGTATATACTTTAATTGAGCAGTTTGAATGTTTCCACCTAATAATACAAAATTATTATTATAACTGATATTGTTTAATTAAAAAACGTATCATAGGAGTTTAAATAGAAATATGATAATGGAAATGATCACAAATTATTTACAAATATGAAGTCATAATATACAAATTGAAACAGATTAATTTTGTTTAGAAATGATTTAACTATATATTACCTGTCATTAACCGATATATCTTTTATGTCTTTCATTTTATAATGTTGCAATACCCAATAGTCCTTTCCATTATTTACCGGACATTTAAACGTGAAATTATATCCATCCTGTTTTACAGTCATTGAGTTCTCTTTTTCATCAAATACACTCGTATTTTCATTTTCAATGAATTTTTCAATTTTGTCCATATAAGATATCATCTAAAAAAAGAAAAAATGGATTAGAAAAACATATTTTATTAAAGTTTTTTTAAAACGTACCTTCAATGGTTTAATTTTTTTTGCTGGTGATAATGATTTCGATGGTTGTGTTTTTCTTTTTTTTATGACCTTAGATTTACTTTTTGAAGTTTTACTTTTCTCGTCAGTTTCTGTATACTTAAATAATAAAAACAAAATAATAAAAAAATAGTTTTTATATTTTAAGTAGGTATACTTACATCACTAGAATCATCATCTGTTACTGCAGTATATTTCTTTATATTTTCCATTTTTTTTTTTTAAATTATTATTTAAACGAATGATTAAAAGTACAACAATGTATAATTTAAAATTAAAATAACACTATTATAGAAATAACACCAAGTATATATAGTATATTCAATACTCTTTTATAGCAATAGAGAGAGAGAAACAACTTTTATTAAAGCGTAGTTAATAGTTATCAAAAGTTTTGACCTTAAAGAAGTGGTGTGATTTAAATCAGATATATAAAAGTAAAAACAGTATTTAAACCTTTCAATAGAATTATATAAGCAAAAAAAATACAATAATATGTTAATTACGTATTAGTTAAAAATATAATGAAATATAATATAATGAAATATAAATTATTATATAAAATATAATGAAGGAAAAAATAGTACTTTTATTATAATTAACGTAAAATATTATATTGCAAATTATTCCTATTAAAAGTTATCATCTAATATGATTTGATATAACAAATTAAAATTAATAATCTTATTATAATAGTTCAACCTTCACGATTTATGCTGAATTTCCAAAAATCGATAAATATGCATATTGTTATGCGGCTTATGTAATTTGATTACCGAATTTATTATTAATAGTTTTTTATTAAAAGGAAATAATGATAATATTAATATTAATTATTTTTATAATGATTCAACACAATTTAAAAAAATTAAATTTTATCGCATCTTACGATTTACAATTCAATATACATTAGACTAAATTAAAAAAAGTTTTCAATAATTGCCTGCTATTTCTATACGTCTTGGGTGAACTTTGCACATAGCTCGTTGTTCCACTCGTCTTTCATTATCAACTTAGATATCATATTCATTAAATCCCCCAATATTCCACCGAAAACGCAATATTACCGAAACTGACGCTTGCCCCGTTGTTCGGCCGAGCGCTTCAATTGATAGTTATGTATTAAAACGTAAAGGCATAAATATAAATTCAATATCATAAATTAAATTAGTGTTTGAATAGTAATTCAGTATTTTGTTTAGTTGTTTGAAGTTTTTTAAAACAGAAGTTTCAAGCTAATTATTTGAATATATTTTCAAGAAAAGTCACAAATATGTAAGCATAAATATATAAATTTTAAATTATTTTAATTGAGCTCGTATCAAATGTATTTTGTGTCTTGTATACTAACATAATAAGCTTTGTAAGTCTATAAATGTACATTTCTTCAGTTTTAACTTAGTTTATTGTTTCATTATTAGATTATTGTTTTTTAATATAAATATAAATATATTTTTATTATTTGAAGAATGGGTAATTTTATATGCTATATATATATATTTTTCAGGGAAAATAGATCACCTAAAATTGTTATAGCAGACTTTGAATTTTTTAACTATAGAAGGAATGATATTATATTAATATCAGGTGCTTTTACAAGTTGCAATGAAATTAATAATATAAATCAAAAAATCTATAAACTACAAGGAAAACCGCTTATAATTACTCCAGAAGGTGGAACAATGATAATGAACGATTACATAAAAGAAAAAACAAAATATTTATTACATAATGCATTTAAAAATCAACCTGAACGGCTCGATATTATTTTAAAAGAACTAGAAAATTCTATGAGAAATGATTTAGTTTCTAACTTAACCAGTCAATTTTTAAAAAAATGTTTTAATTATAATACACTAGTATTATGGAATGGTAGTACAGATAAACGTATATTATTAAGACTAGGTATTAATTGTAATATGTTAAATTTAACTGCTTATGATGAATATAATGATAAAATATTTTATTTAAAGTTAATAGATTATAATAATAATAGTTTAATATTTGTACATAAATTAGGATATGTTAAAAAAAATGGAAGGTTATTAACACTGCTTGAAACTCATAATTTAATTTGTAGTAATAATCATAATATAGTATGTATGCATGAACCTGTTAACGATGTGAAAATAACAAAATGTATTATTAATTTTATTTTATCTATTGACAAAAATATTTTTAAAATAAAATAAAATGTTTTATATTTAAACCAAATAGTAGCTTCTTTTATATTTTTCAGATTTATTATGGATCAAAATATGTTGAATAATATAAATAAATCGAAGATTAATCGTTTAAATTTAGTTGGCAATGGCTTAATTGAAATTCAAAGATTTAAAAAGACCTCTAAGACTTTTTTCATAAAAAACGAAGAAGAATCTTTTGATTTTAATTTATTTTTTAAATATTGTAAGAAACTAGTTATTAATAAGTTAAAAGAAATTGTAGAAAAAAGTACTTTAAAATTTAATATTTACATAGAATGTACATATGAACATTTTTTAACACACGATATTCAAGACATTGCGTTTAAAACTACAAATGTTTTTGCACATTCACACTCAAATTTTTCTGTTTTACTAAATAATATGTTTAATAAAATTTTAAAAGAAGAGTCAGAATTCATAGCTAAAGGAAGTGGTTGGAATTTAAATAGGATAGATGGACTTCAGTTAAGAATTAATATTGTAAATCCTTTAAGAGGATTTTCCAACACCTGTTAAACAGGTAAAAATTTTTGAACGAATCAATAATGTTTCAGTTAATATTTTTAGTTTAGACGGTGAAGGCTTTATTTACCCAATATATTTAATTGAGAGTGAAAAATCAATACATTTTGATTTGTTTTTATTTGAAGATGGTATTGGATCACATAACTGTTATATTAAAAAATTTTCTAGGCTCGTACGTAGTCAGAGAACACGGTGTAAGTCAAAATTAATAATTTGTAAAAGGTGTTTCACAGTTTTTAATAATAAACCATGCAAAAATAAACTATGGGGTGAACATGGATTAAAAGAACATAAAAAAATGTGTGATAAAAATAAAATAGGAAGGTCTGTTATGTTTGAAAATGGTGATCAGGACTTTATCAAGTTTCAAAACTATAAAAGAACACAAAGAATACCTATTGTCATATATGCAGATTTCGAATGTTTGTTAAAGAAAATAACGAATAAAAAACAATCTAAATATACTAAAACTGAAACCAAAATTACACATATACATAAGCCAATGAGTTATGGATATTATGTTAAAATAGATTATACTATTATACCAAAATATTTTATAAAAAAGTTTAAAATCTCTAAATCATTAACAATTTATAGAGGTAAAAATTCGGTGAAACATTTTATAAAAACTATGATTGATCTTGGAATTAAAATATGTAGTCTGTATAAAATTTATATACCAATAAAAAAATTAACTAATGAAGAGGAATCGCGAATGCAAAGTGCTCAGTTTTATGAGTGTTGTTTTAAAGTTTTAAAAAAAAATAATTTAATAAAATGTCGCGACCATGATCATTTCACGGGAAATTTTAGATCCGTCTTGTGCATATATTGTAATTTTGAAATGTCCAATGTCTTATTTGTTCCAATATATTTTCATAATTTAACCTACGATAGTCATTTTATTGTTCGTGAGCTCGGGTGCGATGAAAAAAATATTGATGTAATCCCAAATTCAAATGAAAAATATATATCATTTAGTAAATCAATTTCATCAAATTTTAAAATTAAATTTGTGGACACTTACCGTTTTTTATTAGATTCGTTAGATTCTTTAGCTAAAAATCTAGCTGAGGACCCCACAAGATTTAGAGAAACGTTAAAAGTATTTTCCTCAAATAATATAGATTTGGTTATACGTAAAGGAGTTTTTCCTTATGAATATATCGATGATTGGAATAAACTAAATGAAACTACTTTACCTCCAAAAAATAAATTTTATAATTCATTAAAAGATGAGCAAATTAGCGACCAAGATTAAAAACATTAGGTGACTATAGTGATTTATACTTAGCAACCGATGTAAGTATTTTAACTGATGTGTTTGAAAATGTTCGTGATATTTGTTTAAGAACGCTTAAATTAGATGCATCGGTGTTAAAAAATATATAATTAAAAACCATTTAAAATTCGATGAATACTTAAATGTTTTAAATGCTCATATTGATAATAAAGTAAAAGGAAAATCTGTTTATCGTGATATGAATTTAATTCAATCGCACAACCATTACGTGTATTCAAAAACTATAAACAAAAAGGTTCCAACGGTGACGATGATAAGAGATATATAATGAGAGATGGAATTAATACATTAGCGTATGGTCATAATAAATTAAGCTCTTAATATATTCAATAAATTATAATTAGTATAGTATTAAAAAAATAAAAGTAAAATTATCATTTTAATAAATTGCTTTAATCAATATAATTATAAAAAAATTAAATTCTTTAATTATGTTATTTAAATCATTTTTATTAGAGAAGTACCTAATTTAATGTGCTTGTACAGTGTTCGAACTTTAAATAATAATAAATTATTATTTTTAACTATTAATATATATTTTATCATTAAATTGTTTTGTTCAATTATTATTGATTGTTAATAATAATGTTTATATTCATATTTTTGTATATATTTTTTTATTGATAATGTACATTTTTTATTTACAATAGCTTCTATTTATTGTTAATTTATAAGTTTAATTTTTTTAAATTATATATAAAAAAAAAATATTAATGTTTAAATACGTCACATATAGTGCGTATAAGTACTGTGTATTTATTTATGTGAATTATTGTTATTTTTTTTAGTTCAGTATGTTTTCAAGTAGCGACATTATTACTATACCCACTATTTTGGATGATTTTGCAAACCATCAACATGCTATTAGTAATTTATTAAAATCTTTATCACCATTTCGAGGAACTGAAATTAATGTTAGTCAAGTTGTGGAGTTTTATCCTCATATAGTAGTTGATTCAGAACTAAACAGAATGAAAGACCCATGCGGAAATTTATTTTGCGTGAGACTGACAATACGGGATGCTCAAACAACTGAATATGCTACAAAACTCATTCTGATGATTCCAACAATCGTGGTTATGTAATAACATACACTGTACATAGATTTGAATTAAGTATAAGCTATCGAAATTGGTTTAAAAAAGAACATTGTTACAATTGCAAACGGTATTTAGCAAGAGGGGTGTACTATTCAAACCAAAAGATATTTTTCGTATCAATGAAAACGGTGTACAAAGCGTAGAGGAACATTTTCCTATAGCTAATCGGTATAGGGTTTGTTGGTCTAAATGTTTTTTAGAGCGTGTTGCACATTTTTAAAATGAGATTATAAATATATTTTATTTGTATATCTATTTATCATCAATGTTTATAATTAAAAATTATACATGGTGTGTGAACTATTTTAAACACAAATGTTTAGTAAAATATTACTATAAAATGTGTAACCTAAAATAAACTTAACATGTACGTAAAAATAAAAATTAACATGAAATGTTGTCTGTGAGAGTTGGATAGTAATGACATTTTTTATATATTTAAGTTTATAGAGTAACCCTTACCTTTTATTTAATCCTATCATATTTAATTTTTTACTACACGCCTTAACCCACTAGACTACATGTTCACGAAATATTACATAAAGTATTTACACATATAATTTGTTTAGTATAATTTAATATTTTATTTTTATATTACATTTTATACAAGAATTGCAATGTATTATCCGACAACATCATACGATTTTTCTGATTTACAATTACAAACATGATTATTTTTAACATTCTCTATAAACTGGTTTCCTTTATATAATAATACAAATAAACAATTTGGGTTCGACTTAGAATGTTCAAACCATGTATCACCACTTTCTTGCATCCAGTTTTTTAAAATCAAACCACAAAAGAAGCATTGTACCATATCTTGTGTTCCTGTATACTTAAAACCGCATTCAGCAAGTGAATATTTATCTTTTAATAAATTTGATGGACATGATTCATATGTTTTAAGTCTTGATAAGAAACTAGAATATTCCGGGTATACTGGATATGGATTATTTCGTACTAAATATAGTAATGATGGAAAATCTTTGGAATATTTTAATATGTTCATGTTTATACTCGTAGTAAAAATATTTTTATAAAAATAATAGAATTAATATTTTATGAAAAAAAATAAATAATTGTGACTCTACTCGAAATAAAAAACAACTTCACCGAACAATGATTCGCAAGCAACTGATAATATACATTGAAAATATGAATAAGGTTGATTTTTTTTTTATTAGCACTCTACAATCGACTACTATACAATATGTCGGCTGACGATTGTGAACTTTGAGACATTATGATTCATACAAAATGTACATACAACAATATAATTGTCTAAGGACTTTATCAATTGATTTTTCATGAATATTAATTTTATCTGTGTGTAAATTATATTGAACACTAAGACCTAATGTTATATCACAGAAATGTGTGATGTAACATAAATAATATCATGTTACACAAAACAGTGTGTTTACACTAAAGGTTTTTTATTAAACACATACAATTTTTACACATTTAATTTATAACATATACAGTTTAACATTTATATAAGTTTTTTTACTTCTCTGTTAAGAGGTACATATTCTATAATACGATCATGAATTAAAAGACAATAAGCACTAACACCTTCTAGATTTTCCATAGATTCAATTTGTATACTAACGTCAACAGTTGAAGCTGTACCTGAATCATTTTGTTTCGACGTATCTATTACAGCAATTGGTGCTATTGTTTCGAAATCAGCTGGACTCAATACTGGTTTACCATTATCTTTTCCATAATATGATTCTTGAAATGATGTATACATATTATATAACTCTGCATATTTTTTTTTAGTGAAATCTAAATTTAAATTATCATACGGATAAATAACAGAGTTCAAAATAACTTTTATATTAACTAATTTACAATGATCAAAAACACTTGGATCTTTTACAATATTGTTTTTTCGATTCTTTTGCAAACCTATTACAACAAATCGCGGTTTTTCTAATTTTGATGCAGTTTTTAAATTCCAAACTATATTTTTAGATTTACCGAGTTCAGGATATTCATAAGTTTCATACGATCTGAACGGAATAAATAAACTTTTCCCCTTTTCTACAATTTTCAATAATTTTAGTCGTTCAGAATCATCTACACTTATATGTGGAATTTTCCAAATTACTTTATCTAGAGTGACAATACCTGTAGTTGTAGTTGCGTTATCGATTTTGCTGTGTAAACAAGCTAAATCAGTATTACTTCTTGTTAGTATTAATTCTATTCGAGAATTTACTAAAATTTTTTTAAAATCTTCAAAAAAACCTAGCCAATACTTTAATGGTATACAGACACTAAATTCTCCTGCTTCATTAACAATACTTTTATTGTCTAAATCCCATCCAGCATTCTGATAGCAATGATAATTATTTAACGTACATGTCAAATATCCTTTTAATGAACTTGTTATTCCTAAAACCCGAGTTCCATCAACTTCTACACCGTTAATTTCTAATCTAACCTGATCGAAAAGAAACGATAAACCGTTATTGGACAATTTCACAGTTTTCGGATCTGCTATTTTTCCTTCGATTAAAAGGAAACTTTCATGTAGATAAGGATAAACATCTGTTTGCTGAACTCCAATTCGTATTTCATCATTATTTTTAAACGAGTTAGTATATGGAATATATGAATGATATTCAACTTTATTTATTTTCGATTCTGTAATAAAATCTGATTCAATATCTAAAATACTGCTTTCAGGCATTTTATTTTAATTGAAATCCTAACCGTTTTAAAATTTGTTTGCTTTTACGAGTTAGTTTTATATTTACAGGTTTTCTTTTAGATACTTTTGATTGTGACTCTATTAAATGACTAATCGGTTTAATCGATTGTAACTGCTTTATATTCTTAAATATTAACCCCATATTTAAGTTTTACAACACTTAATGTGCAACACAACTGTTATTCTTTCATTAAAGTTATGAATGGGATTATTTTCTTGATCAACTAAATTAATATTTATAGTATTCAGAACTTCAGTATTGAGTTTATAATATATTAAATTAGCCGGTGACTCAATTATTTTAGCACCAGACCTCGCTCGAGGAAAAAATTCATATATCGAGTGAGATTGAAGACCATTATCGTATGAACCATTTGCGACATTACACAACACTTTTATAGAGTTAACAGCGTTTATATCAATATTTTTCGTTGATCTAAAACTTGATAAACCTCCGTTGCCATATTTTTTTTTTTTAAATCCTAATAGACTTGCTAGACTGTTTTCGATTGTAAAATCTATCGGATAATTACAACTCATTATACATTTCATTCGGTTAATATCGGTATTCATGGTAAAATCTATAGGATCATACGTTTTGTATACATTTGTTACACTGTTTAAACGTTCATTATCTTCATGAATTTGATTGCAAATATATTGTGTAATATCTTCAATTTCGTAAGAGCCAAAGGGGAGTTGAATATCTAAATTACGTTCGTTCACAATAATACGAATATTGTTATTTGTCTCATTCACGTTCGGAAACGTATTATATGTATGTAGGCATAATAATGCGATTTCTGAATCATTGTATACATTTATTGCTGGAAAATAAGTCGATGATAAAGATGTCATTTTTCCCGACATGCTTACAGTAATTGATTCATTCATTTCCCTGTTATTTAAGATCTAATAGGTCTAATATGTAATATGACCGTTACTTGAACGTTAGAGTTTTTAATAGAATTATTTTCCTGATCTACTAAATCAATTTTAATATTTTTAATAACTGCTGTTTTAAGTTTATAATATATTAAATTAGCTGGTTGTTCTACTAGTCCTGTTCCTAATCTCTGTTGTGTAAAACATTCATAAATCGAATTTGATTGTTTCCCATTATCAAATGAGCCTTTAACTATATTACACATGGCTTTTATAGAATTAACAGCAATTGGTATATAATCAATTTTATCTGATTCATAGTATCGATTTTTATCTTGTAGGACTTCATATAATTCATTTTTAAATCCTAATGTTTTGGCTATACTGTTTTTACGTTTGAAATCTATTACACAATTAGATTCCATAAAACATGTCGTACGCGAAGCTGAAAGCGTTAGACTAAAACTAATGCTATCTCTAGTGGTTTTAGAAATGTATTTACTAATATCTTCAATAGTGTAAGTGCCGTGAGGAATTTTTAAACTATCAGTGTAAGTTTTAGTTATAACTTTAAAATCGTCATTTGTTTCATTTACAAGAATTTTTTCAGAATCATTCATAAGAATAGTTTCGGATGTTTTTAAACACACAAGAGCAATTTCAGAACCACCGTTTACATTTATTACCGGAGAATAAGTCGATGTTATTGAGGTACCATTCCCTGATATCCTTAATGTGATTGATTCATCCATTGTAAAAAATTAATACATAAATGTCCACAGATATATGTATTGTATTTTTGATAATTTGAATAATTGTACAATATATTCAAATCTTTAAAATAATTTTGAAGTTCAACCGGAGGTGTAAGATCACCAAACGGGTCAAAATATATAACTTTATCTCCAAGTCGGTAATAACTAACCCAGTGTGTACCGTCGCCTAAATACGAATCCAAATTAATTATTGCACATTCGTTATTATGTGGTTTTTTAGGTAAGTTGTCTCGCGAAAAGACGCCACGAAAGTGATTGATTTCCAACTTTTTAACGTACTTTATAATATCCTCACTGGTGAGAGCTCTGTTGGGTAACATTAATTTTTTCTCGTTTTTTTTTTTCTGTTCATTCCTAGACCTTTCGGATTCAAATACAAACCTTTTCCAATAGGATTGTTTAAGTATAAACCATTACCTTTTTTATGATTTTTCACAGCATTATATAGACTTGACGCACCAGAAGCTAAACTTCCTAAAGCTGACAACCCAGCAAATATTGGCATAAGCGGTAATACACCTCCCAACTGGTTCGGAGTTAAAATTATTCTCTTACCATTTTTTCTCGTTTTCTTATTTTTTTTCTTTGCTGCTAACAATATTTTTTTATTATTACCTTTACAACCCATACCGATTTTTCTTTTAGCTTTCATAGCGTTCACCACCGCGTACGCAACAAGTTTTTCTTTTTTAGAACTATCACTAGATTTAACTCTTTCCCAAGCCTGTTCTTCTAATAACTTATCAGCTTTATGTCTAATATCTAAATTATTACTGTTCTCATAAGCAATGTCGTGTGTTCGACAAGCAGAATCTAACGGATTTACACCTTTGTCTCCACGTGATAATCTCTCTTTTAACTTAGTACCAGGACCACAATACTGATATCCTGGTACATGAGCTTCGAATGGAAGCTTATTTATAAGAGTATTTAAGAAGCCTTTACCAGATTTTAACTTACGAGTTGAACGCATTATGTATAACTGGATTCATAATTTAAAACTCTTTAGTATTTATATATAAAAAAATGGAATTAATCGAGCAAAAAGATAAATTAAACATTGAAAATGTTGACACACAAGTTATAAAAAATCTATCAAGACACGGACCATTATTACCAGATAGTATTCGTGGAATATTGGTTGGACCTTCAGGATCAGGAAAAACAAATGTTATGTTTAATCTTATAACTAATAGAAATGGATTAAAATTTGAAAATATTTATTTATACTCTAAAACACCTGAGCAAGAAAAATATATACTATTAAAAAATATAATTAATAGTATTAAAGGTGTTCATTTTTACATATTTACAAATGCAGATAAAGTTATAAAACCAAATTTAATTAAAAAAAATTCAATTTTTATATTTGATGATGTAATTTGTGATAATCAGACACCTATTCGCGATTACTTCAGTATGGGTAGACATTCTGGTGCTAATTCTATATTTTATTTAGCACAAACATACTCAAAAATACCAAAACAGCTAGTGAGAGATAACGCAAACTTTTTAATAATATTTAAGCAAGATGATAAGAATCTACGACATATTTTCGATGACCATTGTTCAGCAGATATGGATTTTTCAGAATTTCGTAAAATATGTCATTCATGTTGGAACAAGAAAAAATATGGGTTTATAGTTATAGATAAAACTCGTGAAATGGATCAGGGAAGATATAGATATGAATTTCATACATTTATAAATATGAAATAATTAGTATAAAAGAAAATAATAAGTTTTAGTGATATGCAGTCGGTTGCATACAAACGAACAATTTATAATTAATGTAAATTATGAGTGGAGAAAAAGCCTTGTTAAATAATATAATATTATGTAAAAGAAATATTAAACGTAAAGTTATGGATATGAAACGTAATGTTATAGATTCCGATACTTATTTTCGTGAAACATTTAAACCAATACTCGAACCATTAAATACACTATCAAAGAAAAATATATCACACGATTCTTCAACTGAAAATATTAATGCGGAAGTACGTTACCCTAGTGATGAAGAAGATGATGGTACGTTATTAAATACAACATTTAATAACTTTTTTAACACACGACCGCAATTACGACGTTATGATAAATCATATGGTTTATATTATGATAGAGCTAATGATCAACTAAAAATATCGGAATTTCCTGTTTCTTTTAGTCATGGTAACTTACATTTACTCGATAGTTACTATCCTTGGACTATTGGTCTTTGGTCTTTATTATGTGAAAAAGAACCTAAAAATACAACTATAGAAGATATGGAAGCATATTATAATATTTTGAAAACCACTAAAGTTCATTTAAAGCCTGACGGGAAACCAAAGACTTCAAGATTCTTTAAATGGATGAACGTTGTAAGACCTCTATATGACAGAATGAAAACGGAGGAAAAACAGTTAAGCGCGGAAATTGCAAATATTAAAAGTTCTAGAGAAAAAACTAACTTAAATTTAAAACCGTTTGATAACTATTTACATAGTGTAAATGCTAAACGAAGTAAAATTAATGATAATACAACAATAGCAAATAAATCGTTTGATTTTGATTCTTCAGTAAACAGCCTGAAATTCGAGGAACCTCCAACTGATAAATTATTTTAGTTCAGTTTATCTCCACCAGTTAAAAAGGGTTCAGGTTTATATAAAAACGTGATTCCTAATACACAGTTAGTTTATTATGATGACCCGAATGAATTAGTGACAAGACTAAATCTTTTAATAGCTTCTCAGACAGCTGGGAATACTGGTGTAAATAATGAAATTATTTCTGTATTAGAAGAATTACGTGAGAGAAATCTAATAGTATAATGTCTGCATTAGAAGGTATTGCAAACGAGTTACATCGACCAGCAAGAAAAAATTTTCCTCGACGATTGGTTATAACAAGATTTAAAGATGATCTATGGCAGGCCGACCTAATGGATATGCAATTACACTCTAAAAAAAATAATGGATTTAAATATATTCTTATTGTTATAGATACCTTTACAAAGTATGTGTGGGTGCAAGCTTTAAAAAATAAAAGCGCAAAAGATGTTACATTAGGTATGCGTAAAATATTAAAATTAAATCAGCCTAAGTTATTGCAAACAGATAATGGAACTGAATTTTATAATAAAGAGTTTCAAATTCTTATGAAACAGTTTAATATCAAACACTACTCAACATACACTAGTATAAAAGCTGGAATGGTCGAACGCGTTATAAGGACATTAAAAAATAAAATCTATAAACATTTTACAGCAACAGGTTCTTGGAATTGGTATAATTCAATATCAAAATTGATAGACAGTTATAATAATTCATTTCACACTACAATTAAATGCACACCTCACGAAGCTCGAACAAAATCAATAAAATTTAAATTTAATCACGAAAAACCTAGAAATTCGAAGTTTAAAATAAATGACAATGTTAGGATTTCAAAGTACAAACATGCTTTTGCTAAGGGTTATACACCGAATTGGACTACAGAAGTTTTTCAAATTGCAAATGTATTACCAACAAATCCGATAACATATAGATTAAAAGATTTAGCAAATAATATAATAGTAGGTTGTTTTTATGAACAAGAAATTCAAAAGACCAAATTTCCGAACACGTTTCTCATTGAACGTGTTATAAAAAAAAATAAAAATAAAATCCTGGTTAAATGGTTAGGTTTCGACTCAAGTCATAACTCTTATATTAAATCTAAAGATATTTCAAAATAAAATGTTTATTAATTTGAAAAAATATGTAGCTAATAATATGGTTTAAAAATAATGTAAATTTTATAAACATACCGAGGTAAAACGACCTCGGAAATAAATAAGAGAAGCCAAAATCATAATTGAAAAAGAGGCTAAAATTCATAAATTTACCGCAGTGAAACTACCTCGGAAAATAAAAAATTTGAAAGAAAAAGAGAAGCTAAAAACACGATTGGAAAAGAAGCTAAATTTCGTTAATTTGCCGGGGGAAAACTACCTCGAAAAATAAAAACTGAAAAACCATGGTCAGAAGCCCTATATTATTACTACTGGAGTCCCCTTAATTAATCTAAAATATAATAAAAATAATAATAATAATATAATATTTTTCTCAAATAATACTTACACATTGCCAACACTTACACACGACCAACACCTACACCAACAATTATACTTACACCATCACCAATACTTACACACACCAACACCTATACTTACACATTTCCAACACTTACACACGACCAACACTTACACCAACAATTATACTTACACCACCACCAATACTTACACACACCAACACCTATACTTACACATACCCAGTGCTTACACATAACCAGCAACAAAAACATTTTAAATCGAGCCCCCTAATTAATCTAATATAAAATAAAAATAATAGAAATTAAATAATATTTTTCCCCTAATAATACTTACACATTGCCAACACTTACACACGACCAACACCTACACCAACAATTATACTTACACCACCACCAATACTTACACACACCAACACCTACACCAACAATTATACTTACACCATCACCAATACTTACACACACCAACACATATACTTACACATTTCCAACACTTACACACGACCAACACTTACACCAACAATTATACTTACACCACCACCAATACTTACACACACCAACACCTATACTTACACATACCCAGTGCTTACACATAACCAGCAACAAAAACATTTTAAATCGAGCCCCCTAATTAATCTAATATAAAATAAAAATAATAAAAATTAAATAATATTTTTCCCCAAATAATACTTACACATTGCCAACACTTACACACGACCAACACCTACACCATCAATTCTACTTACACCACCACCAATACTTACACACACCAACACCTATACTTACACATACCCAGTGCTTACACATAACCAGCAACAAAAACATTTTAAATCGAGCCCCCTAATTAATCTAATATAAAATAAAAATAATAGAAATTAAATAATATTTTTCCCCTAATAATACTTAGACATTGCCAACACTTACACACGACCAACACCTACACCAACAATTATACTTACACCACCACCAATCCTTACACACACCAACACCTATACTTACACATTTCCAACACTTACACACGACCAACACCTACACCAACAATTATGCTTATACACACCAACACCTATACTTACACATACACGGTGCTTACACATAACCAGTACTTGCACCACCAGCAACAATTACATTTTAAATCGCGCCCCCTAATTAATCTTAAATAAAATAAAAATAATTAAAATAAAATAATATTTCTCCCTGGTGGTAGGGATAAGAATTGACCATCGGGTGTCCCTAACCTGTCGTAAGAGGCGACTAAAAGGGACATGAGGCGGGTCCCTGTTGGTTTTAATTTTTTTTTCATTCTTAAAGAACTAAAATTTCTCTCTTAAAATAAATTAAATTAAATTTTAAAAGCTTAAGGTAGTTCAGGGGTATTTTTGTGAATCACCCAAATTGCAATTCCTGTGGCGGGTCCCTGTAGGTTTTAATTTTTTTTCATTCTTAAAGTACTAAAATTTCTCTCTTAAAATAAATTAAATTAAATTTTAAAAGCTTAAGGTAGTTCAGGGGTAATTTTGTGAATCACCCAAAATACAATTCCTGTGGCGGGTCCCTGTTGGTTTTGATTTTTTTTTCTATTCTTAAATTACAACAATTTCTCTCTTTAAATAATTAAAATTAAATTTTAAAAGCTTTAGGTAGTTCAGGGTTCTTTATAATATAAATTAAACACCAAGACTCTTAAAAATAAATTCCCCATAATTAATATGAATTAAAAATAAAATAAAATTTTTAAAGTTTTAAAGTGTTCATGGTTCTTTTTAACATAAATTAAACAATAACAACTTTAAAATGGAGTCCCCTTAATTAATCTAAAATATAATAAAAATAATAATAATAAAATAAGATTTTTCCCCAAATAATACTTACACATTGCCAACACTTACACACGACCAACACCTACACCAACAATTATACTTACACCATCACCAATACTTACACACACCAACACCTATACTTACACATTTCCAACACTTACACACGACCAACACTTACACCAACAATTATACTTACACCACCACCAATACTTACACACACCAAAACCTATACTTACACATACCCAGTGCTTACACATAACCAGCAACAAAAACATTTTAAATCGAGCCCCCTAATTAATCTAATATAAAATAAAAATAATAAAAATTAAATAATATTTTTCCCCAAAAAATACTTACACATTGCCAACACTTACACACGACCAACACCTACACCAACAATTATACTTATACACACCAACACCTATACTTACACATACACGGTGCTTACACATAACCAGTACTTGCACCACCAGCAACAATTACATTTTAAATCGCGCCCTCTAATTAATCTTAAATAAAATAAAAATAATTAAAATAAAATAATATTTCTCCCTGGTGGTAGGGATAAGAATTGACCATCGGGTGTCCCTAACCTGTCGTAAGAGGCGACTAAAAAGGACATGAGGCGGGTCCCTGTTGGTTTTAATTTTTTTTTCATTCTTAAAGAACTAAAATTTCTCTCTTAAAATAAATTAAATTAAATTTTAAAAGCTTAAGGTAGTTCAGGGGTATTTTTGTGAATCACCCAAAATGCAATTCCTGTGGCGGGTCCCTGTAAATAACCTTAAAGTACTAAAATTTCTCTCTTAAAATAAATTAAATTAAATTTTAAAAGATTAAGGTAGTTCAGGGGTATTTTTGTGAATCACCCAAAATGCAATTCCTGTGGCGGGTCCCTGTAGGTTTTAATTTTTTTTCATTCTTAAAGTACTATAATTTCTCTCTTAAAATAAATTAAATTAAATTTTAAAAGCTTAAGGTAGTTTAGGGGTAATTTTGTGAATCACCCAAAATACAATTCCTGTGGCGGGTCCCTGTAGGTTTTAATTTTTTTTCATTCTTAAAGTACTAAAATTTCTCTCTTAAAATAAATTAAATTAAATTTTAAAAGCTTAAGGTAGTTCAGGGGCAATTTTGTGAATCACCCAAAATACAATTCCTGTGGCGGGTCCCTGTTGGTTTTGATTTTTTTTTCTATTCTTAAATTACAACAATTTCTCTCTTTAAATAATTAAAATTAAATTTTAAAAGCTTTAGGTAGTTCAGGGTTCTTTATAATATAAATTAAACACCAAGACTCTTAAAAATAAATTCCCCATAATTAATATGAATTAAAAATAAAATTAAATTTTTAAAGTTTTAAAGTGTTCATGGTTCTTTTTAACATAAATTAAACAATAACAACTTTAAAATGGAGTCCCCTTAATTAATCTAAAATATAATAAAAATAATAATAATAAAATAAGATTTTTCCCCAAATAATACTTACACATTGCCAACACTTACACACGACCAACACCTACACCAACAATTATACTTACACCATCACCAATACTTACACACACCAACACCTATACTTACACATTTCCAACACTTACACACGACCAACACTTACACCAACAATTATACTTACACCACCACCAATACTTACACACACCAACACCTATACTTACACATACCCAGTGCTTACACATAACCAGCAACAAAAACATTTTAAATCGAGCCCCCTAATTAATCTAATATAAAATAAAAATAATAAAAATTAAATAATATTTTTCCCCAAAAAATACTTACACATTGCCAACACTTACACACGACCAACACCTACACCAACAATTATACTTATACACACCAACACCTATACTTACACATACACGGTGCTTACACATAACCAGTACTTGCACCACCAGCAACAATTACATTTTAAATCGCGCCCCCTAATTAATCTAAAATAAAATAAAAATAATTAAAATAAAATAATATTTCTCACTGGTGGTAGGGATAAGAATTGACCATCGGGTGTCCCTAACCTGTCGTAAGAGGCGACTAAAAGGGACATGAGGTGGGTCCCTGTTGGTTTTAATTTTTTTTTCATTCTTAAAGAACTAAAATTTCTCTCTTAAAATAAATTAAATTAAATTTTAAAAGCTTAAGGTAGTTCAGGGGTATTTTTGTGAATCACCCAAAATGCAATTCCTGTGGCGGGTCCCTGTAGGTTTTAATTTTTTTTCATTCTCAATGTACTAAAATTTCTCTCTTAAAATAAATTAAATTAAATTTAAAAGCTTAAGGTAGTTTAGGGGTAATTTTGTGAATCACCCAAAATACAATTCCTGTGGCGGGTCCCTGCTGGTTTTGATTTTTTTTTCTATTCTTAAATTACAAAAATTTCTCTCTTTATATAAATTAAATTTTAAAAGCTTTAGGTAGCTCAGGGTTCTTTTTAATATAAATTAAACACCAAGACTCTTAAAAATAAATTCCCCATAATTAATATGAATTAAATATGAAATAAAATTTTTAAAGCTTTAAGGTGTTCAGGGTTCTTTCTAACATAAATTAAACAATAACAACTTTAAAATGGAGTCCCCTTAATTAATCTAAAATATAATAAAAATAATAATAATAAAATAATATTTTTCTCAAATAATACTTACACATTGCCAACACTTACACACGACCAACACCTACACCAACAATTATACTTACACCATCACCAATACTTACACACACCAACACCTATACTTACACATACCCAGTGCTTACACATAACCAGCAACAAAAACATTTTAAATCGAGCCCCCTAATTAATCTAATATAAAATAAAAATAATAAAAATTAAATAATATTTTTCCCCAAAAAATACTTACACATTGCCAATACTTACACACGACCAACACCTACACCAACAATTATACTTATACACACCAACACCTATACTTACACATACACGGTGCTTACACATAACCAGTACTTGCACCACCAGCAACAATTACATTTTAAATCGCGCCCTCTAATTAATCTTAAATAAAATAAAAATAATTAAAATAAAATAATATTTCTCCCTGGTGTTAGGGATAAGAATTGACCATCGGGTGTCCCTAACCTGTCGTAAGAGGCGACTAAAAGGGACATGAGGCGGGTCCCTGTTGGTTTTAATTTTTTTTTCATTCTTAAAGAACTAAAATTTCTCTCTTAAAATAAATTATATTAAATTTTAAAAGATTAAGGTAGTTCAGGGGTATTTTTGTGAATCACCCAAAATGCAATTCCTGTGGCGGGTCCCTGTAGGTTTTGACTTTTTTTCATTCTTAAAGTACTATAATTTCTCTCTTAAAATAAATTAAATTAAATTTTAAAAGCTTAAGGTAGTTTAGGGGTAATTTTGTGAATCACCCAAAATACAATTCCTGTGGCGGGTCCCTGCTGGTTTTGATTTTTTTTTCTATTCTTAAATTACAAAAATTTCTCTCTTTATATAAATTAAATTTTAAAAGCTTTAGGTAGCTCAGGGTTCTTTTTAATATAAATTAAACACCAAGACTCTTAAAAATAAATTCCCCATAATTAATATGAATTAAATATGAAATAAAATTTTTAAAGCTTTAAGGTGTTCAGGGTTCTTTCTAACATAAATTAAACAATAACAACTTTAAAATGGAGTCCCCTTAATTAATCTAAAATATAATAAAAATAATAATAATAAAATAATATTTTTCTCAAATAATACTTACACATTGCCAACACTTACACACGACCAACACCTACACCAACAATTATACTTACACCATCACCAATACTTACACACACCAACACCTATACTTACACATTTCCAACACTTACACACGACCAACACTTACACCAACAATTATACTTACACCACCACCAATACTTACACACACCAACATCTATACTTACACATACCCAGTGCTTACACATAACCAGCAACAAAAACATTTTAAATCGAGCCCCCTAATTAATCTAATATAAAATAAAAATAATAAAAATTAAATAATATATTTCCCCAAATAATACTTACACATTGCCAACACTTACACACGACCAACACCTACACCAACAATTCTACTTACACCACCACAATACTTACACACACCAACACCTATACTTACACATACCCAGTGCTAACACATAACCAGCAACAAAAACATTTTAAATCGAGCCCCCTAATTAATCTAATATAAAATAAAAATAATAGAAATTAAATAATATTTTTCCCCTAATAATACTTACACATTGCCAACACTTACACACGACCAACACCTACACCAACAATTATACTAACACCACCAATACTTACACACACCAACACCTATACTTACACATTTCCAACACTTACACACGACCAACACCTACACCAACAATTATACTTATACACACCAACACCTATACTTACACATACACGGTGCTTACACATAACCAGTACTTGCACCACCACCAACAATTACATTTTAAATCGCGCCCCCTAATTAATCTTAAATAAAATAAAAATAATTAAAATAAAATAATATTTCTCCCTGGTGGCAGGGATAAGAATTGACTATCGGGTGTCCCTAACCTGTTGTAAGAGGCGACTAAAAGGGGCATGAGGCGGGTCCCTGTTGGTTTTAATTTTTTTTTCATTCTTAAAGAACTAAAATTTCTCTCTTAAAATAAATTAAATTAAATTTTAAAAGCTTAAGGTAGTTCAGGGGTATTTTTGTGAATCACCCAAAATGCAATTCCTGTGGCGGGTCCCTGTAGGTTTTAATTTTTTTTCATTCTTAAAGTACTAAAATTTCTCTCTTTATATAAATTAAATTAAATTTTAAAAGCTTTAGGTAGTTCAGGGTTCTTTTTAATATAAATTAAACACCAAGACTCTTAAAAATAAATTCCCCATAGTTAATATGACTTAAAAATAAAATAAAATTTTTAAAGCTTTAAGGTGTTCAGGGTTCTTTTTAACATAAATTAGACAATAACAACTTTAAAATGGAGTCCCCTTAATTAATCTAAAATATAATAAAATAATAATAATAAAATAATATTTTTCCCCAAATAATACTTACACATTGCCAACACTTACACACGACCAACACCTACACCAACAATTATACTTACACCACCACCAATACTTACACACACCAACACCTATACTTACACATACCCAGTGCATACACATAACCAGCAACAAAAACATTTTTAATCGAGCCCCCTAATTAATCTTATATAAAATAAAAATTATAAAAATTAAATAATATATTTCCCCAAATAATACTTACACATTGCCAACACTTACACACGACCAACACTTACACCAACAATTATACTTACACCACCACCAATACTTACACACACCAACACCTATACTTACACATACCCAGTGCTTACACATAACCAGCAACAAAAACATTTTAAATCGAGCCCCCTAATTAATCTAATATAAAATAAAAATAATAAAAATTAAATAATATTTTTCCCCAAATAATACTTACACATTGCCAACACTTACGCACGACCAACACCTACACCATCAATTCTACTTACACCACCACCAATACTTACACACACCAACACCTATACTTACACATACCCAGTGCTTACACATAACCAGCAACAAAAACATTTTAAATCGAGCCCCCTAATTAATCTAATATAAAATAAAAATAATAAAAATTAAATAATATTTTTCCCCAAAAAATACTTACACATTGCCAACACTTACACACGACCAACACCTACACCAACAATTATACTTATACACACCAACACCTATACTTACACATACACGGTGCTTACACATAACCAGTACTTGCACCACCAGCAACAATTACATTTTAAATCGCGCCCCCTAATTAATCTAAAATAAAATAAAAATAATTAAAATAAAATAATATTTCTCACTGGTGGTAGGGATAAGAATTGACCATCGGGTGTCCCTAACCTGTCGTAAGAGGCGACTAAAAGGGACATGAGGTGGGTCCCTGTTGGTTTTAATTTTTTTTTCATTCTTAAAGAACTAAAATTTCTCTCTTAAAATAAATTAAATTAAATTTTAAAAGCTTAAGGTAGTTCAGGGGTATTTTTGTGAATCACCCAAAATGCAATTCCTGTGGCGGGTCCCTGTAGGTTTTAATTTTTTTTCATTCTCAATGTACTAAAATTTCTCTCTTAAAATAAATTAAATTAAATTTAAAAGCTTAAGGTAGTTTAGGGGTAATTTTGTGAATCACCCAAAATACAATTCCTGTGGCGGGTCCCTGCTGGTTTTGATTTTTTTTTCTATTCTTAAATTACAAAAATTTCTCTCTTTACATAAATTAAATTTTAAAAGCTTTAGGTAGCTCAGGGTTCTTTTTAATATAAATTAAACACCAAGACTCTTAAAAATAAATTCCCCATAATTAATATGAATTAAATATGAAATAAAATTTTTAAAGCTTTAAGGTGTTCAGGGTTCTTTCTAACATAAATTAAACAATAACAACTTTAAAATGGAGTCCCCTTAATTAATCTAAAATATAATAAAAATAATAATAATAAAATAATATTTTTCTCAAATAATACTTACACATTGCCAACACTTACACACGACCAACACCTACACCAACAATTATACTTACACCATCACCAATACTTACACACACCAACACCTACACCAACAATTATACTTACACCATCACCAATACTTACACACACCAACACCTATACTTACACATTTCCAACACTTACACACGACCAACACTTACACCAACAATTATACTTACACCACCACCAATACTTACACACACCAACATCTATACTTACACATACCCAGTGCTTACACATAACCAGCAACAAAAACATTTTAAATCGAGCCCCCTAATTAATCTAATATAAAATAAAAATAATAAAAATTAAATAATATATTTCCCCAAATAATACTTACACATTGCCAACACTTACACACGACCAACACCTACACCAACAATTATACTTATACACACCAACACCTATACTTACACATACACGGTGCTTACACATAACCAGTACTTGCACCACCAGCAACAATTACATTTTAAATCGCGCCCTCTAATTTATCTTAAATAAAATAAAAATAATTAAAATAAAATAATATTTCTCCCTGGTGGTAGGGATAAGAATTGACCATCGAGTGTCCCTAACCTGTCGTAAGAGGCGACTAAAAGGGACATGAGGCGGGTCCCTGTTGGTTTTAATTTTTTTTTCATTCTTAAAGAACTAAAATTTCTCTCTTAAAATAAATTAAATTAAATTTTAAAAGCTTAAGGTAGTTCAGGGGTATTTTTGTGAATCACCCAAAATACAATTCCTGTGGCGGGTCCCTGCTGGTTTTGATTTTTTTTTCTATTCTTAAATTACAAAAATTTCTCTCTTTATATAAATTAAATTTTAAAAGCTTTAGGTAGCTCAGGGTTCTTTTTAATATAAATTAAACACCAAGACTCTTAAAAATAAATTCCCCATAATTAATATGAATTAAATATGAAATAAAATTTTTAAAGCTTTAAGGTGTTCAGGGTTCTTTCTAACATAAATTAAACAATAACAACTTTAAAATGGAGTCCCCTTAATTAATCTAAAATATAATAAAAATAATAATAATAAAATAATATTTTTCTCAAATAATACTTACACATTGCCAACACTTACACACGACCAACACCTACACCAACAATTATACTTACACCATCACCAATACTTACACACACCAACACCTATACTTACACATTTCCAACACTTACACACGACCAACACTTACACCAACAATTATACTTACACCACCACCAATACTTACACACACCAACACCTATACTTACACATTCCCAGTGCTTACACATAACCAGCAACAAAAACATTTTAAATCGAGCCCCCTAATTAATCTAATATAAAATAAAAATAATAGAAATTAAATAATATTTTTCCCCTAATAATACTTACACATTGCCAACACTTACACACGACCAACACCTACACCAACAATTATACTTACACCACCACCAATACTTACACACACCAACACCTATACTTACACATTTCCAACACTTACACACGACCAACACCTACACCAACAATTATACTTATACACACCAACACCTATACTTACACATACACGGTGCTTACACATAACCAGTACTTGCACCACCAGCAACAATTACATTTTAAATCGCTCCCTCTAATTAATCTTAAATAAAATAAAAATAATTAAAATAAAATAATATTTCTCCCTGGTGTTAGGGATAAGAATTGACCATCGGGTGTCCCTAACCTGTCGTAAGAGGCGACTAAAAGGGACATGAGGCGGGTCCCTGTTGGTTTTAATTTTTTTTTTCTTAAAGAACTAAAATTTCTCTCTTAAAATAAATTAAATTAAATTTTAAAAGATTAAGGTAGTTCAGGGGTATTTTTGTGAATCACCCAAAATGCAATTCCTGTGGCGGGTCCCTGTAGGTTTTGACTTTTTTTCATTCTTAAAGTACTATAATTTCTCTCTTAAAATAAATTAAATTAAATTTTAAAAGCTTAAGGTAGTTTAGGGGTAATTTTGTGAATCACCCAAAATACAATTCCTGTGGCGGGTCCCTGCTGGTTTTGATTTTTTTTTCTATTCTTAAATTACAAAAATTTCTCTCTTTATATAAATTAAATTTTAAAAGCTTTAGGTAGCTCAGGGTTCTTTTTAATATAAATTAAACACCAAGACTCTTAAAAATAAATTCCCCATAATTAATATGAATTAAATATGAAATAAAATTTTTAAAGCTTTAAGGTGTTCAGGGTTCTTTCTAACATAAATTAAACAATAACAACTTTAAAATGGAGTCCCCTTAATTAATCTAAAATATAATAAAAATAATAATAATAAAATAATATTTTTCTCAAATAATACTTACACATTGCCAACACTTACACACGACCAACACCTACACCAACAATTATACTTACACCATCACCAATACTTACACACACCAACACCTATACTTACACATACCCAGTGCTTACACATAACCAGCAACAAAAACATTTTAAATCGAGCCCCCTAATTAATCTAATATAAAATAAAAATAATAAAAATTAAATAATATTTTTCCCCAAAAAATACTTACACATTGCCAATACTTACACACGACCAACACCTACACCAACAATTATACTTATACACACCAACACCTATACTTACACATACACGGTGCTTACACATAACCAGTACTTGCACCACCAGCAACAATTACATTTTAAATCGCGCCCTCTAATTAATCTTAAATAAAATAAAAATAATTAAAATAAAATAATATTTCTCCCTGGTGTTAGGGATAAGAATTGACCATCGGGTGTCCCTAACCTGTCGTAAGAGGCGACTAAAAGGGACATGAGGCGGGTCCCTGTTGGTTTTAATTTTTTTTTCATTCTTAAAGAACTAAAATTTCTCTCTTAAAATAAATTAAATTAAATTTTAAAAGATTAAGGTAGTTCAGGGGTATTTTTGTGAATCACCCAAAATGCAATTCCTGTGGCGGGTCCCTGTAGGTTTTGACTTTTTTTCATTCTTAAAGTACTATAATTTCTCTCTTAAAATAAATTAAATTAAATTTTAAAAGCTTAAGGTAGTTTAGGGGTAATTTTGTGAATCACCCAAAATACAATTCCTGTGGCGGGTCCCTGCTGGTTTTGATTTTTTTTTCTATTCTTAAATTACAAAAATTTCTCTCTTTATATAAATTAAATTTTTAAAGCTTTAAGGTGTTCAGGGTTCTTTCTAACATAAATTAAACAATAACAACTTTAAAATGGAGTCCCCTTAATTAATCTAAAATATAATAAAAATAATAATAATAAAATGATATTTTTCTCAAATAATACTTACACATTGCCAACACTTACACACGACCAACACCTACACCAACAATTATACTAACACCACCAATACTTACACACACCAACACCTATACTTACACATTTCCAACACTTACACACGACCAACACCTACACCAACAATTATACTTATACACACCAACACCTATACTTACACATACACGGTGCTTACACATAACCAGTACTTGCACCACCACCAACAATTACATTTTAAATCGCGCCCCCTAATTAATCTTAAATAAAATAAAAATAATTAAAATAAAATAATATTTCTCCCTGGTGGCAGGGATAAGAATTGACTATCGGGTGTCCCTAACCTGTTGTAAGAGGCGACTAAAAGGGACATGAGGCGGGTCCCTGTTGGTTTTAATTTTTTTTTCATTCTTAAAGAACTAAAATTTCTCTCTTAAAATAAATTAAATTAAATTTTAAAAGCTTAAGGTAGTTCAGGGGTATTTTTGTGAATCACCCAAAATGCAATTCCTGTGGCGGGTCCCTGTAGGTTTTAATTTTTTTTCATTCTTAAAGTACTAAAATTTCTCTCTTTATATAAATTAAATTAAATTTTAAAAGCTTTAGGTAGTTCAGGGTTCTTTATAATATAAATTAAACACCAAGACTCTTAAAAATAAATTCCCCATAATTAATATGAATTAAAAATAAAATTAAATTTTTAAAGCTTTAAGGTGTTCAGGGTTCTTTTTAACATAAATTAAACAATAACAACTTTAAAATGGAGTCCCCTTAATTAATCTAAATTATAATAAAAATAATAATAATAAAATAAGATTTTTCCCCAAATAATACTTACACATTGCCAACACTTACACACGACCAACACCTACACCAACAATTATACTTACACCATCACCAATACTTACACACACCAACACCTATACTTACACATTTCCAACACTTACACACGACCAACACTTACACCAACAATTATACTTACACCACCACCAATACTTACACACACCAACACCTATACTTACACATACCCAGTGCTTAAACATAACCAGCAACAAAAACATTTTAAATCGAGCCCCCTAATTAATCTAATATAAAATAAAAATAATAAAAATTAAATAATATTTTTCCCCAAAAAATACTTACACATTGCCAACACTTACACACGACCAACACCTACACCAACAATTATACTTATACACACCAACACCTATACTTACACATACACGGTGCTTACACATAACCAGTACTTGCACCACCAGCAACAATTACATTTTAAATCGCGCCCTCTAATTTATCTTAAATAAAATAAAAATAATTAAAATAAAATAATATTTCTCCCTGGTGGTAGGGATAAGAATTGACCATCGAGTGTCCCTAACCTGTCGTAAGAGGCGACTAAAAGGGACATGAGGCGGGTCCCTGTTGGTTTTAATTTTTTTTTCATTCTTAAAGAACTAAAATTTCTCTCTTAAAATAAATTAAATTAAATTTTAAAAGCTTAAGGTAATTCAGGGGTATTTTTGTGAATCACCCAAAATACAATTCCTGTGGCGGGTCCCTGCTGGTTTTGATTTTTTTTTCTATTCTTAAATTACAAAAATTTCTCTCTTTATATAAATTAAATTTTAAAAGCTTTAGGTAGCTCAGGGTTCTTTTTAATATAAATTAAACACCAAGACTCTTAAAAATAAATTCCCCATAATTAATATGAATTAAATATGAAATAAAATTTTTAAAGCTTTAAGGTGTTCAGGGTTCTTTCTAACATAAATTAAACAATAACAACTTTAAAATGGAGTCCCCTTAATTAATCTAAAATATAATAAAAATAATAATAATAAAATAATATTTTTCTCAAATAATACTTACACATTGCCAACACTTACACACGACCAACACCTACACCAACAATTATACTTACACCATCACCAATACTTACACACACCAACACCTATACTTACACATTTCCAACACTTACACACGACCAACACTTACACCAACAATTATACTTACACCACCACCAATACTTACACACACCAACACCTATACTTACACATACCCAGTGCTTACACATAACCAGCAACAAAAACATTTTAAATCGAGCCCCCTAATTAATCTAATATAAAATAAAAATAATAGAAATTAAATAATATTTTTCCCCTAATAATACTTACACATTGCCAACACTTACACACGACCAACACCTACACCAACAATTATACTTACACCACCACCAATACTTACACACACCAACACCTATACTTACACATTTCCAACACTTACACACGACCAACACCTACACCAACAATTATACTTATACACACCAACACCTATACTTACACATACACGGTGCTTACACATAACCAGTACTTGCACCACCAGCAACAATTACATTTTAAATCGCGCCCTCTAATTAATCTTAAATAAAATAAAAATAATTAAAATAAAATAATATTTCTTCCTGGTGTTAGGGATAAGAATTGACCATCGGGTGTCCCTAACCTGTCGTAAGAGGCGACTAAAAGGGACATGAGGCGGGTCCCTGTTGGTTTTAATTTTTTTTTCATTCTTAAAGAACTAAAATTTCTCTCTTAAAATAAATTAAATTAAATTTTAAAAGATTAAGGTAGTTCAGGGGTATTTTTGTGAATCACCCAAAATGCAATTCCTGTGGCGGGTCCCTGTAGGTTTTGACTTTTTTTCATTCTTAAAGTACTATAATTTCTCTCTTAAAATAAATTAAATTAAATTTTAAAAGCTTAAGGTAGTTTAGGGGTAATTTTGTGAATCACCCAAAATACAATTCCTGTGGCGGGTCCCTGCTGGTTTTGATTTTTTTTTCTATTCTTAAATTACAAAAATTTCTCTCTTTATATAAATTAAATTTTAAAAGCTTTAGGTAGCTCAGGGTTCTTTTTAATATAAATTAAACACCAAGACTCTTAAAAATAAATTCCCCATAATTAATATGAATTAAATATGAAATAAAATTTTTAAAGCTTTAAGGTGTTCAGGGTTCTTTCTAACATAAATTAAACAATAACAACTTTAAAATGGAGTCCCCTTAATTAATCTAAAATATAATAAAAATAATAATAATAAAATGATATTTTTCTCAAATAATACTTACACATTGCCAACACTTACACACGACCAACACCTACACCAACAATTATACTTACACCATCACCAATACTTACACACACCAACACCTATACTTACACATTTCCAACACTTACACACGACCAACACTTACACCAACAATTATACTTACACCACCACCAATACTTACACACACCAACATCTATACTTACACATACCCAGTGCTTACACATAACCAGCAACAAAAACATTTTAAATCGAGCCCCCTAATTAATCTAATATAAAATAAAAATAATAAAAATTAAATAATATATTTCCCCAAATAATACTTACACATTGCCAACACTTACACACGACCAACACCTACACCAACAATTCTACTTACACCACCACAATACTTACACACACCAACACCTATACTTACACATACCCAGTGCTAACACATAACCAGCAACAAAAACATTTTAAATCGAGCCCCCTAATTAATCTAATATAAAATAAAAATAATAGAAATTAAATAATATTTTTCCCCTAATAATACTTACACATTGCCAACACTTACACACGACCAACACCTACACCAACAATTATACTAACACCACCAATACTTACACACACCAACACCTATACTTACACATTTCCAACACTTACACACGACCAACACCTACACCAACAATTATACTTATACACACCAACACCTATACTTACACATACACGGTGCTTACACATAACCAGTACTTGCACCACCACCAACAATTACATTTTAAATCGCGCCCCCTAATTAATCTTAAATAAAATAAAAATAATTAAAATAAAATAATATTTCTCCCTGGTGGCAGGGATAAGAATTGACTATCGGGTGTCCCTAACCTGTTGTAAGAGGCGACTAAAAGGGACATGAGGCGGGTCCCTGTTGGTTTTAATTTTTTTTTCATTCTTAAAGAACTAAAATTTCTCTCTTAAAATAAATTAAATTAAATTTTAAAAGCTTAAGGTAGTTCAGGGGTATTTTTGTGAATCACCCAAAATGCAATTCCTGTGGCGGGTCCCTGTAGGTTTTAATTTTTTTTCATTCTTAAAGTACTAAAATTTCTCTCTTTATATAAATTAAATTAAATTTTAAAAGCTTTAGGTAGTTCAGGGTTCTTTTTAATATAAATTAAACACCAAGACTCTTAAAAATAAATTCCCCATAGTTAATATGACTTAAAAATAAAATAAAATTTTTAAAGCTTTAAGGTGTTCAGGGTTCTTTTTAACATAAATTAGACAATAACAACTTTAAAATGGAGTCCCCTTAATTAATCTAAAATATAATAAAATAATAATAATAAAATAATATTTTTCCCCAAATAATACTTACACATTGCCAACACTTACACACGACCAACACCTACACCAACAATTATACTTACACCACCACCAATACTTACACACACCAACACCTATACTTACACATACCCAGTTCATACACATAACCAGCAACAAAAACATTTTTAATCGAGCCCCCTAATTAATCTTATATAAAATAAAAATTATAAAAATTAAATAATATATTTCCCCAAATAATACTTACACATTGCCAACACTTACACACGACCAACACTTACACCAACAATTATACTTACACCACCACCAATACTTACACACACCAACACCTATACTTACACATACCCAGTGCTTACACATAACCAGCAACAAAAACATTTTAAATCGAGCCCCCTAATTAATCTAATATAAAATAAAAATAATAAAAATTAAATAATATTTTTCCCCAAATAATACTTACACATTGCCAACACTTACACACGACCAACACCTACACCATCAATTCTACTTACACCACCACCAATACTTACACACACCAACACCTATACTTACACATACCCAGTGCTTACACATAACCAGCAACAAAAACATTTTAAATCGAGCCCCCTAATTAATCTAATATAAAATAAAAATAATAAAAATTAAATAATATTTTTCCCCAAAAAATACTTACACATTGCCAACACTTACACACGACCAACACCTACACCAACAATTATACTTATACACACCAACACCTATACTTACACATACACGGTGCTTACACATAACCAGTACTTGCACCACCACCAACAATTACATTTTAAATCGCGCCCCCTAATTAATCTTAAATAAAATAAAAATAATTAAAATAAAATAATATTTCTCCCTGGTGGCAGGGATAAGAATTGACTATCGGGTGTCCCTAACCTGTTGTAAGAGGCGACTAAAAGGGACATGAGGCGGGTCCCTGTTGGTTTTAATTTTTTTTTCATTCTTAAAGAACTAAAATTTCTCTCTTAAAATAAATTAAATTAAATTTTAAAAGCTTAAGGTAGTTCAGGGGTATTTTTGTGAATCACCCAAAATGCAATTCCTGTGGCGGGTCCCTGTAGGTTTTAATTTTTTTTCATTCTTAAAGTACTAAAATTTCTCTCTTTATATAAATTAAATTAAATTTTAAAAGCTTTAGGTAGTTCAGGGTTCTTTATAATATAAATTAAACACCAAGACTCTTAAAAATAAATTCCCCATAATTAATATGAATTAAAAATAAAATTAAATTTTTAAAGCTTTAAGGTGTTCAGGGTTCTTTTTAACATAAATTAAACAATAACAACTTTAAAATGGAGTCCCCTTAATTAATCTAAATTATAATAAAAATAATAATAATAAAATAAGATTTTTCCCCAAATAATACTTACACATTGCCAACACTTACACACGACCAACACCTACACCAACAATTATACTTACACCATCACCAATACTTACACACACCAACACCTATACTTACACATTTCCAACACTTACACACGACCAACACTTACACCAACAATTATACTTACACCATCACCAATACTTACACACACCAACACCTATACTTACACATTTCCAACACTTACACACGACCAACACTTACACCAACAATTATACTTACACCACCACCAATACTTACACACACCAACACCTATACTTACACATACCCAGTGCTTACACATAACCAGCAACAAAAACATTTTAAATCGAGCCCCCTAATTAATCTAATATAAAATAAAAATAATAGAAATTAAATAATATTTTTCCCCTAATAATACTTACACATTGCCAACACTTACACACGACCAACACCTACACCAACAATTATACTTACACCACCACCAATACTTACACACACCAACACCTATACTTACACATTTCCAACACTTACACACGACCAACACCTACACCAACAATTATACTTATACACACCAACACCTATACTTACACATACACGGTGCTTACACATAACCAGTACTTGCACCACCAGCAACAATTACATTTTAAATCGCGCCCTCTAATTAATCTTAAATAAAATAAAAATAATTAAAATAAAATAATATTTCTTCCTGGTGTTAGGGATAAGAATTGACCATCGGGTGTCCCTAACCTGTCGTAAGAGGCGACTAAAAGGGACATGAGGCGGGTCCCTGTTGGTTTTAATTTTTTTTTCATTCTTAAAGAACTAAAATTTCTCTCTTAAAATAAATTAAATTAAATTTTAAAAGATTAAGGTAGTTCAGGGGTATTTTTGTGAATCACCCAAAATGCAATTCCTGTGGCGGGTCCCTGTAGGTTTTGACTTTTTTTCATTCTTAAAGTACTATAATTTCTCTCTTAAAATAAATTAAATTAAATTTTAAAAGCTTAAGGTAGTTTAGGGGTAATTTTGTGAATCACCCAAAATACAATTCCTGTGGCGGGTCCCTGCTGGTTTTGATTTTTTTTTCTATTCTTAAATTACAAAAATTTCTCTCTTTATATAAATTAAATTTTAAAAGCTTTAGGTAGCTCAGGGTTCTTTTTAATATAAATTAAACACCAAGACTCTTAAAAATAAATTCCCCATAATTAATATGAATTAAATATGAAATAAAATTTTTAAAGCTTTAAGGTGTTCAGGGTTCTTTCTAACATAAATTAAACAATAACAACTTTAAAATGGAGTCCCCTTAATTAATCTAAAATATAATAAAAATAATAATAATAAAATGATATTTTTCTCAAATAATACTTACACATTGCCAACACTTACACACGACCAACACCTACACCAACAATTATACTTACACCATCACCAATACTTACACACACCAACACCTATACTTACACATTTCCAACACTTACACACGACCAACACTTACACCAACAATTATACTTACACACACCAACATCTATACTTACACATACCCAGTGCTTACACATAACCAGCAACAAAAACATTTTAAATCGAGCCCCCTAATTAATCTAATATAAAATAAAAATAATAAAAATTAAATAATATATTTCCCCAAATAATACTTACACATTGCCAACACTTACACACGACCAACACCTACACCAACAATTCTACTTACACCACCACAATACTTACACACACCAACACCTATACTTACACATACCCAGTGCTAACACATAACCAGCAACAAAAACATTTTAAATCGAGCCCCCTAATTAATCTAATATAAAATAAAAATAATAGAAATTAAATAATATTTTTCCCCTAATAATACTTACACATTGCCAACACTTACACACGACCAACACCTACACCAACAATTATACTAACACCACCAATACTTACACACACCAACACCTATACTTACACATTTCCAACACTTACACACGACCAACACCTACACCAACAATTATACTTATACACACCAACACCTATACTTACACATACACGGTGCTTACACATAACCAGTACTTGCACCACCACCAACAATTACATTTTAAATCGCGCCCCCTAATTAATCTTAAATAAAATAAAAATAATTAAAATAAAATAATATTTCTCCCTGGTGGCAGGGATAAGAATTGACTATCGGGTGTCCCTAACCTGTTGTAAGAGGCGACTAAAAGGGACATGAGGCGGGTCCCTGTTGGTTTTAATTTTTTTTTCATTCTTAAAGAACTAAAATTTCTCTCTTAAAATAAATTAAATTAAATTTTAAAAGCTTAAGGTAGTTCAGGGGTATTTTTGTGAATCACCCAAAATGCAATTCCTGTGGCGGGTCCCTGTAGGTTTTAATTTTTTTTCATTCTTAAAGTACTAAAATTTCTCTCTTTATATAAATTAAATTAAATTTTAAAAGCTTTAGGTAGTTCAGGGTTCTTTTTAATATAAATTAAACACCAAGACTCTTAAAAATAAATTCCCCATAGTTAATATGACTTAAAAATAAAATAAAATTTTTAAAGCTTTAAGGTGTTCAGGGTTCTTTTTAACATAAATTAGACAATAACAACTTTAAAATGGAGTCCCCTTAATTAATCTAAAATATAATAAAATAATAATAATAAAATAATATTTTTCCCCAAATAATACTTACACATTGCCAACACTTACACACGACCAACACCTACACCAACAATTATACTTACACCACCACCAATACTTACACACACCAACACCTATACTTACACATACCCAGTGCATACACATAACCAGCAACAAAAACATTTTTAATCGAGCCCCCTAATTAATCTTATATAAAATAAAAATTATAAAAATTAAATAATATATTTCCCCAAATAATACTTACACATTGCCAACACTTACACACGACCAACACTTACACCAACAATTATACTTACACCACCACCAATACTTACACACACCAACACCTATACTTACACATACCCAGTGCTTACACATAACCAGCAACAAAAACATTTTAAATCGAGCCCCCTAATTAATCTAATATAAAATAAAAATAATAAAAATTAAATAATATTTTTCCCCAAATAATACTTACACATTGCCAACACTTACACACGACCAACACCTACACCATCAATTCTACTTACACCACCACCAATACTTACACACACCAACACCTATACTTACACATACCCAGTGCTTACACATAACCAGCAACAAAAACATTTTAAATCGAGCCCCCTAATTAATCTAATATAAAATAAAAATAATAAAAATTAAATAATATTTTTCCCCAAAAAATACTTACACATTGCCAACACTTACACACGACCAACACCTACACCAACAATTATACTTATACACACCAACACCTATACTTACACATACACGGTGCTTACACATAACCAGTACTTGCACCACCACCAACAATTACATTTTAAATCGCGCCCCCTAATTAATCTTAAATAAAATAAAAATAATTAAAATAAAATAATATTTCTCCCTGGTGGCAGGGATAAGAATTGACTATCGGGTGTCCCTAACCTGTTGTAAGAGGCGACTAAAAGGGACATGAGGCGGGTCCCTGTTGGTTTTAATTTTTTTTTCATTCTTAAAGAACTAAAATTTCTCTCTTAAAATAAATTAAATTAAATTTTAAAAGCTTAAGGTAGTTCAGGGGTATTTTTGTGAATCACCCAAAATGCAATTCCTGTGGCGGGTCCCTGTAGGTTTTAATTTTTTTTCATTCTTAAAGTACTAAAATTTCTCTCTTTATATAAATTAAATTAAATTTTAAAAGCTTTAGGTAGTTCAGGGTTCTTTATAATATAAATTAAACACCAAGACTCTTAAAAATAAATTCCCCATAATTAATATGAATTAAAAATAAAATTAAATTTTTAAAGCTTTAAGGTGTTCAGGGTTCTTTTTAACATAAATTAAACAATAACAACTTTAAAATGGAGTCCCCTTAATTAATCTAAATTATAATAAAAATAATAATAATAAAATAAGATTTTTCCCCAAATAATACTTACACATTGCCAACACTTACACACGACCAACACCTACACCAACAATTATACTTACACCATCACCAATACTTACACACACCAACACCTATACTTACACATTTCCAACACTTACACACGACCAACACTTACACCAACAATTATACTTACACCACCACCAATACTTACACACACCAACACCTATACTTACACATACCCAGTGCTTACACATAACCAGCAACAAAAACATTTTAAATCGAGCCCCCTAATTAATCTAATATAAAATAAAAATAATAAAAATTAAATAATATTTTTCCCCAAAAAATACTTACACATTGCCAACACTTACACACGACCAACACCTACACCAACAATTATACTTATACACACCAACACCTATACTTACACATACACGGTGCTTACACATAACCAGTACTTGCACCACCAGCAACAATTACATTTTAAATCGCGCCCTCTAATTTATCTTAAATAAAATAAAAATAATTAAAATAAAATAATATTTCTCCCTGGTGGTAGGGATAAGAATTGACCATCGAGTGTCCCTAACCTGTCGTAAGAGGCGACTAAAAGGGACATGAGGCGGGTCCCTGTTGGTTTTAATTTTTTTTTCATTCTTAAAGAACTAAAATTTCTCTCTTAAAATAAATTAAATTAAATTTTAAAAGCTTAAGGTAATTCAGGGGTATTTTTGTGAATCACCCAAAATACAATTCCTGTGGCGGGTCCCTGCTGGTTTTGATTTTTTTTTCTATTCTTAAATTACAAAAATTTCTCTCTTTATATAAATTAAATTTTAAAAGCTTTAGGTAGCTCAGGGTTCTTTTTTATATAAATTAAACACCAAGACTCTTAAAAATAAATTCCCCATAATTAATATGAATTAAATATGAAATAAAATTTTTAAAGCTTTAAGGTGTTCAGGGTTCTTTCTAACATAAATTAAACAATAACAACTTTAAAATGGAGTCCCCTTAATTAATCTAAAATATAATAAAAATAATAATAATAAAATAATATTTTTCTCAAATAATACTTACACATTGCCAACACTTACACACGACCAACACCTACACCAACAATTATACTTACACCATCACCAATACTTACACACACCAACACCTATACTTACACATTTCCAACACTTACACACGACCAACACTTACACCAACAATTATACTTACACCACCACCAATACTTACACACACCAACACCTATACTTACACATACCCAGTGCTTACACATAACCAGCAACAAAAACATTTTAAATCGAGCCCCCTAATTAATCTAATATAAAATAAAAATAATAGAAATTAAATAATATTTTTCCCCTAATAATACTTACACATTGCCAACACTTACACACGACCAACACCTACACCAACAATTATACTTACACCACCACCAATACTTACACACACCAACACCTATACTTACACATTTCCAACACTTACACACGACCAACACCTACACCAACAATTATACTTATACACACCAACACCTATACTTACACATACACGGTGCTTACACATAACCAGTACTTGCACCACCAGCAACAATTACATTTTAAATCGCGCCCTCTAATTAATCTTAAATAAAATAAAAATAATTAAAATAAAATAATATTTCTTCCTGGTGTTAGGGATAAGAATTGACCATCGGGTGTCCCTAACCTGTCGTAAGAGGCGACTAAAAGGGACATGAGGCGGGTCCCTGTTGGTTTTAATTTTTTTTTCATTCTTAAAGAACTAAAATTTCTCTCTTAAAATAAATTAAATTAAATTTTAAAAGATTAAGGTAGTTCAGGGGTATTTTTGTGAATCACCCAAAATGCAATTCCTGTGGCGGGTCCCTGTAGGTTTTGACTTTTTTTCATTCTTAAAGTACTATAATTTCTCTCTTAAAATAAATTAAATTAAATTTTAAAAGCTTAAGGTAGTTTAGGGGTAATTTTGTGAATCACCCAAAATACAATTCCTGTGGCGGGTCCCTGCTGGTTTTGATTTTTTTTTCTATTCTTAAATTACAAAAATTTCTCTCTTTATATAAATTAAATTTTAAAAGCTTTAGGTAGCTCAGGGTTCTTTTTAATATAAATTAAACACCAAGACTCTTAAAAATAAATTCCCCATAATTAATATGAATTAAATATGAAATAAAATTTTTAAAGCTTTAAGGTGTTCAGGGTTCTTTCTAACATAAATTAAACAATAACAACTTTAAAATGGAGTCCCCTTAATTAATCTAAAATATAATAAAAATAATAATAATAAAATGATATTTTTCTCAAATAATACTTACACATTGCCAACACTTACACACGACCAACACCTACACCAACAATTATACTTACACCATCACCAATACTTACACACACCAACACCTATACTTACACATTTCCAACACTTACACACGACCAACACTTACACCAACAATTATACTTACACCACCACCAATACTTACACACACCAACATCTATACTTACACATACCCAGTGCTTACACATAACCAGCAACAAAAACATTTTAAATCGAGCCCCCTAATTAATCTAATATAAAATAAAAATAATAAAAATTAAATAATATATTTCCCCAAATAATACTTACACATTGCCAACACTTACACACGACCAACACCTACACCAACAATTCTACTTACACCACCACAATACTTACACACACCAACACCTATACTTACACATACCCAGTGCTAACACATAACCAGCAACAAAAACATTTTAAATCGAGCCCCCTAATTAATCTAATATAAAATAAAAATAATAGAAATTAAATAATATTTTTCCCCTAATAATACTTACACATTGCCAACACTTACACACGACCAACACCTACACCAACAATTATACTAACACCACCAATACTTACACACACCAACACCTATACTTACACATTTCCAACACTTACACACGACCAACACCTACACCAACAATTATACTTATACACACCAACACCTATACTTACACATACACGGTGCTTACACATAACCAGTACTTGCACCACCACCAACAATTACATTTTAAATCGCGCCCCCTAATTAATCTTAAATAAAATAAAAATAATTAAAATAAAATAATATTTCTCCCTGGTGGCAGGGATAAGAATTGACTATCGGGTGTCCCTAACCTGTTGTAAGAGGCGACTAAAAGGGACATGAGGCGGGTCCCTGTTGGTTTTAATTTTTTTTTCATTCTTAAAGAACTAAAATTTCTCTCTTAAAATAAATTAAATTAAATTTTAAAAGCTTAAGGTAGTTCAGGGGTATTTTTGTGAATCACCCAAAATGCAATTCCTGTGGCGGGTCCCTGTAGGTTTTAATTTTTTTTCATTCTTAAAGTACTAAAATTTCTCTCTTTATATAAATTAAATTAAATTTTAAAAGCTTTAGGTAGTTCAGGGTTCTTTTTAATATAAATTAAACACCAAGACTCTTAAAAATAAATTCCCCATAGTTAATATGACTTAAAAATAAAATAAAATTTTTAAAGCTTTAAGGTGTTCAGGGTTCTTTTTAACATAAATTAGACAATAACAACTTTAAAATGGAGTCCCCTTAATTAATCTAAAATATAATAAAATAATAATAATAAAATAATATTTTTCCCCAAATAATACTTACACATTGCCAACACTTACACACGACCAACACCTACACCAACAATTATACTTACACCACCACCAATACTTACACACACCAACACCTATACTTACACATACCCAGTGCATACACATAACCAGCAACAAAAACATTTTTAATCGAGCCCCCTAATTAATCTTATATAAAATAAAAATTATAAAAATTAAATAATATATTTCCCCAAATAATACTTACACATTGCCAACACTTACACACGACCAACACTTACACCAACAATTATACTTACACCACCACCAATACTTACACACACCAACACCTATACTTACACATACCCAGTGCTTACACATAACCAGCAACAAAAACATTTTAAATCGAGCCCCCTAATTAATCTAATATAAAATAAAAATAATAAAAATTAAATAATATTTTTCCCCAAATAATACTTACACATTGCCAACACTTACACACGACCAACACCTACACCATCAATTCTACTTACACCACCACCAATACTTACACACACCAACACCTATACTTACACATACCCAGTGCTTACACATAACCAGCAACAAAAACATTTTAAATCGAGCCCCCTAATTAATCTAATATAAAATAAAAATAATAAAAATTAAATAATATTTTTCCCCAAAAAATACTTACACATTGCCAACACTTACACACGACCAACACCTACACCAACAATTATACTTATACACACCAACACCTATACTTACACATACACGGTGCTTACACATAACCAGTACTTGCACCACCAGCAACAATTACATTTTAAATCGCGCCCCCTAATTAATCTTAAATAAAATAAAAATAATTAAAATAAAATAATATTTCTCACTGGTGGTAGGGATAAGAATTGACCATCGGGTGTCCCTAACCTGTCGTAAGAGGCGACTAAAAGGGACATGAGGTGGGTCCCTGTTGGTTTTAATTTTTTTTCATTCTCAATGTACTAAAATTTCTCTCTTAAAATAAATTAAATTAAATTTAAAAGCTTAAGGTAGTTTAGGGGTAATTTTGTGAATCACCCAAAATACAATTCCTGTGGCGGGTCCCTGCTGGTTTTGATTTTTTTTTCTATTCTTAAATTACAAAAATTTCTCTCTTTATATAAATTAAATTTTAAAAGCTTTAGGTAGCTCAGGGTTCTTTTTAATATAAATTAAACACCAAGACTCTTAAAAATAAATTCCCCATAATTAATATGAATTAAATATGAAATAAAATTTTTAAAGCTTTAAGGTGTTCAGGGTTCTTTCTAACATAAATTAAACAATAACAACTTTAAAATGGAGTCCCCTTAATTAATCTAAAATATAATAAAAATAATAATAATAAAATGATATTTTTCTCAAATAATACTTACACATTGCCAACACTTACACACGACCAACACCTACACCAACAATTATACTTACACCATCACCAATACTTACACACACCAACACCTATACTTACACATTTCCAACACTTACACACGACCAACACTTACACCAACAATTATACTTACACACACCAACATCTATACTTACACATACCCAGTGCTTACACATAACCAGCAACAAAAACATTTTAAATCGAGCCCCCTAATTAATCTAATATAAAATAAAAATAATAAAAATTAAATAATATATTTCCCCAAATAATACTTACACATTGCCAACACTTACACACGACCAACACCTACACCAACAATTCTACTTACACCACCACAATACTTACACACACCAACACCTATACTTACACATACCCAGTGCTAACACATAACCAGCAACAAAAACATTTTAAATCGAGCCCCCTAATTAATCTAATATAAAATAAAAATAATAGAAATTAAATAATATTTTTCCCCTAATAATACTTACACATTGCCAACACTTACACACGACCAACACCTACACCAACAATTATACTAACACCACCAATACTTACACACACCAACACCTATACTTACACATTTCCAACACTTACACACGACCAACACCTACACCAACAATTATACTTATACACACCAACACCTATACTTACACATACACGGTGCTTACACATAACCAGTACTTGCACCACCACCAACAATTACATTTTAAATCGCGCCCCCTAATTAATCTTAAATAAAATAAAAATAATTAAAATAAAATAATATTTCTCCCTGGTGGCAGGGATAAGAATTGACTATCGGGTGTCCCTAACCTGTTGTAAGAGGCGACTAAAAGGGACATGAGGCGGGTCCCTGTTGGTTTTAATTTTTTTTTCATTCTTAAAGAACTAAAATTTCTCTCTTAAAATAAATTAAATTAAATTTTAAAAGCTTAAGGTAGTTCAGGGGTATTTTTGTGAATCACCCAAAATGCAATTCCTGTGGCGGGTCCCTGTAGGTTTTAATTTTTTTTCATTCTTAAAGTACTAAAATTTCTCTCTTTATATAAATTAAATTAAATTTTAAAAGCTTTAGGTAGTTCAGGGTTCTTTTTAATATAAATTAAACACCAAGACTCTTAAAAATAAATTCCCCATAGTTAATATGACTTAAAAATAAAATAAAATTTTTAAAGCTTTAAGGTGTTCAGGGTTCTTTTTAACATAAATTAGACAATAACAACTTTAAAATGGAGTCCCCTTAATTAATCTAAAATATAATAAAATAATAATAATAAAATAATATTTTTCCCCAAATAATACTTACACATTGCCAACACTTACACACGACCAACACCTACACCAACAATTATACTTACACCACCACCAATACTTACACACACCAACACCTATACTTACACATACCCAGTGCATACACATAACCAGCAACAAAAACATTTTTAATCGAGCCCCCTAATTAATCTTATATAAAATAAAAATTATAAAAATTAAATAATATATTTCCCCAAATAATACTTACACATTGCCAACACTTACACACGACCAACACTTACACCAACAATTATACTTACACCACCACCAATACTTACACACACCAACACCTATACTTACACATACCCAGTGCTTACACATAACCAGCAACAAAAACATTTTAAATCGAGCCCCCTAATTAATCTAATATAAAATAAAAATAATAAAAATTAAATAATATTTTTCCCCAAATAATACTTACACATTGCCAACACTTACACACGACCAACACCTACACCATCAATTCTACTTACACCACCACCAATACTTACACACACCAACACCTATACTTACACATACCCAGTGCTTACACATAACCAGCAACAAAAACATTTTAAATCGAGCCCCCTAATTAATCTAATATAAAATAAAAATAATAAAAATTAAATAATATTTTTCCCCAAAAAATACTTACACATTGCCAACACTTACACACGACCAACACCTACACCAACAATTATACTTATACACACCAACACCTATACTTACACATACACGGTGCTTACACATAACCAGTACTTGCACCACCACCAACAATTACATTTTAAATCGCGCCCCCTAATTAATCTTAAATAAAATAAAAATAATTAAAATAAAATAATATTTCTCCCTGGTGGCAGGGATAAGAATTGACTATCGGGTGTCCCTAACCTGTTGTAAGAGGCGACTAAAAGGGACATGAGGCGGGTCCCTGTTGGTTTTAATTTTTTTTTCATTCTTAAAGAACTAAAATTTCTCTCTTAAAATAAATTAAATTAAATTTTAAAAGCTTAAGGTAGTTCAGGGGTATTTTTGTGAATCACCCAAAATGCAATTCCTGTGGCGGGTCCCTGTAGGTTTTAATTTTTTTTCATTCTTAAAGTACTAAAATTTCTCTCTTTATATAAATTAAATTAAATTTTAAAAGCTTTAGGTAGTTCAGGGTTCTTTATAATATAAATTAAACACCAAGACTCTTAAAAATAAATTCCCCATAATTAATATGAATTAAATATGAAATAAAATTTTTAAAGCTTTAAGGTGTTCAGGGTTCTTTCTAACATAAATTAAACAATAACAACTTTAAAATGGAGTCCCCTTAATTAATCTAAAATATAATAAAAATAATAATAATAAAATAATATTTTTCTCAAATAATACTTACACATTGCCAACACTTACACACGACCAACACCTACACCAACAATTATACTTACACCATCACCAATACTTACACACACCAACACCTATACTTACACATTTCCAACACTTACACACGACCAACACTTACACCAACAATTATACTTACACCACCACCAATACTTACACACACCAACACCTATACTTACACATACCCAGTGCTTACACATAACCAGCAACAAAAACATTTTAAATCGAGCCCCCTAATTAATCTAATATAAAATAAAAATAATAGAAATTAAATAATATTTTTCCCCTAATAATACTTACACATTGCCAACACTTACACACGACCAACACCTACACCAACAATTATACTTACACCACCACCAATACTTACACACACCAACACCTATACTTACACATTTCCAACACTTACACACGACCAACACCTACACCAACAATTATACTTATACACACCAACACCTATACTTACACATACACGGTGCTTACACATAACCAGTACTTGCACCACCAGCAACAATTACATTTTAAATCGCGCCCTCTAATTAATCTTAAATAAAATAAAAATAATTAAAATAAAATAATATTTCTTCCTGGTGTTAGGGATAAGAATTGACCATCGGGTGTCCCTAACCTGTCGTAAGAGGCGACTAAAAGGGACATGAGGCGGGTCCCTGTTGGTTTTAATTTTTTTTTCATTCTTAAAGAACTAAAATTTCTCTCTTAAAATAAATTAAATTAAATTTTAAAAGATTAAGGTAGTTCAGGGGTATTTTTGTGAATCACCCAAAATGCAATTCCTGTGGCGGGTCCCTGTAGGTTTTGACTTTTTTTCATTCTTAAAGTACTATAATTTCTCTCTTAAAATAAATTAAATTAAATTTTAAAAGCTTAAGGTAGTTTAGGGGTAATTTTGTGAATCACCCAAAATACAATTCCTGTGGCGGGTCCCTGCTGGTTTTGATTTTTTTTTCTATTCTTAAATTACAAAAATTTCTCTCTTTATATAAATTAAATTTTAAAAGCTTTAGGTAGCTCAGGGTTCTTTTTAATATAAATTAAACACCAAGACTCTTAAAAATAAATTCCCCATAATTAATATGAATTAAATATGAAATAAAATTTTTAAAGCTTTAAGGTGTTCAGGGTTCTTTCTAACATAAATTAAACAATAACAACTTTAAAATGGAGTCCCCTTAATTAATCTAAAATATAATAAAAATAATAATAATAAAATGATATTTTTCTCAAATAATACTTACACATTGCCAACACTTACACACGACCAACACCTACACCAACAATTATACTTACACCATCACCAATACTTACACACACCAACACCTATACTTACACATTTCCAACACTTACACACGACCAACACTTACACCAACAATTATACTTACACCACCACCAATACTTACACACACCAACATCTATACTTACACATACCCAGTGCTTACACATAACCAGCAACAAAAACATTTTAAATCGAGCCCCCTAATTAATCTAATATAAAATAAAAATAATAAAAATTAAATAATATATTTCCCCAAATAATACTTACACATTGCCAACACTTACACACGACCAACACCTACACCAACAATTCTACTTACACCACCACAATACTTACACACACCAACACCTATACTTACACATACCCAGTGCTAACACATAACCAGCAACAAAAACATTTTAAATCGAGCCCCCTAATTAATCTAATATAAAATAAAAATAATAGAAATTAAATAATATTTTTCCCCTAATAATACTTACACATTGCCAACACTTACACACGACCAACACCTACACCAACAATTATACTAACACCACCAATACTTACACACACCAACACCTATACTTACACATTTCCAACACTTACACACGACCAACACCTACACCAACAATTATACTTATACACACCAACACCTATACTTACACATACACGGTGCTTACACATAACCAGTACTTGCACCACCACCAACAATTACATTTTAAATCGCGCCCCCTAATTAATCTTAAATAAAATAAAAATAATTAAAATAAAATAATATTTCTCCCTGGTGGCAGGGATAAGAATTGACTATCGGGTGTCCCTAACCTGTTGTAAGAGGCGACTAAAAGGGACATGAGGCGGGTCCCTGTTGGTTTTAATTTTTTTTTCATTCTTAAAGAACTAAAATTTCTCTCTTAAAATAAATTAAATTAAATTTTAAAAGCTTAAGGTAGTTCAGGGGTATTTTTGTGAATCACCCAAAATGCAATTCCTGTGGCGGGTCCCTGTAGGTTTTAATTTTTTTTCATTCTTAAAGTACTAAAATTTCTCTCTTTATATAAATTAAATTAAATTTTAAAAGCTTTAGGTAGTTCAGGGTTCTTTTTAATATAAATTAAACACCAAGACTCTTAAAAATAAATTCCCCATAGTTAATATGACTTAAAAATAAAATAAAATTTTTAAAGCTTTAAGGTGTTCAGGGTTCTTTTTAACATAAATTAGACAATAACAACTTTAAAATGGAGTCCCCTTAATTAATCTAAAATATAATAAAATAATAATAATAAAATAATATTTTTCCCCAAATAATACTTACACATTGCCAACACTTACACACGACCAACACCTACACCAACAATTATACTTACACCACCACCAATACTTACACACACCAACACCTATACTTACACATACCCAGTGCATACACATAACCAGCAACAAAAACATTTTTAATCGAGCCCCCTAATTAATCTTATATAAAATAAAAATTATAAAAATTAAATAATATATTTCCCCAAATAATACTTACACATTGCCAACACTTACACACGACCAACACTTACACCAACAATTATACTTACACCACCACCAATACTTACACACACCAACACCTATACTTACACATACCCAGTGCTTACACATAACCAGCAACAAAAACATTTTAAATCGAGCCCCCTAATTAATCTAATATAAAATAAAAATAATAAAAATTAAATAATATTTTTCCCCAAATAATACTTACACATTGCCAACACTTACACACGACCAACACCTACACCATCAATTCTACTTACACCACCACCAATACTTACACACACCAACACCTATACTTACACATACCCAGTGCTTACACATAACCAGCAACAAAAACATTTTAAATCGAGCCCCCTAATTAATCTAATATAAAATAAAAATAATAAAAATTAAATAATATTTTTCCCCAAAAAATACTTACACATTGCCAACACTTACACACGACCAACACCTACACCAACAATTATACTTATACACACCAACACCTATACTTACACATACACGGTGCTTACACATAACCAGTACTTGCACCACCAGCAACAATTACATTTTAAATCGCGCCCCCTAATTAATCTTAAATAAAATAAAAATAATTAAAATAAAATAATATTTCTCACTGGTGGTAGGGATAAGAATTGACCATCGGGTGTCCCTAACCTGTCGTAAGAGGCGACTAAAAGGGACATGAGGTGGGTCCCTGTTGGTTTTAATTTTTTTTCATTCTCAATGTACTAAAATTTCTCTCTTAAAATAAATTAAATTAAATTTAAAAGCTTAAGGTAGTTTAGGGGTAATTTTGTGAATCACCCAAAATACAATTCCTGTGGCGGGTCCCTGCTGGTTTTGATTTTTTTTTCTATTCTTAAATTACAAAAATTTCTCTCTTTATATAAATTAAATTTTAAAAGCTTTAGGTAGCTCAGGGTTCTTTTTAATATAAATTAAACACCAAGACTCTTAAAAATAAATTCCCCATAATTAATATGAATTAAATATGAAATAAAATTTTTAAAGCTTTAAGGTGTTCAGGGTTCTTTCTAACATAAATTAAACAATAACAACTTTAAAATGGAGTCCCCTTAATTAATCTAAAATATAATAAAAATAATAATAATAAAATAATATTTTTCTCAAATAATACTTACACATTGCCAACACTTACACACGACCAACACCTACGCCAACAATTATACATACACCATCACCAATACTTACACACACCAACACCTATACTTACACATTTCCAACACTTACACACGACCAACACTTACACCAACAATTATACTTACACCACCACCAATACTTACACACACCAACATCTATACTTACACATACCCAGTGCTTACACATAACCAGCAACAAAAACATTTTAAATCGAGCCCCCTAATTAATCTAATATAAAATAAAAATAATAAAAATTAAATAATATATTTCCCCAAATAATACTTACACATTGCCAACACTTACACACGACCAACACCTACACCAACAATTCTACTTACACCACCACAATACTTACACACACCAACACCTATACTTACACATACCCAGTGCTAACACATAACCAGCAACAAAAACATTTTAAATCGAGCCCCCTAATTAATCTAATATAAAATAAAAATAATAGAAATTAAATAATATTTTTCCCCTAATAATACTTACACATTGCCAACACTTACACACGACCAACACCTACACCAACAATTATACTAACACCACCAATACTTACACACACCAACACCTATACTTACACATTTCCAACACTTACACACGACCAACACCTACACCAACAATTATACTTATACACACCAACACCTATACTTACACATACACGGTGCTTACACATAACCAGTACTTGCACCACCAGCAACAATTACATTTTAAATCGCGCCCCCTAATTAATCTTAAATAAAATAAAAATAATTAAAATAAAATAATATTTCTCCCTGGTGGCAGGGATAAGAATTGACTATCGGGTGTCCCTAACCTGTTGTAAGAGGCGACTAAAAGGGACATGAGGCGGGTCCCTGTTGGTTTTAATTTTTTTTTCATTCTTAAAGAACTAAAATTTCTCTCTTAAAATAAATTAAATTAAATTTTAAAAGATTAAGGTAGTTCAGGGGTATTTTTGTGAATCACCCAAAATGCAATTCCTGTGGCGGGTCCCTGTAGGTTTTGACTTTTTTTCATTCTTAAAGTACTATAATTTCTCTCTTAAAATAAATTAAATTAAATTTTAAAAGCTTAAGGTAGTTTAGGGGTAATTTTGTGAATCACCCAAAATACAATTCCTGTGGCGGGTCCCTGCTGGTTTTGATTTTTTTTTCTATTCTTAAATTACAAAAATTTCTCTCTTTATATAAATTAAATTTTAAAAGCTTTAGGTAGCTCAGGGTTCTTTTTAATATAAATTAAACACCAAGACTCTTAAAAATAAATTCCCCATAATTAATATGAATTAAATATGAAATAAAATTTTTAAAGCTTTAAGGTGTTCAGGGTTCTTTCTAACATAAATTAAACAATAACAACTTTAAAATGGAGTCCCCTTAATTAATCTAAAATATAATAAAAATAATAATAATAAAATAATATTTTTCTCAAATAATACTTACACATTGCCAACACTTACACACGACCAACACCTACACCAACAATTATACTTACACCATCACCAATACTTACACACACCAACACCTATACTTACACATTTCCAACACTTACACACGACCAACACTTACACCAACAATTATACTTACACCACCACCAATACTTACACACACCAACATCTATACTTACACATACCCAGTGCTTACACATAACCAGCAACAAAAACATTTTAAATCGAGCCCCCTAATTAATCTAATATAAAATAAAAATAATAAAAATTAAATAATATATTTCCCCAAATAATACTTACACATTGCCAACACTTACACACGACCAACACCTACACCAACAATTCTACTTACACCACCACAATACTTACACACACCAACACCTATACTTACACATACCCAGTGCTAACACATAACCAGCAACAAAAACATTTTAAATCGAGCCCCCTAATTAATCTAATATAAAATAAAAATAATAGAAATTAAATAATATTTTTCCCCTAATAATACTTACACATTGCCAACACTTACACACGACCAACACCTACACCAACAATTATACTAACACCACCAATACTTACACACACCAACACCTATACTTACACATTTCCAACACTTACACACGACCAACACCTACACCAACAATTATACTTATACACACCAACACCTATACTTACACATACACGGTGCTTACACATAACCAGTACTTGCACCACCACCAACAATTACATTTTAAATCGCGCCCCCTAATTAATCTTAAATAAAATAAAAATAATTAAAATAAAATAATATTTCTCCCTGGTGGCAGGGATAAGAATTGACTATCGGGTGTCCCTAACCTGTTGTAAGAGGCGACTAAAAGGGACATGAGGCGGGTCCCTGTTGGTTTTAATTTTTTTTTCATTCTTAAAGAACTAAAATTTCTCTCTTAAAATAAATTAAATTAAATTTTAAAAGCTTAAGGTAGTTCAGGGGTATTTTTGTGAATCACCCAAAATGCAATTCCTGTGGCGGGTCCCTGTAGGTTTTAATTTTTTTTCATTCTTAAAGTACTAAAATTTCTCTCTTTATATAAATTAAATTAAATTTTAAAAGCTTTAGGTAGTTCAGGGTTCTTTATAATATAAATTAAACACCAAGACTCTTAAAAATAAATTCCCCATAATTAATATGAATTAAAAATAAAATTAAATTTTTAAAGCTTTAAGGTGTTCAGGGTTCTTTTTAACATAAATTAAACAATAACAACTTTAAAATGGAGTCCCCTTAATTAATCTAAATTATAATAAAAATAATAATAATAAAATAAGATTTTTCCCCAAATAATACTTACACATTGCCAACACTTACACACGACCAACACCTACACCAACAATTATACTTACACCATCACCAATACTTACACACACCAACACCTATACTTACACATTTCCAACACTTACACACGACCAACACTTACACCAACAATTATACTTACACCACCACCAATACTTACACACACCAACACCTATACTTACACATACCCAGTGCTTACACATAACCAGCAACAAAAACATTTTAAATCGAGCCCCCTAATTAATCTAATATAAAATAAAAATAATAAAAATTAAATAATATTTTTCCCCAAAAAATACTTACACATTGCCAACACTTACACACGACCAACACCTACACCAACAATTATACTTATACACACCAACACCTATACTTACACATACACGGTGCTTACACATAACCAGTACTTGCACCACCAGCAACAATTACATTTTAAATCGCGCCCTCTAATTTATCTTAAATAAAATAAAAATAATTAAAATAAAATAATATTTCTCCCTGGTGGTAGGGATAAGAATTGACCATCGAGTGTCCCTAACCTGTCGTAAGAGGCGACTAAAAGGGTCATGAGGCGGGTCCCTGTTGGTTTTAATTTTTTTTTCATTCTTAAAGAACTAAAATTTCTCTCTTAAAATAAATTAAATTAAATTTTAAAAGCTTAAGGTAGTTCAGGGGTATTTTTGTGAATCACCCAAAATACAATTCCTGTGGCGGGTCCCTGCTGGTTTTGATTTTTTTTTCTATTCTTAAATTACAAAAATTTCTCTCTTTATATAAATTAAATTTTAAAAGCTTTAGGTAGCTCAGGGTTCTTTTTAATATAAATTAAACACCAAGACTCTTAAAAATAAATTCCCCATAATTAATATGAATTAAATATGAAATAAAATTTTTAAAGCTTTAAGGTGTTCAGGGTTCTTTCTAACATAAATTAAACAATAACAACTTTAAAATGGAGTCCCCTTAATTAATCTAAAATATAATAAAAATAATAATAATAAAATAATATTTTTCTCAAATAATACTTACACATTGCCAACACTTACACACGACCAACACCTACACCAACAATTATACTTACACCATCACCAATACTTACACACACCAACACCTATACTTACACAATTCCAACACTTACACACGACCAACACTTACACCAACAATTATACTTACACCACCACCAATACTTACACACACCAACACCTATACTTACACATACCCAGTGCTTACACATAACCAGCAACAAAAACATTTTAATCGAGCCCCCTAATTAATCTAATATAAAATAAAAATAATAGAAATTAAATAATATTTTTCCCCTAATAATACTTACACATTGCCAACACTTACACACGACCAACACCTACACCAACAATTATACTTACACCACCACCAATACTTACACACACCAACACCTATACTTACACATTTCCAACACTTACACACGACCAACACCTACACCAACAATTATACTTATACACACCAACACCTATACTTACACATACACGGTGCTTACACATAACCAGTACTTGCACCACCAGCAACAATTACATTTTAAATCGCGCCCTCTAATTAATCTTAAATAAAATAAAAATAATTAAAATAAAATAATATTTCTTCCTGGTGTTAGGGATAAGAATTGACCATCGGGTGTCCCTAACCTGTCGTAAGAGGCGACTAAAAGGGACATGAGGCGGGTCCCTGTTGGTTTTAATTTTTTTTTCATTCTTAAAGAACTAAAATTTCTCTCTTAAAATAAATTAAATTAAATTTTAAAAGATTAAGGTAGTTCAGGGGTATTTTTGTGAATCACCCAAAATGCAATTCCTGTGGCGGGTCCCTGTAGGTTTTGACTTTTTTTCATTCTTAAAGTACTATAATTTCTCTCTTAAAATAAATTAAATTAAATTTTAAAAGCTTAAGGTAGTTTAGGGGTAATTTTGTGAATCACCCAAAATACAATTCCTGTGGCGGGTCCCTGCTGGTTTTGATTTTTTTTTCTATTCTTAAATTACAAAAATTTCTCTCTTTATATAAATTAAATTTTAAAAGCTTTAGGTAGCTCAGGGTTCTTTTTAATATAAATTAAACACCAAGACTCTTAAAAATAAATTCCCCATAATTAATATGAATTAAATATGAAATAAAATTTTTAAAGCTTTAAGGTGTTCAGGGTTCTTTCTAACATAAATTAAACAATAACAACTTTAAAATGGAGTCCCCTTAATTAATCTAAAATATAATAAAAATAATAATAATAAAATAATATTTTTCTCAAATAATACTTACACATTGCCAACACTTACACACGACCAACACCTACACCAACAATTATACTTACACCATCACCAATACTTACACACACCAACACCTATACTTACACATTTCCAACACTTACACGCGACCAACACTTACACCAACAATTATACTTACACCACCACCAATACTTACACACACCAACATCTATACTTACACATACCCAGTGCTTACACATAACCAGCAACAAAAACATTTTAAATCGAGCCCCCTAATTAATCTAATATAAAATAAAAATAATAAAAATTAAATAATATATTTCCCCAAATAATACTTACACATTGCCAACACTTACACACGACCAACACCTACACCAACAATTCTACTTACACCACCACAATACTTACACACACCAACACCTATACTTACACATACCCAGTGCTAACACATAACCAGCAACAAAAACATTTTAAATCGAGCCCCCTAATTAATCTAATATAAAATAAAAATAATAGAAATTAAATAATATTTTTCCCCTAATAATACTTACACATTGCCAACACTTACACATGACCAACACCTACACCAACAATTATACTAACACCACCAATACTTACACACACCAACACCTATACTTACACATTTCCAACACTTACACACGACCAACACCTACACCAACAATTATACTTATACACACCAACACCTATACTTACACATACACGGTGCTTACACATAACCAGTACTTGCACCACCACCAACAATTACATTTTAAATCGCGCCCCCTAATTAATCTTAAATAAAATAAAAATAATTAAAATAAAATAATATTTCTCCCTGGTGGCAGGGATAAGAATTGACTATCGGGTGTCCCTAACCTGTTGTAAGAGGCGACTAAAAGGGACATGAGGCGGGTCCCTGTTGGTTTTAATTTTTTTTTCATTCTTAAAGAACTAAAATTTCTCTCTTAAAATAAATTAAATTAAATTTTAAAAGCTTAAGGTAGTTCAGGGGTATTTTTGTGAATCACCCAAAATGCAATTCCTGTGGCGGGTCCCTGTAGGTTTTAATTTTTTTTCATTCTTAAAGTACTAAAATTTCTCTCTTTATATAAATTAAATTAAATTTTAAAAGCTTTAGGTAGTTCAGGGTTCTTTTTAATATAAATTAAACACCAAGACTCTTAAAAATAAATTCCCCATAGTTAATATGACTTAAAAATAAAATAAAATTTTTAAAGCTTTAAGGTGTTCAGGGTTCTTTTTAACATAAATTAGACAATAACAACTTTAAAATGGAGTCCCCTTAATTAATCTAAAATATAATAAAATAATATTTTTCCCCAAATAATACTTACACATTGCCAACACTTACACACGACCAAAACCTACACCAACAATTATACTTACACCACCACCAATACTTACACACACCAACACCTATACTTACACATACCCAGTGCATACACATAACCAGCAACAAAAACATTTTTAATCGAGCCCCCTAATTAATCTTATATAAAATAAAAATTATAAAAATTAAATAATATATTTCCCCAAATAATACTTACACATTGCCAACACTTACACACGACCAACACTTACACCAACAATTATACTTACACCACCACCAATACTTACACACACCAACACCTATACTTACACATACCCAGTGCTTACACATAACCAGCAACAAAAACATTTTAAATCGAGCCCCCTAATTAATCTAATATAAAATAAAAATAATAAAAATTAAATAATATTTTTCCCCAAATAATACTTACACATTGCCAACACTTACACACGACCAACACCTACACCATCAATTCTACTTACACCACCACCAATACTTACACACACCAACACCTATACTTACACATACCCAGTGCTTACACATAACCAGCAACAAAAACATTTTAAATCGAGCCCCCTAATTAATCTAATATAAAATAAAAATAATAAAAATTAAATAATATTTTTCCCCAAAAAATACTTACACATTGCCAACACTTACACACGACCAACACCTACACCAACAATTATACTTATACACACCAACACCTATACTTACACATACACGGTGCTTACACATAACCAGTACTTGCACCACCAGCAACAATTACATTTTAAATCGCGCCCCCTAATTAATCTTAAATAAAATAAAAATAATTAAAATAAAATAATATTTCTCACTGGTGGTAGGGATAAGAATTGACCATCGGGTGTCCCTAACCTGTCGTTAGAGGCGACTAAAAGGGACATGAGGTGGGTCCCTGTTGGTTTTAATTTTTTTTTCATTCTTAAAGAACTAAAATTTCTCTCTTAAAATAAATTAAATTAAATTTTAAAAGCTTAAGGTAGTTCAGGGGTATTTTTGTGAATCACCCAAAATGCAATTCCTGTGGTGGGTCCCTGTAGGTTTTAATTTTTTTTCATTCTCAATGTACTAAAATTTCTCTCTTAAAATAAATTAAATTAAATTTAAAAGCTTAAGGTAGTTTAGGGGTAATTTTGTGAATCACCCAAAATACAATTCCTGTGGCGGGTCCCTGCTGGTTTTGATTTTTTTTTCTATTCTTAAATTACAAAAATTTCTCTCTTTATATAAATTAAATTTTAAAAGCTTTAGGTAGCTCAGGGTTCTTTTTAATATAAATTAAACACCAAGACTCTTAAAAATAAATTCCCCATAATTAATATGAATTAAATATGAAATAAAATTTTTAAAGCTTTAAGGTGTTCAGGGTTCTTTCTAACATAAATTAAACAATAACAACTTTAAAATGGAGTCCCCTTAATTAATCTAAAATATAATAAAAATAATAATAATAAAATAATATTTTTCTCAAATAATACTTACACATTGCCAACACTTACACACGACCAACACCTACACCAACAATTATACTTACACCATCACCAATACTTACACACACCAACACCTATACTTACACATTTCCAACACTTACACACGACCAACACTTACACCAACAATTATACTTACACCACCACCAATACTTACACACACCAACATCTATACTTACACATACCCAGTGCTTACACATAACCAGCAACAAAAACATTTTAAATCGAGCCCCCTAATTAATCTAATATAAAATAAAAATAATAAAAATTAAATAATATATTTCCCCAAATAATACTTACACATTGCCAACACTTACACACGACCAACACCTACACCAACAATTCTACTTACACCACCACAATACTTACACACACCAACACCTATACTTACACATACCCAGTGCTAACACATAACCAGCAACAAAAACATTTTAAATCGAGCCCCCTAATTAATCTAATATAAAATAAAAATAATAGAAATTAAATAATATTTTTCCCCTAATAATACTTACACATTGCCAACACTTACACACGACCAACACCTACACCAACAATTATACTAACACCACCAATACTTACACACACCAACACCTATACTTACACATTTCCAACACTTACACACGACCAACACCTACACCAACAATTATACTTATACACACCAACACCTATACTTACACATACACGGTGCTTACACATAACCAGTACTTGCACCACCAGCAACAATTACATTTTAAATCGCGCCCTCAAATTTATCTTAAATAAAATAAAAATAATTAAAATAAAATAATATTTCTCCCTGGTGGTAGGGATAAGAATTGACCATCGAGTGTCCCTAACCTGTCGTAAGAGGCGACTAAAAGGGACATGAGGCGGGTCCCTGTTGGTTTTAATTTTTTTTTCATTCTTAAAGAACTAAAATTTCTCTCTTAAAATAAATTAAATTAAATTTTAAAAGCTTAAGGTAGTTCAGGGGTATTTTTGTGAATCACCCAAAATACAATTCCTGTGGCGGGTCCCTGCTGGTTTTGATTTTTTTTTCTATTCTTAAATTACAAAATTTTCTCTCTTTATATAAATTAAATTTTAAAAGCTTTAGGTAGCTCAGGGTTCTTTTTAATATAAATTAAACACCAAGACTCTTAAAAATAAATTCCCCATAATTAATATGAATTAAATATGAAATAAAATTTTTAAAGCTTTAAGGTGTTCAGGGTTCTTTCTAACATAAATTAAACAATAACAACTTTAAAATGGAGTCCCCTTAATTAATCTAAAATATAATAAAAATAATAATAATAAAATAATATTTTTCTCAAATAATACTTACACATTGCCAACACTTACACACGACCAACACCTACACCAACAATTATACTTACACCATCACCAATACTTACACACACCAACACCTATACTTACACATTTCCAACACTTACACACGACCAACACTTACACCAACAATTATACTTACACCACCACCAATACTTACACACACCAACACCTATACTTACACATACCCAGTGCTTACACATAACCAGCAACAAAAACATTTTAAATCGAGCCCCCTAATTAATCTAATATAAAATAAAAATAATAGAAATTAAATAATATTTTTCCCCTAATAATACTTACACATTGCCAACACTTACACACGACCAACACCTACACCAACAATTATACTTACACCACCACCAATACTTACACACACCAACACCTATACTTACACATTTCCAACACTTACACACGACCAACACCTACACCAACAATTATACTTATACACACCAACACCTATACTTACACATACACGGTGCTTACACATAACCAGTACTTGCACCACCAGCAACAATTACATTTTAAATCGCGCCCTCTAATTAATCTTAAATAAAATAAAAATAATTAAAATAAAATAATATTTCTCCCTGGTGTTAGGGATAAGAATTGACCATCGGGTGTCCCTAACCTGTCGTAAGAGGCGACTAAAAGGGACATGAGGCGGGTCCCTGTTGGTTTTAATTTTTTTTTCATTCTTAAAGAACTAAAATTTCTCTCTTAAAATAAATTAAATTAAATTTTAAAAGATTAAGGTAGTTCAGGGGTATTTTTGTGAATCACCCAAAATGCAATTCCTGTGGCGGGTCCCTGTAGGTTTTGACTTTTTTTCATTCTTAAAGTACTATAATTTCTCTCTTAAAATAAATTAAATTAAATTTTAAAAGCTTAAGGTAGTTTAGGGGTAATTTTGTGAATCACCCAAAATACAATTCCTGTGGCGGGTCCCTGCTGGTTTTGATTTTTTTTTCTATTCTTAAATTACAAAAATTTCTCTCTTTATATAAATTAAATTTTAAAAGCTTTAGGTAGCTCAGGGTTCTTTTTAGTATAAATTAAACACCAAGACTCTTAAAAATAAATTCCCCATAATTAATATGAATTAAATATGAAATAAAATTTTTAAAGCTTTAAGGTGTTCAGGGTTCTTTCTAACATAAATTAAACAATAACAACTTTAAAATGGAGTCCCCTTAATTAATCTAAAATATAATAAAAATAATAATAATAAAATAATATTTTTCTCAAATAATACTTACACATTGCCAACACTTACACACGACCAACACCTACACCAACAATTATACTTACACCATCACCAATACTTACACACACCAACACCTATACTTACACATTTCCAACACTTACACACGACCAACACTTACACCAACAATTATACTTACACCACCACCAATACTTACACACACCAACATCTATACTTACACATACCCAGTGCTTACACATAACCAGCAACAAAAACATTTTAAATCGAGCCCCCTAATTAATCTAATATAAAATAAAAATAATAAAAATTAAATAATATATTTCCCCAAATAATACTTACACATTGCCAACACTTACACACGACCAACACCTACACCAACAATTCTACTTACACCACCACAATACTTACACACACCAACACCTATACTTACACATACCCAGTGCTAACACATAACCAGCAACAAAAACATTTTAAATCGAGCCCCCTAATTAATCTAATATAAAATAAAAATAATAGAAATTAAATAATATTTTTCCCCTAATAATACTTACACATTGCCAACACTTACACACGACCAACACCTACACCAACAATTATACTAACACCACCAATACTTACACACACCAACACCTATACTTACACATTTCCAACACTTACACACGACCAACACCTACACCAACAATTATACTTATACACACCAACACCTATACTTACACATACACGGTGCTTACACATAACCAGTACTTGCACCACCAGCAACAATTACATTTTAAATCGCGCCCTCAAATTTATCTTAAATAAAATAAAAATAATTAAAATAAAATAATATTTCTCCCTGGTGGTAGGGATAAGAATTGACCATCGAGTGTCCCTAACCTGTCGTAAGAGGCGACTAAAAGGGACATGAGGCGGGTCCCTGTTGGTTTTAATTTTTTTTTCATTCTTAAAGAACTAAAATTTCTCTCTTAAAATAAATTAAATTAAATTTTAAAAGCTTAAGGTAGTTCAGGGGTATTTTTGTGAATCACCCAAAATACAATTCCTGTGGCGGGTCCCTGCTGGTTTTGATTTTTTTTTCTATTCTTAAATTACAAAATTTTCTCTCTTTATATAAATTAAATTTTAAAAGCTTTAGGTAGCTCAGGGTTCTTTTTAATATAAATTAAACACCAAGACTCTTAAAAATAAATTCCCCATAATTAATATGAATTAAATATGAAATAAAATTTTTAAAGCTTTAAGGTGTTCAGGGTTCTTTCTAACATAAATTAAACAATAACAACTTTAAAATGGAGTCCCCTTAATTAATCTAAAATATAATAAAAATAATAATAATAAAATAATATTTTTCTCAAATAATACTTACACATTGCCAACACTTACACACGACCAACACCTACACCAACAATTATACTTACACCATCACCAATACTTACACACACCAACACCTATACTTACACATTTCCAACACTTACACACGACCAACACTTACACCAACAATTATACTTACACCACCACCAATACTTACACACACCAACACCTATACTTACACATACCCAGTGCTTACACATAACCAGCAACAAAAACATTTTAAATCGAGCCCCCTAATTAATCTAATATAAAATAAAAATAATAGAAATTAAATAATATTTTTCCCCTAATAATACTTACACATTGCCAACACTTACACACGACCAACACCTACACCAACAATTATACTTACACCACCACCAATACTTACACACACCAACACCTATACTTACACATTTCCAACACTTACACACGACCAACACCTACACCAACAATTATACTTATACACACCAACACCTATACTTACACATACACGGTGCTTACACATAACCAGTACTTGCACCACCAGCAACAATTACATTTTAAATCGCGCCCTCTAATTAATCTTAAATAAAATAAAAATAATTAAAATAAAATAATATTTCTCCCTGGTGTTAGGGATAAGAATTGACCATCGGGTGTCCCTAACCTGTCGTAAGAGGCGACTAAAAGGGACATGAGGCGGGTCCCTGTTGGTTTTAATTTTTTTTTCATTCTTAAAGAACTAAAATTTCTCTCTTAAAATAAATTAAATTAAATTTTAAAAGATTAAGGTAGTTCAGGGGTATTTTTGTGAATCACCCAAAATGCAATTCCTGTGGCGGGTCCCTGTAGGTTTTGACTTTTTTTCATTCTTAAAGTACTATAATTTCTCTCTTAAAATAAATTAAATTAAATTTTAAAAGCTTAAGGTAGTTTAGGGGTAATTTTGTGAATCACCCAAAATACAATTCCTGTGGCGGGTCCCTGCTGGTTTTGATTTTTTTTTCTATTCTTAAATTACAAAAATTTCTCTCTTTATATAAATTAAATTTTAAAAGCTTTAGGTAGCTCAGGGTTCTTTTTAGTATAAATTAAACACCAAGACTCTTAAAAATAAATTCCCCATAATTAATATGAATTAAATATGAAATAAAATTTTTAAAGCTTTAAGGTGTTCAGGGTTCTTTCTAACATAAATTAAACAATAACAACTTTAAAATGGAGTCCCCTTAATTAATCTAAAATATAATAAAAATAATAATAATAAAATAATATTTTTCTCAAATAATACTTACACATTGCCAACACTTACACACGACCAACACCTACACCAACAATTATACTTACACCATCACCAATACTTACACACACCAACACCTATACTTACACATTTCCAACACTTACACACGACCAACACTTACACCAACAATTATACTTACACCACCACCAATACTTACACACACCAACATCTATACTTACACATACCCAGTGCTTACACATAACCAGCAACAAAAACATTTTAAATCGAGCCCCCTAATTAATCTAATATAAAATAAAAATAATAAAAATTAAATAATATATTTCCCCAAATAATACTTACACATTGCCAACACTTACACACGACCAACACCTACACCAACAATTCTACTTACACCACCACAATACTTACACACACCAACACCTATACTTACACATACCCAGTGCTAACACATAACCAGCAACAAAAACATTTTAAATCGAGCCCCCTAATTAATCTAATATAAAATAAAAATAATAGAAATTAAATAATATTTTTCCCCTAATAATACTTACACATTGCCAACACTTACACACGACCAACACCTACACCAACAATTATACTAACACCACCAATACTTACACACACCAACACCTATACTTACACATTTCCAACACTTACACACGACCAACACCTACACCAACAATTATACTTATACACACCAACACCTATACTTACACATACACGGTGCTTACACATAACCAGTACTTGCACCACCACCAACAATTACATTTTAAATCGCGCCCTCTAATTAATCTTAAATAAAATAAAAATAATTAAAATAAAATAATATTTCTCCCTGGTGTTAGGGATAAGAATTGACCATCGGGTGTCCCTAACCTGTCGTAAGAGGCGACTAAAAGGGACATGAGGCGGGTCCCTGTTGGTTTTAATTTTTTTTTCATTCTTAAAGAACTAAAATTTCTCTCTTAAAATAAATTAAATTAAATTTTAAAAGATTAAGGTAGTTCAGGGGTATTTTTGTGAATCACCCAAAATGCAATTCCTGTGGCGGGTCCCTGTAGGTTTTGACTTTTTTTCATTCTTAAAGTACTATAATTTCTCTCTTAAAATAAATTAAATTAAATTTTAAAAGCTTAAGGTAGTTTAGGGGTAATTTTGTGAATCACCCAAAATACAATTCCTGTGGCGGGTCCCTGCTGGTTTTGATTTTTTTTTCTATTCTTAAATTACAAAAATTTCTCTCTTTATATAAATTAAATTTTAAAAGCTTTAGGTAGCTCAGGGTTCTTTTTAGTATAAATTAAACACCAAGACTCTTAAAAATAAATTCCCCATAATTAATATGAATTAAATATGAAATAAAATTTTTAAAGCTTTAAGGTGTTCAGGGTTCTTTCTAACATAAATTAAACAATAACAACTTTAAAATGGAGTCCCCTTAATTAATCTAAAATATAATAAAAATAATAATAATAAAATAATATTTTTCTCAAATAATACTTACACATTGCCAACACTTACACACGACCAACACCTACACCAACAATTATACTTACACCATCACCAATACTTACACACACCAACACCTATACTTACACATTTCCAACACTTACACACGACCAACACTTACACCAACAATTATACTTACACCACCACCAATACTTACACACACCAACATCTATACTTACACATACCCAGTGCTTACACATAACCAGCAACAAAAACATTTTAAATCGAGCCCCCTAATTAATCTAATATAAAATAAAAATAATAAAAATTAAATAATATATTTCCCCAAATAATACTTACACATTGCCAACACTTACACACGACCAACACCTACACCAACAATTCTACTTACACCACCACAATACTTACACACACCAACACCTATACTTACACATACCCAGTGCTAACACATAACCAGCAACAAAAACATTTTAAATCGAGCCCCCTAATTAATCTAATATAAAATAAAAATAATAGAAATTAAATAATATTTTTCCCCTAATAATACTTACACATTGCCAACACTTACACACGACCAACACCTACACCAACAATTATACTAACACCACCAATACTTACACACACCAACACCTATACTTACACATTTCCAACACTTACACACGACCAACACCTACACCAACAATTATACTTATACACACCAACACCTATACTTACACATACACGGTGCTTACACATAACCAGTACTTGCACCACCACCAACAATTACATTTTAAATCGCGCCCCCTAATTAATCTTAAATAAAATAAAAATAATTAAAATAAAATAATATTTCTCCCTGGTGGCAGGGATAAGAATTGACTATCGGGTGTCCCTAACCTGTTGTAAGAGGCGACTAAAAGGGACATGAGGCGGGTCCCTGTTGGTTTTAATTTTTTTTTCATTCTTAAAGAACTAAAATTTCTCTCTTAAAATAAATTAAATTAAATTTTAAAAGCTTAAGGTAGTGCAGGGGTATTTTTGTGAATCACCCAAAATGCAATTCCTGTGGCGGGTCCCTGTAGGTTTTAATTTTTTTTCATTCTTAAAGTACTAAAATTTCTCTCTTTATATAAATTAAAATAAATTTTAAAAGCTTTAGGTAGTTCAGGGTTCTTTTTAATATAAATTAAACACCAAGACTCTTAAAAATAAATTCCCCATAGTTAATATGACTTAAAAATAAAATAAAATTTTTAAAGCTTTAAGGTGTTCAGGGTTCTTTTTAACATAAATTAGACAATAACAACTTTAAAATGGAGTCCCCTTAATTAATCTAAAATATAATAAAATAATAATAATAAAATAATATTTTTCCCCAAATAATACTTACACATTGCCAACACTTACACACGACCAACACCTACACCAACAATTATACTTACACCACCACCAATACTTACACACACCAACACCTATACTTACACATTTCCAACACTTACACACGACCAACACTTACACCAACAATTATACTTACACCACCACCAATACTTACACACACCAACATCTATACTTACACATACCCAGTGCTTACACATAACCAGCAACAAAAACATTTTAAATCGAGCCCCCTAATTAATCTAATATAAAATAAAAATAATAAAAATTAAATAATATATTTCCCCAAATAATACTTACACATTGCCAACACTTACACACGACCAACACCTACACCAACAATTCTACTTACACCACCACAATACTTACACACACCAACACCTATACTTACACATACCCAGTGCTAACACATAACCAGCAACAAAAACATTTTAAATCGAGCCCCCTAATTAATCTAATATAAAATAAAAATAATAGAAATTAAATAATATTTTTCCCCTAATAATACTTACACATTGCCAACACTTACACACGACCAACACCTACACCAACAATTATACTAACACCACCAATACTTACACACACCAACACCTATACTTACACATTTCCAACACTTACACACGACCAACACCTACACCAACAATTATACTTATACACACCAACACCTATACTTACACATACACGGTGCTTACACATAACCAGTACTTGCACCACCACCAACAATTACATTTTAAATCGCGCCCCCTAATTAATCTTAAATAAAATAAAAATAATTAAAATAAAATAATATTTCTCCCTGGTGGCAGGGATAAGAATTGACTATCGGGTGTCCCTAACCTGTTGTAAGAGGCGACTAAAAGGGACATGAGGCGGGTCCCTGTTGGTTTTAATTTTTTTTTCATTCTTAAAGAACTAAAATTTCTCTCTTAAAATAAATTAAATTAAATTTTAAAAGCTTAAGGTAGTTCAGGGGTATTTTTGTGAATCACCCAAAATGCAATTCCTGTGGCGGGTCCCTGTAGGTTTTAATTTTTTTTCTATTCTTAAATTACAAAAATTTCTCTCTTTATATAAATTAAATTTTAAAAGCTTTAGGTAGCTCAGGGTTCTTTTTAATATAAATTAAACACCAAGACTCTTAAAAATAAATTCCCCATAATTAATATGAATTAAATATGAAATAAAATTTTTAAAGCTTTAAGGTGTTCAGGGTTCTTTCTAACATAACTTAAACAATAACAACTTTAAAATGGAGTCCCCTTAATTAATCTAAAATATAATAAAAATAATAATAATAAAATAATATTTTTCTCAAATAATACTTACACATTGCCAACACTTACACACGACCAACACCTACACCAACAATAATACTTACACCATCACCAATACTTACACACACCAACACCTATACTTACACATACCCAGTGCTTACACATAACCAGCAACAAAAACATTTTAAATCGAGCCCCCTAATTAATCTAATATAAAATAAAAATAATAAAAATTAAATAATATTTTTCCCCAAAAAATACTTACACATTGCCAATACTTACACACGACCAACACCTACACCAACAATTATACTTATACACACCAACACCTATACTTACACATACACGGTGCTTACACATAACCAGTACTTGCACCACCAGCAACAATTACATTTTAAATCGCGCCCTCTAATTAATCTTAAATAAAATAAAAATAATTAAAATAAAATAATATTTCTCCCTGGTGTTAGGGATAAGAATTGACCATCGGGTGTCCCTAACCTGTCGTAAGAGGCGACTAAAAGGGACATGAGGCGGGTCCCTGTTGGTTTTAATTTTTTTTTCATTCTTAAAGAACTAAAATTTCTCTCTTAAAATAAATTAAATTAAATTTTAAAAGATTAAGGTAGTTCAGGGGTATTTTTGTGAATCACCCAAAATGCAATTCCTGTGGCGGGTCCCTGTAGGTTTTGACTTTTTTTCATTCTTAAAGTACTATAATTTCTCTCTTAAAATAAATTAAATTAAATTTTAAAAGCTTAAGGTAGTTTAGGGGTAATTTTGTGAATCACCCAAAATACAATTCCTGTGGCGGGTCCCTGCTGGTTTTGATTTTTTTTTCTATTCTTAAATTACAAAAATTTCTCTCTTTATATAAATTAAATTTTAAAAGCTTTAGGTAGCTCAGGGTTCTTTTTAATATAAATTAAACACCAAGACTCTTAAAAATAAATTCCCCATAATTAATATGAATTAAATATGAAATAAAATTTTTAAAGCTTTAAGGTGTTCAGGGTTCTTTCTAACATAAATTAAACAATAACAACTTTAAAATGGTGTCCCCTTAATTAATCTAAAATATAATAAAAATAATAATAATAAAATAATATTTTTCTCAAATAATACTTACACATTGCCAACACTTACACACGACCAACACCTACACCAACAATTATACTTACACCATCACCAATACTTACACACACCAACACCTATACTTACACATTTCCAACACTTACACACGACCAACACTTACACCAACAATTATACTTACACCACCACCAATACTTACACACACCAACATCTATACTTACACATACCCAGTGCTTACACATAACCAGCAACAAAAACATTTTAAATCGAGCCCCCTAATTAATCTAATATAAAATAAAAATAATAAAAATTAAATAATATATTTCCCCAAATAATACTTACACATTGCCAACACTTACACACGACCAACACCTACACCAACAATTCTACTTACACCACCACAATACTTACACACACCAACACCTATACTTACACATACCCAGTGCTAACACATAACCAGCAACAAAAACATTTTAAATCGAGCCCCCTAATTAATCTAATATAAAATAAAAATAATAGAAATTAAATAATATTTTTCCCCTAATAATACTTACACATTGCCAACACTTACACACGACCAACACCTACACCAACAATTATACTAACACCACCAATACTTACACACACCAACACCTATACTTACACATTTCCAACACTTACACACGACCAACACCTACACCAACAATTATACTTATACACACCAACACCTATACTTACACATACACGGTGCTTACACATAACCAGTACTTGCACCACCACCAACAATTACATTTTAAATCGCGCCCCCTAATTAATCTTAAATAAAATAAAAATAATTAAAATAAAATAATATTTCTCCCTGGTGGCAGGGATAAGAATTGACTATCGGGTGTCCCTAACCTGTTGTAAGAGGCGACTAAAAGGGACATGAGGCGGGTCCCTGTTGGTTTTAATTTTTTTTTCATTCTTAAAGAACTAAAATTTCTCTCTTAAAATAAATTAAATTAAATTTTAAAAGCTTAAGGTAGTTCAGGGGTATTTTTGTGAATCACCCAAAATGCAATTCCTGTGGCGGGTCCCTGTAGGTTTTAATTTTTTTTCATTCTTAAAGTTCTAAAATTTCTCTCTTTATATAAATTAAATTAAATTTTAAAAGCTTTAGGTAGTTCAGGGTTCTTTTTAATATAAATTAAACACCAAGACTCTTAAAAATAAATTCCCCATAGTTAATATGACTTAAAAATAAAATAATATTTTTAAAGCTTTAAGGTGTTCAGGGTTCTTTTTAACATAAATTAGACAATAACAACTTTAAAATGGAGTCCCCTTAATTAATCTAAAATATAATAAAATAATAATAATAAAATAATATTTTTCCCCAAATAATACTTACACATTGCCAACACTTACACACGACCAACACCTACACCAACAATTCTACTTACACCACCACAATACTTACACACACCAACACCTATACTTACACATACCCAGTGCTAACACATAACCAGCAACAAAAACATTTTAAATCGAGCCCCCTAATTAATCTAATATAAAATAAAAATAATAAAAATTAAATAATATATTTCCCCAAATAATACTTACACATTTCCAACACTTACACACGACCAACACTTACACCAACAATTATACTTACACCACCACCAATACTTACACACACCAACATCTATACTTACACATACCCAGTGCTTACACATAACCAGCAACAAAAACATTTTAAATCGAGCCCCCTAATTAATCTAATATAAAATAAAAATAATAAAAATTAAATAATATATTTCCCCAAATAATACTTACACATTGCCAACACTTACACACGACCAACACCTACACCAACAATTCTACTTACACCACCACAATACTTACACACACCAACACCTATACTTACACATACCCAGTGCTAACACATAACCAGCAACAAAAACATTTTAAATCGAGCCCCCTAATTAATCTAATATAAAATAAAAATAATAGAAATTAAATAATATTTTTCCCCTAATAATACTTACACATTGCCAACACTTACACACGACCAACACCTACACCAACAATTATACTAACACCACCAATACTTACACACACCAACACCTATACTTACACATTTCCAACACTTACACACGACCAACACCTACACCAACAATTATACTTATACACACCAACACCTATACTTACACATACACGGTGCTTACACATAACCAGTACTTGCACCACCACCAACAATTACATTTTAAATCGCGCCCCCTAATTAATCTTAAATAAAATAAAAATAATTAAAATAAAATAATATTTCTCCCTGGTGGCAGGGATAAGAATTGACTATCGGGTGTCCCTAACCTGTTGTAAGAGGCGACTAAAAGGGACATGAGGCGGGTCCCTGTTGGTTTTAATTTTTTTTTCATTCTTAAAGAACTAAAATTTCTCTCTTAAAATAAATTAAATTAAATTTTAAAAGCTTAAGGTAGTTCAGGGGTATTTTTGTGAATCACCCAAAATGCAATTCCTGTGGCGGGTCCCTGTAGGTTTTAATTTTTTTTCTATTCTTAAATTACAAAAATTTCTCTCTTTATATAAATTAAATTTTAAAAGCTTTAGGTAGCTCAGGGTTCTTTTTAATATAAATTAAACACCAAGACTCTTAAAAATAAATTCCCCATAATTAATATGAATTAAATATGAAATAAAATTTTTAAAGCTTTAAGGTGTTCAGGGTTCTTTCTAACATAAATTAAACAATAACAACTTTAAAATGGAGTCCCCTTAATTAATCTAAAATATAATAAAAATAATAATAATAAAATAATATTTTTCTCAAATAATACTTACACATTGCCAACACTTACACACGACCAACACCTACACCAACAATAATACTTACACCATCACCAATACTTACACACACCAACACCTATACTTACACATACCCAGTGCTTACACATAACCAGCAACAAAAACATTTTAAATCGAGCCCCCTAATTAATCTAATATAAAATAAAAATAATAAAAATTAAATAATATTTTTCCCCAAAAAATACTTACACATTGCCAATACTTACACACGACCAACACCTACACCAACAATTATACTTATACACACCAACACCTATACTTACACATACACGGTGCTTACACATAACCAGTACTTGCACCACCAGCAACAATTACATTTTAAATCGCGCCCTCTAATTAATCTTAAATAAAATAAAAATAATTAAAATAAAATAATATTTCTCCCTGGTGTTAGGGATAAGAATTGACCATCGGGTGTCCCTAACCTGTCGTAAGAGGCGACTAAAAGGGACATGAGGCGGGTCCCTGTTGGTTTTAATTTTTTTTTCATTCTTAAAGAACTAAAATTTCTCTCTTAAAATAAATTAAATTAAATTTTAAAAGATTAAGGTAGTTCAGGGGTATTTTTGTGAATCACCCAAAATGCAATTCCTGTGGCGGGTCCCTGTAGGTTTTGACTTTTTTTCATTCTTAAAGTACTATAATTTCTCTCTTAAAATAAATTAAATTAAATTTTAAAAGCTTAAGGTAGTTTAGGGGTAATTTTGTGAATCACCCAAAATACAATTCCTGTGGCGGGTCCCTGCTGGTTTTGATTTTTTTTTCTATTCTTAAATTACAAAAATTTCTCTCTTTATATAAATTAAATTTTAAAAGCTTTAGGTAGCTCAGGGTTCTTTTTAATATAAATTAAACACCAAGACTCTTAAAAATAAATTCCCCATAATTAATATGAATTAAATATGAAATAAAATTTTTAAAGCTTTAAGGTGTTCAGGGTTCTTTCTAACATAAATTAAACAATAACAACTTTAAAATGGAGTCCCCTTAATTAATCTAAAATATAATAAAAATAATAATAATAAAATAATATTTTTCTCAAATAATACTTACACATTGCCAACACTTACACACGACCAACACCTACACCAACAATTATACTTACACCATCACCAATACTTACACACACCAACACCTATACTTACACATTTCCAACACTTACACACGACCAACACTTACACCAACAATTATACTTACACCACCACCAATACTTACACACACCAACATCTATACTTACACATACCCAGTGCTTACACATAACCAGCAACAAAAACATTTTAAATCGAGCCCCCTAATTAATCTAATATAAAATAAAAATAATAAAAATTAAATAATATATTTCCCCAAATAATACTTACACATTGCCAACACTTACACACGACCAACACCTACACCAACAATTCTACTTACACCACCACAATACTTACACACACCAACACCTATACTTACACATACCCAGTGCTAACACATAACCAGCAACAAAAACATTTTAAATCGAGCCCCCTAATTAATCTAATATAAAATAAAAATAATAGAAATTAAATAATATTTTTCCCCTAATAATACTTACACATTGCCAACACTTACACACGACCAACACCTACACCAACAATTATACTAACACCACCAATACTTACACACACCAACACCTATACTTACACATTTCCAACACTTACACACGACCAACACCTACACCAACAATTATACTTATACACACCAACACCTATACTTACACATACACGGTGCTTACACATAACCAGTACTTGCACCACCACCAACAATTACATTTTAAATCGCGCCCCCTAATTAATCTTAAATAAAATAAAAATAATTAAAATAAAATAATATTTCTCCCTGGTGGCAGGGATAAGAATTGACTATCGGGTGTCCCTAACCTGTTGTAAGAGGCGACTAAAAGGGACATGAGGCGGGTCCCTGTTGGTTTTAATTTTTTTTTCATTCTTAAAGAACTAAAATTTCTCTCTTAAAATAAATTAAATTAAATTTTAAAAGCTTAAGGTAGTTCAGGGGTATTTTTGTGAATCACCCAAAATGCAATTCCTGTGGCGGGTCCCTGTAGGTTTTAATTTTTTTTCTATTCTTAAATTACAAAAATTTCTCTCTTTATATAAATTAAATTTTAAAAGCTTTAGGTAGCTCAGGGTTCTTTTTAATATAAATTAAACACCAAGACTCTTAAAAATAAATTCCCCATAATTAATATGAATTAAATATGAAATAAAATTTTTAAAGCTTTAAGGTGTTCAGGGTTCTTTCTAACATAACTTAAACAATAACAACTTTAAAATGGAGTCCCCTTAATTAATCTAAAATATAATAAAAATAATAATAATAAAATAATATTTTTCTCAAATAATACATACACATTGCCAACACTTACACACGACCAACACCTACACCAACAATAATACTTACACCATCACCAATACTTACACACACCAACACCTATACTTACACATACCCAGTGCTTACACATAACCAGCAACAAAAACATTTTAAATCGAGCCCCCTAATTAATCTAATATAAAATAAAAATAATAAAAATTAAATAATATTTTTCCCCAAAAAATACTTACACATTGCCAATACTTACACACGACCAACACCTACACCAACAATTATACTTATACACACCAACACCTATACTTACACATACACGGTGCTTACACATAACCAGTACTTGCACCACCAGCAACAATTACATTTTAAATCGCGCCCTCTAATTAATCTTAAATAAAATAAAAATAATTAAAATAAAATAATATTTCTCCCTGGTGTTAGGGATAAGAATTGACCATCGGGTGTCCCTAACCTGTCGTAAGAGGCGACTAAAAGGGACATGAGGCGGGTCCCTGTTGGTTTTAATTTTTTTTTCATTCTTAAAGAACTAAAATTTCTCTCTTAAAATAAATTAAATTAAATTTTAAAAGATTAAGGTAGTTCAGGGGTATTTTTGTGAATCACCCAAAATGCAATTCCTGTGGCGGGTCCCTGTAGGTTTTGACTTTTTTTCATTCTTAAAGTACTATAATTTCTCTCTTAAAATAAATTAAATTAAATTTTAAAAGCTTAAGGTAGTTTAGGGGTAATTTTGTGAATCACCCAAAATACAATTCCTGTGGCGGGTCCCTGCTGGTTTTGATTTTTTTTTCTATTCTTAAATTACAAAAATTTCTCTCTTTATATAAATTAAATTTTAAAAGCTTTAGGTAGCTCAGGGTTCTTTTTAATATAAATTAAACACCAAGACTCTTAAAAATAAATTCCCCATAATTAATATGAATTAAATATGAAATAAAATTTTTAAAGCTTTAAGGTGTTCAGGGTTCTTTCTAACATAAATTAAACAATAACAACTTTAAAATGGAGTCCCCTTAATTAATCTAAAATATAATAAAAATAATAATAATAAAATAATATTTTTCTCAAATAATACTTACACATTGCCAACACTTACACACGACCAACACCTACACCAACAATTATACTTACACCATCACCAATACTTACACACACCAACACCTATACTTACACATTTCCAACACTTACACACGACCAACACTTACACCAACAATTATACTTACACCACCACCAATACTTACACACACCAACATCTATACTTACACATACCCAGTGCTTACACATAACCAGCAACAAAAACATTTTAAATCGAGCCCCCTAATTAATCTAATATAAAATAAAAATAATAAAAATTAAATAATATATTTCCCCAAATAATACTTACACATTGCCAACACTTACACACGACCAACACCTACACCAACAATTCTACTTACACCACCACAATACTTACACACACCAACACCTATACTTACACATACCCAGTGCTAACACATAACCAGCAACAAAAACATTTTAAATCGAGCCCCCTAATTAATCTAATATAAAATAAAAATAATAGAAATTAAATAATATTTTTCCCCTAATAATACTTACACATTGCCAACACTTACACACGACCAACACCTACACCAACAATTATACTAACACCACCAATACTTACACACACCAACACCTATACTTACACATTTCCAACACTTACACACGACCAACACCTACACCAACAATTATACTTATACACACCAACACCTATACTTACACATACACGGTGCTTACACATAACCAGTACTTGCACCACCACCAACAATTACATTTTAAATCGCGCCCCCTAATTAATCTTAAATAAAATAAAAATAATTAAAATAAAATAATATTTCTCCCTGGTGGCAGGGATAAGAATTGACTATCGGGTGTCCCTAACCTGTTGTAAGAGGCGACTAAAAGGGACATGAGGCGGGTCCCTGTTGGTTTTAATTTTTTTTTCATTCTTAAAGAACTAAAATTTCTCTCTTAAAATAAATTAAATTAAATTTTAAAAGCTTAAGGTAGTTCAGGGGTATTTTTGTGAATCACCCAAAATGCAATTCCTGTGGCGGGTCCCTGTAGGTTTTAATTTTTTTTCATTCTTAAAGTTCTAAAATTTCTCTCTTTATATAAATTAAATTAAATTTTAAAAGCTTTAGGTAGTTCAGGGTTCTTTTTAATATAAATTAAACACCAAGACTCTTAAAAATAAATTCCCCATAGTTAATATGACTTAAAAATAAAATAATATTTTTAAAGCTTTAAGGTGTTCAGGGTTCTTTTTAACATAAATTAGACAATAACAACTTTAAAATGGAGTCCCCTTAATTAATCTAAAATATAATAAAATAATAATAATAAAATAATATTTTTCCCCAAATAATACTTACACATTGCCAACACTTACACACGACCAACACCTACACCAACAATTCTACTTACACCACCACAATACTTACACACACCAACACCTATACTTACACATACCCAGTGCTAACACATAACCAGCAACAAAAACATTTTAAATCGAGCCCCCTAATTAATCTAATATAAAATAAAAATAATAAAAATTAAATAATATATTTCCCCAAATAATACTTACACATTTCCAACACTTACACACGACCAACACTTACACCAACAATTATACTTACACCACCACCAATACTTACACACACCAACATCTATACTTACACATACCCAGTGCTTACACATAACCAGCAACAAAAACATTTTAAATCGAGCCCCCTAATTAATCTAATATAAAATAAAAATAATAAAAATTAAATAATATATTTCCCCAAATAATACTTACACATTGCCAACACTTACACACGACCAACACCTACACCAACAATTCTACTTACACCACCACAATACTTACACACACCAACACCTATACTTACACATACCCAGTGCTAACACATAACCAGCAACAAAAACATTTTAAATCGAGCCCCCTAATTAATCTAATATAAAATAAAAATAATAGAAATTAAATAATATTTTTCCCCTAATAATACTTACACATTGCCAACACTTACACACGACCAACACCTACACCAACAATTATACTAACACCACCAATACTTACACACACCAACACCTATACTTACACATTTCCAACACTTACACACGACCAACACCTACACCAACAATTATACTTATACACACCAACACCTATACTTACACATACACGGTGCTTACACATAACCAGTACTTGCACCACCACCAACAATTACATTTTAAATCGCGCCCCCTAATTAATCTTAAATAAAATAAAAATAATTAAAATAAAATAATATTTCTCCCTGGTGGCAGGGATAAGAATTGACTATCGGGTGTCCCTAACCTGTTGTAAGAGGCGACTAAAAGGGACATGAGGCGGGTCCCTGTTGGTTTTAATTTTTTTTTCATTCTTAAAGAACTAAAATTTCTCTCTTAAAATAAATTAAATTAAATTTTAAAAGCTTAAGGTAGTTCAGGGGTATTTTTGTGAATCACCCAAAATGCAATTCCTGTGGCGGGTCCCTGTAGGTTTTAATTTTTTTTCTATTCTTAAATTACAAAAATTTCTCTCTTTATATAAATTAAATTTTAAAAGCTTTAGGTAGCTCAGGGTTCTTTTTAATATAAATTAAACACCAAGACTCTTAAAAATAAATTCCCCATAATTAATATGAATTAAATATGAAATAAAATTTTTAAAGCTTTAAGGTGTTCAGGGTTCTTTCTAACATAAATTAAACAATAACAACTTTAAAATGGAGTCCCCTTAATTAATCTAAAATATAATAAAAATAATAATAATAAAATAATATTTTTCTCAAATAATACTTACACATTGCCAACACTTACACACGACCAACACCTACACCAACAATAATACTTACACCATCACCAATACTTACACACACCAACACCTATACTTACACATACCCAGTGCTTACACATAACCAGCAACAAAAACATTTTAAATCGAGCCCCCTAATTAATCTAATATAAAATAAAAATAATAAAAATTAAATAATATTTTTCCCCAAAAAATACTTACACATTGCCAATACTTACACACGACCAACACCTACACCAACAATTATACTTATACACACCAACACCTATACTTACACATACACGGTGCTTACACATAACCAGTACTTGCACCACCAGCAACAATTACATTTTAAATCGCGCCCTCTAATTAATCTTAAATAAAATAAAAATAATTAAAATAAAATAATATTTCTCCCTGGTGTTAGGGATAAGAATTGACCATCGGGTGTCCCTAACCTGTCGTAAGAGGCGACTAAAAGGGACATGAGGCGGGTCCCTGTTGGTTTTAATTTTTTTTTCATTCTTAAAGAACTAAAATTTCTCTCTTAAAATAAATTAAATTAAATTTTAAAAGCTTAAGGTAGTTCAGGGGTATTTTTGTGAATCACCCAAAATGCAATTCCTGTGGCGGGTCCCTGTAGGTTTTGACTTTTTTTCATTCTTAAAGTACTATAATTTCTCTCTTAAAATAAATTAAATTAAATTTTAAAAGCTTAAGGTAGTTTAGGGGTAATTTTGTGAATCACCCAAAATACAATTCCTGTGGCGGGTCCCTGCTGGTTTTGATTTTTTTTTCTATTCTTAAATTACAAAAATTTCTCTCTTTATATAAATTAAATTTTAAAAGCTTTAGGTAGCTCAGGGTTCTTTTTAATATAAATTAAACACCAAGACTCTTAAAAATAAATTCCCCATAATTAATATGAATTAAATATGAAATAAAATTTTTAAAGCTTTAAGGTGTTCAGGGTTCTTTCTAACATAAATTAAACAATAACAACTTTAAAATGGAGTCCCCTTAATTAATCTAAAATATAATAAAAATAATAATAATAAAATAATATTTTTCTCAAATAATACTTACACATTGCCAACACTTACACACGACCAACACCTACACCAACAATTATACTTACACCATCACCAATACTTACACACACCAACACCTATACTTACACATTTCCAACACTTACACACGACCAACACCTACACCAACAATTCTACTTACACCACCACAATACCAACACTTACACCAACAATTATACTTACACCACCACCAATACTTACACACACCAACATCTATACTTACACATACCCAGTGCTTACACATAACCAGCAACAAAAACATTTTAAATCGAGCCCCCTAATTAATCTAATATAAAATAAAAATAATAAAAATTAAATAATATATTTCCCCAAATAATACTTACACATTGCCAACACTTACACACGACCAACACCTACACCAACAATTCTACTTACACCACCACAATACTTACACACACCAACACCTATACTTACACATACCCAGTGCTAACACATAACCAGCAACAAAAACATTTTAAATCGAGCCCCCTAATTAATCTAATATAAAATAAAAATAATAGAAATTAAATAATATTTTTCCCCTAATAATACTTACACATTGCCAACACTTACACACGACCAACACCTACACCAACAATTATACTAACACCACCAATACTTACACACACCAACACCTATACTTACACATTTCCAACACTTACACACGACCAACACCTACACCAACAATTATACTTATACACACCAACACCTATACTTACACATACACGGTGCTTACACATAACCAGTACTTGCACCACCACCAACAATTACATTTTAAATCGCGCCCCCTAATTAATCTTAAATAAAATAAAAATAATTAAAATAAAATAATATTTCTCCCTGGTGGCAGGGATAAGAATTGACTATCGGGTGTCCCTAACCTGTTGTAAGAGGCGACTAAAAGGGACATGAGGCGGGTCCCTGTTGGTTTTAATTTTTTTTTCATTCTTAAAGAACTAAAATTTCTCTCTTAAAATAAATTAAATTAAATTTTAAAAGCTTAAGGTAGTTCAGGGGTATTTTTGTGAATCACCCAAAATGCAATTCCTGTGGCGGGTCCCTGTAGGTTTTAATTTTTTTTCATTCTTAAAGTTCTAAAATTTCTCTCTTTATATAAATTAAATTAAATTTTAAAAGCTTTAGGTAGTTCAGGGTTCTTTTTAATATAAATTAAACACCAAGACTCTTAAAAATAAATTCCCCATAGTTAATATGACTTAAAAATAAAATAATATTTTTAAAGCTTTAAGGTGTTCAGGGTTCTTTTTAACATAAATTAGACAATAACAACTTTAAAATGGAGTCCCCTTAATTAATCTAAAATATAATAAAATAATAATAATAAAATAATATTTTTCCCCAAATAATACTTACACATTGCCAACACTTACACACGACCAACACCTACACCAACAATTATACTTACACCACCACCAATACTTACACACACCAACACCTATACTTACACATACCCAGTGCATACACATAACCAGCAACAAAAACATTTTTAATCGAGCCCCCTAATTAATCTTATATAAAATAAAAATTATAAAAATTAAATAATATATTTCCCCAAATAATACTTACACATTGCCAACACTTACACACGACCAACACTTACACCAACAATTATACTTACATCACCACCAATACTTACACACACCAACACCTATACTTACACATACCCAGTGCTTACACATAACCAGCAACAAAAACATTTTAAATCGAGCCCCCTAATTAATCTAATATAAAATAAAAATAATAAAAATTAAATAATATTTTTCCCCAAATAATACTTACACATTGCCAACACTTACACACGACCAACACCTACACCATCAATTCTACTTACACCACAAACAATACTTACACACACCAACACCTATACTTACACATACCCAGTGCTTACACATAACCAGCAACAAAAACATTTTAAATCGAGCCCCCTAATTAATCTAATATAAAATAAAAATAATAAAAATTAAATAATATTTTTCCCCAAAAAATACTTACACATTGCCAACACTTACACACGACCAACACCTACACCAACAATTATACTTATACACACCAACACCTATACTTACACATACACGGTGCTTACACATAACCAGTACTTGCACCACCAGCAACAATTACATTTTAAATCGCGCCCCCTAATTAATCTTAAATAAAATAAAAATAATTAAAATAAAATAATATTTCTCACTGGTGGTAGGGATAAGAATTGACCATCGGGTGTCCCTAACCTGTCGTAAGAGGCGACTAAAAGGGACATGAGGTGGGTCCCTGTTGGTTTTAATTTTTTTTCATTCTCAATGTACTAAAATTTCTCTCTTAAAATAAATTAAATTAAATTTAAAAGCTTAAGGTAGTTTAGGGGTAATTTTGTGAATCACCCAAAATACAATTCCTGTGGCGGGTCCCTGCTGGTTTTGATTTTTTTTTCTATTCTTAAATTCCAAAATTTCTCTCTTTATATAAATTAAATTTTAAAAGCTTTAGGTAGCTCAGGGTTCTTTTTAATATAAATTAAACACCAAGACTCTTAAAAATAAATTCCCCATAATTAATATGAATTAAATATGAAATAAAATTTTTAAAGCTTTAAGGTGTTCAGGGTTCTTTCTAACATAAATTAAACAATAACAACTTTAAAATGGAGTCCCCTTAATTAATCTAAAATATAATAAAAATAATAATAATAAAATAATATTTTTCTCAAATAATACTTACACATTGCCAACACTTACACACGACCAACACCTACACCAACAATTATACTTACACCATCACCAATACTTACACACACCAACACCTATACTTACACATTTCCAACACTTACACACGACCAACACCTACACCAACAATTATACTTACACCACCACCAATACTTACACACACCAACACCTATACTTACACATACCCAGTGCTTACACATAACCAGCAACAAAAACATTTTAAATCGAGCCCCCTAATTAATCTTATATAAAATAAAAATAATAAAAATTAAATAATATATTTCCCCAAATAATACTTACACATTGCCAACACTTACACACGACCAACACTTACACCAACAATTATACTTACACCACCACCAATACTTACACACACCAACACCTATACTTACACATACCCAGTGCTTACACATAACCAGCAACAAAAACATTTTAAATCGAGCCCCCTAATTAATCTAATATCAAAAAAAAAAATAATAGATCCATAATTGGTCCAAATATAGCTAAATCGACGTAGAATTTCCTTGCGCTTCCAATGAGACCATTTTCAGCTCTCTAAGTCTAACAGGGACCGAGAAATAGCGAAAAAACTATTTGAAATCGGCTAAAAATACAATGATATTCGGATTCAAAATATTTAAAAACGCTCTAAATCGGTCCGATTTCATCCGCTCGGGTCCAAATATAGCTAAATCGACGTAGAATTTCCTTGCGCTTCCAATGAGACAATTTTCAGCTCTCTAAGTCTAATAGGGACCGAGAAATAGCGAAAAAACTATTTGAAATCGGCTAAAAATACAATGATATTCGGATTCAAAATATTTAAAAACTCTCTAAATCGGTCCGATTTCATCCGTTCGGGTCCAAATATAGCTAAATCGACGTAGAATTTCCTTGCGCTTCCAATGAGACCATTTTCAGCTCTCTAAGTCTAATAGGGACCGAGAAATAGCGAAAAAACTATTTGAAATCGGCTAAAAATACAATGATATTCGGATTCAAAATATTTAAAAACGCTCTAAATCGGTCCGATTTCATCCGCTCGGGTCCAAATATAGCTAAATCGACGTAGAATTTCCTTGCGCTTCCAATGAGACCATTTTCAGCTCTCTAAGTCTAATAGGGACCGAGAAATAGCGAAAAAACTATTTGAAATCGGCTAAAAATACAATGATATTCGGATTCAAAATATTTAAAAACGCTCTAAATCGGTCCGATTTCATCCGATCGGGTCCAAATATAGCTTAATCGACGCAGAATTTCCTTGCGCTTCTAATGAGACCATTTCCAGCCCTCTGAGTCTAATAGCGGCCGAGTTATGGCAAAAAAACGATTTGGGATCGGCTAAAAATACAATTATATGTATACAATAACTATCGTATACGATAATTATTGTACACATTATGATTGTATAATCTAATATTTCGAAGAATATTCGGATTCATAAAATTTAAAAACTCTCTAAATCGGTCCGATTTCATCCGTTCGGGTCCAAATATAGCTAAATCGACGTAGAATTTCCTTGCGCTTCCAATGAGACCATTTTCAGCTCTCTAAGTCTAATAGGGACCGAGAAATAGCGAAAAAACTATTTGAAATCGGCTAAAAATACAATGATATTCGGATTCAAAATATTTAAAAACGCTCTAAATCGGTCCGCTTTCATCCGCTCGGGTCCAAATATAGCTAAATCGACGTAGAATTTCCTTGCGCTTCCAATGAGACAATTTTCAGCTCTCTAAGTCTAATAGGGACCGAGAAATAGCGAAAAAACTATTTGAAATCGGCTAAAAATACAATGATATTCGGATTCAAAATATTTAAAAACGCTCTAAATCGGTCCGATTTCATCCGCTCGGGTCCAAATATAGCTTAATCGACGCAGAATTTCCTTGCGCTTCTAATGAGACCATTTCCAGCCCTCTGAGTCTAAAAGCGGCCGAGTTATGGCGAAAAAACGATTTGAGATCGGCTAAAAATACAATTATATGTATACAATAACTATCGTATACGATAATTATTGTACACATTATGATTGTATAATCTAATATTTCGAAGAATATTCGGATTCATAAAATTTAAAAACTCTCTAAATCGGTCCGATTTCATCCGTTCGGGTCCAAATATAGCTAAATCGACGTAGAATTTCCTTGCGCTTCCAATGAGACCATTTTCAGCTCTCTAAGTCTAATAGGGACCGAGAAATAGCGAAAAAACTATTTGAAATCGGCTAAAAATACAATGATATTCGGATTCAAAATATTTAAAAACGCTCTAAATCGGTCCGATTTCATCCGCTCGGGTCCAAATATAGCTAAATCGACGTAGAATTTCCTTGCGCTTCCAATGAGACCATTTTCAGCTCTCTAAGTCTAACAGGGACCGAGAAATAGCGAAAAAACTATTTGAAATCGGCTAAAAATACAATGATATTCGGATTCAAAATATTTAAAAACGCTCTAAATCGGTCCGATTTCATCCGCTCGGGTCCAAATATAGCTTAATCGACGCAGAATTTCCTTGCGCTTCTAATGAGACCATTTCCAGCCCTCTGAGTCTAAAAGCGGCCGAGTTATGGCGAAAAAACGATTTGAGATCGGCTAAAAATACAATTATATGTATACAATAACTATCGTATACGATAATTATTGTACACATTATGATTGTATAATCTAATATTTCGAAGAATATTCGGATTCATAAAATTTAAAAACTCTCTAAATCGGTCCGATTTCATCCGTTCTGGTCCAAATATAGCTAAATCGACGTAGAATTTCCTTGCGCTTCCAATGAGACCATTTTCAGCTCTCTAAGTCTAATAGGGACCGAGAAATAGCGAAAAAACTATTTGAAATCGGCTAAAAATACAATGATATTCGGATTCAAAATATTTAAAAACGCTCTAAATCGGTCCGATTTCATCCGCTCGGGTCCAAATATAGCTAAATCGACGTAGAATTTCCTTGCGCTTCCAATGAGACCATTTTCAGCTCTCTAAGTCTAATAGGGACCGAGAAATAGCGAAAAAACTATTTGAAATCGGCTAAAAATACAATGATATTCGGATTCAAAATATTTAAAAACGCTCTAAATCGGTCCGATTTCATCCGCTCGGGTCCAAATATAGCTTAATCGACGCAGAATTTCCTTGCGCTTCTAATGAGACCATTTCCAGCCCTCTGAGTCTAAAAGCGGCCGAGTTATGGCGAAAAAACGATTTGAGATCGGCTAAAAATACAATTATATGTATACAATAACTATCGTATACGATAATTATTGTACACATTATGATTGTATAATCTAATATTTCGAAGAATATTCGGATTCATAAAATTTAAAAACTCTCTAAATCGGTCCGATTTCATCCGTTCGGGTCCAAATATAGCTAAATCGACGTAGAATTTCCTTGCGCTTCCAATGAGACCATTTTCAGCTCTCTAAGTCTAATAGGGACCGAGAAATAGCGAAAAAACTATTTGAAATCGGCTAAAAATACAATGATATTCGGATTCAAAATATTTAAAAACGCTCTAAATCGGTCCGATTTCATCCGCTCGGGTCCAAATATAGCTAAATCGACGTAGAATTTCCTTGCGCTTCCAATGAGACCATTTTCAGCTCTCTAAGTCTAATAGGGACCGAGAAATAGCGAAAAAACTATTTGAAATCGGCTAAAAATACAATGATATTCGGATTCAAAATATTTAAAGACGCTCTAAATCGGTCCGATTTCATCCGATCGGGTCCAAATATAGCTTAATCGACGCAGAATTTCCTTGCGCTTCTAATGAGACCATTTCCAGCCCTCTGAGTCTAATAGCGGCCGAGTTATGGCAAAAAAACGATTTGGGATCGGCTAAAAATACAATTATATGTATACAATAACTATCGTATACGATAATTATTGTACACATTATGATTGTATAATCTAATATTTCGAAGAATATTCGGATTCATAAAATTTAAAAACTCTCTAAATCGGTCCGATTTCATCCGTTCGGGTCCAAATATAGCTAAATCGACGTAGAATTTCCTTGCGCTTCCAATGAGACAATTTTCAGCTCTCTAAGTCTAATAGGGACCGAGAAATAGCGAAAAAACTATTTGAAATCGGCTAAAAATACAATGATATTCGGATTCAAAATATTTAAAAACGCTCTAAATCGGTCCGATTTCATCCGCTCGGGTCCAAATATAGCTTAATCGACGCAGAATTTCCTTGCGCTTCTAATGAGACCATTTCCAGCCCTCTGAGTCTAAAAGCGGCCGAGTTATGGCGAAAAAACGATTTGAGATCGGCTAAAAATACAATTATATGTATACAATAACTATCGTATACGATAATTATTGTACACATTATGATTGTATAATCTAATATTTCGAAGAATATTCGGATTCATAAAATTTAAAAACTCTCTAAATCGGTCCGATTTCATCCGTTCGGGTCCAAATATAGCTAAATCGACGTAGAATTTCCTTGCGCTTCCAATGAGACCATTTTCAGCTCTCTAAGTCTAATAGGGACCGAGAAATAGCGAAAAAACTATTTGAAATCGGCTAAAAATACAATGATATTCGGATTCAAAATATTTAAAAACGCTCTAAATCGGTCCGATTTCATCCGCTCGGGTCCAAATATAGCTAAATCGACGTAGAATTTCCTTGCGCTTCCAATGAGACCATTTTCAGCTCTCTAAGTCTAACAGGGACCGAGAAATAGCGAAAAAACTATTTGAAATCGGCTAAAAATACAATGATATTCGGATTCAAAATATTTAAAAACGCTCTAAATCGGTCCGATTTCATCCGCTCGGGTCCAAATATAGCTTAATCGACGCAGAATTTCCTTGCGCTTCTAATGAGACCATTTCCAGCCCTCTGAGTCTAAAAGCGGCCGAGTTATGGCGAAAAAACGATTTGAGATCGGCTAAAAATACAATTATATGTATACAATAACTATCGTATACGATAATTATTGTACACATTATGATTGTATAATCTAATATTTCGAAGAATATTCGGATTCATAAAATTTAAAAACTCTCTAAATCGGTCCGATTTCATCCGTTCGGGTCCAAATATAGCTAAATCGACGTAGAATTTCCTTGCGCTTCCAATGAGACCATTTTCAGCTCTCTAAGTCTAATAGGGACCGAGAAATAGCGAAAAAACTATTTGAAATCGGCTAAAAATACAATGATATTCGGATTCAAAATATTTAAAAACGCTCTAAATCGGTCCGATTTCATCCGCTCGGGTCCAAATATAGCTAAATCGACGTAGAATTTCCTTGCGCTTCCAATGAGACCATTTTCAGCTCTCTAAGTCTAATAGGGACCGAGAAATAGCGAAAAAACTATTTGAAATCGGCTAAAAATACAATGATATTCGGATTCAAAATATTTAAAGACGCTCTAAATCGGTCCGATTTCATCCGATCGGGTCCAAATATAGCTTAATCGACGCAGAATTTCCTTGCGCTTCTAATGAGACCATTTCCAGCCCTCTGAGTCTAATAGCGGCCGAGTTATGGCAAAAAAACGATTTGGGATCGGCTAAAAATACAATTATATGTATACAATAACTATCGTATACGATAATTATTGTACACATTATGATTGTATAATCTAATATTTCGAAGAATATTCGGATTCATAAAATTTAAAAACTCTCTAAATCGGTCCGATTTCATCCGTTCGGGTCCAAATATAGCTAAATCGACGTAGAATTTCCTTGCGCTTCCAATGAGACCATTTTCAGCTCTCTAAGTCTAATAGGGACCGAGAAATAGCGAAAAAACTATTTGAAATCGGCTAAAAATACAATGATATTCGGATTCAAAATATTTAAAAACGCTCTAAATCGGTCCGATTTCATCCGCTCGGGTCCAAATATAGCTTAATCGACGCAGAATTTCCTTGCGCTTCTAATGAGACCATTTCCAGCCCTCTGAGTCTAAAAGCGGCCGAGTTATGGCGAAAAAACGATTTGAGATCGGCTAAAAATACAATTATATGTATACAATAACTATCGTATACGATAATTATTGTACACATTATGATTGTATAATCTAATATTTCGAAGAATATTCGGATTCATAAAATTTAAAAACTCTCTAAATCGGTCCGATTTCATCCGTTCGGGTCCAAATATAGCTAAATCGACGTAGAATTTCCTTGCGCTTCCAATGAGACCATTTTCAGCTCTCTAAGTCTAATAGGGACCGAGAAATAGCGAAAAAACTATTTGAAATCGGCTAAAAATACAATGATATTCGGATTCAAAATATTTAAAAACGCTCTAAATCGGTCCGATTTCATCCGCTCGGGTCCAAATATAGCTAAATCGACGTAGAATTTCCTTGCGCTTCCAATGAGACCATTTTCAGCTCTCTAAGTCTAATAGGGACCGAGAAATAGCGAAAAAACTATTTGAAATCGGCTAAAAATACAATTATATGTATACAATAACTATCGTATACGATAATTATTGTACACATTATGATTGTATAATCTAATATTTCGAAGAATATTCGGATTCATAAAATTTAAAAACTCTCTAAATCGGTCCGATTTCATCCGTTCGGGTCCAAATATAGCTAAATCGACGTAGAATTTCCTTGCGCTTCCAATGAGACCATTTTCAGCTCTCTAAGTCTAATAGGGACCGAGAAATAGCGAAAAAACTATTTGAAATCGGCTAAAAATACAATGATATTCGGATTCAAAATATTTAAAAACGCTCTAAATCGGTCCGCTTTCATCCGCTCGGGTCCAAATATAGCTAAATCGACGTAGAATTTCCTTGCGCTTCCAATGAGACCATTTTCAGCTCTCTAAGTCTAATAGGGACCGAGAAATAGCGAAAAAACTATTTGAAATCGGCTAAAAATACAATGATATTCGGATTCAAAATATTTAAAAACGCTCTAAATCGGTCCGATTTCATCCGCTCGGGTCCAAATATAGCTAAATCGACGTAGAATTTCCTTGCGCTTCCAATGAGACCATTTTCAGCTCTCTAAGTCTAATAGGGACCGAGAAATAGCGAAAAAACTATTTGAAATCGGCTAAAAATACAATGATATTCGGATTCAAAATATTTAAAAACGCTCTAAATCGGTCCGATTTCATCCGCTCGGGTCCAAATATAGCTTAATCGACGCAGAATTTCCTTGCGCTTCTAATGAGACCATTTCCAGCCCTCTGAGTCTAAAAGCGGCCGAGTTATGGCGAAAAAACGATTTGAGATCGGCTAAAAATACAATTATATGTATACAATAACTATCGTATACGATAATTATTGTACACATTATGATTGTATAATCTAATATTTCGAAGAATATTCGGATTCATAAAATTTAAAAACTCTCTAAATCGGTCCGATTTCATCCGTTCGGGTCCAAATATAGCTAAATCGACGTAGAATTTCCTTGCGCTTCCAATGAGACCATTTTCAGCTCTCTAAGTCTAATAGGGACCGAGAAATAGCGAAAAAACTATTTGAAATCGGCTAAAAATACAATGATATTCGGATTCAAAATATTTAAAAACGCTCTAAATCGGTCCGATTTCATCCGCTCGGGTCCAAATATAGCTAAATCGACGTAGAATTTCCTTGCGCTTCCAATGAGACCATTTTCAGCTCTCTAAGTCTAATAGGGACCGAGAAATAGCGAAAAAACTATTTGAAATCGGCTAAAAATACAATTATATGTATACAATAACTATCGTATACGATAATTATTGTACACATTATGATTGTATAATCTAATATTTCGAAGAATATTCGGATTCATAAAATTTAAAAACTCTCTAAATCGGTCCGATTTCATCCGTTCGGGTCCAAATATAGCTAAATCGACGTAGAATTTCCTTGCGCTTCCAATGAGACCATTTTCAGCTCTCTAAGTCTAATAGGGACCGAGAAATAGCGAAAAAACTATTTGAAATCGGCTAAAAATACAATGATATTCGGATTCAAAATATTTAAAAACGCTCTAAATCGGTCCGCTTTCATCCGCTCGGGTCCAAATATAGCTAAATCGACGTAGAATTTCCTTGCGCTTCCAATGAGACAATTTTCAGCTCTCTAAGTCTAATAGGGACCGAGAAATAGCGAAAAAACTATTTGAAATCGGCTAAAAATACAATGATATTCGGATTCAAAATATTTAAAAACGCTCTAAATCGGTCCGATTTCATCCGCTCGGGTCCAAATATAGCTTAATCGACGCAGAATTTCCTTGCGCTTCTAATGAGACCATTTCCAGCCCTCTGAGTCTAAAAGCGGCCGAGTTATGGCGAAAAAACGATTTGAGATCGGCTAAAAATACAATTATATGTATACAATAACTATCGTATACGATAATTATTGTACACATTATGATTGTATAATCTAATATTTCGAAGAATATTCGGATTCATAAAATTTAAAAACTCTCTAAATCGGTCCGATTTCATCCGTTCGGGTCCAAATATAGCTAAATCGACGTAGAATTTCCTTGCGCTTCCAATGAGACCATTTTCAGCTCTCTAAGTCTAATAGGGACCGAGAAATAGCGAAAAAACTATTTGAAATCGGCTAAAAATACAATGATATTCGGATTCAAAATATTTAAAAACGCTCTAAATCGGTCCGATTTCATCCGCTCGGGTCCAAATATAGCTAAATCGACGTAGAATTTCCTTGCGCTTCCAATGAGACCATTTTCAGCTCTCTAAGTCTAACAGGGACCGAGAAATAGCGAAAAAACTATTTGAAATCGGCTAAAAATACAATGATATTCGGATTCAAAATATTTAAAAACGCTCTAAATCGGTCCGATTTCATCCGCTCGGGTCCAAATATAGCTTAATCGACGCAGAATTTCCTTGCGCTTCTAATGAGACCATTTCCAGCCCTCTGAGTCTAAAAGCGGCCGAGTTATGGCGAAAAAACGATTTGAGATCGGCTAAAAATACAATTATATGTATACAATAACTATCGTATACGATAATTATTGTACACATTATGATTGTATAATCTAATATTTCGAAGAATATTCGGATTCATAAAATTTAAAAACTCTCTAAATCGGTCCGATTTCATCCGTTCGGGTCCAAATATAGCTAAATCGACGTAGAATTTCCTTGCGCTTCCAATGAGACCATTTTCAGCTCTCTAAGTCTAATAGGGACCGAGAAATAGCGAAAAAACTATTTGAAATCGGCTAAAAATACAATTATATGTATACAATAACTATCGTATACGATAATTATTGTACACATTATGATTGTATAATCTAATATTTCGAAGAATATTCGGATTCATAAAATTTAAAAACTCTCTAAATCGGTCCGATTTCATCCGTTCGGGTCCAAATATAGCTAAATCGACGTAGAATTTCCTTGCGCTTCCAATGAGACCATTTTCAGCTCTCTAAGTCTAATAGGGACCGAGAAATAGCGAAAAAACTATTTGAAATCGGCTAAAAATACAATGATATTCGGATTCAAAATATTTAAAAACGCTCTAAATCGGTCCGATTTCATCCGCTCGGGTCCAAATATAGCTTAATCGACGCAGAATTTCCTTGCGCTTCTAATGAGACCATTTCCAGCTCTCTGAGTCTAAAAGCGGCCGAGTTATGGCGAAAAAACGATTTGAGATCGGCTAAAAATACAATTATATGTATACAATAACTATCGTATACGATAATTATTGTACACATTATGATTGTATAATCTAATATTTCGAAGAATATTCGGATTCATAAAATTTAAAAACTCTCTAAATCGGTCCGATTTCATCCGTTCGGGTCCAAATATAGCTAAATCGACGTAGAATTTCCTTGCGCTTCCAATGAGACCATTTTCAGCTCTCTAAGTCTAATAGGGACCGAGAAATAGCGAAAAAACTATTTGAAATCGGCTAAAAATACAATTATATGTATACAATAACTATCGTATACGATAATTATTGTACACATTATGATTGTATAATCTAATATTTCGAAGAATATTCGGATTCATAAAATTTAAAAACTCTCTAAATCGGTCCGATTTCATCCGTTCGGGTCCAAATATAGCTAAATCGACGTAGAATTTCCTTGCGCTTCCAATGAGACCATTTTCAGCTCTCTAAGTCTAATAGGGACCGAGAAATAGCGAAAAAACTATTTGAAATCGGCTAAAAATACAATGATATTCGGATTCAAAATATTTAAAAACGCTCTAAATCGGTCCGATTTCATCCGCTCGGGTCCAAATATAGCTTAATCGACGCAGAATTTCCTTGCGCTTCTAATGAGACCATTTCCAGCCCTCTGAGTCTAAAAGCGGCCGAGTTATGGCGAAAAAACGATTTGAGATCGGCTAAAAATACAATTATATGTATACAATAACTATCGTATACGATAATTATTGTACACATTATGATTGTATAATCTAATATTTCGAAGAATATTCGGATTCATAAAATTTAAAAACTCTCTAAATCGGTCCGATTTCATCCGTTCGGGTCCAAATATAGCTAAATCGACGTAGAATTTCCTTGCGCTTCCAATGAGACCATTTTCAGCTCTCTAAGTCTAATAGGGACCGAGAAATAGCGAAAAAACTATTTGAAATCGGCTAAAAATACAATGATATTCGGATTCAAAATATTTAAAAACGCTCTAAATCGGTCCGATTTCATCCGCTCGGGTCCAAATATAGCTAAATCGACGTAGAATTTCCTTGCGCTTCCAATGAGACCATTTTCAGCTCTCTAAGTCTAACAGGGACCGAGAAATAGCGAAAAAACTATTTGAAATCGGCTAAAAATACAATGATATTCGGATTCAAAATATTTAAAAACGCTCTAAATCGGTCCGATTTCATCCGCTCGGGTCCAAATATAGCTTAATCGACGCAGAATTTCCTTGCGCTTCTAATGAGACCATTTCCAGCCCTCTGAGTCTAAAAGCGGCCGAGTTATGGCGAAAAAACGATTTGAGATCGGCTAAAAATACAATTATATGTATACAATAACTATCGTATACGATAATTATTGTACACATTATGATTGTATAATCTAATATTTCGAAGAATATTCGGATTCATAAAATTTAAAAACTCTCTAAATCGGTCCGATTTCATCCGTTCGGGTCCAAATATAGCTAAATCGACGTAGAATTTCCTTGCGCTTCCAATGAGACCATTTTCAGCTCTCTAAGTCTAATAGGGACCGAGAAATAGCGAAAAAACTATTTGAAATCGGCTAAAAATACAATGATATTCGGATTCAAAATATTTAAAAACGCTCTAAATCGGTCCGATTTCATCCGATCGGGTCCAAATATAGCTTAATCGACGTAGAATTTCCTTGCGCTTCCAATGAGACCATTTCCAGCCCTCTGAGTCTAATAGGGACCGAGAAATAGCGAAAAAACTATTTGAAATCGGCTAAAAATACAATGATATTCGGATTCAAAATATTTAAAAACGCTCTAAATCGGTCCGATTTCATCCGCTCGGGTCCAAATATAGCTTAATCGACGCAGAATTTCCTTGCGCTTCTAATGAGACCATTTCCAGCCCTCTGAGTCTAATAGCGGCCGAGTTATGGCAAAAAAACGATTTGGGATCGGCTAAAAATACAATATTATGTATACAATAACTATCGTATACGATAATTATTGTACACATTATGATTGTATAATCTAATATTTCGAAGAATATTCGGATTCATAAAATTTAAAAACTCTCTAAATCGGTCCGATTTCATCCGTTCGGGTCCAAATATAGCTAAATCGACGTAGAATTTCCTTGCGCTTCCAATGAGACCATTTTCAGCTCTCTAAGTCTAATAGGGACCGAGAAATAGCGAAAAAACTATTTGAAATCGGCTAAAAATACAATGATATTCGGATTCAAAATATTTAAAAACGCTCTAAATCGGTCCGATTTCATCCGATCGGGTCCAAATATAGCTTAATCGACGCAGAATTTCCTTGCGCTTCTAATGAGACCATTTCCAGCCCTCTGAGTCTAATAGCGGCCGAGTTATGGCAAAAAAACGATTTGGGATCGGCTAAAAATACAATTATATGTATACAATAACTATCGTATACGATAATTATTGTACACATTATGATTGTATAATCTAATATTTCGAAGAATATTCGGATTCATAAAATTTAAAAACTCTCTAAATCGGTCCGATTTCATCCGTTCGGGTCCAAATATAGCTAAATCGACGTAGAATTTCCTTGCGCTTCCAATGAGACCATTTTCAGCTCTCTAAGTCTAATAGGGACCGAGAAATAGCGAAAAAACTATTTGAAATCGGCTAAAAATACAATGATATTCGGATTCAAAATATTTAAAAACGCTCTAAATCGGTCCGATTTCATCCGCTCGGGTCCAAATATAGCTAAATCGACGTAGAATTTCCTTGCGCTTCCAATGAGACAATTTTCAGCTCTCTAAGTCTAATAGGGACCGAGAAATAGCGAAAAAACTATTTGAAATCGGCTAAAAATACAATGATATTCGGATTCAAAATATTTAAAAACGCTCTAAATCGGTCCGCTTTCATCCGCTCGGGTCCAAATATAGCTAAATCGACGTAGAATTTCCTTGCGCTTCCAATGAGACAATTTTCAGCTCTCTAAGTCTAATAGGGACAGAGAAATAGCGAAAAAACTATTTGAAATCGGCTAAAAATACAATGATATTCGGATTCAAAATATTTAAAAACGCTCTAAATCGGTCCGATTTCATCCGCTCGGGTCCAAATATAGCTTAATCGACGCAGAATTTCCTTGCGCTTCTAATGAGACCATTTCCAGCCCTCTGAGTCTTAAAGCGGCCAAGTTATGGCGAAAAAACGATTTGAGATCGGCTAAAAATACAATTATATGTATACAATAACTATCGTATACGATAATTATTGTACACATTATGATTGTATAATCTAATATTTCGAAGAATATTCGGATTCATAAAATTTAAAAACTCTCTAAATCGGTCCGATTTCATCCGTTCGGGTCCAAATATAGCTAAATCGACGTAGAATTTCCTTGCGCTTCCAATGAGACCATTTTCAGCTCTCTAAGTCTAATAGGGACCGAGAAATAGCGAAAAAACTATTTGAAATCGGCTAAAAATACAATGATATTCGGATTCAAAATATTTAAAAACGCTCTAAATCGGTCCGATTTCATCCGATCGGGTCCAAATATAGCTTAATCGACGCAGAATTTCCTTGCGCTTCTAATGAGACCATTTCCAGCCCTCTGAGTCTAATAGCGGCCGAGTTATGGCAAAAAAACGATTTGGGATCGGCTAAAAATACAATTATATGTATACAATAACTATCGTATACGATAATTATTGTACACATTATGATTGTATAATCTAATATTTCGAAGAATATTCGGATTCATAAAATTTAAAAACTCTCTAAATCGGTCCGATTTCATCCGTTCGGGTCCAAATATAGCTAAATCGACGTAGAATTTCCTTGCGCTTCCAATGAGACCATTTTCAGCTCTCTAAGTCTAATAGGGACCGAGAAATAGCGAAAAAACTATTTGAAATCGGCTAAAAATACAATGATATTCGGATTCAAAATATTTAAAAACGCTCTAAATCGGTCCGATTTCATCCGCTCGGGTCCAAATATAGCTAAATCGACGTAGAATTTCCTTGCGCTTCCAATGAGACAATTTTCAGCTCTCTAAGTCTAATAGGGACCGAGAAATAGCGAAAAAACTATTTGAAATCGGCTAAAAATACAATGATATTCGGATTCAAAATATTTAAAAACGCTCTAAATCGGTCCGATTTCATCCGCTCGGGTCCAAATATAGCTTAATCGACGCAGAATTTCCTTGCGCTTCTAATGAGACCATTTCCAGCCCTCTGAGTCTAATAGCGGCCGAGTTATGGCAAAAAAACGATTTGGGATCGGCTAAAAATACAATTATATGTATACAATAACTATCGTATACGATAATTATTGTACACATTATGATTGTATAATCTAATATTTCGAAGAATATTCGGATTCATAAAATTTAAAAACTCTCTAAATCGGTCCGATTTCATCCGTTCGGGTCCAAATATAGCTAAATCGACGTAGAATTTCCTTGCGCTTCCAATGAGACCATTTTCAGCTCTCTAAGTCTAATAGGGACCGAGAAATAGCGAAAAAACTATTTGAAATCGGCTAAAAATACAATGATATTCGGATTCAAAATATTTAAAACCGCTCTAAATCGGTCCGATTTCATCCGCTCGGGTCCAAATATAGCTAAATCGACGTAGAATTTCCTTGCGCTTCCAATGAGACCATTTTCAGCTCTCTAAGTCTAATAGGGACCGAGAAATAGCGAAAAAACTATTTGAAATCGGCTAAAAATACAATGATATTCGGATTCAAAATATTTAAAAACGCTCTAAATCGGTCCGATTTCATCCGATCGGGTCCAAATATAGCTTAATCGACGCAGAATTTCCTTGCGCTTCTAATGAGACCATTTCCAGCCCTCTGAGTCTAATAGCGGCCGAGTTATGGCAAAAAAACGATTTGGGATCGGCTAAAAATACAATTATATGTATACAATAACTATCGTATACGATAATTATTGTACACATTATGATTGTATAATCTAATATTTCGAAGAATATTCGGATTCATAAAATTTAAAAACTCTCTAAATCGGTCCGATTTCATCCGTTCGGGTCCAAATATAGCTAAATCGACGTAGAATTTCCTTGCGCTTCCAATGAGACCATTTTCAGCTCTCTAAGTCTAATAGGGACCGAGAAATAGCGAAAAAACTATTTGAAATCGGCTAAAAATACAATGATATTCGGATTCAAAATATTTAAAAACGCTCTAAATCGGTCCGATTTCATCCGCTCGGGTCCAAATATAGCTTAATTGACGTAGAATTTCCTTGCGCTTCCAATGAGACCATTTTCAGCTCTCTAAGTCTAATAGGGACCGAGAAATAGCGAAAAAACTATATGAAATCGGCTAAAAATACAATGATGTTCGGATTCAAAATATTTAAAAACGCTCTAAATCGGTCCGATTTCATCCGCTCGGGTCCAAATATAGCTAAATCGACGTAGAATTTCCTTGCGCTTCCAATGAGACAATTTTCAGCTCTCTAAGTCTAATAGGGACCGAGAAATAGCGAAAAAACTATTTGAAATCGGCTAAAAATACAATGATATTCGGATTCAAAATATTTAAAAACGCTCTAAATCGGTCCGATTTCATCCGCTCGGGTCCAAATATAGCTTAATTGACGCAGAATTTCCTTGCGCTTCTAATGAGACTATTTCCAGCCCTCTGAGTCTAAAAGCGGCCGAGTTATGGCGAAAAAACGATTTGAGATCGGCTAAAAATACAATTATATGTATACAATAACTATCGTATACGATAATTATTGTACACATTATGATTGTATAATCTAATATTTCGAAGAATATTCGGATTCATAAAATTTAAAAACTCTCTAAATCGGTCCGATTTCATCCGTTCGGGTCCAAATATAGCTAAATCGACGTAGAATTTCCTTGCGCTTCCAATGAGACCATTTTCAGCTCTCTAAGTCTAATAGGGACCGAGAAATAGCGAAAAAACTATTTGAAATCGGCTAAAAATACAATGATATTCGGATTCAAAATATTTAAAAACGCTCTAAATCGGTCCGATTTCATCCGCTCGGGTCCAAATATAGCTAAATCGACGTAGAATTTCCTTGCGCTTCCAATGAGACCATTTTCAGCTCTCTAAGTCTAATAGGGACCGAGAAATAGCGAAAAAACTATTTGATATCGGCTAAAAATACAATGATATTCGGATTCAAAATATTTAAAAACGCTCTAAATCGGTCCGATTTCATCCGATCGGGTCCAAATATAGCTTAATCGACGCAGAATTTCCTTGCGCTTCTAATGAGACCATTTCCAGCCCTCTGAGTCTAATAGCGGCCGAGTTATGGCAAAAAAACGATTTGGGATCGGCTAAAAATACAATTATATGTATACAATAACTATCGTATACGATAATTATTGTACACATTATGATTGTATAATCTAATATTTCGAAGAATATTCGGATTCATAAAATTTAAAAACTCTCTAAATCGGTCCGATTTCATCCGTTCGGGTCCAAATATAGCTAAATCGACGTAGAATTTCCTTGCGCTTCCAATGAGACCATTTTCAGCTCTCTAAGTCTAATAGGGACCGAGAAATAGCGAAAAAACTATTTGAAATCGGCTAAAAATACAATGATATTTGGATTCAAAATATTTAAAAACGCTCTAAATCGGTCCGCTTTCATCCGCTCGGGTCCAAATATAGCTAAATCGACGTAGAATTTCCTTGCGCTTCCAATGAGACAATTTTCAGCTCTCTAAGTCTAATAGGGACCGAGAAATAGCGAAAAAACTATTTGAAATCGGCTAAAAATACAATGATATTCGGATTCAAAATATTTAAAAACGCTCTAAATCGGTCCGATTTCATCCGCTCGGGTCCAAATATAGCTTAATCGACGCAGAATTTCCTTGCGCTTCTAATGAGACCATTTCCAGCCCTCTGAGTCTAAAAGCGGCCGAGTTATGGCGAAAAAACGATTTGAGATCGGCTAAAAATACAATTATATGTATACAATAACTATCGTATACGATAATTATTGTACACATTATGATTGTATAATCTAATATTTCGAAGAATATTCGGATTCATAAAATTTAAAAACTCTCTAAATCGGTCCGATTTCATCCGTTGGGGTCCAAATATAGCTAAATCGACGTAGAATTTCCTTGCGCTTCCAATGAGACCATTTTCAGCTCTCTAAGTCTAATAGGGACCGAGAAATAGCGAAAAAACTATTTGAAATCGGCTAAAAATACAATGATATTCGGATTCAAAATATTTAAAAACGCTCTAAATCGGTCCGATTTCATCCGCTCGGGTCCAAATATAGCTAAATCGACGTAGAATTTCCTTGCGCTTCCAATGAGACCATTTTCAGCTCTCTATGTCTAATAGGGACCGAGTTATGGCAAAAAAACGATTTGGGATCGGCTAAAAATACAATTATATGTATACAATAACTATCGTATACGATAATTATTGTACACATTATGATTGTATAATCTAATATTTCGAAGAATATTCGGATTCATAAAATTTAAAAACTCTCTAAATCGGTCCGATTTCATCCGTTCGGGTCCAAATATAGCTAAATCGACGTAGAATTTCCTTGCGCTTCCAATGAGACCATTTTCAGCTCTCTAAGTCTAATAGGGACCGAGAAATAGCGAAAAAACTATTTGAAATCGGCTAAAAATACAATGATATTCGGATTCAAAATATTTAAAACCGCTCTAAATCGGTCCGATTTCATCCGCTCGGGTCCAAATATAGCTAAATCGACGTAGAATTTCCTTGCGCTTCCAATGAGACCATTTTCAGCTCTCTAAGTCTAATAGGGACCGAGAAATAGCGAAAAAACTATTTGAAATCGGCTAAAAATACAATGATATTCGGATTCAAAATATTTAAAAACGCTCTAAATCGGTCCGATTTCATCCGATCGGGTCCAAATATAGCTTAATCGACGCAGAATTTCCTTGCGCTTCTAATGAGACCATTTCCAGCCCTCTGAGTCTAATAGCGGCCGAGTTATGGCAAAAAAACGATTTGGGATCGGCTAAAAATACAATTATATGTATACAATAACTATCGTATACGATAATTATTGTACACATTATGATTGTATAATCTAATATTTCGAAGAATATTCGGATTCATAAAATTTAAAAACTCTCTAAATCGGTCCGATTTCATCCGTTCGGGTCCAAATATAGCTAAATCGACGTAGAATTTCCTTGCGCTTCCAATGAGACCATTTTCAGCTCTCTAAGTCTAATAGGGACCGAGAAATAGCGAAAAAACTATTTGAAATCGGCTAAAAATACAATGATATTCGGATTCAAAATATTTAAAAACGCTCTAAATCGGTCCGATTTCATCCGCTCGGGTCCAAATATAGCTTAATTGACGTAGAATTTCCTTGCGCTTCCAATGAGACCATTTTCAGCTCTCTAAGTCTAATAGGGACCGAGAAATAGCGAAAAAACTATATGAAATCGGCTAAAAATACAATGATGTTCGGATTCAAAATATTTAAAAACGCTCTAAATCGGTCCGATTTCATCCGCTCGGGTCCAAATATAGCTAAATCGACGTAGAATTTCCTTGCGCTTCCAATGAGACCATTTTCAGCTCTCTAAGTCTAATAGGGACCGAGAAATAGCGAAAAAACTATTTGATATCGGCTAAAAATACAATGATATTCGGATTCAAAATATTTAAAAACGCTCTAAATCGGTCCGATTTCATCCGATCGGGTCCAAATATAGCTTAATCGACGCAGAATTTCCTTGCGCTTCTAATGAGACCATTTCCAGCCCTCTGAGTCTAATAGCGGCCGAGTTATGGCAAAAAAACGATTTGGGATCGGCTAAAAATACAATTATATGTATACAATAACTATCGTATACGATAATTATTGTACACATTATGATTGTATAATCTAATATTTCGAAGAATATTCGGATTCATAAAATTTAAAAACTCTCTAAATCGGTCCGATTTCATCCGTTCGGGTCCAAATATAGCTAAATCGACGTAGAATTTCCTTGCGCTTCCAATGAGACCATTTTCAGCCCTCTGAGTCTAATAGCGGCCGAGTTATGGCAAAAAAACGATTTGGGATCGGCTAAAAATACAATTATATGTATACAATAACTATCGTATACGATAATTATTGTACACATTATGATTGTATAATCTAATATTTCGAAGAATATTCGGATTCATAAAATTTAAAAACTCTCTAAATCGGTCCGATTTCATCCGTTCGGGTCCAAATATAGCTAAATCGACGTAGAATTTCCTTGCACTTCCAATGAGACCATTTTCAGCTCTCTAAGTCTAATAGGGACCGAGAAATAGCGAAAAAACTATTTGAAATCGGCTAAAAATACAATGATATTTGGATTCAAAATATTTAAAAACGCTCTAAATCGGTCCGCTTTCATCCGCTCGGGTCCAAATATAGCTAAATCGACGTAGAATTTCCTTGCGCTTCCAATGAGACAATTTTCAGCTCTCTAAGTCTAATAGGGACCGAGAAATAGCGAAAAAACTATTTGAAATCGGCTAAAAATACAATGATATTCGGATTCAAAATATTTAAAAACGCTCTAAATCGGTCCGATTTCATCCGCTCGGGTCCAAATATAGCTTAATCGACGCAGAATTTCCTTGCGCTTCTAATGAGACCATTTCCAGCCCTCTGAGTCTAAAAGCGGCCGAGTTATGGCGAAAAAACGATTTGAGATCGGCTAAAAATACAATTATATGTATACAATAACTATCGTATACGATAATTATTGTACACATTATGATTGTATAATCTAATATTTCGAAGAATATTCGGATTCATAAAATTTAAAAACTCTCTAAATCGGTCCGATTTCATCCGTTCGGGTCCAAATATAGCTAAATCGACGTAGAATTTCCTTGCGCTTCCAATGAGACCATTTTCAGCTCTCTAAGTCTAATAGGGACCGAGAAATAGCGAAAAAACTATTTGAAATCGGCTAAAAATACAATGATATTCGGATTCAAAATATTTAAAAACGCTCTAAATCGGTCCGATTTCATCCGCTCGGGTCCAAATATAGCTAAATCGACGTAGAATTTCCTTGCGCTTCCAATGAGACCATTTTCAGCTCTCTATGTCTAATAGGGACCGAGAAATAGCGAAAAAACTATTTGAAATCGGCTAAAAATACAATGATATTCGGATTCAAAATATTTAAAAACGCTCTAAATCGGTCCGATTTCATCCGATCGGGTCCAAATATAGCTTAATCGACGCAGAATTTCCTTGCGCTTCTAATGAGACCATTTCCAGCCCTCTGAGTCTAATAGCGGCCGAGTTATGGCAAAAAAACGATTTGGGATCGGCTAAAAATACAATTATATGTATACAATAACTATCGTATACGATAATTATTGTACACATTATGATTGTATAATCTAATATTTCGAAGAATATTCGGATTCATAAAATTTAAAAACTCTCTAAATCGGTCCGATTTCATCCGTTCGGGTCCAAATATAGCTAAATCGACGTAGAATTTCCTTGCGCTTCCAATGAGACCATTTTCAGCTCTCTAAGTCTAATAGGGACCGAGAAATAGCGAAAAAACTATTTGAAATCGGCTAAAAATACAATGATATTCGGATTCAAAATATTTAAAAACGCTCTAAATCGGTCCGATTTCATCCGCTCGGGTCCAAATATAGCTAAATCGACGTAGAATTTCCTTGCGCTTCCAATGAGACCATTTTCAGCTCTCTAAGTCTAATAGGGACCGAGAAATAGCGAAAAAACTATTTGAAATCGGCTAAAAATACAATGATATTCGGATTCATAAAATTTAAAAACTCTCTAAATCGGTCCGATTTCATCCGTTCGGGTCCAAATATAGCTAAATCGACGTAGAATTTCCTTGCGCTTCCAATGAGACCATTTTCAGCTCTCTAAGTCTAATAGGGACCGAGAAATAGCGAAAAAACTATTTGAAATCGGCTAAAAATACAATGATATTCGGATTCAAAATATTTAAAAACGCTCTAAATCGGTCCGATTTCATCCGCTCGGGTCCAAATATAGCTAAATCGACGTAGAATTTCCTTGCGCTTCCAATGAGACCATTTTCAGCTCTCTAAGTCTAATAGGGACCGAGAAATAGCGAAAAAACTATTTGATATCGGCTAAAAATACAATGATATTCGGATTCAAAATATTTAAAAACGCTCTAAATCGGTCCGATTTCATCCGATCGGGTCCAAATATAGCTTAATCGACGCAGAATTTCCTTGCGCTTCTAATGAGACCATTTCCAGCCCTCTGAGTCTAATAGCGGCCGAGTTATGGCAAAAAAACGATTTGGGATCGGCTAAAAATACAATTATATGTATACAATAACTATCGTATACGATAATTATTGTACACATTATGATTGTATAATCTAATATTTCGAAGAATATTCGGATTCATAAAATTTAAAAACTCTCTAAATCGGTCCGATTTCATCCGTTCGGGTCCAAATATAGCTAAATCGACGTAGAATTTCCTTGCGCTTCCAATGAGACCATTTTCAGCTCTCTAAGTCTAATAGGGACCGAGAAATAGCGAAAAAACTATTTGAAATCGGCTAAAAATACAATGATATTTGGATTCAAAATATTTAAAAACGCTCTAAATCGGTCCGCTTTCATCCGCTCGGGTCCAAATATAGCTAAATCGACGTAGAATTTCCTTGCGCTTCCAATGAGACAATTTTCAGCTCTCTAAGTCTAATAGGGACCGAGAAATAGCGAAAAAACTATTTGAAATCGGCTAAAAATACAATGATATTCGGATTCAAAATATTTAAAAACGCTCTAAATCGGTCCGATTTCATCCGCTCGGGTCCAAATATAGCTTAATCGACGCAGAATTTCCTTGCGCTTCTAATGAGACCATTTCCAGCCCTCTGAGTCTAAAAGCGGCCGAGTTATGGCGAAAAAACGATTTGAGATCGGCTAAAAATACAATTATATGTATACAATAACTATCGTATACGATAATTATTGTACACATTATGATTGTATAATCTAATATTTCGAAGAATATTCGGATTCATAAAATTTAAAAACTCTCTAAATCGGTCCGATTTCATCCGTTCGGGTCCAAATATAGCTAAATCGACGTAGAATTTCCTTGCGCTTCCAATGAGACCATTTTCAGCTCTCTAAGTCTAATAGGGACCGAGAAATAGCGAAAAAACTATTTGAAATCGGCTAAAAATACAATGATATTCGGATTCAAAATATTTAAAAACTCTCTAAATCGGTCCGATTTCATCCGTTCGGGTCCAAATATAGCTAAATCGACGTAGAATTTCCTTGCGCTTCCAATGAGACCATTTTCAGCTCTCTAAGTCTAATAGGGACCGAGAAATAGCGAAAAAACTATTTGAAATCGGCTAAAAATACAATGATATTCGGATTCAAAATATTTAAAAACGCTCTAAATCGGTCCGATTTCATCCGCTCGGGTCCAAATATAGCTAAATCGACGTAGAATTTCCTTGCGCTTCCAATGAGACCATTTTCAGCTCTCTATGTCTAATAGGGACCGAGAAATAGCGAAAAAACTATTTGAAATCGGCTAAAAATACATTGATATTCGGATTCAAAATATTTAAAAACGCTCTAAATCGGTCCGATTTCATCCGATCGGGTCCAAATATAGCTTAATCGACGCAGAATTTCCTTGCGCTTCTAATGAGACCATTTCCAGCCCTCTGAGTCTAATAGCGGCCGAGTTATGGCAAAAAAACGATTTGGGATCGGCTAAAAATACAATTATATGTATACAATAACTATCGTATACGATAATTATTGTACACATTATGATTGTATAATCTAATATTTCGAAGAATATTCGGATTCATAAAATTTAAAAACTCTCTAAATCGGTCCGATTTCATCCGTTCGGGTCCAAATATAGCTAAATCGACGTAGAATTTCCTTGCGCTTCCAATGAGACCATTTTCAGCTCTCTAAGTCTAATAGGGACCGAGAAATAGCGAAAAAACTATTTGAAATCGGCTAAAAATACAATGATATTTGGATTCAAAATATTTAAAAACGCTCTAAATCGGTCCGCTTTCATCCGCTCGGGTCCAAATATAGCTAAATCGACGTAGAATTTCCTTGCGCTTCCAATGAGACAATTTTCAGCTCTCTAAGTCTAATAGGGACCGAGAAATAGCGAAAAAACTATTTGAAATCGGCTAAAAATACAATGATATTCGGATTCAAAATATTTAAAAACGCTCTAAATCGGTCCGATTTCATCCGCTCGGGTCCAAATATAGCTTAATCGACGCAGAATTTCCTTGCGCTTCTAATGAGACCATTTCCAGCCCTCTGAGTCTAAAAGCGGCCGAGTTATGGCGAAAAAACGATTTGAGATCGGCTAAAAATACAATTATATGTATACAATAACTATCGTATACGATAATTATTGTACACATTATGATTGTATAATCTAATATTTCGAAGAATATTCGGATTCATAAAATTTAAAAACTCTCTAAATCGGTCCGATTTCATCCGTTCGGGTCCAAATATAGCTAAATCGACGTAGAATTTCCTTGCGCTTCCAATGAGACCATTTTCAGCTCTCTAAGTCTAATAGGGACCGAGAAATAGCGAAAAAACTATTTGAAATCGGCTAAAAATACAATGATATTCGGATTCAAAATATTTAAAAACTCTCTAAATCGGTCCGATTTCATCCGTTCGGGTCCAAATATAGCTAAATCGACGTAGAATTTCCTTGCGCTTCCAATGAGACCATTTTCAGCTCTCTAAGTCTAATAGGGACCGAGAAATAGCGAAAAAACTATTTGAAATCGGCTAAAAATACAATGATATTCGGATTCAAAATATTTAAAAACGCTCTAAATCGGTCCGATTTCATCCGCTCGGGTCCAAATATAGCTAAATCGACGTAGAATTTCCTTGCGCTTCCAATGAGACCATTTTCAGCTCTCTATGTCTAATAGGGACCGAGAAATAGCGAAAAAACTATTTGAAATCGGCTAAAAATACATTGATATTCGGATTCAAAATATTTAAAAACGCTCTAAATCGGTCCGATTTCATCCGATCGGGTCCAAATATAGCTTAATCGACGCAGAATTTCCTTGCGCTTCTAATGAGACCATTTCCAGCCCTCTGAGTCTAATAGCGGCCGAGTTATGGCAAAAAAACGATTTGGGATCGGCTAAAAATACAATTATATGTATACAATAACTATCGTATACGATAATTATTGTACACATTATGATTGTATAATCTAATATTTCGAAGAATATTCGGATTCATAAAATTTAAAAACTCTCTAAATCGGTCCGATTTCATCCGTTCGGGTCCAAATATAGCTAAATCGACGTAGAATTTCCTTGCGCTTCCAATGAGACCATTTTCAGCTCTCTAAGTCTAATAGGGACCGAGAAATAGCGAAAAAACTATTTGAAATCGGCTAAAAATACAATGATATTTGGATTCAAAATATTTAAAAACGCTCTAAATCGGTCCGCTTTCATCCGCTCGGGTCCAAATATAGCTAAATCGACGTAGAATTTCCTTGCGCTTCCAATGAGACTATTTTCAGCTCTCTAAGTCTAATAGGGACCGAGAAATAGCGAAAAAACTATTTGAAATCGGCTAAAAATACAATGATATTCGGATTCAAAATATTTAAAAACGCTCTAAATCGGTCCGATTTCATCCGCTCGGGTCCAAATATAGCTTAATCGACGCAGAATTTCCTTGCGCTTCTAATGAGACCATTTCCAGCCCTCTGAGTCTAAAAGCGGCCGAGTTATGGCGAAAAAACGATTTGAGATCGGCTAAAAATACAATTATATGTATACAATAACTATCGTATACGATAATTATTGTACACATTATGATTGTATAATCTAATATTTCGAAGAATATTCGGATTCATAAAATTTAAAAACTCTCTAAATCGGTCCGATTTCATCCGTTCGGGTCCAAATATAGCTAAATCGACGTAGAATTTCCTTGCGCTTCCAATGAGACCATTTTCAGCTCTCTAAGTCTAATAGGGACCGAGAAATAGCGAAAAAACTATTTGAAATCGGCTAAAAATACAATGATATTCGGATTCAAAATATTTAAAAACTCTCTAAATCGGTCCGATTTCATCCGTTCGGGTCCAAATATAGCTAAATCGACGTAGAATTTCCTTGCGCTTCCAATGAGACCATTTTCAGCTCTCTAAGTCTAATAGGGACCGAGAAATAGCGAAAAAACTATTTGAAATCGGCTAAAAATACAATGATATTCGGATTCAAAATATTTAAAAACGCTCTAAATCGGTCCGATTTCATCCGCTCGGGTCCAAATATAGCTAAATCGACGTAGAATTTCCTTGCGCTTCCAATGAGACCATTTTCAGCTCTCTATGTCTAATAGGGACCGAGAAATAGCGAAAAAACTATTTGAAATCGGCTAAAAATACATTGATATTCGGATTCAAAATATTTAAAAACGCTCTAAATCGGTCCGATTTCATCCGATCGGGTCCAAATATAGCTTAATCGACGCAGAATTTCCTTGCGCTTCTAATGAGACCATTTCCAGCCCTCTGAGTCTAATAGCGGCCGAGTTATGGCAAAAAAACGATTTGGGATCGGCTAAAAATACAATTATATGTATACAATAACTATCGTATACGATAATTATTGTACACATTATGATTGTATAATCTAATATTTCGAAGAATATTCGGATTCATAAAATTTAAAAACTCTCTAAATCGGTCCGATTTCATCCGTTCGGGTCCAAATATAGCTAAATCGACGTAGAATTTCCTTGCGCTTCCAATGAGACCATTTTCAGCTCTCTAAGTCTAATAGGGACCGAGAAATAGCGAAAAAACTATTTGAAATCGGCTAAAAATACAATGATATTCGGATTCAAAATATTTAAAAACGCTCTAAATCGGTCCGATTTCATCCGCTCGGGTCCAAATATAGCTAAATCGACGTAGAATTTCCTTGCGCTTCCAATGAGACCATTTTCAGCTCTCTAAGTCTAATAGGGACCGAGAAATAGCGAAAAAACTATTTGAAATCGGCTAAAAATACAATGATATTCGGATTCATAAAATTTAAAAACTCTCTAAATCGGTCCGATTTCATCCGTTCGGGTCCAAATATAGCTTAATCGACGCAGAATTTCCTTGCGCTTCTAATGAGACCATTTCCAGCCCTCTGAGTCTAATAGCGGCCGAGTTATGGCAAAAAAACGATTTGGGATCGGCTAAAAATACAATTATATGTATACAATAACTATCGTATACGATAATTATTGTACACATTATGATTGTATAATCTAATATTTCGAAGAATATTCGGATTCATAAAATTTAAAAACTCTCTAAATCGGTCCGATTTCATCCGTTCGGGTCCAAATATAGCTAAATCGACGTAGAATTTCCTTGCGCTTCCAATGAGACCATTTTCAGCTCTCTAAGTCTAATAGGGACCGAGAAATAGCGAAAAAACTATTTGAAATCGGCTAAAAATACAATGATATTTGGATTCAAAATATTTAAAAACGCTCTAAATCGGTCCGCTTTCATCCGCTCGGGTCCAAATATAGCTAAATCGACGTAGAATTTCCTTGCGCTTCCAATGAGACAATTTTCAGCTCTCTAAGTCTAATAGGGACCGAGAAATAGCGAAAAAACTATTTGAAATCGGCTAAAAATACAATGATATTCGGATTCAAAATATTTAAAAACGCTCTAAATCGGTCCGATTTCATCCGCTCGGGTCCAAATATAGCTTAATCGACGCAGAATTTCCTTGCGCTTCTAATGAGACCATTTCCAGCCCTCTGAGTCTAAAAGCGGCCGAGTTATGGCGAAAAAACGATTTGAGATCGGCTAAAAATACAATTATATGTATACAATAACTATCGTATACGATAATTATTGTACACATTATGATTGTATAATCTAATATTTCGAAGAATATTCGGATTCATAAAATTTAAAAACTCTCTAAATCGGTCCGATTTCATCCGTTCGGGTCCAAATATAGCTAAATCGACGTAGAATTTCCTTGCGCTTCCAATGAGACCATTTTCAGCTCTCTAAGTCTAATAGGGACCGAGAAATAGCGAAAAAACTATTTGAAATCGGCTAAAAATACAATGATATTCGGATTCAAAATATTTAAAAACTCTCTAAATCGGTCCGATTTCATCCGTTCGGGTCCAAATATAGCTAAATCGACGTAGAATTTCCTTGCGCTTCCAATGAGACCATTTTCAGCTCTCTAAGTCTAATAGGGACCGAGAAATAGCGAAAAAACTATTTGAAATCGGCTAAAAATACAATGATATTCGGATTCAAAATATTTAAAAACGCTCTAAATCGGTCCGATTTCATCCGCTCGGGTCCAAATATAGCTAAATCGACGTAGAATTTCCTTGCGCTTCCAATGAGACCATTTTCAGCTCTCTATGTCTAATAGGGACCGAGAAATAGCGAAAAAACTATTTGAAATCGGCTAAAAATACATTGATATTCGGATTCAAAATATTTAAAAACGCTCTAAATCGGTCCGATTTCATCCGATCGGGTCCAAATATAGCTTAATCGACGCAGAATTTCCTTGCGCTTCTAATGAGACCATTTCCAGCCCTCTGAGTCTAATAGCGGCCGAGTTATGGCAAAAAAACGATTTGGGATCGGCTAAAAATACAATTATATGTATACAATAACTATCGTATACGATAATTATTGTACACATTATGATTGTATAATCTAATATTTCGAAGAATATTCGGATTCATAAAATTTAAAAACTCTCTAAATCGGTCCGATTTCATCCGTTCGGGTCCAAATATAGCTAAATCGACGTAGAATTTCCTTGCGCTTCCAATGAGACCATTTTCAGCTCTCTAAGTCTAATAGGGACCGAGAAATAGCGAAAAAACTATTTGAAATCGGCTAAAAATACAATGATATTTGGATTCAAAATATTTAAAAACGCTCTAAATCGGTCCGCTTTCATCCGCTCGGGTCCAAATATAGCTAAATCGACGTAGAATTTCCTTGCGCTTCCAATGAGACAATTTTCAGCTCTCTAAGTCTAATAGGGACCGAGAAATAGCGAAAAAACTATTTGAAATCGGCTAAAAATACAATGATATTCGGATTCAAAATATTTAAAAACGCTCTAAATCGGTCCGATTTCATCCGCTCGGGTCCAAATATAGCTTAATCGACGCAGAATTTCCTTGCGCTTCTAATGAGACCATTTCCAGCCCTCTGAGTCTAAAAGCGGCCGAGTTATGGCGAAAAAACGATTTGAGATCGGCTAAAAATACAATTATATGTATACAATAACTATCGTATACGATAATTATTGTACACATTATGATTGTATAATCTAATATTTCGAAGAATATTCGGATTCATAAAATTTAAAAACTCTCTAAATCGGTCCGATTTCATCCGTTCGGGTCCAAATATAGCTAAATCGACGTAGAATTTCCTTGCGCTTCCAATGAGACCATTTTCAGCTCTCTAAGTCTAATAGGGACCGAGAAATAGCGAAAAAACTATTTGAAATCGGCTAAAAATACAATGATATTCGGATTCAAAATATTTAAAAACTCTCTAAATCGGTCCGATTTCATCCGTTCGGGTCCAAATATAGCTAAATCGACGTAGAATTTCCTTGCGCTTCCAATGAGACCATTTTCAGCTCTCTAAGTCTAATAGGGACCGAGAAATAGCGAAAAAACTATTTGAAATCGGCTAAAAATACAATGATATTCGGATTCAAAATATTTAAAAACGCTCTAAATCGGTCCGATTTCATCCGCTCGGGTCCAAATATAGCTAAATCGACGTAGAATTTCCTTGCGCTTCCAATGAGACCATTTTCAGCTCTCTATGTCTAATAGGGACCGAGAAATAGCGAAAAAACTATTTGAAATCGGCTAAAAATACATTGATATTCGGATTCAAAATATTTAAAAACGCTCTAAATCGGTCCGATTTCATCCGATCGGGTCCAAATATAGCTTAATCGACGCAGAATTTCCTTGCGCTTCTAATGAGACCATTTCCAGCCCTCTGAGTCTAATAGCGGCCGAGTTATGGCAAAAAAACGATTTGGGATCGGCTAAAAATACAATTATATGTATACAATAACTATCGTATACGATAATTATTGTACACATTATGATTGTATAATCTAATATTTCGAAGAATATTCGGATTCATAAAATTTAAAAACTCTCTAAATCGGTCCGATTTCATCCGTTCGGGTCCAAATATAGCTAAATCGACGTAGAATTTCCTTGCGCTTCCAATGAGACCATTTTCAGCTCTCTAAGTCTAATAGGGACCGAGAAATAGCGAAAAAACTATTTGAAATCGGCTAAAAATACAATGATATTCGGATTCAAAATATTTAAAAACGCTCTAAATCGGTCCGATTTCATCCGCTCGGGTCCAAATATAGCTAAATCGACGTAGAATTTCCTTGCGCTTCCAATGAGACCATTTTCAGCTCTCTAAGTCTAATAGGGACCGAGAAATAGCGAAAAAACTATTTGAAATCGGCTAAAAATACAATGATATTCGGATTCATAAAATTTAAAAACTCTCTAAATCGGTCCGATTTCATCCGTTCGGGTCCAAATATAGCTAAATCGACGTAGAATTTCCTTGCGCTTCCAATGAGACCATTTTCAGCTCTCTAAGTCTAATAGGGACCGAGAAATAGCGAAAAAACTATTTGAAATCGGCTAAAAATACAATGATATTCGGATTCAAAATATTTAAAAACGCTCTAAATCGGTCCGATTTCATCCGCTCGGGTCCAAATATAGCTAAATCGACGTAGAATTTCCTTGCGCTTCCAATGAGACCATTTTCAGCTCTCTAAGTCTAATAGGGACCGAGAAATAGCGAAAAAACTATTTGAAATCGGCTAAAAATACAATGATATTCGGATTCAAAATATTTAAAAACGCTCTAAATCGGTCCGATTTCATCCGATCGGGTCCAAATATAGCTTAATCGACGCAGAATTTCCTTGCGCTTCTAATGAGACCATTTCCAGCCCTCTGAGTCTAATAGCGGCCGAGTTATGGCAAAAAAACGATTTGGGATCGGCTAAAAATACAATTATATGTATACAATAACTATCGTATACGATAATTATTGTACACATTATGATTGTATAATCTAATATTTCGAAGAATATTCGGATTCATAAAATTTAAAAACTCTCTAAATCGGTCCGATTTCATCCGTTCGGGTCCAAATATAGCTAAATCGACGTAGAATTTCCTTGCGCTTCCAATGAGACCATTTTCAGCTCTCTAAGTCTAATAGGGACCGAGAAATAGCGAAAAAACTATTTGAAATCGGCTAAAAATACAATGATATTCGGATTCAAAATATTTAAAAACGCTCTAAATCGGTCCGATTTCATCCGCTCGGGTCCAAATATAGCTTAATTGACGTAGAATTTCCTTGCGCTTCCAATGAGACCATTTTCAGCTCTCTAAGTCTAATAGGGACCGAGAAATAGCGAAAAAACTATATGAAATCGGCTAAAAATACAATGATGTTCGGATTCAAAATATTTAAAAACGCTCTAAATCGGTCCGATTTCATCCGCTCGGGTCCAAATATAGCTAAATCGACGTAGAATTTCCTTGCGCTTCCAATGAGACAATTTTCAGCTCTCTAAGTCTAATAGGGACCGAGAAATAGCGAAAAAACTATTTGAAATCGGCTAAAAATACAATGATATTCGGATTCAAAATATTTAAAAACGCTCTAAATCGGTCCGATTTCATCCGCTCGGGTCCAAATATAGCTTAATTGACGCAGAATTTCCTTGCGCTTCTAATGAGACTATTTCCAGCCCTCTGAGTCTAAAAGCGGCCGAGTTATGGCGAAAAAACGATTTGAGATCGGCTAAAAATACAATTATATGTATACAATAACTATCGTATACTATAATTATTGTACACATTATGATTGTATAATCTAATATTTCGAAGAATATTCGGATTCATAAAATTTAAAAACTCTCTAAATCGGTCCGATTTCATCCGTTCGGGTCCAAATATAGCTAAATCGACGTAGAATTTCCTTGCGCTTCCAATGAGACCATTTTCAGCTCTCTAAGTCTAATAGGGACCGAGAAATAGCGAAAAAACTATTTGAAATCGGCTAAAAATACAATGATATTCGGATTCAAAATATTTAAAAACGCTCTAAATCGGTCCGATTTCATCCGCTCGGGTCCAAATATAGCTAAATCGACGTAGAATTTCCTTGCGCTTCCAATGAGACCATTTTCAGCTCTCTAAGTCTAATAGGGACCGAGAAATAGCGAAAAAACTATTTGATATCGGCTAAAAATACAATGATATTCGGATTCAAAATATTTAAAAACGCTCTAAATCGGTCCGATTTCATCCGATCGGGTCCAAATATAGCTTAATCGACGCAGAATTTCCTTGCGCTTCTAATGAGACCATTTCCAGCCCTCTGAGTCTAATAGCGGCCGAGTTATGGCAAAAAAACGATTTGGGATCGGCTAAAAATACAATTATATGTATACAATAACTATCGTATACGATAATTATTGTACACATTATGATTGTATAATCTAATATTTCGAAGAATATTCGGATTCATAAAATTTAAAAACTCTCTAAATCGGTCCGATTTCATCCGTTCGGGTCCAAATATAGCTAAATCGACGTAGAATTTCCTTGCGCTTCCAATGAGACCATTTTCAGCTCTCTAAGTCTAATAGGGACCGAGAAATAGCGAAAAAACTATTTGAAATCGGCTAAAAATACAATGATATTTGGATTCAAAATATTTAAAAACGCTCTAAATCGGTCCGCTTTCATCCGCTCGGGTCCAAATATAGCTAAATCGACGTAGAATTTCCTTGCGCTTCCAATGAGACAATTTTCAGCTCTCTAAGTCTAATAGGGACCGAGAAATAGCGAAAAAACTATTTGAAATCGGCTAAAAATACAATGATATTCGGATTCAAAATATTTAAAAACGCTCTAAATCGGTCCGATTTCATCCGCTCGGGTCCAAATATAGCTTAATCGACGCAGAATTTCCTTGCGCTTCTAATGAGACCATTTCCAGCCCTCTGAGTCTAAAAGCGGCCGAGTTATGGCGAAAAAACGATTTGAGATCGGCTAAAAATACAATTATATGTATACAATAACTATCGTATACGATAATTATTGTACACATTATGATTGTATAATCTAATATTTCGAAGAATATTCGGATTCATAAAATTTAAAAACTCTCTAAATCGGTCCGATTTCATCCGTTCGGGTCCAAATATAGCTAAATCGACGTAGAATTTCCTTGCGCTTCCAATGAGACCATTTTCAGCTCTCTAAGTCTAATAGGGACCGAGAAATAGCGAAAAAACTATTTGAAATCGGCTAAAAATACAATGATATTCGGATTCAAAATATTTAAAAACTCTCTAAATCGGTCCGATTTCATCCGTTCGGGTCCAAATATAGCTAAATCGACGTAGAATTTCCTTGCGCTTCCAATGAGACCATTTTCAGCTCTCTAAGTCTAATAGGGACCGAGAAATAGCGAAAAAACTATTTGAAATCGGCTAAAAATACAATGATATTCGGATTCAAAATATTTAAAAACGCTCTAAATCGGTCCGATTTCATCCGATCGGGTCCAAATATAGCTTAATCGACGCAGAATTTCCTTGCGCTTCTAATGAGACCATTTCCAGCCCTCTGAGTCTAATAGCGGCCGAGTTATGGCAAAAAAACGATTTGGGATCGGCTAAAAATACAATTATATGTATACAATAACTATCGTATACGATAATTATTGTACACATTATGATTGTATAATCTAATATTTCGAAGAATATTCGGATTCATAAAATTTAAAAACTCTCTAAATCGGTCCGATTTCATCCGTTCGGGTCCAAATATAGCTAAATCGACGTAGAATTTCCTTGCGCTTCCAATGAGACCATTTTCAGCTCTCTAAGTCTAATAGGGACCGAGAAATAGCGAAAAAACTATTTGAAATCGGCTAAAAATACAATGATATTCGGATTCATAAAATTTAAAAACTCTCTAAATCGGTCCGATTTCATCCGTTCGGGTCCAAATATAGCTAAATCGACGTAGAATTTCCTTGCGCTTCCAATGAGACCATTTTCAGCTCTCTAAGTCTAATAGGGACCGAGAAATAGCGAAAAAACTATTTGAAATCGGCTAAAAATACAATGATATTCGGATTCAAAATATTTAAAAACGCTCTAAATCGGTCCGATTTCATCCGCTCGGGTCCAAATATAGCTAAATCGACGTAGAATTTCCTTGCGCTTCCAATGAGACAATTTTCAGCTCTCTAAGTCTAATAGGGACCGAGAAATAGCGAAAAAACTATTTGAAATCGGCTAAAAATACAATGATATTCGGATTCAAAATATTTAAAAACGCTCTAAATCGGTCCGCTTTCATCCGCTCGGGTCCAAATATAGCTAAATCGACGTAGAATTTCCTTGCGCTTCCAATGAGACAATTTTCAGCTCTCTAAGTCTAATAGGGACAGAGAAATAGCGAAAAAACTATTTGAAATCGGCTAAAAATACAATGATATTCGGATTCAAAATATTTAAAAACGCTCTAAATCGGTCCGATTTCATCCGCTCGGGTCCAAATATAGCTTAATCGACGCAGAATTTCCTTGCGCTTCTAATGAGACCATTTCCAGCCCTCTGAGTCTTAAAGCGGCCAAGTTATGGCGAAAAAACGATTTGAGATCGGCTAAAAATACAATTATATGTATACAATAACTATCGTATACGATAATTATTGTACACATTATGATTGTATAATCTAATATTTCGAAGAATATTCGGATTCATAAAATTTAAAAACTCTCTAAATCGGTCCGATTTCATCCGTTCGGGTCCAAATATAGCTAAATCGACGTAGAATTTCCTTGCGCTTCCAATGAGACCATTTTCAGCTCTCTAAGTCTAATAGGGACCGAGAAATAGCGAAAAAACTATTTGAAATCGGCTAAAAATACAATGATATTCGGATTCAAAATATTTAAAAACGCTCTAAATCGGTCCGATTTCATCCGCTCGGGTCCAAATATAGCTAAATCGACGTAGAATTTCCTTGCGCTTCCAATGAGACAATTTTCAGCTCTCTAAGTCTAATAGGGACCGAGAAATAGCGAAAAAACTATTTGAAATCGGCTAAAAATACAATGATATTCGGATTCAAAATATTTAAAAACGCTCTAAATCGGTCCGATTTCATCCGCTCGGGTCCAAATATAGCTTAATCGACGCAGAATTTCCTTGCGCTTCTAATGAGACCATTTCCAGCCCTCTGAGTCTAATAGCGGCCGAGTTATGGCAAAAAAACGATTTGGGATCGGCTAAAAATACAATTATATGTATACAATAACTATCGTATACGATAATTATTGTACACATTATGATTGTATAATCTAATATTTCGAAGAATATTCGGATTCATAAAATTTAAAAACTCTCTAAATCGGTCCGATTTCATCCGTTCGGGTCCAAATATAGCTAAATCGACGTAGAATTTCCTTGCGCTTCCAATGAGACCATTTTCAGCTCTCTAAGTCTAATAGGGACCGAGAAATAGCGAAAAAACTATTTGAAATCGGCTAAAAATACAATGATATTCGGATTCAAAATATTTAAAAACGCTCTAAATCGGTCCGATTTCATCCGATCGGGTCCAAATATAGCTTAATCGACGCAGAATTTCCTTGCGCTTCTAATGAGACCATTTCCAGCCCTCTGAGTCTAATAGCGGCCGAGTTATGGCAAAAAAACGATTTGGGATCGGCTAAAAATACAATTATATGTATACAATAACTATCGTATACGATAATTATTGTACACATTATGATTGTATAATCTAATATTTCGAAGAATATTCGGATTCATAAAATTTAAAAACTCTCTAAATCGGTCCGATTTCATCCGTTCGGGTCCAAATATAGCTAAATCGACGTAGAATTTCCTTGCGCTTCCAATGAGACCATTTTCAGCTCTCTAAGTCTAATAGGGACCGAGAAATAGCGAAAAAACTATTTGAAATCGGCTAAAAATACAATGATATTCGGATTCAAAATATTTAAAAACGCTCTAAATCGGTCCGATTTCATCCGCTCGGGTCCAAATATAGCTAAATCGACGTAGAATTTCCTTGCGCTTCCAATGAGACAATTTTCAGCTCTCTAAGTCTAATAGGGACCGAGAAATAGCGAAAAAACTATTTGAAATCGGCTAAAAATACAATGATATTCGGATTCAAAATATTTAAAAACGCTCTAAATCGGTCCGCTTTCATCCGCTCGGGTCCAAATATAGCTAAATCGACGTAGAATTTCCTTGCGCTTCCAATGAGACAATTTTCAGCTCTCTAAGTCTAATAGGGACAGAGAAATAGCGAAAAAACTATTTGAAATCGGCTAAAAATACAATGATATTCGGATTCAAAATATTTAAAAACGCTCTAAATCGGTCCGATTTCATCCGCTCGGGTCCAAATATAGCTTAATCGACGCAGAATTTCCTTGCGCTTCTAATGAGACCATTTCCAGCCCTCTGAGTCTTAAAGCGGCCAAGTTATGGCGAAAAAACGATTTGAGATCGGCTAAAAATACAATTATATGTATACAATAACTATCGTATACGATAATTATTGTACACATTATGATTGTATAATCTAATATTTCGAAGAATATTCGGATTCATAAAATTTAAAAACTCTCTAAATCGGTCCGATTTCATCCGTTCGGGTCCAAATATAGCTAAATCGACGTAGAATTTCCTTGCGCTTCCAATGAGACCATTTTCAGCTCTCTAAGTCTAATAGGGACCGAGAAATAGCGAAAAAACTATTTGAAATCGGCTAAAAATACAATGATATTCGGATTCAAAATATTTAAAAACGCTCTAAATCGGTCCGATTTCATCCGCTCGGGTCCAAATATAGCTAAATCGACGTAGAATTTCCTTGCGCTTCCAATGAGACAATTTTCAGCTCTCTAAGTCTAATAGGGACCGAGAAATAGCGAAAAAACTATTTGAAATCGGCTAAAAATACAATGATATTCGGATTCAAAATATTTAAAAACGCTCTAAATCGGTCCGATTTCATCCGCTCGGGTCCAAATATAGCTTAATCGACGCAGAATTTCCTTGCGCTTCTAATGAGACCATTTCCAGCCCTCTGAGTCTAATAGCGGCCGAGTTATGGCAAAAAAACGATTTGGGATCGGCTAAAAATACAATTATATGTATACAATAACTATCGTATACGATAATTATTGTACACATTATGATTGTATAATCTAATATTTCGAAGAATATTCGGATTCATAAAATTTAAAAACTCTCTAAATCGGTCCGATTTCATCCGTTCGGGTCCAAATATAGCTAAATCGACGTAGAATTTCCTTGCGCTTCCAATGAGACCATTTTCAGCTCTCTAAGTCTAATAGGGACCGAGAAATAGCGAAAAAACTATTTGAAATCGGCTAAAAATACAATGATATTCGGATTCAAAATATTTAAAAACGCTCTAAATCGGTCCGATTTCATCCGATCGGGTCCAAATATAGCTTAATCGACGCAGAATTTCCTTGCGCTTCTAATGAGACCATTTCCAGCCCTCTGAGTCTAATAGCGGCCGAGTTATGGCAAAAAAACGATTTGGGATCGGCTAAAAATACAATTATATGTATACAATAACTATCGTATACGATAATTATTGTACACATTATGATTGTATAATCTAATATTTCGAAGAATATTCGGATTCATAAAATTTAAAAACTCTCTAAATCGGTCCGATTTCATCCGTTCGGGTCCAAATATAGCTAAATCGACGTAGAATTTCCTTGCGCTTCCAATGAGACCATTTTCAGCTCTCTAAGTCTAATAGGGACCGAGATATAGCGAAAAAACTATTTGAAATCGGCTAAAAATACAATGATATTCGGATTCATAAAATTTAAAAACTCTCTAAATCGGTCCGATTTCATCCGTTCGGGTCCAAATATAGCTAAATCGACGTAGAATTTCCTTGCGCTTCCAATGAGACCATTTTCAGCTCTCTAAGTCTAATAGGGACCGAGAAATAGCGAAAAAACTATTTGAAATCGGCTAAAAATACAATGATATTCGGATTCAAAATATTTAAAAACGCTCTAAATCGGTCCGATTTCATCCGCTCGGGTCCAAATATAGCTAAATCGACGTAGAATTTCCTTGCGCTTCCAATGAGACAATTTTCAGCTCTCTAAGTCTAATAGGGACCGAGAAATAGCGAAAAAACTATTTGAAATCGGCTAAAAATACAATGATATTCGGATTCAAAATATTTAAAAACGCTCTAAATCGGTCCGCTTTCATCCGCTCGGGTCCAAATATAGCTAAATCGACGTAGAATTTCCTTGCGCTTCCAATGAGACAATTTTCAGCTCTCTAAGTCTAATAGGGACAGAGAAATAGCGAAAAAACTATTTGAAATCGGCTAAAAATACAATGATATTCGGATTCAAAATATTTAAAAACGCTCTAAATCGGTCCGATTTCATCCGCTCGGGTCCAAATATAGCTTAATCGACGCAGAATTTCCTTGCGCTTCTAATGAGACCATTTCCAGCCCTCTGAGTCTTAAAGCGGCCAAGTTATGGCGAAAAAACGATTTGAGATCGGCTAAAAATACAATTATATGTATACAATAACTATCGTATACGATAATTATTGTACACATTATGATTGTATAATCTAATATTTCGAAGAATATTCGGATTCATAAAATTTAAAAACTCTCTAAATCGGTCCGATTTCATCCGTTCGGGTCCAAATATAGCTAAATCGACGTAGAATTTCCTTGCGCTTCCAATGAGACCATTTTCAGCTCTCTAAGTCTAATAGGGACCGAGAAATAGCGAAAAAACTATTTGAAATCGGCTAAAAATACAATGATATTCGGATTCAAAATATTTAAAAACGCTCTAAATCGGTCCGATTTCATCCGATCGGGTCCAAATATAGCTTAATCGACGCAGAATTTCCTTGCGCTTCTAATGAGACCATTTCCAGCCCTCTGAGTCTAATAGCGGCCGAGTTATGGCAAAAAAACGATTTGGGATCGGCTAAAAATACAATTATATGTATACAATAACTATCGTATACGATAATTATTGTACACATTATGATTGTATAATCTAATATTTCGAAGAATATTCGGATTCATAAAATTTAAAAACTCTCTAAATCGGTCCGATTTCATCCGTTCGGGTCCAAATATAGCTAAATCGACGTAGAATTTCCTTGCGCTTCCAATGAGACCATTTTCAGCTCTCTAAGTCTAATAGGGACCGAGAAATAGCGAAAAAACTATTTGAAATCGGCTAAAAATACAATGATATTCGGATTCAAAATATTTAAAAACGCTCTAAATCGGTCCGATTTCATCCGCTCGGGTCCAAATATAGCTAAATCGACGTAGAATTTCCTTGCGCTTCTAATGAGACCATTTCCAGCCCTCTGAGTCTAATAGCGGCCGAGTTATGGCAAAAAAACGATTTGGGATCGGCTAAAAATACAATTATATGTATACAATAACTATCGTATACGATAATTATTGTACACATTATGATTGTATAATCTAATATTTCGAAGAATATTCGGATTCATAAAATTTAAAAACTCTCTAAATCGGTCCGATTTCATCCGTTCGGGTCCAAATATAGCTAAATCGACGTAGAATTTCCTTGCGCTTCCAATGAGACCATTTTCAGCTCTCTAAGTCTAATAGGGACCGAGAAATAGCGAAAAAACTATTTGAAATCGGCTAAAAATACAATGATATTCGGATTCAAAATATTTAAAAACGCTCTAAATCGGTCCGATTTCATCCGCTCGGGTCCAAATATAGCTAAATCGACGTAGAATTTCCTTGCGCTTCCAATGAGACAATTTTCAGCTCTCTAAGTCTAATAGGGACCGAGAAATAGCGAAAAAACTATTTGAAATCGGCTAAAAATACAATGATATTCGGATTCAAAATATTTAAAAACGCTCTAAATTGGTCCGCTTTCATCCGCTCGGGTCCAAATATAGCTAAATCGACGTAGAATTTCCTTGCGCTTCCAATGAGACAATTTTCAGCTCTCTAAGTCTAATAGGGACAGAGAAATAGCGAAAAAACTATTTGAAATCGGCTAAAAATACAATGATATTCGGATTCAAAATATTTAAAAACGCTCTAAATCGGTCCGATTTCATCCGCTCGGGTCCAAATATAGCTTAATCGACGCAGAATTTCCTTGCGCTTCTAATGAGACCATTTCCAGCCCTCTGAGTCTTAAAGCGGCCAAGTTATGGCGAAAAAACGATTTGAGATCGGCTAAAAATACAATTATATGTATACAATAACTATCGTATACGATAATTATTGTACACATTATGATTGTATAATCTAATATTTCGAAGAATATTCGGATTCATAAAATTTAAAAACTCTCTAAATCGGTCCGATTTCATCCGTTCGGGTCCAAATATAGCTAAATCGACGTAGAATTTCCTTGCGCTTCCAATGAGACCATTTTCAGCTCTCTAAGTCTAATAGGGACCGAGAAATAGCGAAAAAACTATTTGAAATCGGCTAAAAATACAATGATATTCGGATTCAAAATATTTAAAAACGCTCTAAATCGGTCCGATTTCATCCGATCGGGTCCAAATATAGCTTAATCGACGCAGAATTTCCTTGCGCTTCTAATGAGACCATTTCCAGCCCTCTGAGTCTAATAGCGGCCGAGTTATGGCAAAAAAACGATTTGGGATCGGCTAAAAATACAATTATATGTATACAATAACTATCGTATACGATAATTATTGTACACATTATGATTGTATAATCTAATATTTCGAAGAATATTCGGATTCATAAAATTTAAAAACTCTCTAAATCGGTCCGATTTCATCCGTTCGGGTCCAAATATAGCTAAATCGACGTAGAATTTCCTTGCGCTTCCAATGAGACCATTTTCAGCTCTCTAAGTCTAATAGGGACCGAGAAATAGCGAAAAAACTATTTGAAATCGGCTAAAAATACAATGATATTCGGATTCATAAAATTTAAAAACTCTCTAAATCGGTCCGATTTCATCCGTTCGGGTCCAAATATAGCTAAATCGACGTAGAATTTCCTTGCGCTTCCAATGAGACCATTTTCAGCTCTCTAAGTCTAATAGGGACCGAGAAATAGCGAAAAAACTATTTGAAATCGGCTAAAAATACAATGATATTCGGATTCAAAATATTTAAAAACGCTCTAAATCGGTCCGATTTCATCCGCTCGGGTCCAAATATAGCTAAATCGACGTAGAATTTCCTTGCGCTTCCAATGAGACAATTTTCAGCTCTCTAAGTCTAATAGGGACCGAGAAATAGCGAAAAAACTATTTGAAATCGGCTAAAAATACAATGATATTCGGATTCAAAATATTTAAAAACGCTCTAAATCGGTCCGCTTTCATCCGCTCGGGTCCAAATATAGCTAAATCGACGTAGAATTTCCTTGCGCTTCCAATGAGACAATTTTCAGCTCTCTAAGTCTAATAGGGACAGAGAAATAGCGAAAAAACTATTTGAAATCGGCTAAAAATACAATGATATTCGGATTCAAAATATTTAAAAACGCTCTAAATCGGTCCGATTTCATCCGCTCGGGTCCAAATATAGCTTAATCGACGCAGAATTTCCTTGCGCTTCTAATGAGACCATTTCCAGCCCTCTGAGTCTTAAAGCGGCCAAGTTATGGCGAAAAAACGATTTGAGATCGGCTAAAAATACAATTATATGTATACAATAACTATCGTATACGATAATTATTGTACACATTATGATTGTATAATCTAATATTTCGAAGAATATTCGGATTCATAAAATTTAAAAACTCTCTAAATCGGTCCGATTTCATCCGTTCGGGTCCAAATATAGCTAAATCGACGTAGAATTTCCTTGCGCTTCCAATGAGACCATTTTCAGCTCTCTAAGTCTAATAGGGACCGAGAAATAGCGAAAAAACTATTTGAAATCGGCTAAAAATACAATGATATTCGGATTCAAAATATTTAAAAACGCTCTAAATCGGTCCGATTTCATCCGATCGGGTCCAAATATAGCTTAATCGACGCAGAATTTCCTTGCGCTTCTAATGAGACCATTTCCAGCCCTCTGAGTCTAATAGCGGCCGAGTTATGGCAAAAAAACGATTTGGGATCGGCTAAAAATACAATTATATGTATACAATAACTATCGTATACGATAATTATTGTACACATTATGATTGTATAATCTAATATTTCGAAGAATATTCGGATTCATAAAATTTAAAAACTCTCTAAATCGGTCCGATTTCATCCGTTCGGGTCCAAATATAGCTAAATCGACGTAGAATTTCCTTGCGCTTCCAATGAGACCATTTTCAGCTCTCTAAGTCTAATAGGGACCGAGAAATAGCGAAAAAACTATTTGAAATCGGCTAAAAATACAATGATATTCGGATTCAAAATATTTAAAAACGCTCTAAATCGGTCCGATTTCATCCGCTCGGGTCCAAATATAGCTAAATCGACGTAGAATTTCCTTGCGCTTCTAATGAGACCATTTCCAGCCCTCTGAGTCTAATAGCGGCCGAGTTATGGCAAAAAAACGATTTGGGATCGGCTAAAAATACAATTATATGTATACAATAACTATCGTATACGATAATTATTGTACACATTATGATTGTATAATCTAATATTTCGAAGAATATTCGGATTCATAAAATTTAAAAACTCTCTAAATCGGTCCGATTTCATCCGTTCGGGTCCAAATATAGCTAAATCGACGTAGAATTTCCTTGCGCTTCCAATGAGACCATTTTCAGCTCTCTAAGTCTAATAGGGACCGAGAAATAGCGAAAAAACTATTTGAAATCGGCTAAAAATACAATGATATTCGGATTCAAAATATTTAAAAACGCTCTAAATCGGTCCGATTTCATCCGCTCGGGTCCAAATATAGCTAAATCGACGTAGAATTTCCTTGCGCTTCCAATGAGACAATTTTCAGCTCTCTAAGTCTAATAGGGACCGAGAAATAGCGAAAAAACTATTTGAAATCGGCTAAAAATACAATGATATTCGGATTCAAAATATTTAAAAACGCTCTAAATTGGTCCGCTTTCATCCGCTCGGGTCCAAATATAGCTAAATCGACGTAGAATTTCCTTGCGCTTCCAATGAGACAATTTTCAGCTCTCTAAGTCTAATAGGGACAGAGAAATAGCGAAAAAACTATTTGAAATCGGCTAAAAATACAATGATATTCGGATTCAAAATATTTAAAAACGCTCTAAATCGGTCCGATTTCATCCGCTCGGGTCCAAATATAGCTTAATCGACGCAGAATTTCCTTGCGCTTCTAATGAGACCATTTCCAGCCCTCTGAGTCTTAAAGCGGCCAAGTTATGGCGAAAAAACGATTTGAGATCGGCTAAAAATACAATTATATGTATACAATAACTATCGTATACGATAATTATTGTACACATTATGATTGTATAATCTAATATTTCGAAGAATATTCGGATTCATAAAATTTAAAAACTCTCTAAATCGGTCCGATTTCATCCGTTCGGGTCCAAATATAGCTAAATCGACGTAGAATTTCCTTGCGCTTCCAATGAGACCATTTTCAGCTCTCTAAGTCTAATAGGGACCGAGAAATAGCGAAAAAACTATTTGAAATCGGCTAAAAATACAATGATATTCGGATTCAAAATATTTAAAAACGCTCTAAATCGGTCCGATTTCATCCGATCGGGTCCAAATATAGCTTAATCGACGCAGAATTTCCTTGCGCTTCTAATGAGACCATTTCCAGCCCTCTGAGTCTAATAGCGGCCGAGTTATGGCAAAAAAACGATTTGGGATCGGCTAAAAATACAATTATATGTATACAATAACTATCGTATACGATAATTATTGTACACATTATGATTGTATAATCTAATATTTCGAAGAATATTCGGATTCATAAAATTTAAAAACTCTCTAAATCGGTCCGATTTCATCCGTTCGGGTCCAAATATAGCTAAATCGACGTAGAATTTCCTTGCGCTTCCAATGAGACCATTTTCAGCTCTCTAAGTCTAATAGGGACCGAGAAATAGCGAAAAAACTATTTGAAATCGGCTAAAAATACAATGATATTCGGATTCAAAATATTTAAAAACGCTCTAAATCGGTCCGATTTCATCCGATCGGGTCCAAATATAGCTTAATCGACGCAGAATTTCCTTGCGCTTCTAATGAGACCATTTCCAGCCCTCTGAGTCTAATAGCGGCCGAGTTATGGCAAAAAAACGATTTGGGATCGGCTAAAAATACAATTATATGTATACAATAACTATCGTATACGATAATTATTGTACACATTATGATTGTATAATCTAATATTTCGAAGAATATTCGGATTCATAAAATTTAAAAACTCTCTAAATCGGTCCGATTTCATCCGTTCGGGTCCAAATATAGCTAAATCGACGTAGAATTTCCTTGCGCTTCCAATGAGACCATTTTCAGCTCTCTAAGTCTAATAGGGACCGAGAAATAGCGAAAAAACTATTTGAAATCGGCTAAAAATACAATGATATTCGGATTCAAAATATTTAAAAACGCTCTAAATCGGTCCGATTTCATCCGCTCGGGTCCAAATATAGCTAAATCGACGTAGAATTTCCTTGCGCTTCTAATGAGACCATTTCCAGCCCTCTGAGTCTAATAGCGGCCGAGTTATGGCAAAAAAACGATTTGGGATCGGCTAAAAATACAATTATATGTATACAATAACTATCGTATACGATAATTATTGTACACATTATGATTGTATAATCTAATATTTCGAAGAATATTCGGATTCATAAAATTTAAAAACTCTCTAAATCGGTCCGATTTCATCCGTTCGGGTCCAAATATAGCTAAATCGACGTAGAATTTCCTTGCGCTTCCAATGAGACCATTTTCAGCTCTCTAAGTCTAATAGGGACCGAGAAATAGCGAAAAAACTATTTGAAATCGGCTAAAAATACAATGATATTCGGATTCAAAATATTTAAAAACGCTCTAAATCGGTCCGATTTCATCCGCTCGGGTCCAAATATAGCTAAATCGACGTAGAATTTCCTTGCGCTTCCAATGAGACAATTTTCAGCTCTCTAAGTCTAATAGGGACCGAGAAATAGCGAAAAAACTATTTGAAATCGGCTAAAAATACAATGATATTCGGATTCAAAATATTTAAAAACGCTCTAAATTGGTCCGCTTTCATCCGCTCGGGTCCAAATATAGCTAAATCGACGTAGAATTTCCTTGCGCTTCCAATGAGACAATTTTCAGCTCTCTAAGTCTAATAGGGACAGAGAAATAGCGAAAAAACTATTTGAAATCGGCTAAAAATACAATGATATTCGGATTCAAAATATTTAAAAACGCTCTAAATCGGTCCGATTTCATCCGATCGGGTCCAAATATAGCTTAATCGACGCAGAATTTCCTTGCGCTTCTAATGAGACCATTTCCAGCCCTCTGAGTCTAATAGCGGCCGAGTTATGGCAAAAAAACGATTTGGGATCGGCTAAAAATACAATTATATGTATACAATAACTATCGTATACGATAATTATTGTACACATTATGATTGTATAATCTAATATTTCGAAGAATATTCGGATTCATAAAATTTAAAAACTCTCTAAATCGGTCCGATTTCATCCGTTCGGGTCCAAATATAGCTAAATCGACGTAGAATTTCCTTGCGCTTCCAATGAGACCATTTTCAGCTCTCTAAGTCTAATAGGGACCGAGAAATAGCGAAAAAACTATTTGAAATCGGCTAAAAATACAATGATATTCGGATTCAAAATATTTAAAAACGCTCTAAATCGGTCCGATTTCATCCGCTCGGGTCCAAATATAGCTAAATCGACGTAGAATTTCCTTGCGCTTCCAATGAGACAATTTTCAGCTCTCTAAGTCTAATAGGGACCGAGAAATAGCGAAAAAACTATTTGAAATCGGCTAAAAATACAATGATATTCGGATTCAAAATATTTAAAAACGCTCTAAATCGGTCCGATTTCATCCGCTCGGGTCCAAATATAGCTTAATCGACGCAGAATTTCCTTGCGCTTCTAATGAGACCATTTCCAGCCCTCTGAGTCTAATAGCGGCCGAGTTATGGCAAAAAAACGATTTGGGATCGGCTAAAAATACAATTATATGTATACAATAACTATCGTATACGATAATTATTGTACACATTATGATTGTATAATCTAATATTTCGAAGAATATTCGGATTCATAAAATTTAAAAACTCTCTAAATCGGTCCGATTTCATCCGTTCGGGTCCAAATATAGCTAAATCGACGTAGAATTTCCTTGCGCTTCCAATGAGACCATTTTCAGCTCTCTAAGTCTAATAGGGACCGAGAAATAGCGAAAAAACTATTTGAAATCGGCTAAAAATACAATGATATTCGGATTCAAAATATTTAAAAACGCTCTAAATCGGTCCGATTTCATCCGATCGGGTCCAAATATAGCTTAATCGACGCAGAATTTCCTTGCGCTTCTAATGAGACCATTTCCAGCCCTCTGAGTCTAATAGCGGCCGAGTTATGGCAAAAAAACGATTTGGGATCGGCTAAAAATACAATTATATGTATACAATAACTATCGTATACGATAATTATTGTACACATTATGATTGTATAATCTAATATTTCGAAGAATATTCGGATTCATAAAATTTAAAAACTCTCTAAATCGGTCCGATTTCATCCGTTCGGGTCCAAATATAGCTAAATCGACGTAGAATTTCCTTGCGCTTCCAATGAGACCATTTTCAGCTCTCTAAGTCTAATAGGGACCGAGAAATAGCGAAAAAACTATTTGAAATCGGCTAAAAATACAATGATATTCGGATTCAAAATATTTAAAAACGCTCTAAATCGGTCCGATTTCATCCGCTCGGGTCCAAATATAGCTAAATCGACGTAGAATTTCCTTGCGCTTCCAATGAGACAATTTTCAGCTCTCTAAGTCTAATAGGGACCGAGAAATAGCGAAAAAACTATTTGAAATCGGCTAAAAATACAATGATATTCGGATTCAAAATATTTAAAAACGCTCTAAATCGGTCCGCTTGCATCCGCTCGGGTCCAAATATAGCTAAATCGACGTAGAATTTCCTTGCGCTTCCAATGAGACAATTTTCAGCTCTCTAAGTCTAATAGGGACCGAGAAATAGCGAAAAAACTATTTGAAATCGGCTAAAAATACAATGATATTCGGATTCAAAATATTTAAAAACGCTCTAAATCGGTCCGATTTCATCCGCTCGGGTCCAAATATAGCTTAATCGACGCAGAATTTCCTTGCGCTTCTAATGAGACCATTTCCAGCCCTCTGAGTCTAAAAGCGGCCAAGTTATGGCGAAAAAACGATTTGAGATCGGCTAAAAATACAATTATATGTATACAATAACTATCGTATACGATAATTATTGTACACATTATGATTGTATAATCTAATATTTCGAAGAATATTCGGATTCATAAAATTTAAAAACGCTCTAAATCGGTCCGATTTCATCCGCTCGGGTCCAAATATAGCTAAATCGACGTAGAATTTCCTTGCGCTTCCAATGAGACCATTTTCAGCTCTCTATGTCTAATAGGGACCGAGAAATAGCGAAAAAACTATTTGAAATCGGCTAAAAATACAATGATATTCGGATTCAAAATATTTAAAAACGCTCTAAATCGGTCCGATTTCATCCGATCGGGTCCAAATATAGCTTAATCGACGTAGAATTTCCTTGCGCTTCCAATGAGACCATTTTCAGCTCTCTAAGTCTAATAGGGACCGAGAAATAGCGAAAAAACTATTTGAAATCGGCTAAAAATACAATGATATTCGGATTCAAAATATTTAAAAACGCTCTAAATCGGTCCGATTTCATCCGATCGGGTCCAAATATAGCTTAATCGACGCAGAATTTCCTTGCGCTTCTAATGAGACCATTTCCAGCCCTCTGAGTCTAATAGCGGCCGAGTTATGGCAAAAAAACGATTTGGGATCGGCTAAAAATACAATTATATGTATACAATAACTATCGTATACGATAATTATTGTACACATTATGATTGTATAATCTAATATTTCGAAGAATATTCGGATTCATAAAATTTAAAAACTCTCTAAATCGGTCCGATTTCATCCGTTCGGGTCCAAATATAGCTAAATCGACGTAGAATTTCCTTGCGCTTCCAATGAGACCATTTTCAGCTCTCTAAGTCTAATAGGGACCGAGAAATAGCGAAAAAACTATTTGAAATCGGCTAAAAATACAATGATATTCGGATTCAAAATATTTAAAAACGCTCTAAATCGGTCCGATTTCATCCGCTCGGGTCCAAATATAGCTAAATCGACGTAGAATTTCCTTGCGCTTCCAATGAGACAATTTTCAGCTCTCTAAGTCTAATAGGGACCGAGAAATGGCGAAAAAACTATTTGAAATCGGCTAAAAATACAATGATATTCGGATTCAAAATATTTAAAAACGCTCTAAATCGGTCCGCTTTCATCCGCTCGGGTCCAAATATAGCTAAATCGACGTAGAATTTCCTTGCGCTTCCAATGAGACAATTTTCAGCTCTCTAAGTCTAATAGGGACCGAGAAATAGCGAAAAAACTATTTGAAATCGGCTAAAAATACAATGATATTCGGATTCAAAATATTTAAAAACGCTCTAAATCGGTCCGATTTCATCCGCTCGGGTCCAAATATAGCTTAATCGACGCAGAATTTCCTTGCGCTTCTAATGAGACCATTTCCAGCCCTCTGAGTCTAAAAGCGGCCAAGTTATGGCGAAAAAACGATTTGAGATCGGCTAAAAATACAATTATATGTATACAATAACTATCGTATACGATAATTATTGTACACATTATGATTGTATAATCTAATATTTCGAAGAATATTCGGATTCATAAAATTTAAAAACTCTCTAAATCGGTCCGATTTCATCCGTTCGGGTCCAAATATAGCTAAATCGACGTAGAATTTCCTTGCGCTTCCAATGAGACCATTTTCAGCTCTCTAAGTCTAATAGGGACCGAGAAATAGCGAAAAAACTATTTGAAATCGGCTAAAAATACAATGATATTCGGATTCAAAATATTTAAAAACGCTCTAAATCGGTCCGATTTCATCCGCTCGGGTCCAAATATAGCTAAATCGACGTAGAATTTCCTTGCGCTTCCAATGAGACAATTTTCAGCTCTCTAAGTCTAATAGGGACCGAGAAATAGCGAAAAAACTATTTGAAATCGGCTAAAAATACAATGATATTCGGATTCAAAATATTTAAAAACGCTCTAAATCGGTCCGCTTTCATCCGCTCGGGTCCAAATATAGCTAAATCGACGTAGAATTTCCTTGCGCTTCCAATGAGACAATTTTCAGCTCTCTAAGTCTAATAGGGACCGAGAAATAGCGAAAAAACTATTTGAAATCGGCTAAAAATACAATGATATTCGGATTCAAAATATTTAAAAACGCTCTAAATCGGTCCGCTTTCATCCGCTCGGGTCCAAATATAGCTAAATCGACGTAGAATTTCCTTGCGCTTCCAATGAGACAATTTTCAGCTCTCTAAGTCTAATAGGGACCGAGAAATAGCGAAAAAACTATTTGAAATCGGCTAAAAATACAATGATATTCGGATTCAAAATATTTAAAAACGCTCTAAATCGGTCCGATTTCATCCGCTCGGGTCCAAATATAGCTTAATCGACGCAGAATTTCCTTGCGCTTCTAATGAGACCATTTCCAGCCCTCTGAGTCTAAAAGCGGCCAAGTTATGGCGAAAAAACGATTTGAGATCGGCTAAAAATACAATTATATGTATACAATAACTATCGTATACGATAATTATTGTACACATTATGATTGTATAATCTAATATTTCGAAGAATATTCGGATTCATAAAATTTAAAAACTCTCTAAATCGGTCCGATTTCATCCGTTCGGGTCCAAATATAGCTAAATCGACGTAGAATTTCCTTGCGCTTCCAATGAGACCATTTTCAGCTCTCTAAGTCTAATAGGGACCGAGAAATAGCGAAAAAACTATTTGAAATCGGCTAAAAATACAATGATATTCGGATTCAAAATATTTAAAAACGCTCTAAATCGGTCCGATTTCATCCGATCGGGTCCAAATATAGCTTAATCGACGCAGAATTTCCTTGCGCTTCTAATGAGACCATTTCCAGCCCTCTGAGTCTAATAGCGGCCGAGTTATGGCAAAAAAACGATTTGGGATCGGCTAAAAATACAATTATATGTATACAATAACTATCGTATACGATAATTATTGTACACATTATGATTGTATAATCTAATATTTCGAAGAATATTCGGATTCATAAAATTTAAAAACTCTCTAAATCGGTCCGATTTCATCCGTTCGGGTCCAAATATAGCTAAATCGACGTAGAATTTCCTTGCGCTTCCAATGAGACCATTTTCAGCTCTCTAAGTCTAATAGGGACCGAGAAATAGCGAAAAAACTATTTGAAATCGGCTAAAAATACAATGATATTCGGATTCAAAATATTTAAAAACGCTCTAAATCGGTCCGATTTCATCCGCTCGGGTCCAAATATAGCTAAATCGACGTAGAATTTCCTTGCGCTTCCAATGAGACAATTTTCAGCTCTCTAAGTCTAATAGGGACCGAGAAATAGCGAAAAAACTATTTGAAATCGGCTAAAAATACAATGATATTCGGATTCAAAATATTTAAAAACGCTCTAAATCGGTCCGCTTTCATCCGCTCGGGTCCAAATATAGCTAAATCGACGTAGAATTTCCTTGCGCTTCCAATGAGACAATTTTCAGCTCTCTAAGTCTAATAGGGACCGAGAAATAGCGAAAAAACTATTTGAAATCGGCTAAAAATACAATGATATTCGGATTCAAAATATTTAAAAACGCTCTAAATCGGTCCGATTTCATCCGCTCGGGTCCAAATATAGCTTAATCGACGCAGAATTTCCTTGCGCTTCTAATGAGACCATTTCCAGCCCTCTGAGTCTAATAGCGGCCGAGTTATGGCAAAAAAACGATTTGGGATCGGCTAAAAATACAATTATATGTATACAATAACTATCGTATACGATAATTATTGTACACATTATGATTGTATAATCTAATATTTCGAAGAATATTCGGATTCATAAAATTTAAAAACTCTCTAAATCGGTCCGATTTCATCCGTTCGGGTCCAAATATAGCTAAATCGACGTAGAATTTCCTTGCGCTTCCAATGAGACCATTTTCAGCTCTCTAAGTCTAATAGGGACCGAGAAATAGCGAAAAAACTATTTGAAATCGGCTAAAAATACAATGATATTCGGATTCAAAATATTTAAAAACGCTCTAAATCGGTCCGATTTCATCCGCTCGGGTCCAAATATAGCTAAATCGACGTAGAATTTCCTTGCGCTTCCAATGAGACAATTTTCAGCTCTCTAAGTCTAATAGGGACCGAGAAATAGCGAAAAAACTATTTGAAATCGGCTAAAAATACAATGATATTCGGATTCAAAATATTTAAAAACGCTCTAAATCGGTCCGCTTTCATCCGCTCGGGTCCAAATATAGCTAAATCGACGTAGAATTTCCTTGCGCTTCCAATGAGACAATTTTCAGCTCTCTAAGTCTAATAGGGACCGAGAAATAGCGAAAAAACTATTTGAAATCGGCTAAAAATACAATGATATTCGGATTCAAAATATTTAAAAACGCTCTAAATCGGTCCGATTTCATCCGCTCGGGTCCAAATATAGCTAAATCGACGTAGAATTTCCTTGCGCTTCCAATGAGACAATTTTCAGCTCTCTAAGTCTAATAGGGACCGAGAAATAGCGAAAAAACTATTTGAAATCGGCTAAAAATACAATGATATTCGGATTCAAAATATTTAAAAACGCTCTAAATCGGTCCGATTTCATCCGCTCGGGTCCAAATATAGCTAAATCGACGTAGAATTTCCTTGCGCTTCCAATGAGACAATTTTCAGCTCTCTAAGTCTAATAGGGACCGAGAAATAGCGAAAAAACTATTTGAAATCGGCTAAAAATACAATGATATTCGGATTCAAAATATTTAAAAACGCTCTAAATCGGTCCGATTTCATCCGCTCGGGTCCAAATATAGCTAAATCGACGTAGAATTTCCTTGCGCTTCCAATGAGACAATTTTCAGCTCTCTAAGTCTAATAGGGACCGAGAAATAGCGAAAAAACTATTTGAAATCGGCTAAAAATACAATGATATTCGGATTCAAAATATTTAAAAACGCTCTAAATCGGTCCGCTTTCATCCGCTCGGGTCCAAATATAGCTAAATCGACGTAGAATTTCCTTGCGCTTCCAATGAGACAATTTTCAGCTCTCTAAGTCTAATAGGGACCGAGAAATAGCGAAAAAACTATTTGAAATCGGCTAAAAATACAATGATATTCGGATTCAAAATATTTAAAAACGCTCTAAATCGGTCCGCTTTCATCCGCTCGGGTCCAAATATAGCTAAATCGACGTAGAATTTCCTTGCGCTTCCAATGAGACAATTTTCAGCTCTCTAAGTCTAATAGGGACCGAGAAATAGCGAAAAAACTATTTGAAATCGGCTAAAAATACAATGATATTCGGATTCAAAATATTTAAAAACGCTCTAAATCGGTCCGATTTCATCCGCTCGGGTCCAAATATAGCTTAATCGACGCAGAATTTCCTTGCGCTTCTAATGAGACCATTTCCAGCCCTCTGAGTCTAAAAGCGGCCAAGTTATGGCGAAAAAACGATTTGAGATCGGCTAAAAATACAATTATATGTATACAATAACTATCGTATACGATAATTATTGTACACATTATGATTGTATAATCTAATATTTCGAAGAATATTCGGATTCATAAAATTTAAAAACTCTCTAAATCGGTCCGATTTCATCCGTTCGGGTCCAAATATAGCTAAATCGACGTAGAATTTCCTTGCGCTTCCAATGAGACCATTTTCAGCTCTCTAAGTCTAATAGGGACCGAGAAATAGCGAAAAAACTATTTGAAATCGGCTAAAAATACAATGATATTCGGATTCAAAATATTTAAAAACGCTCTAAATCGGTCCGATTTCATCCGATCGGGTCCAAATATAGCTTAATCGACGCAGAATTTCCTTGCGCTTCTAATGAGACCATTTCCAGCCCTCTGAGTCTAATAGCGGCCGAGTTATGGCAAAAAAACGATTTGGGATCGGCTAAAAATACAATTATATGTATACAATAACTATCGTATACGATAATTATTGTACACATTATGATTGTATAATCTAATATTTCGAAGAATATTCGGATTCATAAAATTTAAAAACTCTCTAAATCGGTCCGATTTCATCCGTTCGGGTCCAAATATAGCTAAATCGACGTAGAATTTCCTTGCGCTTCCAATGAGACCATTTTCAGCTCTCTAAGTCTAATAGGGACCGAGAAATAGCGAAAAAACTATTTGAAATCGGCTAAAAATACAATGATATTCGGATTCAAAATATTTAAAAACGCTCTAAATCGGTCCGATTTCATCCGCTCGGGTCCAAATATAGCTAAATCGACGTAGAATTTCCTTGCGCTTCCAATGAGACAATTTTCAGCTCTCTAAGTCTAATAGGGACCGAGAAATAGCGAAAAAACTATTTGAAATCGGCTAAAAATACAATGATATTCGGATTCAAAATATTTAAAAACGCTCTAAATCGGTCCGCTTTCATCCGCTCGGGTCCAAATATAGCTAAATCGACGTAGAATTTCCTTGCGCTTCCAATGAGACAATTTTCAGCTCTCTAAGTCTAATAGGGACCGAGAAATAGCGAAAAAACTATTTGAAATCGGCTAAAAATACAATGATATTCGGATTCAAAATATTTAAAAACGCTCTAAATCGGTCCGATTTCATCCGCTCGGGTCCAAATATAGCTTAATCGACGCAGAATTTCCTTGCGCTTCTAATGAGACCATTTCCAGCCCTCTGAGTCTAATAGCGGCCGAGTTATGGCAAAAAAACGATTTGGGATCGGCTAAAAATACAATTATATGTATACAATAACTATCGTATACGATAATTATTGTACACATTATGATTGTATAATCTAATATTTCGAAGAATATTCGGATTCATAAAATTTAAAAACTCTCTAAATCGGTCCGATTTCATCCGTTCGGGTCCAAATATAGCTAAATCGACGTAGAATTTCCTTGCGCTTCCAATGAGACCATTTTCAGCTCTCTAAGTCTAATAGGGACCGAGAAATAGCGAAAAAACTATTTGAAATCGGCTAAAAATACAATGATATTCGGATTCAAAATATTTAAAAACGCTCTAAATCGGTCCGATTTCATCCGCTCGGGTCCAAATATAGCTAAATCGACGTAGAATTTCCTTGCGCTTCCAATGAGACAATTTTCAGCTCTCTAAGTCTAATAGGGACCGAGAAATAGCGAAAAAACTATTTGAAATCGGCTAAAAATACAATGATATTCGGATTCAAAATATTTAAAAACGCTCTAAATCGGTCCGCTTTCATCCGCTCGGGTCCAAATATAGCTAAATCGACGTAGAATTTCCTTGCGCTTCCAATGAGACAATTTTCAGCTCTCTAAGTCTAATAGGGACCGAGAAATAGCGAAAAAACTATTTGAAATCGGCTAAAAATACAATGATATTCGGATTCAAAATATTTAAAAACGCTCTAAATCGGTCCGATTTCATCCGCTCGGGTCCAAATATAGCTAAATCGACGTAGAATTTCCTTGCGCTTCCAATGAGACAATTTTCAGCTCTCAAAGTCTAATAGGGACCGAGAAATAGCGAAAAAACTATTTGAAATCGGCTAAAAATACAATGATATTCGGATTCAAAATATTTAAAAACGCTCTAAATCGGTCCGATTTCATCCGCTCGGGTCCAAATATAGCTAAATCGACGTAGAATTTCCTTGCGCTTCCAATGAGACAATTTTCAGCTCTCTAAGTCTAATAGGGACCGAGAAATAGCGAAAAAACTATTTGAAATCGGCTAAAAATACAATGATATTCGGATTCAAAATATTTAAAAACGCTCTAAATCGGTCCGATTTCATCCGCTCGGGTCCAAATATAGCTAAATCGACGTAGAATTTCCTTGCGCTTCCAATGAGACAATTTTCAGCTCTCTAAGTCTAATAGGGACCGAGAAATAGCGAAAAAACTATTTGAAATCGGCTAAAAATACAATGATATTCGGATTCAAAATATTTAAAAACGCTCTAAATCGGTCCGCTTTCATCCGCTCGGGTCCAAATATAGCTAAATCGACGTAGAATTTCCTTGCGCTTCCAATGAGACAATTTTCAGCTCTCTAAGTCTAATAGGGACAGAGAAATAGCGAAAAAACTATTTGAAATCGGCTAAAAATACAATGATATTCGGATTCAAAATATTTAAAAACGCTCTAAATCGGTCCGATTTCATCCGCTCGGGTCCAAATATAGCTTAATCGACGCAGAATTTCCTTGCGCTTCTAATGAGACCATTTCCAGCCCTCTGAGTCTTAAAGCGGCCAAGTTATGGCGAAAAAACGATTTGAGATCGGCTAAAAATACAATTATATGTATACAATAACTATCGTATACGATAATTATTGTACACATTATGATTGTATAATCTAATATTTCGAAGAATATTCGGATTCATAAAATTTAAAAACTCTCTAAATCGGTCCGATTTCATCCGTTCGGGTCCAAATATAGCTAAATCGACGTAGAATTTCCTTGCGCTTCCAATGAGACCATTTTCAGCTCTCTAAGTCTAATAGGGACCGAGAAATAGCGAAAAAACTATTTGAAATCGGCTAAAAATACAATGATATTCGGATTCAAAATATTTAAAAACGCTCTAAATCGGTCCGATTTCATCCGATCGGGTCCAAATATAGCTTAATCGACGCAGAATTTCCTTGCGCTTCTAATGAGACCATTTCCAGCCCTCTGAGTCTAATAGCGGCCGAGTTATGGCAAAAAAACGATTTGGGATCGGCTAAAAATACAATTATATGTATACAATAACTATCGTATACGATAATTATTGTACACATTATGATTGTATAATCTAATATTTCGAAGAATATTCGGATTCATAAAATTTAAAAACTCTCTAAATCGGTCCGATTTCATCCGTTCGGGTCCAAATATAGCTAAATCGACGTAGAATTTCCTTGCGCTTCCAATGAGACCATTTTCAGCTCTCTAAGTCTAATAGGGACCGAGAAATAGCGAAAAAACTATTTGAAATCGGCTAAAAATACAATGATATTCGGATTCAAAATATTTAAAAACGCTCTAAATCGGTCCGATTTCATCCGCTCGGGTCCAAATATAGCTAAATCGACGTAGAATTTCCTTGCGCTTCTAATGAGACCATTTCCAGCCCTCTGAGTCTAATAGCGGCCGAGTTATGGCAAAAAAACGATTTGGGATCGGCTAAAAATACAATTATATGTATACAATAACTATCGTATACGATAATTATTGTACACATTATGATTGTATAATCTAATATTTCGAAGAATATTCGGATTCATAAAATTTAAAAACTCTCTAAATCGGTCCGATTTCATCCGTTCGGGTCCAAATATAGCTAAATCGACGTAGAATTTCCTTGCGCTTCCAATGAGACCATTTTCAGCTCTCTAAGTCTAATAGGGACCGAGAAATAGCGAAAAAACTATTTGAAATCGGCTAAAAATACAATGATATTCGGATTCAAAATATTTAAAAACGCTCTAAATCGGTCCGATTTCATCCGCTCGGGTCCAAATATAGCTAAATCGACGTAGAATTTCCTTGCGCTTCCAATGAGACAATTTTCAGCTCTCTAAGTCTAATAGGGACCGAGAAATAGCGAAAAAACTATTTGAAATCGGCTAAAAATACAATGATATTCGGATTCAAAATATTTAAAAACGCTCTAAATCGGTCCGCTTTCATCCGCTCGGGTCCAAATATAGCTAAATCGACGTAGAATTTCCTTGCGCTTCCAATGAGACAATTTTCAGCTCTCTAAGTCTAATAGGGACAGAGAAATAGCGAAAAAACTATTTGAAATCGGCTAAAAATACAATGATATTCGGATTCAAAATATTTAAAAACGCTCTAAATCGGTCCGATTTCATCCGCTCGGGTCCAAATATAGCTTAATCGACGCAGAATTTCCTTGCGCTTCTAATGAGACCATTTCCAGCCCTCTGAGTCTTAAAGCGGCCAAGTTATGGCGAAAAAACGATTTGAGATCGGCTAAAAATACAATTATATGTATACAATAACTATCGTATACGATAATTATTGTACACATTATGATTGTATAATCTAATATTTCGAAGAATATTCGGATTCATAAAATTTAAAAACTCTCTAAATCGGTCCGATTTCATCCGTTCGGGTCCAAATATAGCTAAATCGACGTAGAATTTCCTTGCGCTTCCAATGAGACCATTTTCAGCTCTCTAAGTCTAATAGGGACCGAGAAATAGCGAAAAAACTATTTGAAATCGGCTAAAAATACAATGATATTCGGATTCAAAATATTTAAAAACGCTCTAAATCGGTCCGATTTCATCCGATCGGGTCCAAATATAGCTTAATCGACGCAGAATTTCCTTGCGCTTCTAATGAGACCATTTCCAGCCCTCTGAGTCTAATAGCGGCCGAGTTATGGCAAAAAAACGATTTGGGATCGGCTAAAAATACAATTATATGTATACAATAACTATCGTATACGATAATTATTGTACACATTATGATTGTATAATCTAATATTTCGAAGAATATTCGGATTCATAAAATTTAAAAACTCTCTAAATCGGTCCGATTTCATCCGTTCGGGTCCAAATATAGCTAAATCGACGTAGAATTTCCTTGCGCTTCCAATGAGACCATTTTCAGCTCTCTAAGTCTAATAGGGACCGAGAAATAGCGAAAAAACTATTTGAAATCGGCTAAAAATACAATGATATTCGGATTCAAAATATTTAAAAACGCTCTAAATCGGTCCGATTTCATCCGCTCGGGTCCAAATATAGCTAAATCGACGTAGAATTTCCTTGCGCTTCCAATGAGACAATTTTCAGCTCTCTAAGTCTAATAGGGACCGAGAAATAGCGAAAAAACTATTTGAAATCGGCTAAAAATACAATGATATTCGGATTCAAAATATTTAAAAACGCTCTAAATCGGTCCGATTTCATCCGCTCGGGTCCAAATATAGCTTAATCGACGCAGAATTTCCTTGCGCTTCTAATGAGACCATTTCCAGCCCTCTGAGTCTAATAGCGGCCGAGTTATGGCAAAAAAACGATTTGGGATCGGCTAAAAATACAATTATATGTATACAATAACTATCGTATACGATAATTATTGTACACATTATGATTGTATAATCTAATATTTCGAAGAATATTCGGATTCATAAAATTTAAAAACTCTCTAAATCGGTCCGATTTCATCCGTTCGGGTCCAAATATAGCTAAATCGACGTAGAATTTCCTTGCGCTTCTAATGAGACCATTTCCAGCCCTCTGAGTCTAATAGCGGCCGAGTTATGGCAAAAAAACGATTTGGGATCGGCTAAAAATACAATTATATGTATACAATAACTATCGTATACGATAATTATTGTACACATTATGATTGTATAATCTAATATTTCGAAGAATATTCGGATTCATAAAATTTAAAAACTCTCTAAATCGGTCCGATTTCATCCGCTCGGGTCCAAATATAGCTAAATCGACGTAGAATTTCCTTGCGCTTCCAATGAGACCATTTTCAGCTCTCTAAGTCTAATAGGGACCGAGAAATAGCGAAAAAACTATTTGAAATCGGCTAAAAATACAATGATATTCGGATTCAAAATATTTAAAAACGCTCTAAATCGGTCCGCTTGCATCCGCTCGGGTCCAAATATAGCTAAATCGACGTAGAATTTCCTTGCGCTTCCAATGAGACAATTTTCAGCTCTCTAAGTCTAATAGGGACCGAGAAATAGCGAAAAAACTATTTGAAATCGGCTAAAAATACAATGATATTCGGATTCAAAATATTTAAAAACGCTCTAAATCGGTCCGATTTCATCCGCTCGGGTCCAAATATAGCTTAATCGACGCAGAATTTCCTTGCGCTTCTAATGAGACCATTTCCAGCCCTCTGAGTCTAAAAGCGGCCAAGTTATGGCGAAAAAACGATTTGAGATCGGCTAAAAATACAATTATATGTATACAATAACTATCGTATACGATAATTATTGTACACATTATGATTGTATAATCTAATATTTCGAAGAATATTCGGATTCATAAAATTTAAAAACGCTCTAAATCGGTCCGATTTCATCCGCTCGGGTCCAAATATAGCTAAATCGACGTAGAATTTCCTTGCGCTTCCAATGAGACCATTTTCAGCTCTCTATGTCTAATAGGGACCGAGAAATAGCGAAAAAACTATTTGAAATCGGCTAAAAATACAATGATATTCGGATTCAAAATATTTAAAAACGCTCTAAATCGGTCCGATTTCATCCGATCGGGTCCAAATATAGCTTAATCGACGTAGAATTTCCTTGCGCTTCCAATGAGACCATTTTCAGCTCTCTAAGTCTAATAGGGACCGAGAAATAGCGAAAAAACTATTTGAAATCGGCTAAAAATACAATGATATTCGGATTCAAAATATTTAAAAACGCTCTAAATCGGTCCGATTTCATCCGATCGGGTCCAAATATAGCTTAATCGACGCAGAATTTCCTTGCGCTTCTAATGAGACCATTTCCAGCCCTCTGAGTCTAATAGCGGCCGAGTTATGGCAAAAAAACGATTTGGGATCGGCTAAAAATACAATTATATGTATACAATAACTATCGTATACGATAATTATTGTACACATTATGATTGTATAATCTAATATTTCGAAGAATATTCGGATTCATAAAATTTAAAAACTCTCTAAATCGGTCCGATTTCATCCGTTCGGGTCCAAATATAGCTAAATCGACGTAGAATTTCCTTGCGCTTCCAATGAGACCATTTTCAGCTCTCTAAGTCTAATAGGGACCGAGAAATAGCGAAAAAACTATTTGAAATCGGCTAAAAATACAATGATATTCGGATTCAAAATATTTAAAAACGCTCTAAATCGGTCCGATTTCATCCGCTCGGGTCCAAATATAGCTAAATCGACGTAGAATTTCCTTGCGCTTCCAATGAGACCATTTTCAGCTCTCTAAGTCTAATAGGGACCGAGAAATAGCGAAAAAACTATTTGAAATCGGCTAAAAATACAATGATATTCGGATTCAAAATATTTAAAAACGCTCTAAATCGGTCCGCTTTCATCCGCTCGGGTCCAAATATAGCTAAATCGACGTAGAATTTCCTTGCGCTTCCAATGAGACAATTTTCAGCTCTCTAAGTCTAATAGGGACCGAGAAATAGCGAAAAAACTATTTGAAATCGGCTAAAAATACAATGATATTCGGATTCAAAATATTTAAAAACGCTCTAAATCGGTCCGATTTCATCCGCTCGGGTCCAAATATAGCTTAATCGACGCAGAATTTCCTTGCGCTTCTAATGAGACCATTTCCAGCCCTCTGAGTCTAAAAGCGGCCAAGTTATGGCGAAAAAACGATTTGAGATCGGCTAAAAATACAATTATATGTATACAATAACTATCGTATACGATAATTATTGTACACATTATGATTGTATAATCTAATATTTCGAAGAATATTCGGATTCATAAAATTTAAAAACTCTCTAAATCGGTCCGATTTCATCCGTTCGGGTCCAAATATAGCTAAATCGACGTAGAATTTCCTTGCGCTTCCAATGAGACCATTTTCAGCTCTCTAAGTCTAATAGGGACCGAGAAATAGCGAAAAAACTATTTGAAATCGGCTAAAAATACAATGATATTCGGATTCAAAATATTTAAAAACGCTCTAAATCGGTCCGATTTCATCCGCTCGGGTCCAAATATAGCTAAATCGACGTAGAATTTCCTTGCGCTTCCAATGAGACAATTTTCAGCTCTCTAAGTCTAATAGGGACCGAGAAATAGCGAAAAAACTATTTGAAATCGGCTAAAAATACAATGATATTCGGATTCAAAATATTTAAAAACGCTCTAAATCGGTCCGCTTTCATCCGCTCGGGTCCAAATATAGCTAAATCGACGTAGAATTTCCTTGCGCTTCCAATGAGACAATTTTCAGCTCTCTAAGTCTAATAGGGACCGAGAAATAGCGAAAAAACTATTTGAAATCGGCTAAAAATACAATGATATTCGGATTCAAAATATTTAAAAACGCTCTAAATCGGTCCGCTTTCATCCGCTCGGGTCCAAATATAGCTAAATCGACGTAGAATTTCCTTGCGCTTCCAATGAGACAATTTTCAGCTCTCTAAGTCTAATAGGGACCGAGAAATAGCGAAAAAACTATTTGAAATCGGCTAAAAATACAATTATATGTATACAATAACTATCGTATACGATAATTATTGTACACATTATGATTGTATAATCTAATATTTCGAAGAATATTCGGATTCATAAAATTTAAAAACTCTCTAAATCGGTCCGATTTCATCCGTTCGGGTCCAAATATAGCTAAATCGACGTAGAATTTCCTTGCGCTTCTAATGAGACCATTTCCAGCCCTCTGAGTCTAATAGCGGCCGAGTTATGGCAAAAAAACGATTTGGGATCGGCTAAAAATACAATTATATGTATACAATAACTATCGTATACGATAATTATTGTACACATTATGATTGTATAATCTAATATTTCGAAGAATATTCGGATTCATAAAATTTAAAAACTCTCTAAATCGGTCCGATTTCATCCGCTCGGGTCCAAATATAGCTAAATCGACGTAGAATTTCCTTGCGCTTCCAATGAGACCATTTTCAGCTCTCTAAGTCTAATAGGGACCGAGAAATAGCGAAAAAACTATTTGAAATCGGCTAAAAATACAATGATATTCGGATTCAAAATATTTAAAAACGCTCTAAATCGGTCCGCTTGCATCCGCTCGGGTCCAAATATAGCTAAATCGACGTAGAATTTCCTTGCGCTTCCAATGAGACAATTTTCAGCTCTCTAAGTCTAATAGGGACCGAGAAATAGCGAAAAAACTATTTGAAATCGGCTAAAAATACAATGATATTCGGATTCAAAATATTTAAAAACGCTCTAAATCGGTCCGATTTCATCCGCTCGGGTCCAAATATAGCTTAATCGACGCAGAATTTCCTTGCGCTTCTAATGAGACCATTTCCAGCCCTCTGAGTCTAAAAGCGGCCAAGTTATGGCGAAAAAACGATTTGAGATCGGCTAAAAATACAATTATATGTATACAATAACTATCGTATACGATAATTATTGTACACATTATGATTGTATAATCTAATATTTCGAAGAATATTCGGATTCATAAAATTTAAAAACGCTCTAAATCGGTCCGATTTCATCCGCTCGGGTCCAAATATAGCTAAATCGACGTAGAATTTCCTTGCGCTTCCAATGAGACCATTTTCAGCTCTCTATGTCTAATAGGGACCGAGAAATAGCGAAAAAACTATTTGAAATCGGCTAAAAATACAATGATATTCGGATTCAAAATATTTAAAAACGCTCTAAATCGGTCCGATTTCATCCGATCGGGTCCAAATATAGCTTAATCGACGTAGAATTTCCTTGCGCTTCCAATGAGACCATTTTCAGCTCTCTAAGTCTAATAGGGACCGAGAAATAGCGAAAAAACTATTTGAAATCGGCTAAAAATACAATGATATTCGGATTCAAAATATTTAAAAACGCTCTAAATCGGTCCGATTTCATCCGATCGGGTCCAAATATAGCTAAATCGACGTAGAATTTCCTTGCGCTTCCAATGAGACCATTTTCAGCTCTCTAAGTCTAATAGGGACCGAGAAATAGCGAAAAAACTATTTGAAATCGGCTAAAAATACAATGATATTCGGATTCAAAATATTTAAAAACGCTCTAAATCGGTCCGCTTTCATCCGCTCGGGTCCAAATATAGCTAAATCGACGTAGAATTTCCTTGCGCTTCCAATGAGACAATTTTCAGCTCTCTAAGTCTAATAGGGACCGAGAAATAACGAAAAAACTATTTGAAATCGGCTAAAAATACAATGATATTCGGATTCAAAATATTTAAAAACGCTCTAAATCGGTCCGATTTCATCCGCTCGGGTCCAAATATAGCTTAATCGACGCAGAATTTCCTTGCGCTTCTAATGAGACCATTTCCAGCCCTCTGAGTCTAAAAGCGGCCAAGTTATGGCGAAAAAACGATTTGAGATCGGCTAAAAATACAATTATATGTATACAATAACTATCGTATACGATAATTATTGTACACATTATGATTGTATAATCTAATATTTCGAAGAATATTCGGATTCATAAAATTTAAAAACTCTCTAAATCGGTCCGATTTCATCCGTTCGGGTCCAAATATAGCTAAATCGACGTAGAATTTCCTTGCGCTTCCAATGAGACCATTTTCAGCTCTCTAAGTCTAATAGGGACCGAGAAATAGCGAAAAAACTATTTGAAATCGGCTAAAAATACAATGATATTCGGATTCAAAATATTTAAAAACGCTCTAAATCGGTCCGATTTCATCCGCTCGGGTCCAAATATAGCTAAATCGACGTAGAATTTCCTTGCGCTTCCAATGAGACAATTTTCAGCTCTCTAAGTCTAATAGGGACCGAGAAATAGCGAAAAAACTATTTGAAATCGGCTAAAAATACAATGATATTCGGATTCAAAATATTTAAAAACGCTCTAAATCGGTCCGCTTTCATCCGCTCGGGTCCAAATATAGCTAAATCGACGTAGAATTTCCTTGCGCTTCCAATGAGACAATTTTCAGCTCTCTAAGTCTAATAGGGACCGAGAAATAGCGAAAAAACTATTTGAAATCGGCTAAAAATACAATGATATTCGGATTCAAAATATTTAAAAACGCTCTAAATCGGTCCGCTTTCATCCGCTCGGGTCCAAATATAGCTAAATCGACGTAGAATTTCCTTGCGCTTCCAATGAGACAATTTTCAGCTCTCTAAGTCTAATAGGGACCGAGAAATAGCGAAAAAACTATTTGAAATCGGCTAAAAATACAATGATATTCGGATTCAAAATATTTAAAAACGCTCTAAATCGGTCCGATTTCATCCGCTCGGGTCCAAATATAGCTTAATCGACGCAGAATTTCCTTGCGCTTCTAATGAGACCATTTCCAGCCCTCTGAGTCTAAAAGCGGCCAAGTTATGGCGAAAAAACGATTTGAGATCGGCTAAAAATACAATTATATGTATACAATAACTATCGTATACGATAATTATTGTACACATTATGATTGTATAATCTAATATTTCGAAGAATATTCGGATTCATAAAATTTAAAAACTCTCTAAATCGGTCCGATTTCATCCGTTCGGGTCCAAATATAGCTAAATCGACGTAGAATTTCCTTGCGCTTCCAATGAGACCATTTTCAGCTCTCTAAGTCTAATAGGGACCGAGAAATAGCGAAAAAACTATTTGAAATCGGCTAAAAATACAATGATATTCGGATTCAAAATATTTAAAAACGCTCTAAATCGGTCCGATTTCATCCGATCGGGTCCAAATATAGCTTAATCGACGCAGAATTTCCTTGCGCTTCTAATGAGACCATTTCCAGCCCTCTGAGTCTAATAGCGGCCGAGTTATGGCAAAAAAACGATTTGGGATCGGCTAAAAATACAATTATATGTATACAATAACTATCGTATACGATAATTATTGTACACATTATGATTGTATAATCTAATATTTCGAAGAATATTCGGATTCATAAAATTTAAAAACTCTCTAAATCGGTCCGATTTCATCCGTTCGGGTCCAAATATAGCTAAATCGACGTAGAATTTCCTTGCGCTTCCAATGAGACCATTTTCAGCTCTCTAAGTCTAATAGGGACCGAGAAATAGCGAAAAAACTATTTGAAATCGGCTAAAAATACAATGATATTCGGATTCAAAATATTTAAAAACGCTCTAAATCGGTCCGATTTCATCCGCTCGGGTCCAAATATAGCTAAATCGACGTAGAATTTCCTTGCGCTTCCAATGAGACAATTTTCAGCTCTCTAAGTCTAATAGGGACCGAGAAATAGCGAAAAAACTATTTGAAATCGGCTAAAAATACAATGATATTCGGATTCAAAATATTTAAAAACGCTCTAAATCGGTCCGCTTTCATCCGCTCGGGTCCAAATATAGCTAAATCGACGTAGAATTTCCTTGCGCTTCCAATGAGACAATTTTCAGCTCTCTAAGTCTAATAGGGACCGAGAAATAGCGAAAAAACTATTTGAAATCGGCTAAAAATACAATGATATTCGGATTCAAAATATTTAAAAACGCTCTAAATCGGTCCGATTTCATCCGCTCGGGTCCAAATATAGCTTAATCGACGCAGAATTTCCTTGCGCTTCTAATGAGACCATTTCCAGCCCTCTGAGTCTAATAGCGGCCGAGTTATGGCAAAAAAACGATTTGGGATCGGCTAAAAATACAATTATATGTATACAATAACTATCGTATACGATAATTATTGTACACATTATGATTGTATAATCTAATATTTCGAAGAATATTCGGATTCATAAAATTTAAAAACTCTCTAAATCGGTCCGATTTCATCCGTTCGGGTCCAAATATAGCTAAATCGACGTAGAATTTCCTTGCGCTTCCAATGAGACCATTTTCAGCTCTCTAAGTCTAATAGGGACCGAGAAATAGCGAAAAAACTATTTGAAATCGGCTAAAAATACAATGATATTCGGATTCAAAATATTTAAAAACGCTCTAAATCGGTCCGATTTCATCCGCTCGGGTCCAAATATAGCTAAATCGACGTAGAATTTCCTTGCGCTTCCAATGAGACAATTTTCAGCTCTCTAAGTCTAATAGGGACCGAGAAATAGCGAAAAAACTATTTGAAATCGGCTAAAAATACAATGATATTCGGATTCAAAATATTTAAAAACGCTCTAAATCGGTCCGCTTTCATCCGCTCGGGTCCAAATATAGCTAAATCGACGTAGAATTTCCTTGCGCTTCCAATGAGACAATTTTCAGCTCTCTAAGTCTAATAGGGACCGAGAAATAGCGAAAAAACTATTTGAAATCGGCTAAAAATACAATGATATTCGGATTCAAAATATTTAAAAACGCTCTAAATCGGTCCGATTTCATCCGCTCGGGTCCAAATATAGCTTAATCGACGCAGAATTTCCTTGCGCTTCTAATGAGACCATTTCCAGCCCTCTGAGTCTAATAGCGGCCGAGTTATGGCAAAAAAACGATTTGGGATCGGCTAAAAATACAATTATATGTATACAATAACTATCGTATACGATAATTATTGTACACATTATGATTGTATAATCTAATATTTCGAAGAATATTCGGATTCATAAAATTTAAAAACTCTCTAAATCGGTCCGATTTCATCCGTTCGGGTCCAAATATAGCTAAATCGACGTAGAATTTCCTTGCGCTTCCAATGAGACCATTTTCAGCTCTCTAAGTCTAATAGGGACCGAGAAATAGCGAAAAAACTATTTGAAATCGGCTAAAAATACAATGATATTCGGATTCAAAATATTTAAAAACGCTCTAAATCGGTCCGATTTCATCCGCTCGGGTCCAAATATAGCTAAATCGACGTAGAATTTCCTTGCGCTTCCAATGAGACAATTTTCAGCTCTCTAAGTCTAATAGGGACCGAGAAATAGCGAAAAAACTATTTGAAATCGGCTAAAAATACAATGATATTCGGATTCAAAATATTTAAAAACGCTCTAAATCGGTCCGCTTTCATCCGCTCGGGTCCAAATATAGCTAAATCGACGTAGAATTTCCTTGCGCTTCCAATGAGACAATTTTCAGCTCTCTAAGTCTAATAGGGACCGAGAAATAGCGAAAAAACTATTTGAAATCGGCTAAAAATACAATGATATTCGGATTCAAAATATTTAAAAACGCTCTAAATCGGTCCGATTTCATCCGCTCGGGTCCAAATATAGCTAAATCGACGTAGAATTTCCTTGCGCTTCCAATGAGACAATTTTCAGCTCTCTAAGTCTAATAGGGACCGAGAAATAGCGAAAAAACTATTTGAAATCGGCTAAAAATACAATGATATTCGGATTCAAAATATTTAAAAACGCTCTAAATCGGTCCGCTTTCATCCGCTCGGGTCCAAATATAGCTAAATCGACGTAGAATTTCCTTGCGCTTCCAATGAGACAATTTTCAGCTCTCTAAGTCTAATAGGGACCGAGAAATAGCGAAAAAACTATTTGAAATCGGCTAAAAATACAATGATATTCGGATTCAAAATATTTAAAAACGCTCTAAATCGGTCCGATTTCATCCGCTCGGGTCCAAATATAGCTTAATCGACGCAGAATTTCCTTGCGCTTCTAATGAGACCATTTCCAGCCCTCTGAGTCTAAAAGCGGCCGAGTTATGGCGAAAAAACGATTTGAGATCGGCTAAAAATACAATTATATGTATACAATAACTATCGTATACGATAATTATTGTACACATTATGATTGTATAATCTAATATTTCGAAGAATATTCGGATTCATAAAATTTAAAAACTCTCTAAATCGGTCCGATTTCATCCGTTCGGGTCCAAATATAGCTAAATCGACGTAGAATTTCCTTGCGCTTCCAATGAGACCATTTTCAGCTCTCTAAGTCTAATAGGGACCGAGAAATAGCGAAAAAACTATTTGAAATCGGCTAAAAATACAATGATATTCGGATTCAAAATATTTAAAAACGCTCTAAATCGGTCCGATTTCATCCGCTCGGGTCCAAATATAGCTAAATCGACGTAGAATTTCCTTGCGCTTCCAATGAGACAATTTTCAGCTCTCTAAGTCTAATAGGGACCGAGAAATAGCGAAAAAACTATTTGAAATCGGCTAAAAATACAATGATATTCGGATTCAAAATATTTAAAAACGCTCTAAATCGGTCCGCTTTCATCCGCTCGGGTCCAAATATAGCTAAATCGACGTAGAATTTCCTTGCGCTTCCAATGAGACAATTTTCAGCTCTCTAAGTCTAATAGGGACCGAGAAATAGCGAAAAAACTATTTGAAATCGGCTAAAAATACAATGATATTCGGATTCAAAATATTTAAAAACGCTCTAAATCGGTCCGCTTTCATCCGCTCGGGTCCAAATATAGCTAAATCGACGTAGAATTTCCTTGCGCTTCTAATGAGACCATTTTCAGCTCTCTAAGTCTAATAGGGACCGAGAAATAGCGAAAAAACTATTTGAAATCGGCTAAAAATACAATGATATTCGGATTCAAAATATTTAAAAACGCTCTAAATCGGTCCGATTTCATCCGATCGGGTCCAAATATAGCTTAATCGACGCAGAATTTCCTTGCGCTTCTAATGAGACCATTTCCAGCCCTCTGAGTCTAATAGCGGCCGAGTTATGGCAAAAAAACGATTTGGGATCGGCTAAAAATACAATTATATGTATACAATAACTATCGTATACGATAATTATTGTACACATTATGATTGTATAATCTAATATTTCGAAGAATATTCGGATTCTTAAAATTTAAAAACTCTCTAAATCGGTCCGATTTCATCCGTTCGGGTCCAAATATAGCTAAATCGACGTAGAATTTCCTTGCGCTTCCAATGAGACTATTTTCAGCTCTCTAAGTCTAATAGGGACCGAGAAATAGCGAAAAAACTATTTGAAATCGGCTAAAAATACAATGATATTCGGATTCAAAATATTTAAAAACGCTCTAAATCGGTCCGATTTCATCCGCTCGGGTCCAAATATAGCTAAATCGACGTAGAATTTCCTTGCGCTTCCAATGAGACCATTTTCAGCTCTCTAAGTCTAATAGGGACCGAGAAATAGCGAAAAAACTATTTGAAATCGGCTAAAAATACAATGATATTCGGATTCAAAATATTTAAAAACGCTCTAAATCGGTCCGATTTCATCCGCTCGGGTCCAAATATAGCTAAATCGACGTAGAATTTCCTTGCGCTTCCAATGAGACCATTTTCAGCTCTCTAAGTCTAATAGGGACCGAGAAATAGCGAAAAAACTATTTGAAATCGGCTAAAAATACAATGATATTCGGATTCAAAATATTTAAAAACGCTCTAAATCGGTCCGCTTTCATCCGCTCGGGTCCAAATATAGCTAAATCGACGTAGAATTTCCTTGCGCTTCCAATGAGACAATTTTCAGCTCTCTAAGTCTAATAGGGACCGAGAAATAGCGAAAAAACTATTTGAAATCGGCTAAAAATACAATGATATTCGGATTCAAAATATTTAAAAACGCTCTAAATCGGTCCGATTTCATCCGCTCGGGTCCAAATATAGCTTAATCGACGCAGAATTTCCTTGCGCTTCTAATGAGACCATTTCCAGCCCTCTGAGTCTAAAAGCGGCCAAGTTATGGCGAAAAAACGATTTGAGATCGGCTAAAAATACAATTATATGTATACAATAACTATCGTATACGATAATTATTGTACACATTATGATTGTATAATCTAATATTTCGAAGAATATTCGGATTCATAAAATTTAAAAACTCTCTAAATCGGTCCGATTTCATCCGTTCGGGTCCAAATATAGCTAAATCGACGTAGAATTTCCTTGCGCTTCCAATGAGACCATTTTCAGCTCTCTAAGTCTAATAGGGACCGAGAAATAGCGAAAAAACTATTTGAAATCGGCTAAAAATACAATGATATTCGGATTCAAAATATTTAAAAACGCTCTAAATCGGTCCGATTTCATCCGCTCGGGTCCAAATATAGCTAAATCGACGTAGAATTTCCTTGCGCTTCCAATGAGACAATTTTCAGCTCTCTAAGTCTAATAGGGACCGAGAAATAGCGAAAAAACTATTTGAAATCGGCTAAAAATACAATGATATTCGGATTCAAAATATTTAAAAACGCTCTAAATCGGTCCGCTTTCATCCGCTCGGGTCCAAATATAGCTAAATCGACGTAGAATTTCCTTGCGCTTCCAATGAGACAATTTTCAGCTCTCTAAGTCTAATAGGGACCGAGAAATAGCGAAAAAACTATTTGAAATCGGCTAAAAATACAATGATATTCGGATTCAAAATATTTAAAAACGCTCTAAATCGGTCCGCTTTCATCCGCTCGGGTCCAAATATAGCTAAATCGACGTAGAATTTCCTTGCGCTTCCAATGAGACAATTTTCAGCTCTCTAAGTCTAATAGGGACCGAGAAATAGCGAAAAAACTATTTGAAATCGGCTAAAAATACAATTATATGTATACAATAACTATCGTATACGATAATTATTGTACACATTATGATTGTATAATCTAATATTTCGAAGAATATTCGGATTCATAAAATTTAAAAACTCTCTAAATCGGTCCGATTTCATCCGTTCGGGTCCAAATATAGCTAAATCGACGTAGAATTTCCTTGCGCTTCTAATGAGACCATTTCCAGCCCTCTGAGTCTAATAGCGGCCGAGTTATGGCAAAAAAACGATTTGGGATCGGCTAAAAATACAATTATATGTATACAATAACTATCGTATACGATAATTATTGTACACATTATGATTGTATAATCTAATATTTCGAAGAATATTCGGATTCATAAAATTTAAAAACTCTCTAAATCGGTCCGATTTCATCCGCTCGGGTCCAAATATAGCTAAATCGACGTAGAATTTCCTTGCGCTTCCAATGAGACCATTTTCAGCTCTCTAAGTCTAATAGGGACCGAGAAATAGCGAAAAAACTATTTGAAATCGGCTAAAAATACAATGATATTCGGATTCAAAATATTTAAAAACGCTCTAAATCGGTCCGCTTGCATCCGCTCGGGTCCAAATATAGCTAAATCGACGTAGAATTTCCTTGCGCTTCCAATGAGACAATTTTCAGCTCTCTAAGTCTAATAGGGACCGAGAAATAGCGAAAAAACTATTTGAAATCGGCTAAAAATACAATGATATTCGGATTCAAAATATTTAAAAACGCTCTAAATCGGTCCGATTTCATCCGCTCGGGTCCAAATATAGCTAAATCGACGTAGAATTTCCTTGCGCTTCCAATGAGACAATTTTCAGCTCTCTAAGTCTAATAGGGACCGAGAAATAGCGAAAAAACTATTTGAAATCGGCTAAAAATACAATGATATTCGGATTCAAAATATTTAAAAACGCTCTAAATCGGTCCGCTTTCATCCGCTCGGGTCCAAATATAGCTAAATCGACGTAGAATTTCCTTGCGCTTCCAATGAGACAATTTTCAGCTCTCTAAGTCTAATAGGGACCGAGAAATAGCGAAAAAACTATTTGAAATCGGCTAAAAATACAATGATATTCGGATTCAAAATATTTAAAAACGCTCTAAATCGGTCCGATTTCATCCGCTCGGGTCCAAATATAGCTTAATCGACGCAGAATTTCCTTGCGCTTCTAATGAGACCATTTCCAGCCCTCTGAGTCTAATAGCGGCCGAGTTATGGCAAAAAAACGATTTGGGATCGGCTAAAAATACAATTATATGTATACAATAACTATCGTATACGATAATTATTGTACACATTATGATTGTATAATCTAATATTTCGAAGAATATTCGGATTCATAAAATTTAAAAACTCTCTAAATCGGTCCGATTTCATCCGTTCGGGTCCAAATATAGCTAAATCGACGTAGAATTTCCTTGCGCTTCCAATGAGACCATTTTCAGCTCTCTAAGTCTAATAGGGACCGAGAAATAGCGAAAAAACTATTTGAAATCGGCTAAAAATACAATGATATTCGGATTCAAAATATTTAAAAACGCTCTAAATCGGTCCGATTTCATCCGCTCGGGTCCAAATATAGCTAAATCGACGTAGAATTTCCTTGCGCTTCCAATGAGACAATTTTCAGCTCTCTAAGTCTAATAGGGACCGAGAAATAGCGAAAAAACTATTTGAAATCGGCTAAAAATACAATGATATTCGGATTCAAAATATTTAAAAACGCTCTAAATCGGTCCGCTTTCATCCGCTCGGGTCCAAATATAGCTAAATCGACGTAGAATTTCCTTGCGCTTCCAATGAGACAATTTTCAGCTCTCTAAGTCTAATAGGGACCGAGAAATAGCGAAAAAACTATTTGAAATCGGCTAAAAATACAATGATATTCGGATTCAAAATATTTAAAAACGCTCTAAATCGGTCCGATTTCATCCGCTCGGGTCCAAATATAGCTAAATCGACGTAGAATTTCCTTGCGCTTCCAATGAGACAATTTTCAGCTCTCTAAGTCTAATAGGGACCGAGAAATAGCGAAAAAACTATTTGAAATCGGCTAAAAATACAATGATATTCGGATTCAAAATATTTAAAAACGCTCTAAATCGGTCCGCTTTCATCCGCTCGGGTCCAAATATAGCTAAATCGACGTAGAATTTCCTTGCGCTTCCAATGAGACAATTTTCAGCTCTCTAAGTCTAATAGGGACCGAGAAATAGCGAAAAAACTATTTGAAATCGGCTAAAAATACAATGATATTCGGATTCAAAATATTTAAAAACGCTCTAAATCGGTCCGATTTCATCCGCTCGGGTCCAAATATAGCTTAATCGACGCAGAATTTCCTTGCGCTTCTAATGAGACCATTTCCAGCCCTCTGAGTCTAAAAGCGGCCGAGTTATGGCGAAAAAACGATTTGAGATCGGCTAAAAATACAATTATATGTATACAATAACTATCGTATACGATAATTATTGTACACATTATGATTGTATAATCTAATATTTCGAAGAATATTCGGATTCATAAAATTTAAAAACTCTCTAAATCGGTCCGATTTCATCCGTTCGGGTCCAAATATAGCTAAATCGACGTAGAATTTCCTTGCGCTTCCAATGAGACCATTTTCAGCTCTCTAAGTCTAATAGGGACCGAGAAATAGCGAAAAAACTATTTGAAATCGGCTAAAAATACAATGATATTCGGATTCAAAATATTTAAAAACGCTCTAAATCGGTCCGATTTCATCCGCTCGGGTCCAAATATAGCTAAATCGACGTAGAATTTCCTTGCGCTTCCAATGAGACAATTTTCAGCTCTCTAAGTCTAATAGGGACCGAGAAATAGCGAAAAAACTATTTGAAATCGGCTAAAAATACAATGATATTCGGATTCAAAATATTTAAAAACGCTCTAAATCGGTCCGCTTTCATCCGCTCGGGTCCAAATATAGCTAAATCGACGTAGAATTTCCTTGCGCTTCCAATGAGACAATTTTCAGCTCTCTAAGTCTAATAGGGACCGAGAAATAGCGAAAAAACTATTTGAAATCGGCTAAAAATACAATGATATTCGGATTCAAAATATTTAAAAACGCTCTAAATCGGTCCGCTTTCATCCGCTCGGGTCCAAATATAGCTAAATCGACGTAGAATTTCCTTGCGCTTCTAATGAGACCATTTTCAGCTCTCTAAGTCTAATAGGGACCGAGAAATAGCGAAAAAACTATTTGAAATCGGCTAAAAATACAATGATATTCGGATTCAAAATATTTAAAAACGCTCTAAATCGGTCCGATTTCATCCGATCGGGTCCAAATATAGCTTAATCGACGCAGAATTTCCTTGCGCTTCTAATGAGACCATTTCCAGCCCTCTGAGTCTAATAGCGGCCGAGTTATGGCAAAAAAACGATTTGGGATCGGCTAAAAATACAATTATATGTATACAATAACTATCGTATACGATAATTATTGTACACATTATGATTGTATAATCTAATATTTCGAAGAATATTCGGATTCTTAAAATTTAAAAACTCTCTAAATCGGTCCGATTTCATCCGTTCGGGTCCAAATATAGCTAAATCGACGTAGAATTTCCTTGCGCTTCCAATGAGACTATTTTCAGCTCTCTAAGTCTAATAGGGACCGAGAAATAGCGAAAAAACTATTTGAAATCGGCTAAAAATACAATGATATTCGGATTCAAAATATTTAAAAACGCTCTAAATCGGTCCGATTTCATCCGCTCGGGTCCAAATATAGCTAAATCGACGTAGAATTTCCTTGCGCTTCCAATGAGACCATTTTCAGCTCTCTAAGTCTAATAGGGACCGAGAAATAGCGAAAAAACTATTTGAAATCGGCTAAAAATACAATGATATTCGGATTCAAAATATTTAAAAACGCTCTAAATCGGTCCGATTTCATCCGCTCGGGTCCAAATATAGCTAAATCGACGTAGAATTTCCTTGCGCTTCCAATGAGACCATTTTCAGCTCTCTAAGTCTAATAGGGACCGAGAAATAGCGAAAAAACTATTTGAAATCGGCTAAAAATACAATGATATTCGGATTCAAAATATTTAAAAACGCTCTAAATCGGTCCGCTTTCATCCGCTCGGGTCCAAATATAGCTAAATCGACGTAGAATTTCCTTGCGCTTCCAATGAGACAATTTTCAGCTCTCTAAGTCTAATAGGGACCGAGAAATAGCGAAAAAACTATTTGAAATCGGCTAAAAATACAATGATATTCGGATTCAAAATATTTAAAAACGCTCTAAATCGGTCCGATTTCATCCGCTCGGGTCCAAATATAGCTTAATCGACGCAGAATTTCCTTGCGCTTCTAATGAGACCATTTCCAGCCCTCTGAGTCTAAAAGCGGCCAAGTTATGGCGAAAAAACGATTTGAGATCGGCTAAAAATACAATTATATGTATACAATAACTATCGTATACGATAATTATTGTACACATTATGATTGTATAATCTAATATTTCGAAGAATATTCGGATTCATAAAATTTAAAAACTCTCTAAATCGGTCCGATTTCATCCGTTCGGGTCCAAATATAGCTAAATCGACGTAGAATTTCCTTGCGCTTCCAATGAGACCATTTTCAGCTCTCTAAGTCTAATAGGGACCGAGAAATAGCGAAAAAACTATTTGAAATCGGCTAAAAATACAATGATATTCGGATTCAAAATATTTAAAAACGCTCTAAATCGGTCCGATTTCATCCGCTCGGGTCCAAATATAGCTAAATCGACGTAGAATTTCCTTGCGCTTCCAATGAGACAATTTTCAGCTCTCTAAGTCTAATAGGGACCGAGAAATAGCGAAAAAACTATTTGAAATCGGCTAAAAATACAATGATATTCGGATTCAAAATATTTAAAAACGCTCTAAATCGGTCCGCTTTCATCCGCTCGGGTCCAAATATAGCTAAATCGACGTAGAATTTCCTTGCGCTTCCAATGAGACAATTTTCAGCTCTCTAAGTCTAATAGGGACCGAGAAATAGCGAAAAAACTATTTGAAATCGGCTAAAAATACAATGATATTCGGATTCAAAATATTTAAAAACGCTCTAAATCGGTCCGCTTTCATCCGCTCGGGTCCAAATATAGCTAAATCGACGTAGAATTTCCTTGCGCTTCCAATGAGACAATTTTCAGCTCTCTAAGTCTAATAGGGACCGAGAAATAGCGAAAAAACTATTTGAAATCGGCTAAAAATACAATTATATGTATACAATAACTATCGTATACGATAATTATTGTACACATTATGATTGTATAATCTAATATTTCGAAGAATATTCGGATTCATAAAATTTAAAAACTCTCTAAATCGGTCCGATTTCATCCGTTCGGGTCCAAATATAGCTAAATCGACGTAGAATTTCCTTGCGCTTCTAATGAGACCATTTCCAGCCCTCTGAGTCTAATAGCGGCCGAGTTATGGCAAAAAAACGATTTGGGATCGGCTAAAAATACAATTATATGTATACAATAACTATCGTATACGATAATTATTGTACACATTATGATTGTATAATCTAATATTTCGAAGAATATTCGGATTCATAAAATTTAAAAACTCTCTAAATCGGTCCGATTTCATCCGCTCGGGTCCAAATATAGCTAAATCGACGTAGAATTTCCTTGCGCTTCCAATGAGACCATTTTCAGCTCTCTAAGTCTAATAGGGACCGAGAAATAGCGAAAAAACTATTTGAAATCGGCTAAAAATACAATGATATTCGGATTCAAAATATTTAAAAACGCTCTAAATCGGTCCGCTTGCATCCGCTCGGGTCCAAATATAGCTAAATCGACGTAGAATTTCCTTGCGCTTCCAATGAGACAATTTTCAGCTCTCTAAGTCTAATAGGGACCGAGAAATAGCGAAAAAACTATTTGAAATCGGCTAAAAATACAATGATATTCGGATTCAAAATATTTAAAAACGCTCTAAATCGGTCCGATTTCATCCGCTCGGGTCCAAATATAGCTTAATCGACGCAGAATTTCCTTGCGCTTCTAATGAGACCATTTCCAGCCCTCTGAGTCTAAAAGCGGCCAAGTTATGGCGAAAAAACGATTTGAGATCGGCTAAAAATACAATTATATGTATACAATAACTATCGTATACGATAATTATTGTACACATTATGATTGTATAATCTAATATTTCGAAGAATATTCGGATTCATAAAATTTAAAAACGCTCTAAATCGGTCCGATTTCATCCGCTCGGGTCCAAATATAGCTAAATCGACGTAGAATTTCCTTGCGCTTCCAATGAGACCATTTTCAGCTCTCTATGTCTAATAGGGACCGAGAAATAGCGAAAAAACTATTTGAAATCGGCTAAAAATACAATGATATTCGGATTCAAAATATTTAAAAACGCTCTAAATCGGTCCGATTTCATCCGATCGGGTCCAAATATAGCTTAATCGACGTAGAATTTCCTTGCGCTTCCAATGAGACCATTTTCAGCTCTCTAAGTCTAATAGGGACCGAGAAATAGCGAAAAAACTATTTGAAATCGGCTAAAAATACAATGATATTCGGATTCAAAATATTTAAAAACGCTCTAAATCGGTCCGATTTCATCCGATCGGGTCCAAATATAGCTAAATCGACGTAGAATTTCCTTGCGCTTCCAATGAGACCATTTTCAGCTCTCTAAGTCTAATAGGGACCGAGAAATAGCGAAAAAACTATTTGAAATCGGCTAAAAATACAATGATATTCGGATTCAAAATATTTAAAAACGCTCTAAATCGGTCCGCTTTCATCCGCTCGGGTCCAAATATAGCTAAATCGACGTAGAATTTCCTTGCGCTTCCAATGAGACAATTTTCAGCTCTCTAAGTCTAATAGGGACCGAGAAATAACGAAAAAACTATTTGAAATCGGCTAAAAATACAATGATATTCGGATTCAAAATATTTAAAAACGCTCTAAATCGGTCCGATTTCATCCGCTCGGGTCCAAATATAGCTTAATCGACGCAGAATTTCCTTGCGCTTCTAATGAGACCATTTCCAGCCCTCTGAGTCTAAAAGCGGCCAAGTTATGGCGAAAAAACGATTTGAGATCGGCTAAAAATACAATTATATGTATACAATAACTATCGTATACGATAATTATTGTACACATTATGATTGTATAATCTAATATTTCGAAGAATATTCGGATTCATAAAATTTAAAAACTCTCTAAATCGGTCCGATTTCATCCGTTCGGGTCCAAATATAGCTAAATCGACGTAGAATTTCCTTGCGCTTCCAATGAGACCATTTTCAGCTCTCTAAGTCTAATAGGGACCGAGAAATAGCGAAAAAACTATTTGAAATCGGCTAAAAATACAATGATATTCGGATTCAAAATATTTAAAAACGCTCTAAATCGGTCCGATTTCATCCGCTCGGGTCCAAATATAGCTAAATCGACGTAGAATTTCCTTGCGCTTCCAATGAGACAATTTTCAGCTCTCTAAGTCTAATAGGGACCGAGAAATAGCGAAAAAACTATTTGAAATCGGCTAAAAATACAATGATATTCGGATTCAAAATATTTAAAAACGCTCTAAATCGGTCCGCTTTCATCCGCTCGGGTCCAAATATAGCTAAATCGACGTAGAATTTCCTTGCGCTTCCAATGAGACAATTTTCAGCTCTCTAAGTCTAATAGGGACCGAGAAATAGCGAAAAAACTATTTGAAATCGGCTAAAAATACAATGATATTCGGATTCAAAATATTTAAAAACGCTCTAAATCGGTCCGCTTTCATCCGCTCGGGTCCAAATATAGCTAAATCGACGTAGAATTTCCTTGCGCTTCCAATGAGACAATTTTCAGCTCTCTAAGTCTAATAGGGACCGAGAAATAGCGAAAAAACTATTTGAAATCGGCTAAAAATACAATGATATTCGGATTCAAAATATTTAAAAACGCTCTAAATCGGTCCGATTTCATCCGCTCGGGTCCAAATATAGCTTAATCGACGCAGAATTTCCTTGCGCTTCTAATGAGACCATTTCCAGCCCTCTGAGTCTAAAAGCGGCCAAGTTATGGCGAAAAAACGATTTGAGATCGGCTAAAAATACAATTATATGTATACAATAACTATCGTATACGATAATTATTGTACACATTATGATTGTATAATCTAATATTTCGAAGAATATTCGGATTCATAAAATTTAAAAACTCTCTAAATCGGTCCGATTTCATCCGTTCGGGTCCAAATATAGCTAAATCGACGTAGAATTTCCTTGCGCTTCCAATGAGACCATTTTCAGCTCTCTAAGTCTAATAGGGACCGAGAAATAGCGAAAAAACTATTTGAAATCGGCTAAAAATACAATGATATTCGGATTCAAAATATTTAAAAACGCTCTAAATCGGTCCGATTTCATCCGATCGGGTCCAAATATAGCTTAATCGACGCAGAATTTCCTTGCGCTTCTAATGAGACCATTTCCAGCCCTCTGAGTCTAATAGCGGCCGAGTTATGGCAAAAAAACGATTTGGGATCGGCTAAAAATACAATTATATGTATACAATAACTATCGTATACGATAATTATTGTACACATTATGATTGTATAATCTAATATTTCGAAGAATATTCGGATTCATAAAATTTAAAAACTCTCTAAATCGGTCCGATTTCATCCGTTCGGGTCCAAATATAGCTAAATCGACGTAGAATTTCCTTGCGCTTCCAATGAGACCATTTTCAGCTCTCTAAGTCTAATAGGGACCGAGAAATAGCGAAAAAACTATTTGAAATCGGCTAAAAATACAATGATATTCGGATTCAAAATATTTAAAAACGCTCTAAATCGGTCCGATTTCATCCGCTCGGGTCCAAATATAGCTAAATCGACGTAGAATTTCCTTGCGCTTCCAATGAGACAATTTTCAGCTCTCTAAGTCTAATAGGGACCGAGAAATAGCGAAAAAACTATTTGAAATCGGCTAAAAATACAATGATATTCGGATTCAAAATATTTAAAAACGCTCTAAATCGGTCCGCTTTCATCCGCTCGGGTCCAAATATAGCTAAATCGACGTAGAATTTCCTTGCGCTTCCAATGAGACAATTTTCAGCTCTCTAAGTCTAATAGGGACCGAGAAATAGCGAAAAAACTATTTGAAATCGGCTAAAAATACAATGATATTCGGATTCAAAATATTTAAAAACGCTCTAAATCGGTCCGATTTCATCCGCTCGGGTCCAAATATAGCTTAATCGACGCAGAATTTCCTTGCGCTTCTAATGAGACCATTTCCAGCCCTCTGAGTCTAATAGCGGCCGAGTTATGGCAAAAAAACGATTTGGGATCGGCTAAAAATACAATTATATGTATACAATAACTATCGTATACGATAATTATTGTACACATTATGATTGTATAATCTAATATTTCGAAGAATATTCGGATTCATAAAATTTAAAAACTCTCTAAATCGGTCCGATTTCATCCGTTCGGGTCCAAATATAGCTAAATCGACGTAGAATTTCCTTGCGCTTCCAATGAGACCATTTTCAGCTCTCTAAGTCTAATAGGGACCGAGAAATAGCGAAAAAACTATTTGAAATCGGCTAAAAATACAATGATATTCGGATTCAAAATATTTAAAAACGCTCTAAATCGGTCCGATTTCATCCGCTCGGGTCCAAATATAGCTAAATCGACGTAGAATTTCCTTGCGCTTCCAATGAGACAATTTTCAGCTCTCTAAGTCTAATAGGGACCGAGAAATAGCGAAAAAACTATTTGAAATCGGCTAAAAATACAATGATATTCGGATTCAAAATATTTAAAAACGCTCTAAATCGGTCCGCTTTCATCCGCTCGGGTCCAAATATAGCTAAATCGACGTAGAATTTCCTTGCGCTTCCAATGAGACAATTTTCAGCTCTCTAAGTCTAATAGGGACCGAGAAATAGCGAAAAAACTATTTGAAATCGGCTAAAAATACAATGATATTCGGATTCAAAATATTTAAAAACGCTCTAAATCGGTCCGATTTCATCCGCTCGGGTCCAAATATAGCTTAATCGACGCAGAATTTCCTTGCGCTTCTAATGAGACCATTTCCAGCCCTCTGAGTCTAATAGCGGCCGAGTTATGGCAAAAAAACGATTTGGGATCGGCTAAAAATACAATTATATGTATACAATAACTATCGTATACGATAATTATTGTACACATTATGATTGTATAATCTAATATTTCGAAGAATATTCGGATTCATAAAATTTAAAAACTCTCTAAATCGGTCCGATTTCATCCGTTCGGGTCCAAATATAGCTAAATCGACGTAGAATTTCCTTGCGCTTCCAATGAGACCATTTTCAGCTCTCTAAGTCTAATAGGGACCGAGAAATAGCGAAAAAACTATTTGAAATCGGCTAAAAATACAATGATATTCGGATTCAAAATATTTAAAAACGCTCTAAATCGGTCCGATTTCATCCGCTCGGGTCCAAATATAGCTAAATCGACGTAGAATTTCCTTGCGCTTCCAATGAGACAATTTTCAGCTCTCTAAGTCTAATAGGGACCGAGAAATAGCGAAAAAACTATTTGAAATCGGCTAAAAATACAATGATATTCGGATTCAAAATATTTAAAAACGCTCTAAATCGGTCCGCTTTCATCCGCTCGGGTCCAAATATAGCTAAATCGACGTAGAATTTCCTTGCGCTTCCAATGAGACAATTTTCAGCTCTCTAAGTCTAATAGGGACCGAGAAATAGCGAAAAAACTATTTGAAATCGGCTAAAAATACAATGATATTCGGATTCAAAATATTTAAAAACGCTCTAAATCGGTCCGATTTCATCCGCTCGGGTCCAAATATAGCTAAATCGACGTAGAATTTCCTTGCGCTTCCAATGAGACAATTTTCAGCTCTCTAAGTCTAATAGGGACCGAGAAATAGCGAAAAAACTATTTGAAATCGGCTAAAAATACAATGATATTCGGATTCAAAATATTTAAAAACGCTCTAAATCGGTCCGCTTTCATCCGCTCGGGTCCAAATATAGCTAAATCGACGTAGAATTTCCTTGCGCTTCCAATGAGACAATTTTCAGCTCTCTAAGTCTAATAGGGACCGAGAAATAGCGAAAAAACTATTTGAAATCGGCTAAAAATACAATGATATTCGGATTCAAAATATTTAAAAACGCTCTAAATCGGTCCGATTTCATCCGCTCGGGTCCAAATATAGCTTAATCGACGCAGAATTTCCTTGCGCTTCTAATGAGACCATTTCCAGCCCTCTGAGTCTAAAAGCGGCCGAGTTATGGCGAAAAAACGATTTGAGATCGGCTAAAAATACAATTATATGTATACAATAACTATCGTATACGATAATTATTGTACACATTATGATTGTATAATCTAATATTTCGAAGAATATTCGGATTCATAAAATTTAAAAACTCTCTAAATCGGTCCGATTTCATCCGTTCGGGTCCAAATATAGCTAAATCGACGTAGAATTTCCTTGCGCTTCCAATGAGACCATTTTCAGCTCTCTAAGTCTAATAGGGACCGAGAAATAGCGAAAAAACTATTTGAAATCGGCTAAAAATACAATGATATTCGGATTCAAAATATTTAAAAACGCTCTAAATCGGTCCGATTTCATCCGCTCGGGTCCAAATATAGCTAAATCGACGTAGAATTTCCTTGCGCTTCCAATGAGACAATTTTCAGCTCTCTAAGTCTAATAGGGACCGAGAAATAGCGAAAAAACTATTTGAAATCGGCTAAAAATACAATGATATTCGGATTCAAAATATTTAAAAACGCTCTAAATCGGTCCGCTTTCATCCGCTCGGGTCCAAATATAGCTAAATCGACGTAGAATTTCCTTGCGCTTCCAATGAGACAATTTTCAGCTCTCTAAGTCTAATAGGGACCGAGAAATAGCGAAAAAACTATTTGAAATCGGCTAAAAATACAATGATATTCGGATTCAAAATATTTAAAAACGCTCTAAATCGGTCCGCTTTCATCCGCTCGGGTCCAAATATAGCTAAATCGACGTAGAATTTCCTTGCGCTTCTAATGAGACCATTTTCAGCTCTCTAAGTCTAATAGGGACCGAGAAATAGCGAAAAAACTATTTGAAATCGGCTAAAAATACAATGATATTCGGATTCAAAATATTTAAAAACGCTCTAAATCGGTCCGATTTCATCCGATCGGGTCCAAATATAGCTTAATCGACGCAGAATTTCCTTGCGCTTCTAATGAGACCATTTCCAGCCCTCTGAGTCTAATAGCGGCCGAGTTATGGCAAAAAAACGATTTGGGATCGGCTAAAAATACAATTATATGTATACAATAACTATCGTATACGATAATTATTGTACACATTATGATTGTATAATCTAATATTTCGAAGAATATTCGGATTCTTAAAATTTAAAAACTCTCTAAATCGGTCCGATTTCATCCGTTCGGGTCCAAATATAGCTAAATCGACGTAGAATTTCCTTGCGCTTCCAATGAGACTATTTTCAGCTCTCTAAGTCTAATAGGGACCGAGAAATAGCGAAAAAACTATTTGAAATCGGCTAAAAATACAATGATATTCGGATTCAAAATATTTAAAAACGCTCTAAATCGGTCCGATTTCATCCGCTCGGGTCCAAATATAGCTAAATCGACGTAGAATTTCCTTGCGCTTCCAATGAGACAATTTTCAGCTCTCTAAGTCTAATAGGGACAGAGAAATAGCGAAAAAACTATTTGAAATCGGCTAAAAATACAATGATATTCGGATTCAAAATATTTAAAAACGCTCTAAATCGGTCCGCTTTCATCCGCTCGGGTCCAAATATAGCTAAATCGACGTAGAATTTCCTTGCGCTTCCAATGAGACAATTTTCAGCTCTCTAAGTCTAATAGGGACCGAGAAATAGCGAAAAAACTATTTGAAATCGGCTAAAAATACAATGATATTCGGATTCAAAATATTTAAAAACGCTCTAAATCGGTCCGATTTCATCCGCTCGGGTCCAAATATAGCTAAATCGACGTAGAATTTCCTTGCGCTTCCAATGAGACAATTTTCAGCTCTCTAAGTCTAATAGGGACCGAGAAATAGCGAAAAAACTATTTGAAATCGGCTAAAAATACAATGATATTCGGATTCAAAATATTTAAAAACGCTCTAAATCGGTCCGCTTTCATCCGCTCGGGTCCAAATATAGCTAAATCGACGTAGAATTTCCTTGCGCTTCCAATGAGACAATTTTCAGCTCTCTAAGTCTAATAGGGACCGAGAAATAGCGAAAAAACTATTTGAAATCGGCTAAAAATACAATGATATTCGGATTCAAAATATTTAAAAACGCTCTAAATCGGTCCGATTTCATCCGCTCGGGTCCAAATATAGCTTAATCGACGCAGAATTTCCTTGCGCTTCTAATGAGACCATTTCCAGCCCTCTGAGTCTAATAGCGGCCGAGTTATGGCAAAAAAACGATTTGGGATCGGCTAAAAATACAATTATATGTATACAATAACTATCGTATACGATAATTATTGTACACATTATGATTGTATAATCTAATATTTCGAAGAATATTCGGATTCATAAAATTTAAAAACTCTCTAAATCGGTCCGATTTCATCCGTTCGGGTCCAAATATAGCTAAATCGACGTAGAATTTCCTTGCGCTTCCAATGAGACCATTTTCAGCTCTCTAAGTCTAATAGGGACCGAGAAATAGCGAAAAAACTATTTGAAATCGGCTAAAAATACAATGATATTCGGATTCAAAATATTTAAAAACGCTCTAAATCGGTCCGATTTCATCCGCTCGGGTCCAAATATAGCTAAATCGACGTAGAATTTCCTTGCGCTTCCAATGAGACAATTTTCAGCTCTCTAAGTCTAATAGGGACCGAGAAATAGCGAAAAAACTATTTGAAATCGGCTAAAAATACAATGATATTCGGATTCAAAATATTTAAAAACGCTCTAAATCGGTCCGCTTTCATCCGCTCGGGTCCAAATATAGCTAAATCGACGTAGAATTTCCTTGCGCTTCCAATGAGACAATTTTCAGCTCTCTAAGTCTAATAGGGACCGAGAAATAGCGAAAAAACTATTTGAAATCGGCTAAAAATACAATGATATTCGGATTCAAAATATTTAAAAACGCTCTAAATCGGTCCGATTTCATCCGCTCGGGTCCAAATATAGCTAAATCGACGTAGAATTTCCTTGCGCTTCCAATGAGACAATTTTCAGCTCTCTAAGTCTAATAGGGACCGAGAAATAGCGAAAAAACTATTTGAAATCGGCTAAAAATACAATGATATTCGGATTCAAAATATTTAAAAACGCTCTAAATCGGTCCGCTTTCATCCGCTCGGGTCCAAATATAGCTAAATCGACGTAGAATTTCCTTGCGCTTCCAATGAGACAATTTTCAGCTCTCTAAGTCTAATAGGGACCGAGAAATAGCGAAAAAACTATTTGAAATCGGCTAAAAATACAATGATATTCGGATTCAAAATATTTAAAAACGCTCTAAATCGGTCCGATTTCATCCGCTCGGGTCCAAATATAGCTTAATCGACGCAGAATTTCCTTGCGCTTCTAATGAGACCATTTCCAGCCCTCTGAGTCTAAAAGCGGCCGAGTTATGGCGAAAAAACGATTTGAGATCGGCTAAAAATACAATTATATGTATACAATAACTATCGTATACGATAATTATTGTACACATTATGATTGTATAATCTAATATTTCGAAGAATATTCGGATTCATAAAATTTAAAAACTCTCTAAATCGGTCCGATTTCATCCGTTCGGGTCCAAATATAGCTAAATCGACGTAGAATTTCCTTGCGCTTCCAATGAGACCATTTTCAGCTCTCTAAGTCTAATAGGGACCGAGAAATAGCGAAAAAACTATTTGAAATCGGCTAAAAATACAATGATATTCGGATTCAAAATATTTAAAAACGCTCTAAATCGGTCCGATTTCATCCGCTCGGGTCCAAATATAGCTAAATCGACGTAGAATTTCCTTGCGCTTCCAATGAGACAATTTTCAGCTCTCTAAGTCTAATAGGGACCGAGAAATAGCGAAAAAACTATTTGAAATCGGCTAAAAATACAATGATATTCGGATTCAAAATATTTAAAAACGCTCTAAATCGGTCCGCTTTCATCCGCTCGGGTCCAAATATAGCTAAATCGACGTAGAATTTCCTTGCGCTTCCAATGAGACAATTTTCAGCTCTCTAAGTCTAATAGGGACCGAGAAATAGCGAAAAAACTATTTGAAATCGGCTAAAAATACAATGATATTCGGATTCAAAATATTTAAAAACGCTCTAAATCGGTCCGCTTTCATCCGCTCGGGTCCAAATATAGCTAAATCGACGTAGAATTTCCTTGCGCTTCTAATGAGACCATTTTCAGCTCTCTAAGTCTAATAGGGACCGAGAAATAGCGAAAAAACTATTTGAAATCGGCTAAAAATACAATGATATTCGGATTCAAAATATTTAAAAACGCTCTAAATCGGTCCGATTTCATCCGATCGGGTCCAAATATAGCTTAATCGACGCAGAATTTCCTTGCGCTTCTAATGAGACCATTTCCAGCCCTCTGAGTCTAATAGCGGCCGAGTTATGGCAAAAAAACGATTTGGGATCGGCTAAAAATACAATTATATGTATACAATAACTATCGTATACGATAATTATTGTACACATTATGATTGTATAATCTAATATTTCGAAGAATATTCGGATTCATAAAATTTAAAAACTCTCTAAATCGGTCCGATTTCATCCGTTCGGGTCCAAATATAGCTAAATCGACGTAGAATTTCCTTGCGCTTCCAATGAGACCATTTTCAGCTCTCTAAGTCTAATAGGGACCGAGAAATAGCGAAAAAACTATTTGAAATCGGCTAAAAATACAATGATATTCGGATTCAAAATATTTAAAAACGCTCTAAATCGGTCCGATTTCATCCGCTCGGGTCCAAATATAGCTAAATCGACGTAGAATTTCCTTGCGCTTCCAATGAGACAATTTTCAGCTCTCTAAGTCTAATAGGGACCGAGAAATAGCGAAAAAACTATTTGAAATCGGCTAAAAATACAATGATATTCGGATTCAAAATATTTAAAAACGCTCTAAATCGGTCCGCTTTCATCCGCTCGGGTCCAAATATAGCTAAATCGACGTAGAATTTCCTTGCGCTTCCAATGAGACAATTTTCAGCTCTCTAAGTCTAATAGGGACCGAGAAATAGCGAAAAAACTATTTGAAATCGGCTAAAAATACAATGATATTCGGATTCAAAATATTTAAAAACGCTCTAAATCGGTCCGATTTCATCCGCTCGGGTCCAAATATAGCTTAATCGACGCAGAATTTCCTTGCGCTTCTAATGAGACCATTTCCAGCCCTCTGAGTCTAATAGCGGCCGAGTTATGGCAAAAAAACGATTTGGGATCGGCTAAAAATACAATTATATGTATACAATAACTATCGTATACGATAATTATTGTACACATTATGATTGTATAATCTAATATTTCGAAGAATATTCGGATTCATAAAATTTAAAAACTCTCTAAATCGGTCCGATTTCATCCGTTCGGGTCCAAATATAGCTAAATCGACGTAGAATTTCCTTGCGCTTCCAATGAGACCATTTTCAGCTCTCTAAGTCTAATAGGGACCGAGAAATAGCGAAAAAACTATTTGAAATCGGCTAAAAATACAATGATATTCGGATTCAAAATATTTAAAAACGCTCTAAATCGGTCCGATTTCATCCGCTCGGGTCCAAATATAGCTAAATCGACGTAGAATTTCCTTGCGCTTCCAATGAGACAATTTTCAGCTCTCTAAGTCTAATAGGGACCGAGAAATAGCGAAAAAACTATTTGAAATCGGCTAAAAATACAATGATATTCGGATTCAAAATATTTAAAAACGCTCTAAATCGGTCCGCTTTCATCCGCTCGGGTCCAAATATAGCTAAATCGACGTAGAATTTCCTTGCGCTTCCAATGAGACAATTTTCAGCTCTCTAAGTCTAATAGGGACCGAGAAATAGCGAAAAAACTATTTGAAATCGGCTAAAAATACAATGATATTCGGATTCAAAATATTTAAAAACGCTCTAAATCGGTCCGATTTCATCCGCTCGGGTCCAAATATAGCTTAATCGACGCAGAATTTCCTTGCGCTTCTAATGAGACCATTTCCAGCCCTCTGAGTCTAATAGCGGCCGAGTTATGGCAAAAAAACGATTTGGGATCGGCTAAAAATACAATTATATGTATACAATAACTATCGTATACGATAATTATTGTACACATTATGATTGTATAATCTAATATTTCGAAGAATATTCGGATTCATAAAATTTAAAAACTCTCTAAATCGGTCCGATTTCATCCGTTCGGGTCCAAATATAGCTAAATCGACGTAGAATTTCCTTGCGCTTCCAATGAGACCATTTTCAGCTCTCTAAGTCTAATAGGGACCGAGAAATAGCGAAAAAACTATTTGAAATCGGCTAAAAATACAATGATATTCGGATTCAAAATATTTAAAAACGCTCTAAATCGGTCCGATTTCATCCGATCGGGTCCAAATATAGCTTAATCGACGCAGAATTTCCTTGCGCTTCTAATGAGACCATTTCCAGCCCTCTGAGTCTAATAGCGGCCGAGTTATGGCAAAAAAACGATTTGGGATCGGCTAAAAATACAATTATATGTATACAATAACTATCGTATACGATAATTATTGTACACATTATGATTGTATAATCTAATATTTCGAAGAATATTCGGATTCATAAAATTTAAAAACTCTCTAAATCGGTCCGATTTCATCCGTTCGGGTCCAAATATAGCTAAATCGACGTAGAATTTCCTTGCGCTTCCAATGAGACCATTTTCAGCTCTCTAAGTCTAATAGGGACCGAGAAATAGCGAAAAAACTATTTGAAATCGGCTAAAAATACAATGATATTCGGATTCAAAATATTTAAAAACGCTCTAAATCGGTCCGATTTCATCCGCTCGGGTCCAAATATAGCTAAATCGACGTAGAATTTCCTTGCGCTTCCAATGAGACAATTTTCAGCTCTCTAAGTCTAATAGGGACCGAGAAATAGCGAAAAAACTATTTGAAATCGGCTAAAAATACAATGATATTCGGATTCAAAATATTTAAAAACGCTCTAAATCGGTCCGCTTTCATCCGCTCGGGTCCAAATATAGCTAAATCGACGTAGAATTTCCTTGCGCTTCCAATGAGACAATTTTCAGCTCTCTAAGTCTAATAGGGACCGAGAAATAGCGAAAAAACTATTTGAAATCGGCTAAAAATACAATGATATTCGGATTCAAAATATTTAAAAACGCTCTAAATCGGTCCGATTTCATCCGCTCGGGTCCAAATATAGCTTAATCGACGCAGAATTTCCTTGCGCTTCTAATGAGACCATTTCCAGCCCTCTGAGTCTAATAGCGGCCGAGTTATGGCAAAAAAACGATTTGGGATCGGCTAAAAATACAATTATATGTATACAATAACTATCGTATACGATAATTATTGTACACATTATGATTGTATAATCTAATATTTCGAAGAATATTCGGATTCATAAAATTTAAAAACTCTCTAAATCGGTCCGATTTCATCCGTTCGGGTCCAAATATAGCTAAATCGACGTAGAATTTCCTTGCGCTTCCAATGAGACCATTTTCAGCTCTCTAAGTCTAATAGGGACCGAGAAATAGCGAAAAAACTATTTGAAATCGGCTAAAAATACAATGATATTCGGATTCAAAATATTTAAAAACGCTCTAAATCGGTCCGATTTCATCCGCTCGGGTCCAAATATAGCTAAATCGACGTAGAATTTCCTTGCGCTTCCAATGAGACAATTTTCAGCTCTCTAAGTCTAATAGGGACCGAGAAATAGCGAAAAAACTATTTGAAATCGGCTAAAAATACAATGATATTCGGATTCAAAATATTTAAAAACGCTCTAAATCGGTCCGCTTTCATCCGCTCGGGTCCAAATATAGCTAAATCGACGTAGAATTTCCTTGCGCTTCCAATGAGACAATTTTCAGCTCTCTAAGTCTAATAGGGACCGAGAAATAGCGAAAAAACTATTTGAAATCGGCTAAAAATACAATGATATTCGGATTCAAAATATTTAAAAACGCTCTAAATCGGTCCGATTTCATCCGCTCGGGTCCAAATATAGCTTAATCGACGCAGAATTTCCTTGCGCTTCTAATGAGACCATTTCCAGCCCTCTGAGTCTAATAGCGGCCGAGTTATGGCAAAAAAACGATTTGGGATCGGCTAAAAATACAATTATATGTATACAATAACTATCGTATACGATAATTATTGTACACATTATGATTGTATAATCTAATATTTCGAAGAATATTCGGATTCATAAAATTTAAAAACTCTCTAAATCGGTCCGATTTCATCCGTTCGGGTCCAAATATAGCTAAATCGACGTAGAATTTCCTTGCGCTTCCAATGAGACCATTTTCAGCTCTCTAAGTCTAATAGGGACCGAGAAATAGCGAAAAAACTATTTGAAATCGGCTAAAAATACAATGATATTCGGATTCAAAATATTTAAAAACGCTCTAAATCGGTCCGATTTCATCCGATCGGGTCCAAATATAGCTTAATCGACGCAGAATTTCCTTGCGCTTCTAATGAGACCATTTCCAGCCCTCTGAGTCTAATAGCGGCCGAGTTATGGCAAAAAAACGATTTGGGATCGGCTAAAAATACAATTATATGTATACAATAACTATCGTATACGATAATTATTGTACACATTATGATTGTATAATCTAATATTTCGAAGAATATTCGGATTCATAAAATTTAAAAACTCTCTAAATCGGTCCGATTTCATCCGTTCGGGTCCAAATATAGCTAAATCGACGTAGAATTTCCTTGCGCTTCCAATGAGACCATTTTCAGCTCTCTAAGTCTAATAGGGACCGAGAAATAGCGAAAAAACTATTTGAAATCGGCTAAAAATACAATGATATTCGGATTCAAAATATTTAAAAACGCTCTAAATCGGTCCGATTTCATCCGCTCGGGTCCAAATATAGCTAAATCGACGTAGAATTTCCTTGCGCTTCCAATGAGACAATTTTCAGCTCTCTAAGTCTAATAGGGACCGAGAAATAGCGAAAAAACTATTTGAAATCGGCTAAAAATACAATGATATTCGGATTCAAAATATTTAAAAACGCTCTAAATCGGTCCGCTTTCATCCGCTCGGGTCCAAATATAGCTAAATCGACGTAGAATTTCCTTGCGCTTCCAATGAGACAATTTTCAGCTCTCTAAGTCTAATAGGGACCGAGAAATAGCGAAAAAACTATTTGAAATCGGCTAAAAATACAATGATATTCGGATTCAAAATATTTAAAAACGCTCTAAATCGGTCCGATTTCATCCGCTCGGGTCCAAATATAGCTTAATCGACGCAGAATTTCCTTGCGCTTCTAATGAGACCATTTCCAGCCCTCTGAGTCTAATAGCGGCCGAGTTATGGCAAAAAAACGATTTGGGATCGGCTAAAAATACAATTATATGTATACAATAACTATCGTATACGATAATTATTGTACACATTATGATTGTATAATCTAATATTTCGAAGAATATTCGGATTCATAAAATTTAAAAACTCTCTAAATCGGTCCGATTTCATCCGTTCGGGTCCAAATATAGCTAAATCGACGTAGAATTTCCTTGCGCTTCCAATGAGACCATTTTCAGCTCTCTAAGTCTAATAGGGACCGAGAAATAGCGAAAAAACTATTTGAAATCGGCTAAAAATACAATGATATTCGGATTCAAAATATTTAAAAACGCTCTAAATCGGTCCGATTTCATCCGATCGGGTCCAAATATAGCTTAATCGACGCAGAATTTCCTTGCGCTTCTAATGAGACCATTTTCAGCCCTCTGAGTCTAATAGCGGCCGAGTTATGGCAAAAAAACGATTTGGGATCGGCTAAAAATACAATTATATGTATACAATAACTATCGTATACGATAATTATTGTACACATTATGATTGTATAATCTAATATTTCGAAGAATATTCGGATTCATAAAATTTAAAAACTCTCTAAATCGGTCCGATTTCATCCGTTCGGGTCCAAATATAGCTAAATCGACGTAGAATTTCCTTGCGCTTCCAATGAGACCATTTTCAGCTCTCTAAGTCTAATAGGGACCGAGAAATAGCGAAAAAACTATTTGAAATCGGCTAAAAATACAATGATATTCGGATTCAAAATATTTAAAAACGCTCTAAATCGGTCCGATTTCATCCGCTCGGGTCCAAATATAGCTAAATCGACGTAGAATTTCCTTGCGCTTCCAATGAGATAATTTTCAGCTCTCTAAGTCTAATAGGGACCGAGAAATAGCGAAAAAACTATTTGAAATCGGCTAAAAATACAATGATATTCGGATTCAAAATATTTAAAAACGCTCTAAATCGGTCCGCTTTCATCCGCTCGGGTCCAAATATAGCTAAATCGACGTAGAATTTCCTTGCGCTTCCAATGAGACAATTTTCAGCTCTCTAAGTCTAATAGGGACCGAGAAATAGCGAAAAAACTATTTGAAATCGGCTAAAAATACAATGATATTCGGATTCAAAATATTTAAAAACGCTCTAAATCGGTCCGATTTCATCCGCTCGGGTCCAAATATAGCTTAATCGACGCAGAATTTCCTTGCGCTTCTAATGAGACCATTTCCAGCCCTCTGAGTCTAATAGCGGCCGAGTTATGGCAAAAAAACGATTTGGGATCGGCTAAAAATACAATTATATGTATACAATAACTATCGTATACGATAATTATTGTACACATTATGATTGTATAATCTAATATTTCGAAGAATATTCGGATTCATAAAATTTAAAAACTCTCTAAATCGGTCCGATTTCATCCGTTCGGGTCCAAATATAGCTAAATCGACGTAGAATTTCCTTGCGCTTCCAATGAGACCATTTTCAGCTCTCTAAGTCTAATAGGGACCGAGAAATAGCGAAAAAACTATTTGAAATCGGCTAAAAATACAATGATATTCGGATTCAAAATATTTAAAAACGCTCTAAATCGGTCCGCTTTCATCCGCTCGGGTCCAAATATAGCTAAATCGACGTAGAATTTCCTTGCGCTTCTAATGAGACCATTTTCAGCTCTCTAAGTCTAATAGGGACCGAGAAATAGCGAAAAAACTATTTGAAATCGGCTAAAAATACAATGATATTCGGATTCAAAATATTTAAAAACGCTCTAAATCGGTCCGATTTCATCCGATCGGGTCCAAATATAGCTTAATCGACGCAGAATTTCCTTGCGCTTCTAATGAGACCATTTCCAGCCCTCTGAGTCTAATAGCGGCCGAGTTATGGCAAAAAAACGATTTGGGATCGGCTAAAAATACAATTATATGTATACAATAACTATCGTATACGATAATTATTGTACACATTATGATTGTATAATCTAATATTTCGAAGAATATTCGGATTCATAAAATTTAAAAACTCTCTAAATCGGTCCGATTTCATCCGTTCGGGTCCAAATATAGCTAAATCGACGTAGAATTTCCTTGCGCTTCCAATGAGACCATTTTCAGCTCTCTAAGTCTAATAGGGACCGAGAAATAGCGAAAAAACTATTTGAAATCGGCTAAAAATACAATGATATTCGGATTCAAAATATTTAAAAACGCTCTAAATCGGTCCGATTTCATCCGCTCGGGTCCAAATATAGCTAAATCGACGTAGAATTTCCTTGCGCTTCCAATGAGACAATTTTCAGCTCTCTAAGTCTAATAGGGACCGAGAAATAGCGAAAAAACTATTTGAAATCGGCTAAAAATACAATGATATTCGGATTCAAAATATTTAAAAACGCTCTAAATCGGTCCGCTTTCATCCGCTCGGGTCCAAATATAGCTAAATCGACGTAGAATTTCCTTGCGCTTCCAATGAGACAATTTTCAGCTCTCTAAGTCTAATAGGGACCGAGAAATAGCGAAAAAACTATTTGAAATCGGCTAAAAATACAATGATATTCGGATTCAAAATATTTAAAAACGCTCTAAATCGGTCCGCTTTCATCCGTTCGGGTCCAAATATAGCTAAATCGACGTAGAATTTCCTTGCGCTTCCAATGAGACCATTTTCAGCTCTCTAAGTCTAATAGGGACCGAGAAATAGCGAAAAAACTATTTGAAATCGGCTAAAAATACAATGATATTCGGATTCAAAATATTTAAAAACGCTCTAAATCGGTCCGATTTCATCCGCTCGGGTCCAAATATAGCTAAATCGACGTAGAATTTCCTTGCGCTTCCAATGAGACAATTTTCAGCTCTCTAAGTCTAATAGGGACCGAGAAATAGCGAAAAAACTATTTGAAATCGGCTAAAAATACAATGATATTCGGATTCAAAATATTTAAAAACGCTCTAAATCGGTCCGCTTTCATCCGCTCGGGTCCAAATATAGCTAAATCGACGTAGAATTTCCTTGCGCTTCCAATGAGACAATTTTCAGCTCTCTAAGTCTAATAGGGACCGAGAAATAGCGAAAAAACTATTTGAAATCGGCTAAAAATACAATGATATTCGGATTCAAAATATTTAAAAACGCTCTAAATCGGTCCGATTTCATCCGCTCGGGTCCAAATATAGCTAAATCGACGTAGAATTTCCTTGCGCTTCTAATGAGACCATTTTCAGCTCTCTGAGTCTAATAGCGGCCGAGTTATGGCAAAAAAACGATTTGGGATCGGCTAAAAATACAATTATATGTATACAATAACTATCGTATACGATAATTATTGTACACATTATGATTGTATAATCTAATATTTCGAAGAATATTCGGATTCATAAAATTTAAAAACTCTCTAAATCGGTCCGATTTCATCCGTTCGGGTCCAAATATAGCTAAATCGACGTAGAATTTCCTTGCGCTTCCAATGAGACCATTTTCAGCTCTCTAAGTCTAATAGGGACCGAGAAATAGCGAAAAAACTATTTGAAATCGGCTAAAAATACAATGATATTCGGATTCAAAATATTTAAAAACGCTCTAAATCGGTCCGATTTCATCCGCTCGGGTCCAAATATAGCTAAATCGACGTAGAATTTCCTTGCGCTTCTAATGAGACCATTTCCAGCCCTCTGAGTCTAATAGCGGCCGAGTTATGGCAAAAAAACGATTTGGGATCGGCTAAAAATACAATTATATGTATACAATAACTATCGTATACGATAATTATTGTACACATTATGATTGTATAATCTAATATTTCGAAGAATATTCGGATTCATAAAATTTAAAAACTCTCTAAATCGGTCCGATTTCATCCGTTCGGGTCCAAATATAGCTAAATCGACGTAGAATTTCCTTGCGCTTCCAATGAGACCATTTTCAGCTCTCTAAGTCTAATAGGGACCGAGAAATAGCGAAAAAACTATTTGAAATCGGCTAAAAATACAATGATATTCGGATTCAAAATATTTAAAAACGCTCTAAATCGGTCCGATTTCATCCGCTCGGGTCCAAATATAGCTAAATCGACGTAGAATTTCCTTGCGCTTCCAATGAGACAATTTTCAGCTCTCTAAGTCTAATAGGGACCGAGAAATAGCGAAAAAACTATTTGAAATCGGCTAAAAATACAATGATATTCGGATTCAAAATATTTAAAAACGCTCTAAATCGGTCCGCTTTCATCCGCTCGGGTCCAAATATAGCTAAATCGACGTAGAATTTCCTTGCGCTTCCAATGAGACAATTTTCAGCTCTCTAAGTCTAATAGGGACAGAGAAATAGCGAAAAAACTATTTGAAATCGGCTAAAAATACAATGATATTCGGATTCAAAATATTTAAAAACGCTCTAAATCGGTCCGATTTCATCCGCTCGGGTCCAAATATAGCTTAATCGACGCAGAATTTCCTTGCGCTTCTAATGAGACCATTTCCAGCCCTCTGAGTCTTAAAGCGGCCAAGTTATGGCGAAAAAACGATTTGAGATCGGCTAAAAATACAATTATATGTATACAATAACTATCGTATACGATAATTATTGTACACATTATGATTGTATAATCTAATATTTCGAAGAATATTCGGATTCATAAAATTTAAAAACTCTCTAAATCGGTCCGATTTCATCCGTTCGGGTCCAAATATAGCTAAATCGACGTAGAATTTCCTTGCGCTTCCAATGAGACCATTTTCAGCTCTCTAAGTCTAATAGGGACCGAGAAATAGCGAAAAAACTATTTGAAATCGGCTAAAAATACAATGATATTCGGATTCAAAATATTTAAAAACGCTCTAAATCGGTCCGATTTCATCCGATCGGGTCCAAATATAGCTTAATCGACGCAGAATTTCCTTGCGCTTCTAATGAGACCATTTCCAGCCCTCTGAGTCTAATAGCGGCCGAGTTATGGCAAAAAAACGATTTGGGATCGGCTAAAAATACAATTATATGTATACAATAACTATCGTATACGATAATTATTGTACACATTATGATTGTATAATCTAATATTTCGAAGAATATTCGGATTCATAAAATTTAAAAACTCTCTAAATCGGTCCGATTTCATCCGTTCGGGTCCAAATATAGCTAAATCGACGTAGAATTTCCTTGCGCTTCCAATGAGACCATTTTCAGCTCTCTAAGTCTAATAGGGACCGAGAAATAGCGAAAAAACTATTTGAAATCGGCTAAAAATACAATGATATTCGGATTCAAAATATTTAAAAACGCTCTAAATCGGTCCGATTTCATCCGCTCGGGTCCAAATATAGCTAAATCGACGTAGAATTTCCTTGCGCTTCCAATGAGACAATTTTCAGCTCTCTAAGTCTAATAGGGACCGAGAAATAGCGAAAAAACTATTTGAAATCGGCTAAAAATACAATGATATTCGGATTCAAAATATTTAAAAACGCTCTAAATCGGTCCGATTTCATCCGCTCGGGTCCAAATATAGCTAAATCGACGTAGAATTTCCTTGCGCTTCTAATGAGACCATTTCCAGCCCTCTGAGTCTAATAGCGGCCGAGTTATGGCAAAAAAACGATTTGGGATCGGCTAAAAATACAATTATATGTATACAATAACTATCGTATACGATAATTATTGTACACATTATGATTGTATAATCTAATATTTCGAAGAATATTCGGATTCATAAAATTTAAAAACTCTCTAAATCGGTCCGATTTCATCCGTTCGGGTCCAAATATAGCTAAATCGACGTAGAATTTCCTTGCGCTTCCAATGAGACCATTTTCAGCTCTCTAAGTCTAATAGGGACCGAGAAATAGCGAAAAAACTATTTGAAATCGGCTAAAAATACAATGATATTCGGATTCAAAATATTTAAAAACGCTCTAAATCGGTCCGATTTCATCCGCTCGGGTCCAAATATAGCTAAATCGACGTAGAATTTCCTTGCGCTTCCAATGAGACAATTTTCAGCTCTCTAAGTCTAATAGGGACCGAGAAATAGCGAAAAAACTATTTGAAATCGGCTAAAAATACAATGATATTCGGATTCAAAATATTTAAAAACGCTCTAAATCGGTCCGCTTTCATCCGCTCGGGTCCAAATATAGCTAAATCGACGTAGAATTTCCTTGCGCTTCCAATGAGACAATTTTCAGCTCTCTAAGTCTAATAGGGACAGAGAAATAGCGAAAAAACTATTTGAAATCGGCTAAAAATACAATGATATTCGGATTCAAAATATTTAAAAACGCTCTAAATCGGTCCGATTTCATCCGCTCGGGTCCAAATATAGCTTAATCGACGCAGAATTTCCTTGCGCTTCTAATGAGACCATTTCCAGCCCTCTGAGTCTTAAAGCGGCCAAGTTATGGCGAAAAAACGATTTGAGATCGGCTAAAAATACAATTATATGTATACAATAACTATCGTATACGATAATTATTGTACACATTATGATTGTATAATCTAATATTTCGAAGAATATTCGGATTCATAAAATTTAAAAACTCTCTAAATCGGTCCGATTTCATCCGTTCGGGTCCAAATATAGCTAAATCGACGTAGAATTTCCTTGCGCTTCCAATGAGACCATTTTCAGCTCTCTAAGTCTAATAGGGACCGAGAAATAGCGAAAAAACTATTTGAAATCGGCTAAAAATACAATGATATTCGGATTCAAAATATTTAAAAACGCTCTAAATCGGTCCGATTTCATCCGATCGGGTCCAAATATAGCTTAATCGACGCAGAATTTCCTTGCGCTTCTAATGAGACCATTTCCAGCCCTCTGAGTCTAATAGCGGCCGAGTTATGGCAAAAAAACGATTTGGGATCGGCTAAAAATACAATTATATGTATACAATAACTATCGTATACGATAATTATTGTACACATTATGATTGTATAATCTAATATTTCGAAGAATATTCGGATTCATAAAATTTAAAAACTCTCTAAATCGGTCCGATTTCATCCGTTCGGGTCCAAATATAGCTAAATCGACGTAGAATTTCCTTGCGCTTCCAATGAGACCATTTTCAGCTCTCTAAGTCTAATAGGGACCGAGAAATAGCGAAAAAACTATTTGAAATCGGCTAAAAATACAATGATATTCGGATTCAAAATATTTAAAAACGCTCTAAATCGGTCCGATTTCATCCGCTCGGGTCCAAATATAGCTAAATCGACGTAGAATTTCCTTGCGCTTCCAATGAGACAATTTTCAGCTCTCTAAGTCTAATAGGGACCGAGAAATAGCGAAAAAACTATTTGAAATCGGCTAAAAATACAATGATATTCGGATTCAAAATATTTAAAAACGCTCTAAATCGGTCCGATTTCATCCGCTCGGGTCCAAATATAGCTTAATCGACGCAGAATTTCCTTGCGCTTCTAATGAGACCATTTCCAGCCCTCTGAGTCTAATAGCGGCCGAGTTATGGCAAAAAAACGATTTGGGATCGGCTAAAAATACAATTATATGTATACAATAACTATCGTATACGATAATTATTGTACACATTATGATTGTATAATCTAATATTTCGATGAATATTCGGATTCATAAAATTTAAAAACTCTCTAAATCGGTCCGATTTCATCCGTTCGGGTCCAAATATAGCTAAATCGACGTAGAATTTCCTTGCGCTTCTAATGAGACCATTTCCAGCCCTCTGAGTCTAATAGCGGCCGAGTTATGGCAAAAAAACGATTTGGGATCGGCTAAAAATACAATTATATGTATACAATAACTATCGTATACGATAATTATTGTACACATTATGATTGTATAATCTAATATTTCGAAGAATATTCGGATTCATAAAATTTAAAAACTCTCTAAATCGGTCCGATTTCATCCGCTCGGGTCTAAATATAGCTAAATCGACGTAGAATTTCCTTGCGCTTCCAATGAGACCATTTTCAGCTCTCTAAGTCTAATAGGGACCGAGAAATAGCGAAAAAACTATTTGAAATCGGCTAAAAATACAATGATATTCGGATTCAAAATATTTAAAAACGCTCTAAATCGGTCCGCTTGCATCCGCTCGGGTCCAAATATAGCTAAATCGACGTAGAATTTCCTTGCGCTTCCAATGAGACAATTTTCAGCTCTCTAAGTCTAATAGGGACCGAGAAATAGCGAAAAAACTATTTGAAATCGGCTAAAAATACAATGATATTCGGATTCAAAATATTTAAAAACGCTCTAAATCGGTCCGATTTCATCCGCTCGGGTCCAAATATAGCTTAATCGACGCAGAATTTCCTTGCGCTTCTAATGAGACCATTTCCAGCCCTCTGAGTCTAAAAGCGGCCAAGTTATGGCGAAAAAACGATTTGAGATCGGCTAAAAATACAATTATATGTATACAATAACTATCGTATACGATAATTATTGTACACATTATGATTGTATAATCTAATATTTCGAAGAATATTCGGATTCATAAAATTTAAAAACGCTCTAAATCGGTCCGATTTCATCCGCTCGGGTCCAAATATAGCTAAATCGACGTAGAATTTCCTTGCGCTTCCAATGAGACCATTTTCAGCTCTCTATGTCTAATAGGGACCGAGAAATAGCGAAAAAACTATTTGAAATCGGCTAAAAATACAATGATATTCGGATTCAAAATATTTAAAAACGCTCTAAATCGGTCCGATTTCATCCGATCGGGTCCAAATATAGCTTAATCGACGTAGAATTTCCTTGCGCTTCCAATGAGACCATTTTCAGCTCTCTAAGTCTAATAGGGACCGAGAAATAGCGAAAAAACTATTTGAAATCGGCTAAAAATACAATGATATTCGGATTCATAAAATTTAAAAACTCTCTAAATCAGTCCGATTTCATCCGTTCGGGTCCAAATATAGCTAAATCGACGTAGAATTTCCTTGCGCTTCTAATGAGACCATTTCCAGCCCTCTGAGTCTAATAGCGGCCGAGTTATGGCAAAAAAACGATTTGGGATCGGCTAAAAATACAATTATATGTATACAATAACTATCGTATACGATAATTATTGTACACATTATGATTGTATAATCTAATATTTCGAAGAATATTCGGATTCATAAAATTTAAAAACTCTCTAAATCGGTCCGATTTCATCCGCTCGGGTCCAAATATAGCTAAATCGACGTAGAATTTCCTTGCGCTTCCAATGAGACCATTTTCAGCTCTCTAAGTCTAATAGGGACCGAGAAATAGCGAAAAAACTATTTGAAATCGGCTAAAAATACAATGATATTCGGATTCAAAATATTTAAAAACGCTCTAAATCGGTCCGCTTGCATCCGCTCGGGTCCAAATATAGCTAAATCGACGTAGAATTTCCTTGCGCTTCCAATGAGACAATTTTCAGCTCTCTAAGTCTAATAGGGACCGAGAAATAGCGAAAAAACTATTTGAAATCGGCTAAAAATACAATGATATTCGGATTCAAAATATTTAAAAACGCTCTAAATCGGTCCGATTTCATCCGCTCGGGTCCAAATATAGCTTAATCGACGCAGAATTTCCTTGCGCTTCTAATGAGACCATTTCCAGCCCTCTGAGTCTAAAAGCGGCCAAGTTATGGCGAAAAAACGATTTGAGATCGGCTAAAAATACAATTATATGTATACAATAACTATCGTATACGATAATTATTGTACACATTATGATTGTATAATCTAATATTTCGAAGAATATTCGGATTCATAAAATTTAAAAACGCTCTAAATCGGTCCGATTTCATCCGCTCGGGTCCAAATATAGCTAAATCGACGTAGAATTTCCTTGCGCTTCCAATGAGACCATTTTCAGCTCTCTATGTCTAATAGGGACCGAGAAATAGCGAAAAAACTATTTGAAATCGGCTAAAAATACAATGATATTCGGATTCAAAATATTTAAAAACGCTCTAAATCGGTCCGATTTCATCCGATCGGGTCCAAATATAGCTTAATCGACGTAGAATTTCCTTGCGCTTCCAATGAGACCATTTTCAGCTCTCTAAGTCTAATAGGGACCGAGAAATAGCGAAAAAACTATTTGAAATCGGCTAAAAATACAATGATATTCGGATTCAAAATATTTAAAAACGCTCTAAATCGGTCCGATTTCATCCGATCGGGTCCAAATATAGCTTAATCGACGCAGAATTTCCTTGCGCTTCTAATGAGACCATTTCCAGCCCTCTGAGTCTAATAGCGGCCGAGTTATGGCAAAAAAACGATTTGGGATCGGCTAAAAATACAATTATATGTATACAATAACTATCGTATACGATAATTATTGTACACATTATGATTGTATAATCTAATATTTCGAAGAATATTCGGATTCATAAAATTTAAAAACTCTCTAAATCGGTCCGATTTCATCCGTTCGGGTCCAAATATAGCTAAATCGACGTAGAATTTCCTTGCGCTTCCAATGAGACCATTTTCAGCTCTCTAAGTCTAATAGGGACCGAGAAATAGCGAAAAAACTATTTGAAATCGGCTAAAAATACAATGATATTCGGATTCAAAATATTTAAAAACGCTCTAAATCGGTCCGATTTCATCCGCTCGGGTCCAAATATAGCTAAAACGACGTAGAATTTCCTTGCGCTTCCAATGAGACAATTTTCAGCTCTCTAAGTCTAATAGGGACCGAGAAATAGCGAAAAAACTATTTGAAATCGGCTAAAAATACAATGATATTCGGATTCAAAATATTTAAAAACGCTCTAAATCGGTCCGCTTTCATCCGCTCGGGTCCAAATATAGCTAAATCGACGTAGAATTTCCTTGCGCTTCCAATGAGACAATTTTCAGCTCTCTAAGTCTAATAGGGACCGAGAAATAGCGAAAAAACTATTTGAAATCGGCTAAAAATACAATGATATTCGGATTCAAAATATTTAAAAACGCTCTAAATCGGTCCGATTTCATCCGCTCGGGTCCAAATATAGCTTAATCGACGCAGAATTTCCTTGCGCTTCTAATGAGACCATTTCCAGCCCTCTGAGTCTAAAAGCGGCCAAGTTATGGCGAAAAAACGATTTGAGATCGGCTAAAAATACAATTATATGTATACAATAACTATCGTATACGATAATTATTGTACACATTATGATTGTATAATCTAATATTTCGAAGAATATTCGGATTCATAAAATTTAAAAACTCTCTAAATCGGTCCGATTTCATCCGTTCGGGTCCAAATATAGCTAAATCGACGTAGAATTTCCTTGCGCTTCCAATGAGACCATTTTCAGCTCTCTAAGTCTAATAGGGACCGAGAAATAGCGAAAAAACTATTTGAAATCGGCTAAAAATACAATGATATTCGGATTCAAAATATTTAAAAACGCTCTAAATCGGTCCGATTTCATCCGATCGGGTCCAAATATAGCTTAATCGACGCAGAATTTCCTTGCGCTTCTAATGAGACCATTTCCAGCCCTCTGAGTCTAATAGCGGCCGAGTTATGGCAAAAAAACGATTTGGGATCGGCTAAAAATACAATTATATGTATACAATAACTATCGTATACGATAATTATTGTACACATTATGATTGTATAATCTAATATTTCGAAGAATATTCGGATTCATAAAATTTAAAAACTCTCTAAATCGGTCCGATTTCATCCGTTCGGGTCCAAATATAGCTAAATCGACGTAGAATTTCCTTGCGCTTCCAATGAGACCATTTTCAGCTCTCTAAGTCTAATAGGGACCGAGAAATAGCGAAAAAACTATTTGAAATCGGCTAAAAATACAATGATATTCGGATTCAAAATATTTAAAAACGCTCTAAATCGGTCCGATTTCATCCGCTCGGGTCCAAATATAGCTAAATCGACGTAGAATTTCCTTGCGCTTCCAATGAGACAATTTTCAGCTCTCTAAGTCTAATAGGGACCGAGAAATAGCGAAAAAACTATTTGAAATCGGCTAAAAATACAATGATATTCGGATTCAAAATATTTAAAAACGCTCTAAATCGGTCCGCTTTCATCCGCTCGGGTCCAAATATAGCTAAATCGACGTAGAATTTCCTTGCGCTTCCAATGAGACAATTTTCAGCTCTCTAAGTCTAATAGGGACCGAGAAATAGCGAAAAAACTATTTGAAATCGGCTAAAAATACAATGATATTCGGATTCAAAATATTTAAAAACGCTCTAAATCGGTCCGATTTCATCCGCTCGGGTCCAAATATAGCTTAATCGACGCAGAATTTCCTTGCGCTTCTAATGAGACCATTTCCAGCCCTCTGAGTCTAATAGCGGCCGAGTTATGGCAAAAAAACGATTTGGGATCGGCTAAAAATACAATTATATGTATACAATAACTATCGTATACGATAATTATTGTACACATTATGATTGTATAATCTAATATTTCGAAGAATATTCGGATTCATAAAATTTAAAAACTCTCTAAATCGGTCCGATTTCATCCGTTCGGGTCCAAATATAGCTAAATCGACGTAGAATTTCCTTGCGCTTCCAATGAGACCATTTTCAGCTCTCTAAGTCTAATAGGGACCGAGAAATAGCGAAAAAACTATTTGAAATCGGCTAAAAATACAATGATATTCGGATTCAAAATATTTAAAAACGCTCTAAATCGGTCCGATTTCATCCGCTCGGGTCCAAATATAGCTAAATCGACGTAGAATTTCCTTGCGCTTCCAATGAGACAATTTTCAGCTCTCTAAGTCTAATAGGGACCGAGAAATAGCGAAAAAACTATTTGAAATCGGCTAAAAATACAATGATATTCGGATTCAAAATATTTAAAAACGCTCTAAATCGGTCCGCTTTCATCCGCTCGGGTCCAAATATAGCTAAATCGACGTAGAATTTCCTTGCGCTTCCAATGAGACAATTTTCAGCTCTCTAAGTCTAATAGGGACCGAGAAATAGCGAAAAAACTATTTGAAATCGGCTAAAAATACAATGATATTCGGATTCAAAATATTTAAAAACGCTCTAAATCGGTCCGATTTCATCCGATCGGGTCCAAATATAGCTAAATCGACGTAGAATTTCCTTGCGCTTCCAATGAGACCATTTTCAGCTCTCTAAGTCTAATAGGGACCGAGAAATAGCGAAAAAACTATTTGAAATCGGCTAAAAATACAATGATATTCGGATTCAAAATATTTAAAAACGCTCTAAATCGGTCCGCTTTCATCCGCTCGGGTCCAAATATAGCTAAATCGACGTAGAATTTCCTTGCGCTTCCAATGAGACAATTTTCAGCTCTCTAAGTCTAATAGGGACCGAGAAATAACGAAAAAACTATTTGAAATCGGCTAAAAATACAATGATATTCGGATTCAAAATATTTAAAAACGCTCTAAATCGGTCCGATTTCATCCGCTCGGGTCCAAATATAGCTTAATCGACGCAGAATTTCCTTGCGCTTCTAATGAGACCATTTCCAGCCCTCTGAGTCTAAAAGCGGCCAAGTTATGGCGAAAAAACGATTTGAGATCGGCTAAAAATACAATTATATGTATACAATAACTATCGTATACGATAATTATTGTACACATTATGATTGTATAATCTAATATTTCGAAGAATATTCGGATTCATAAAATTTAAAAACTCTCTAAATCGGTCCGATTTCATCCGTTCGGGTCCAAATATAGCTAAATCGACGTAGAATTTCCTTGCGCTTCCAATGAGACCATTTTCAGCTCTCTAAGTCTAATAGGGACCGAGAAATAGCGAAAAAACTATTTGAAATCGGCTAAAAATACAATGATATTCGGATTCAAAATATTTAAAAACGCTCTAAATCGGTCCGATTTCATCCGCTCGGGTCCAAATATAGCTAAATCGACGTAGAATTTCCTTGCGCTTCCAATGAGACAATTTTCAGCTCTCTAAGTCTAATAGGGACCGAGAAATAGCGAAAAAACTATTTGAAATCGGCTAAAAATACAATGATATTCGGATTCAAAATATTTAAAAACGCTCTAAATCGGTCCGCTTTCATCCGCTCGGGTCCAAATATAGCTAAATCGACGTAGAATTTCCTTGCGCTTCCAATGAGACAATTTTCAGCTCTCTAAGTCTAATAGGGACCGAGAAATAGCGAAAAAACTATTTGAAATCGGCTAAAAATACAATGATATTCGGATTCAAAATATTTAAAAACGCTCTAAATCGGTCCGCTTTCATCCGCTCGGGTCCAAATATAGCTAAATCGACGTAGAATTTCCTTGCGCTTCTAATGAGACCATTTTCAGCTCTCTAAGTCTAATAGGGACCGAGAAATAGCGAAAAAACTATTTGAAATCGGCTAAAAATACAATGATATTCGGATTCAAAATATTTAAAAACGCTCTAAATCGGTCCGATTTCATCCGATCGGGTCCAAATATAGCTTAATCGACGCAGAATTTCCTTGCGCTTCTAATGAGACCATTTCCAGCCCTCTGAGTCTAATAGCGGCCGAGTTATGGCAAAAAAACGATTTGGGATCGGCTAAAAATACAATTATATGTATACAATAACTATCGTATACGATAATTATTGTACACATTATGATTGTATAATCTAATATTTCGAAGAATATTCGGATTCATAAAATTTAAAAACTCTCTAAATCGGTCCGATTTCATCCGTTCGGGTCCAAATATAGCTAAATCGACGTAGAATTTCCTTGCGCTTCCAATGAGACCATTTTCAGCTCTCTAAGTCTAATAGGGACCGAGAAATAGCGAAAAAACTATTTGAAATCGGCTAAAAATACAATGATATTCGGATTCAAAATATTTAAAAACGCTCTAAATCGGTCCGATTTCATCCGCTCGGGTCCAAATATAGCTAAATCGACGTAGAATTTCCTTGCGCTTCCAATGAGACAATTTTCAGCTCTCTAAGTCTAATAGGGACAGAGAAATAGCGAAAAAACTATTTGAAATCGGCTAAAAATACAATGATATTCGGATTCAAAATATTTAAAAACGCTCTAAATCGGTCCGCTTTCATCCGCTCGGGTCCAAATATAGCTAAATCGACGTAGAATTTCCTTGCGCTTCCAATGAGACAATTTTCAGCTCTCTAAGTCTAATAGGGACCGAGAAATAGCGAAAAAACTATTTGAAATCGGCTAAAAATACAATGATATTCGGATTCAAAATATTTAAAAACGCTCTAAATCGGTCCGATTTCATCCGCTCGGGTCCAAATATAGCTAAATCGACGTAGAATTTCCTTGCGCTTCCAATGAGACAATTTTCAGCTCTCTAAGTCTAATAGGGACCGAGAAATAGCGAAAAAACTATTTGAAATCGGCTAAAAATACAATGATATTCGGATTCAAAATATTTAAAAACGCTCTAAATCGGTCCGCTTTCATCCGCTCGGGTCCAAATATAGCTAAATCGACGTAGAATTTCCTTGCGCTTCCAATGAGACAATTTTCAGCTCTCTAAGTCTAATAGGGACCGAGAAATAGCGAAAAAACTATTTGAAATCGGCTAAAAATACAATGATATTCGGATTCAAAATATTTAAAAACGCTCTAAATCGGTCCGATTTCATCCGCTCGGGTCCAAATATAGCTTAATCGACGCAGAATTTCCTTGCGCTTCTAATGAGACCATTTCCAGCCCTCTGAGTCTAATAGCGGCCGAGTTATGGCAAAAAAACGATTTGGGATCGGCTAAAAATACAATTATATGTATACAATAACTATCGTATACGATAATTATTGTACACATTATGATTGTATAATCTAATATTTCGAAGAATATTCGGATTCATAAAATTTAAAAACTCTCTAAATCGGTCCGATTTCATCCGTTCGGGTCCAAATATAGCTAAATCGACGTAGAATTTCCTTGCGCTTCCAATGAGACCATTTTCAGCTCTCTAAGTCTAATAGGGACCGAGAAATAGCGAAAAAACTATTTGAAATCGGCTAAAAATACAATGATATTCGGATTCAAAATATTTAAAAACGCTCTAAATCGGTCCGATTTCATCCGCTCGGGTCCAAATATAGCTAAATCGACGTAGAATTTCCTTGCGCTTCCAATGAGACAATTTTCAGCTCTCTAAGTCTAATAGGGACCGAGAAATAGCGAAAAAACTATTTGAAATCGGCTAAAAATACAATGATATTCGGATTCAAAATATTTAAAAACGCTCTAAATCGGTCCGCTTTCATCCGCTCGGGTCCAAATATAGCTAAATCGACGTAGAATTTCCTTGCGCTTCCAATGAGACAATTTTCAGCTCTCTAAGTCTAATAGGGACCGAGAAATAGCGAAAAAACTATTTGAAATCGGCTAAAAATACAATGATATTCGGATTCAAAATATTTAAAAACGCTCTAAATCGGTCCGATTTCATCCGCTCGGGTCCAAATATAGCTAAATCGACGTAGAATTTCCTTGCGCTTCCAATGAGACAATTTTCAGCTCTCTAAGTCTAATAGGGACCGAGAAATAGCGAAAAAACTATTTGAAATCGGCTAAAAATACAATGATATTCGGATTCAAAATATTTAAAAACGCTCTAAATCGGTCCGCTTTCATCCGCTCGGGTCCAAATATAGCTAAATCGACGTAGAATTTCCTTGCGCTTCCAATGAGACAATTTTCAGCTCTCTAAGTCTAATAGGGACCGAGAAATAGCGAAAAAACTATTTGAAATCGGCTAAAAATACAATGATATTCGGATTCAAAATATTTAAAAACGCTCTAAATCGGTCCGATTTCATCCGCTCGGGTCCAAATATAGCTTAATCGACGCAGAATTTCCTTGCGCTTCTAATGAGACCATTTCCAGCCCTCTGAGTCTAAAAGCGGCCGAGTTATGGCGAAAAAACGATTTGAGATCGGCTAAAAATACAATTATATGTATACAATAACTATCGTATACGATAATTATTGTACACATTATGATTGTATAATCTAATATTTCGAAGAATATTCGGATTCATAAAATTTAAAAACTCTCTAAATCGGTCCGATTTCATCCGTTCGGGTCCAAATATAGCTAAATCGACGTAGAATTTCCTTGCGCTTCCAATGAGACCATTTTCAGCTCTCTAAGTCTAATAGGGACCGAGAAATAGCGAAAAAACTATTTGAAATCGGCTAAAAATACAATGATATTCGGATTCAAAATATTTAAAAACGCTCTAAATCGGTCCGATTTCATCCGCTCGGGTCCAAATATAGCTAAATCGACGTAGAATTTCCTTGCGCTTCCAATGAGACAATTTTCAGCTCTCTAAGTCTAATAGGGACCGAGAAATAGCGAAAAAACTATTTGAAATCGGCTAAAAATACAATGATATTCGGATTCAAAATATTTAAAAACGCTCTAAATCGGTCCGCTTTCATCCGCTCGGGTCCAAATATAGCTAAATCGACGTAGAATTTCCTTGCGCTTCCAATGAGACAATTTTCAGCTCTCTAAGTCTAATAGGGACCGAGAAATAGCGAAAAAACTATTTGAAATCGGCTAAAAATACAATGATATTCGGATTCAAAATATTTAAAAACGCTCTAAATCGGTCCGCTTTCATCCGCTCGGGTCCAAATATAGCTAAATCGACGTAGAATTTCCTTGCGCTTCTAATGAGACCATTTTCAGCTCTCTAAGTCTAATAGGGACCGAGAAATAGCGAAAAAACTATTTGAAATCGGCTAAAAATACAATGATATTCGGATTCAAAATATTTAAAAACGCTCTAAATCGGTCCGATTTCATCCGATCGGGTCCAAATATAGCTTAATCGACGCAGAATTTCCTTGCGCTTCTAATGAGACCATTTCCAGCCCTCTGAGTCTAATAGCGGCCGAGTTATGGCAAAAAAACGATTTGGGATCGGCTAAAAATACAATTATATGTATACAATAACTATCGTATACGATAATTATTGTACACATTATGATTGTATAATCTAATATTTCGAAGAATATTCGGATTCATAAAATTTAAAAACTCTCTAAATCGGTCCGATTTCATCCGTTCGGGTCCAAATATAGCTAAATCGACGTAGAATTTCCTTGCGCTTCCAATGAGACCATTTTCAGCTCTCTAAGTCTAATAGGGACCGAGAAATAGCGAAAAAACTATTTGAAATCGGCTAAAAATACAATGATATTCGGATTCAAAATATTTAAAAACGCTCTAAATCGGTCCGATTTCATCCGCTCGGGTCCAAATATAGCTAAATCGACGTAGAATTTCCTTGCGCTTCCAATGAGACAATTTTCAGCTCTCTAAGTCTAATAGGGACCGAGAAATAGCGAAAAAACTATTTGAAATCGGCTAAAAATACAATGATATTCGGATTCAAAATATTTAAAAACGCTCTAAATCGGTCCGCTTTCATCCGCTCGGGTCCAAATATAGCTAAATCGACGTAGAATTTCCTTGCGCTTCCAATGAGACAATTTTCAGCTCTCTAAGTCTAATAGGGACCGAGAAATAGCGAAAAAACTATTTGAAATCGGCTAAAAATACAATGATATTCGGATTCAAAATATTTAAAAACGCTCTAAATCGGTCCGATTTCATCCGCTCGGGTCCAAATATAGCTTAATCGACGCAGAATTTCCTTGCGCTTCTAATGAGACCATTTCCAGCCCTCTGAGTCTAATAGCGGCCGAGTTATGGCAAAAAAACGATTTGGGATCGGCTAAAAATACAATTATATGTATACAATAACTATCGTATACGATAATTATTGTACACATTATGATTGTATAATCTAATATTTCGAAGAATATTCGGATTCATAAAATTTAAAAACTCTCTAAATCGGTCCGATTTCATCCGTTCGGGTCCAAATATAGCTAAATCGACGTAGAATTTCCTTGCGCTTCCAATGAGACCATTTTCAGCTCTCTAAGTCTAATAGGGACCGAGAAATAGCGAAAAAACTATTTGAAATCGGCTAAAAATACAATGATATTCGGATTCAAAATATTTAAAAACGCTCTAAATCGGTCCGATTTCATCCGCTCGGGTCCAAATATAGCTAAATCGACGTAGAATTTCCTTGCGCTTCCAATGAGACAATTTTCAGCTCTCTAAGTCTAATAGGGACCGAGAAATAGCGAAAAAACTATTTGAAATCGGCTAAAAATACAATGATATTCGGATTCAAAATATTTAAAAACGCTCTAAATCGGTCCGCTTTCATCCGCTCGGGTCCAAATATAGCTAAATCGACGTAGAATTTCCTTGCGCTTCCAATGAGACAATTTTCAGCTCTCTAAGTCTAATAGGGACCGAGAAATAGCGAAAAAACTATTTGAAATCGGCTAAAAATACAATGATATTCGGATTCAAAATATTTAAAAACGCTCTAAATCGGTCCGATTTCATCCGCTCGGGTCCAAATATAGCTTAATCGACGCAGAATTTCCTTGCGCTTCTAATGAGACCATTTCCAGCCCTCTGAGTCTAATAGCGGCCGAGTTATGGCAAAAAAACGATTTGGGATCGGCTAAAAATACAATTATATGTATACAATAACTATCGTATACGATAATTATTGTACACATTATGATTGTATAATCTAATATTTCGAAGAATATTCGGATTCATAAAATTTAAAAACTCTCTAAATCGGTCCGATTTCATCCGTTCGGGTCCAAATATAGCTAAATCGACGTAGAATTTCCTTGCGCTTCCAATGAGACCATTTTCAGCTCTCTAAGTCTAATAGGGACCGAGAAATAGCGAAAAAACTATTTGAAATCGGCTAAAAATACAATGATATTCGGATTCAAAATATTTAAAAACGCTCTAAATCGGTCCGATTTCATCCGCTCGGGTCCAAATATAGCTAAATCGACGTAGAATTTCCTTGCGCTTCCAATGAGACAATTTTCAGCTCTCTAAGTCTAATAGGGACCGAGAAATAGCGAAAAAACTATTTGAAATCGGCTAAAAATACAATGATATTCGGATTCAAAATATTTAAAAACGCTCTAAATCGGTCCGCTTTCATCCGCTCGGGTCCAAATATAGCTAAATCGACGTAGAATTTCCTTGCGCTTCCAATGAGACAATTTTCAGCTCTCTAAGTCTAATAGGGACCGAGAAATAGCGAAAAAACTATTTGAAATCGGCTAAAAATACAATGATATTCGGATTCAAAATATTTAAAAACGCTCTAAATCGGTCCGATTTCATCCGCTCGGGTCCAAATATAGCTTAATCGACGCAGAATTTCCTTGCGCTTCTAATGAGACCATTTCCAGCCCTCTGAGTCTAATAGCGGCCGAGTTATGGCAAAAAAACGATTTGGGATCGGCTAAAAATACAATTATATGTATACAATAACTATCGTATACGATAATTATTGTACACATTATGATTGTATAATCTAATATTTCGAAGAATATTCGGATTCATAAAATTTAAAAACTCTCTAAATCGGTCCGATTTCATCCGTTCGGGTCCAAATATAGCTAAATCGACGTAGAATTTCCTTGCGCTTCCAATGAGACCATTTTCAGCTCTCTAAGTCTAATAGGGACCGAGAAATAGCGAAAAAACTATTTGAAATCGGCTAAAAATACAATGATATTCGGATTCAAAATATTTAAAAACGCTCTAAATCGGTCCGATTTCATCCGCTCGGGTCCAAATATAGCTAAATCGACGTAGAATTTCCTTGCGCTTCCAATGAGACAATTTTCAGCTCTCTAAGTCTAATAGGGACCGAGAAATAGCGAAAAAACTATTTGAAATCGGCTAAAAATACAATGATATTCGGATTCAAAATATTTAAAAACGCTCTAAATCGGTCCGCTTTCATCCGCTCGGGTCCAAATATAGCTAAATCGACGTAGAATTTCCTTGCGCTTCCAATGAGACAATTTTCAGCTCTCTAAGTCTAATAGGGACCGAGAAATAGCGAAAAAACTATTTGAAATCGGCTAAAAATACAATGATATTCGGATTCAAAATATTTAAAAACGCTCTAAATCGGTCCGATTTCATCCGCTCGGGTCCAAATATAGCTTAATCGACGCAGAATTTCCTTGCGCTTCTAATGAGACCATTTCCAGCCCTCTGAGTCTAATAGCGGCCGAGTTATGGCAAAAAAACGATTTGGGATCGGCTAAAAATACAATTATATGTATACAATAACTATCGTATACGATAATTATTGTACACATTATGATTGTATAATCTAATATTTCGAAGAATATTCGGATTCATAAAATTTAAAAACTCTCTAAATCGGTCCGATTTCATCCGCTCGGGTCCAAATATAGCTAAATCGACGTAGAATTTCCTTGCGCTTCCAATGAGACCATTTTCAGCTCTCTAAGTCTAATAGGGACCGAGAAATAGCGAAAAAACTATTTGAAATCGGCTAAAAATACAATGATATTCGGATTCAAAATATTTAAAAACGCTCTAAATCGGTCCGCTTTCATCCGCTCGGGTCCAAATATAGCTAAATCGACGTAGAATTTCCTTGCGCTTCCAATGAGACAATTTTCAGCTCTCTAAGTCTAATAGGGACCGAGAAATAGCGAAAAAACTATTTGAAATCGGCTAAAAATACAATGATATTCGGATTCAAAATATTTAAAAACGCTCTAAATCGGTCCGATTTCATCCGCTCGGGTCCAAATATAGCTTAATCGACGCAGAATTTCCTTGCGCTTCTAATGAGACCATTTCCAGCCCTCTGAGTCTAATAGCGGCCGAGTTATGGCAAAAAAACGATTTGGGATCGGCTAAAAATACAATTATATGTATACAATAACTATCGTATACGATAATTATTGTACACATTATGATTGTATAATCTAATATTTCGAAGAATATTCGGATTCATAAAATTTAAAAACTCTCTAAATCGGTCCGATTTCATCCGTTCGGGTCCAAATATAGCTAAATCGACGTAGAATTTCCTTGCGCTTCCAATGAGACCATTTTCAGCTCTCTAAGTCTAATAGGGACCGAGAAATAGCGAAAAAACTATTTGAAATCGGCTAAAAATACAATGATATTCGGATTCAAAATATTTAAAAACGCTCTAAATCGGTCCGATTTCATCCGCTCGGGTCCAAATATAGCTAAATCGACGTAGAATTTCCTTGCGCTTCCAATGAGACAATTTTCAGCTCTCTAAGTCTAATAGGGACCGAGAAATAGCGAAAAAACTATTTGAAATCGGCTAAAAATACAATGATATTCGGATTCAAAATATTTAAAAACGCTCTAAATCGGTCCGCTTTCATCCGCTCGGGTCCAAATATAGCTAAATCGACGTAGAATTTCCTTGCGCTTCCAATGAGACAATTTTCAGCTCTCTAAGTCTAATAGGGACCGAGAAATAGCGAAAAAACTATTTGAAATCGGCTAAAAATACAATGATATTCGGATTCAAAATATTTAAAAACGCTCTAAATCGGTCCGATTTCATCCGCTCGGGTCCAAATATAGCTTAATCGACGCAGAATTTCCTTGCGCTTCTAATGAGACCATTTCCAGCCCTCTGAGTCTAATAGCGGCCGAGTTATGGCAAAAAAACGATTTGGGATCGGCTAAAAATACAATTATATGTATACAATAACTATCGTATACGATAATTATTGTACACATTATGATTGTATAATCTAATATTTCGAAGAATATTCGGATTCATAAAATTTAAAAACTCTCTAAATCGGTCCGATTTCATCCGTTCGGGTCCAAATATAGCTAAATCGACGTAGAATTTCCTTGCGCTTCCAATGAGACCATTTTCAGCTCTCTAAGTCTAATAGGGACCGAGAAATAGCGAAAAAACTATTTGAAATCGGCTAAAAATACAATGATATTCGGATTCAAAATATTTAAAAACGCTCTAAATCGGTCCGATTTCATCCGATCGGGTCCAAATATAGCTTAATCGACGCAGAATTTCCTTGCGCTTCTAATGAGACCATTTCCAGCCCTCTGAGTCTAATAGCGGCCGAGTTATGGCAAAAAAACGATTTGGGATCGGCTAAAAATACAATTATATGTATACAATAACTATCGTATACGATAATTATTGTACACATTATGATTGTATAATCTAATATTTCGAAGAATATTCGGATTCATAAAATTTAAAAACTCTCTAAATCGGTCCGATTTCATCCGTTCGGGTCCAAATATAGCTAAATCGACGTAGAATTTCCTTGCGCTTCCAATGAGACCATTTTCAGCTCTCTAAGTCTAATAGGGACCGAGAAATAGCGAAAAAACTATTTGAAATCGGCTAAAAATACAATGATATTCGGATTCAAAATATTTAAAAACGCTCTAAATCGGTCCGATTTCATCCGCTCGGGTCCAAATATAGCTAAATCGACGTAGAATTTCCTTGCGCTTCCAATGAGACAATTTTCAGCTCTCTAAGTCTAATAGGGACCGAGAAATAGCGAAAAAACTATTTGAAATCGGCTAAAAATACAATGATATTCGGATTCAAAATATTTAAAAACGCTCTAAATCGGTCCGCTTTCATCCGCTCGGGTCCAAATATAGCTAAATCGACGTAGAATTTCCTTGCGCTTCCAATGAGACAATTTTCAGCTCTCTAAGTCTAATAGGGACCGAGAAATAGCGAAAAAACTATTTGAAATCGGCTAAAAATACAATGATATTCGGATTCAAAATATTTAAAAACGCTCTAAATCGGTCCGATTTCATCCGCTCGGGTCCAAATATAGCTTAATCGACGCAGAATTTCCTTGCGCTTCTAATGAGACCATTTCCAGCCCTCTGAGTCTAATAGCGGCCGAGTTATGGCAAAAAAACGATTTGGGATCGGCTAAAAATACAATTATATGTATACAATAACTATCGTATACGATAATTATTGTACACATTATGATTGTATAATCTAATATTTCGAAGAATATTCGGATTCATAAAATTTAAAAACTCTCTAAATCGGTCCGATTTCATCCGTTCGGGTCCAAATATAGCTAAATCGACGTAGAATTTCCTTGCGCTTCCAATGAGACCATTTTCAGCTCTCTAAGTCTAATAGGGACCGAGAAATAGCGAAAAAACTATTTGAAATCGGCTAAAAATACAATGATATTCGGATTCAAAATATTTAAAAACGCTCTAAATCGGTCCGATTTCATCCGCTCGGGTCCAAATATAGCTAAATCGACGTAGAATTTCCTTGCGCTTCCAATGAGACAATTTTCAGCTCTCTAAGTCTAATAGGGACCGAGAAATAGCGAAAAAACTATTTGAAATCGGCTAAAAATACAATGATATTCGGATTCAAAATATTTAAAAACGCTCTAAATCGGTCCGCTTTCATCCGCTCGGGTCCAAATATAGCTAAATCGACGTAGAATTTCCTTGCGCTTCTAATGAGACCATTTCCAGCTCTCTAAGTCTAATAGGGACCGAGAAATAGCGAAAAAACTATTTGAAATCGGCTAAAAATACAATGATATTCGGATTCAAAATATTTAAAAACGCTCTAAATCGGTCCGATTTCATCCGCTCGGGTCCAAATATAGCTTAATCGACGCAGAATTTCCTTGCGCTTCTAATGAGACCATTTCCAGCCCTCTGAGTCTAATAGCGGCCGAGTTATGGCAAAAAAACGATTTGGGATCGGCTAAAAATACAATTATATGTATACAATAACTATCGTATACGATAATTATTGTACACATTATGATTGTATAATCTAATATTTCGAAGAATATTCGGATTCATAAAATTTAAAAACTCTCTAAATCGGTCCGATTTCATCCGTTCGGGTCCAAATATAGCTAAATCGACGTAGAATTTCCTTGCGCTTCCAATGAGACCATTTTCAGCTCTCTAAGTCTAATAGGGACCGAGAAATAGCGAAAAAACTATTTGAAATCGGCTAAAAATACAATGATATTCGGATTCAAAATATTTAAAAACGCTCTAAATCGGTCCGATTTCATCCGATCGGGTCCAAATATAGCTTAATCGACGCAGAATTTCCTTGCGCTTCTAATGAGACCATTTCCAGCCCTCTGAGTCTAATAGCGGCCGAGTTATGGCAAAAAAACGATTTGGGATCGGCTAAAAATACAATTATATGTATACAATAACTATCGTATACGATAATTATTGTACACATTATGATTGTATAATCTAATATTTCGAAGAATATTCGGATTCATAAAATTTAAAAACTCTCTAAATCGGTCCGATTTCATCCGTTCGGGTCCAAATATAGCTAAATCGACGTAGAATTTCCTTGCGCTTCCAATGAGACCATTTTCAGCTCTCTAAGTCTAATAGGGACCGAGAAATAGCGAAAAAACTATTTGAAATCGGCTAAAAATACAATGATATTCGGATTCAAAATATTTAAAAACGCTCTAAATCGGTCCGATTTCATCCGCTCGGGTCCAAATATAGCTAAATCGACGTAGAATTTCCTTGCGCTTCCAATGAGACAATTTTCAGCTCTCTAAGTCTAATAGGGACCGAGAAATAGCGAAAAAACTATTTGAAATCGGCTAAAAATACAATGATATTCGGATTCAAAATATTTAAAAACGCTCTAAATCGGTCCGCTTTCATCCGCTCGGGTCCAAATATAGCTAAATCGACGTAGAATTTCCTTGCGCTTCCAATGAGACAATTTTCAGCTCTCTAAGTCTAATAGGGACCGAGAAATAGCGAAAAAACTATTTGAAATCGGCTAAAAATACAATGATATTCGGATTCAAAATATTTAAAAACGCTCTAAATCGGTCCGATTTCATCCGCTCGGGTCCAAATATAGCTTAATCGACGCAGAATTTCCTTGCGCTTCTAATGAGACCATTTCCAGCCCTCTGAGTCTAATAGCGGCCGAGTTATGGCAAAAAAACGATTTGGGATCGGCTAAAAATACAATTATATGTATACAATAACTATCGTATACGATAATTATTGTACACATTATGATTGTATAATCTAATATTTCGAAGAATATTCGGATTCATAAAATTTAAAAACTCTCTAAATCGGTCCGATTTCATCCGTTCGGGTCCAAATATAGCTAAATCGACGTAGAATTTCCTTGCGCTTCCAATGAGACCATTTTCAGCTCTCTAAGTCTAATAGGGACCGAGAAATAGCGAAAAAACTATTTGAAATCGGCTAAAAATACAATGATATTCGGATTCAAAATATTTAAAAACGCTCTAAATCGGTCCGATTTCATCCGCTCGGGTCCAAATATAGCTAAATCGACGTAGAATTTCCTTGCGCTTCCAATGAGACAATTTTCAGCTCTCTAAGTCTAATAGGGACCGAGAAATAGCGAAAAAACTATTTGAAATCGGCTAAAAATACAATGATATTCGGATTCAAAATATTTAAAAACGCTCTAAATCGGTCCGCTTTCATCCGCTCGGGTCCAAATATAGCTAAATCGACGTAGAATTTCCTTGCGCTTCCAATGAGACAATTTTCAGCTCTCTAAGTCTAATAGGGACCGAGAAATAGCGAAAAAACTATTTGAAATCGGCTAAAAATACAATGATATTCGGATTCAAAATATTTAAAAACGCTCTAAATCGGTCCGATTTCATCCGCTCGGGTCCAAATATAGCTTAATCGACGCAGAATTTCCTTGCGCTTCTAATGAGACCATTTCCAGCCCTCTGAGTCTAATAGCGGCCGAGTTATGGCAAAAAAACGATTTGGGATCGGCTAAAAATACAATTATATGTATACAATAACTATCGTATACGATAATTATTGTACACATTATGATTGTATAATCTAATATTTCGAAGAATATTCGGATTCATAAAATTTAAAAACTCTCTAAATCGGTCCGATTTCATCCGTTCGGGTCCAAATATAGCTAAATCGACGTAGAATTTCCTTGCGCTTCCAATGAGACCATTTTCAGCTCTCTAAGTCTAATAGGGACCGAGAAATAGCGAAAAAACTATTTGAAATCGGCTAAAAATACAATGATATTCGGATTCAAAATATTTAAAAACGCTCTAAATCGGTCCGATTTCATCCGCTCGGGTCCAAATATAGCTAAATCGACGTAGAATTTCCTTGCGCTTCCAATGAGACAATTTTCAGCTCTCTAAGTCTAATAGGGACCGAGAAATAGCGAAAAAACTATTTGAAATCGGCTAAAAATACAATGATATTCGGATTCAAAATATTTAAAAACGCTCTAAATCGGTCCGCTTTCATCCGCTCGGGTCCAAATATAGCTAAATCGACGTAGAATTTCCTTGCGCTTCTAATGAGACCATTTCCAGCCCTCTGAGTCTAATAGCGGCCGAGTTATGGCAAAAAAACGATTTGGGATCGGCTAAAAATACAATTATATGTATACAATAACTATCGTATACGATAATTATTGTACACATTATGATTGTATAATCTAATATTTCGAAGAATATTCGGATTCATAAAATTTAAAAACTCTCTAAATCGGTCCGATTTCATCCGTTCGGGTCCAAATATAGCTAAATCGACGTAGAATTTCCTTGCGCTTCCAATGAGACCATTTTCAGCTCTCTAAGTCTAATAGGGACCGAGAAATAGCGAAAAAACTATTTGAAATCGGCTAAAAATACAATGATATTCGGATTCAAAATATTTAAAAACGCTCTAAATCGGTCCGATTTCATCCGCTCGGGTCCAAATATAGCTAAATCGACGTAGAATTTCCTTGCGCTTCCAATGAGACAATTTTCAGCTCTCTAAGTCTAATAGGGACCGAGAAATAGCGAAAAAACTATTTGAAATCGGCTAAAAATACAATGATATTCGGATTCAAAATATTTAAAAACGCTCTAAATCGGTCCGCTTTCATCCGCTCGGGTCCAAATATAGCTAAATCGACGTAGAATTTCCTTGCGCTTCCAATGAGACAATTTTCAGCTCTCTAAGTCTAATAGGGACCGAGAAATAGCGAAAAAACTATTTGAAATCGGCTAAAAATACAATGATATTCGGATTCAAAATATTTAAAAACGCTCTAAATCGGTCCGATTTCATCCGCTCGGGTCCAAATATAGCTTAATCGACGCAGAATTTCCTTGCGCTTCTAATGAGACCATTTCCAGCCCTCTGAGTCTAATAGCGGCCGAGTTATGGCAAAAAAACGATTTGGGATCGGCTAAAAATACAATTATATGTATACAATAACTATCGTATACGATAATTATTGTACACATTATGATTGTATAATCTAATATTTCGAAGAATATTCGGATTCATAAAATTTAAAAACTCTCTAAATCGGTCCGATTTCATCCATTCGGGTCCAAATATAGCTAAATCGACGTAGAATTTCCTTGCGCTTCCAATGAGACCATTTTCAGCTCTCTAAGTCTAATAGGGACCGAGAAATAGCGAAAAAACTATTTGAAATCGGCTAAAAATACAATGATATTCGGATTCAAAATATTTAAAAACGCTCTAAATCGGTCCGATTTCATCCGATCGGGTCCAAATATAGCTTAATCGACGCAGAATTTCCTTGCGCTTCTAATGAGACCATTTCCAGCCCTCTGAGTCTAATAGCGGCCGAGTTATGGCAAAAAAACGATTTGGGATCGGCTAAAAATACAATTATATGTATACAATAACTATCGTATACGATAATTATTGTACACATTATGATTGTATAATCTAATATTTCGAAGAATATTCGGATTCATAAAATTTAAAAACTCTCTAAATCGGTCCGATTTCATCCGTTCGGGTCCAAATATAGCTAAATCGACGTAGAATTTCCTTGCGCTTCCAATGAGACCATTTTCAGCTCTCTAAGTCTAATAGGGACCGAGAAATAGCGAAAAAACTATTTGAAATCGGCTAAAAATACAATGATATTCGGATTCAAAATATTTAAAAACGCTCTAAATCGGTCCGATTTCATCCGCTCGGGTCCAAATATAGCTAAATCGACGTAGAATTTCCTTGCGCTTCCAATGAGATAATTTTCAGCTCTCTAAGTCTAATAGGGACCGAGAAATAGCGAAAAAACTATTTGAAATCGGCTAAAAATACAATGATATTCGGATTCAAAATATTTAAAAACGCTCTAAATCGGTCCGCTTTCATCCGCTCGGGTCCAAATATAGCTAAATCGACGTAGAATTTCCTTGCGCTTCCAATGAGACAATTTTCAGCTCTCTAAGTCTAATAGGGACCGAGAAATAGCGAAAAAACTATTTGAAATCGGCTAAAAATACAATGATATTCGGATTCAAAATATTTAAAAACGCTCTAAATCGGTCCGATTTCATCCGCTCGGGTCCAAATATAGCTTAATCGACGCAGAATTTCCTTGCGCTTCTAATGAGACCATTTCCAGCCCTCTGAGTCTAATAGCGGCCGAGTTATGGCAAAAAAACGATTTGGGATCGGCTAAAAATACAATTATATGTATACAATAACTATCGTATACGATAATTATTGTACACATTATGATTGTATAATCTAATATTTCGAAGAATATTCGGATTCATAAAATTTAAAAACTCTCTAAATCGGTCCGATTTCATCCGTTCGGGTCCAAATATAGCTAAATCGACGTAGAATTTCCTTGCGCTTCCAATGAGACCATTTTCAGCTCTCTAAGTCTAATAGGGACCGAGAAATAGCGAAAAAACTATTTGAAATCGGCTAAAAATACAATGATATTCGGATTCAAAATATTTAAAAACGCTCTAAATCGGTCCGCTTTCATCCGCTCGGGTCCAAATATAGCTAAATCGACGTAGAATTTCCTTGCGCTTCTAATGAGACCATTTTCAGCTCTCTAAGTCTAATAGGGACCGAGAAATAGCGAAAAAACTATTTGAAATCGGCTAAAAATACAATGATATTCGGATTCAAAATATTTAAAAACGCTCTAAATCGGTCCGATTTCATCCGATCGGGTCCAAATATAGCTTAATCGACGCAGAATTTCCTTGCGCTTCTAATGAGACCATTTCCAGCCCTCTGAGTCTAATAGCGGCCGAGTTATGGCAAAAAAACGATTTGGGATCGGCTAAAAATACAATTATATGTATACAATAACTATCGTATACGATAATTATTGTACACATTATGATTGTATAATCTAATATTTCGAAGAATATTCGGATTCATAAAATTTAAAAACTCTCTAAATCGGTCCGATTTCATCCGTTCGGGTCCAAATATAGCTAAATCGACGTAGAATTTCCTTGCGCTTCCAATGAGACCATTTTCAGCTCTCTAAGTCTAATAGGGACCGAGAAATAGCGAAAAAACTATTTGAAATCGGCTAAAAATACAATGATATTCGGATTCAAAATATTTAAAAACGCTCTAAATCGGTCCGATTTCATCCGCTCGGGTCCAAATATAGCTAAATCGACGTAGAATTTCCTTGCGCTTCCAATGAGACAATTTTCAGCTCTCTAAGTCTAATAGGGACCGAGAAATAGCGAAAAAACTATTTGAAATCGGCTAAAAATACAATGATATTCGGATTCAAAATATTTAAAAACGCTCTAAATCGGTCCGCTTTCATCCGCTCGGGTCCAAATATAGCTAAATCGACGTAGAATTTCCTTGCGCTTCCAATGAGACAATTTTCAGCTCTCTAAGTCTAATAGGGACCGAGAAATAGCGAAAAAACTATTTGAAATCGGCTAAAAATACAATGATATTCGGATTCAAAATATTTAAAAACGCTCTAAATCGGTCCGCTTTCATCCGTTCGGGTCCAAATATAGCTAAATCGACGTAGAATTTCCTTGCGCTTCCAATGAGACCATTTTCAGCTCTCTAAGTCTAATAGGGACCGAGAAATAGCGAAAAAACTATTTGAAATCGGCTAAAAATACAATGATATTCGGATTCAAAATATTTAAAAACGCTCTAAATCGGTCCGATTTCATCCGCTCGGGTCCAAATATAGCTAAATCGACGTAGAATTTCCTTGCGCTTCCAATGAGACAATTTTCAGCTCTCTAAGTCTAATAGGGACCGAGAAATAGCGAAAAAACTATTTGAAATCGGCTAAAAATACAATGATATTCGGATTCAAAATATTTAAAAACGCTCTAAATCGGTCCGATTTCATCCGCTCGGGTCCAAATATAGCTTAATCGACGCAGAATTTCCTTGCGCTTCTAATGAGACCATTTCCAGCCCTCTGAGTCTAATAGCGGCCGAGTTATGGCAAAAAAACGATTTGGGATCGGCTAAAAATACAATTATATGTATACAATAACTATCGTATACGATAATTATTGTACACATTATGATTGTATAATCTAATATTTCGAAGAATATTCGGATTCATAAAATTTAAAAACTCTCTAAATCGGTCCGATTTCATCCGTTCGGGTCCAAATATAGCTAAATCGACGTAGAATTTCCTTGCGCTTCCAATGAGACCATTTTCAGCTCTCTAAGTCTAATAGGGACCGAGAAATAGCGAAAAAACTATTTGAAATCGGCTAAAAATACAATGATATTCGGATTCAAAATATTTAAAAACGCTCTAAATCGGTCCGATTTCATCCGCTCGGGTCCAAATATAGCTAAATCGACGTAGAATTTCCTTGCGCTTCCAATGAGACAATTTTCAGCTCTCTAAGTCTAATAGGGACCGAGAAATAGCGAAAAAACTATTTGAAATCGGCTAAAAATACAATGATATTCGGATTCAAAATATTTAAAAACGCTCTAAATCGGTCCGATTTCATCCGCTCGGGTCCAAATATAGCTTAATCGACGCAGAATTTCCTTGCGCTTCTAATGAGACCATTTCCAGCCCTCTGAGTCTAATAGCGGCCGAGTTATGGCAAAAAAACGATTTGGGATCGGCTAAAAATACAATGATATTCGGATTCAAAATATTTAAAAACGCTCTAAATCGGTCCGCTTTCATCCGCTCGGGTCCAAATATAGCTAAATCGACGTAGAATTTCCTTGCGCTTCTAATGAGACCATTTTCAGCTCTCTGAGTCTAATAGCGGCCGAGTTATGGCAAAAAAACGATTTGGGATCGGCTAAAAATACAATTATATGTATACAATAACTATCGTATACGATAATTATTGTACACATTATGATTGTATAATCTAATATTTCGAAGAATATTCGGATTCATAAAATTTAAAAACTCTCTAAATCGGTCCGATTTCATCCGTTCGGGTCCAAATATAGCTAAATCGACGTAGAATTTCCTTGCGCTTCCAATGAGACCATTTTCAGCTCTCTAAGTCTAATAGGGACCGAGAAATAGCGAAAAAACTATTTGAAATCGGCTAAAAATACAATGATATTCGGATTCAAAATATTTAAAAACGCTCTAAATCGGTCCGCTTTCATCCGCTCGGGTCCAAATATAGCTAAATCGACGTAGAATTTCCTTGCGCTTCCAATGAGACAATTTTCAGCTCTCTAAGTCTAATAGGGACCGAGAAATAGCGAAAAAACTATTTGAAATCGGCTAAAAATACAATGATATTCGGATTCAAAATATTTAAAAACGCTCTAAATCGGTCCGATTTCATCCGCTCGGGTCCAAATATAGCTTAATCGACGCAGAATTTCCTTGCGCTTCTAATGAGACCATTTCCAGCCCTCTGAGTCTAATAGCGGCCGAGTTATGGCAAAAAAACGATTTGGGATCGGCTAAAAATACAATTATATGTATACAATAACTATCGTATACGATAATTATTGTACACATTATGATTGTATAATCTAATATTTCGAAGAATATTCGGATTCATAAAATTTAAAAACTCTCTAAATCGGTCCGATTTCATCCGTTCGGGTCCAAATATAGCTAAATCGACGTAGAATTTCCTTGCGCTTCCAATGAGACCATTTTCAGCTCTCTAAGTCTAATAGGGACCGAGAAATAGCGAAAAAACTATTTGAAATCGGCTAAAAATACAATGATATTCGGATTCAAAATATTTAAAAACGCTCTAAATCGGTCCGATTTCATCCGCTCGGGTCCAAATATAGCTAAATCGACGTAGAATTTCCTTGCGCTTCCAATGAGACAATTTTCAGCTCTCTAAGTCTAATAGGGACCGAGAAATAGCGAAAAAACTATTTGAAATCGGCTAAAAATACAATGATATTCGGATTCAAAATATTTAAAAACGCTCTAAATCGGTCCGCTTTCATCCGCTCGGGTCCAAATATAGCTAAATCGACGTAGAATTTCCTTGCGCTTCCAATGAGACAATTTTCAGCTCTCTAAGTCTAATAGGGACCGAGAAATAGCGAAAAAACTATTTGAAATCGGCTAAAAATACAATGATATTCGGATTCAAAATATTTAAAAACGCTCTAAATCGGTCCGATTTCATCCGCTCGGGTCCAAATATAGCTTAATCGACGCAGAATTTCCTTGCGCTTCTAATGAGACCATTTCCAGCCCTCTGAGTCTAATAGCGGCCGAGTTATGGCAAAAAAACGATTTGGGATCGGCTAAAAATACAATTATATGTATACAATAACTATCGTATACGATAATTATTGTACACATTATGATTGTATAATCTAATATTTCGAAGAATATTCGGATTCATAAAATTTAAAAACTCTCTAAATCGGTCCGATTTCATCCGTTCGGGTCCAAATATAGCTAAATCGACGTAGAATTTCCTTGCGCTTCCAATGAGACCATTTTCAGCTCTCTAAGTCTAATAGGGACCGAGAAATAGCGAAAAAACTATTTGAAATCGGCTAAAAATACAATGATATTCGGATTCAAAATATTTAAAAACGCTCTAAATCGGTCCGCTTTCATCCGCTCGGGTCCAAATATAGCTAAATCGACGTAGAATTTCCTTGCGCTTCCAATGAGACAATTTTCAGCTCTCTAAGTCTAATAGGGACCGAGAAATAGCGAAAAAACTATTTGAAATCGGCTAAAAATACAATGATATTCGGATTCAAAATATTTAAAAACGCTCTAAATCGGTCCGATTTCATCCGCTCGGGTCCAAATATAGCTTAATCGACGCAGAATTTCCTTGCGCTTCTAATGAGACCATTTCCAGCTCTCTAAGTCTAATAGGGACCGAGAAATAGCGAAAAAACTATTTGAAATCGGCTAAAAATACAATGATATTCGGATTCAAAATATTTAAAAACGCTCTAAATCGGTCCGCTTTCATCCGCTCGGGTCCAAATATAGCTAAATCGACGTAGAATTTCCTTGCGCTTCCAATGAGACAATTTTCAGCTCTCTAAGTCTAATAGGGACCGAGAAATAGCGAAAAAACTATTTGAAATCGGCTAAAAATACAATGATATTCGGATTCAAAATATTTAAAAACGCTCTAAATCGGTCCGATTTCATCCGCTCGGGTCCAAATATAGCTTAATCGACGCAGAATTTCCTTGCGCTTCTAATGAGACCATTTCCAGCCCTCTGAGTCTAATAGCGGCCGAGTTATGGCAAAAAAACGATTTGGGATCGGCTAAAAATACAATTATATGTATACAATAACTATCGTATACGATAATTATTGTACACATTATGATTGTATAATCTAATATTTCGAAGAATATTCGGATTCATAAAATTTAAAAACTCTCTAAATCGGTCCGATTTCATCCGTTCGGGTCCAAATATAGCTAAAACGACGTAGAATTTCCTTGCGCTTCCAATGAGACCATTTTCAGCTCTCTAAGTCTAATAGGGACCGAGAAATAGCGAAAAAACTATTTGAAATCGGCTAAAAATACAATGATATTCGGATTCAAAATATTTAAAAACGCTCTAAATCGGTCCGCTTTCATCCGATCGGGTCCAAATATAGCTTAATCGACGCAGAATTTCCTTGCGCTTCTAATGAGACCATTTCCAGCCCTCTGAGTCTAATAGCGGCCGAGTTATGGCAAAAAAACGATTTGGGATCGGCTAAAAATACAATTATATGTATACAATAACTATCGTATACGATAATTATTGTACACATTATGATTGTATAATCTAATATTTCGAAGAATATTCGGATTCATAAAATTTAAAAACTCTCTAAATCGGTCCGATTTCATCCGTTCGGGTCCAAATATAGCTAAATCGACGTAGAATTTCCTTGCGCTTCCAATGAGACCATTTTCAGCTCTCTAAGTCTAATAGGGACCGAGAAATAGCGAAAAAACTATTTGAAATCGGCTAAAAATACAATGATATTCGGATTCAAAATATTTAAAAACGCTCTAAATCGGTCCGATTTCATCCGCTCGGGTCCAAATATAGCTAAATCGACGTAGAATTTCCTTGCGCTTCCAATGAGACAATTTTCAGCTCTCTAAGTCTAATAGGGACCGAGAAATAGCGAAAAAACTATTTGAAATCGGCTAAAAATACAATGATATTCGGATTCAAAATATTTAAAAACGCTCTAAATCGGTCCGCTTTCATCCGCTCGGGTCCAAATATAGCTAAATCGACGTAGAATTTCCTTGCGCTTCCAATGAGACAATTTTCAGCTCTCTAAGTCTAATAGGGACCGAGAAATAGCGAAAAAACTATTTGAAATCGGCTAAAAATACAATGATATTCGGATTCAAAATATTTAAAAACGCTCTAAATCGGTCCGCTTTCATCCGCTCGGGTCCAAATATAGCTAAATCGACGTAGAATTTCCTTGCGCTTCTAATGAGACCATTTTCAGCTCTCTGAGTCTAATAGCGGCCGAGTTATGGCAAAAAAACGATTTGGGATCGGCTAAAAATACAATTATATGTATACAATAACTATCGTATACGATAATTATTGTACACATTATGATTGTATAATCTAATATTTCGAAGAATATTCGGATTCATAAAATTTAAAAACTCTCTAAATCGGTCCGATTTCATCCGTTCGGGTCCAAATATAGCTAAATCGACGTAGAATTTCCTTGCGCTTCCAATGAGACCATTTTCAGCTCTCTAAGTCTAATAGGGACCGAGAAATAGCGAAAAAACTATTTGAAATCGGCTAAAAATACAATGATATTCGGATTCAAAATATTTAAAAACGCTCTAAATCGGTCCGCTTTCATCCGCTCGGGTCCAAATATAGCTAAATCGACGTAGAATTTCCTTGCGCTTCCAATGAGACAATTTTCAGCTCTCTAAGTCTAATAGGGACCGAGAAATAGCGAAAAAACTATTTGAAATCGGCTAAAAATACAATGATATTCGGATTCAAAATATTTAAAAACGCTCTAAATCGGTCCGATTTCATCCGCTCGGGTCCAAATATAGCTTAATCGACGCAGAATTTCCTTGCGCTTCTAATGAGACCATTTCCAGCCCTCTGAGTCTAATAGCGGCCGAGTTATGGCAAAAAAACGATTTGGGATCGGCTAAAAATACAATTATATGTATACAATAACTATCGTATACGATAATTATTGTACACATTATGATTGTATAATCTAATATTTCGAAGAATATTCGGATTCATAAAATTTAAAAACTCTCTAAATCGGTCCGATTTCATCCGTTCGGGTCCAAATATAGCTAAATCGACGTAGAATTTCCTTGCGCTTCCAATGAGACCATTTTCAGCTCTCTAAGTCTAATAGGGACCGAGAAATAGCGAAAAAACTATTTGAAATCGGCTAAAAATACAATGATATTCGGATTCAAAATATTTAAAAACGCTCTAAATCGGTCCGATTTCATCCGCTCGGGTCCAAATATAGCTAAATCGACGTAGAATTTCCTTGCGCTTCCAATGAGACAATTTTCAGCTCTCTAAGTCTAATAGGGACCGAGAAATAGCGAAAAAACTATTTGAAATCGGCTAAAAATACAATGATATTCGGATTCAAAATATTTAAAAACGCTCTAAATCGGTCCGCTTTCATCCGCTCGGGTCCAAATATAGCTAAATCGACGTAGAATTTCCTTGCGCTTCCAATGAGACAATTTTCAGCTCTCTAAGTCTAATAGGGACCGAGAAATAGCGAAAAAACTATTTGAAATCGGCTAAAAATACAATGATATTCGGATTCAAAATATTTAAAAACGCTCTAAATCGGTCCGATTTCATCCGCTCGGGTCCAAATATAGCTTAATCGACGCAGAATTTCCTTGCGCTTCTAATGAGACCATTTCCAGCCCTCTGAGTCTAATAGCGGCCGAGTTATGGCAAAAAAACGATTTGGGATCGGCTAAAAATACAATTATATGTATACAATAACTATCGTATACGATAATTATTGTACACATTATGATTGTATAATCTAATATTTCGAAGAATATTCGGATTCATAAAATTTAAAAACTCTCTAAATCGGTCCGATTTCATCCGTTCGGGTCCAAATATAGCTAAATCGACGTAGAATTTCCTTGCGCTTCCAATGAGACCATTTTCAGCTCTCTAAGTCTAATAGGGACCGAGAAATAGCGAAAAAACTATTTGAAATCGGCTAAAAATACAATGATATTCGGATTCAAAATATTTAAAAACGCTCTAAATCGGTCCGCTTTCATCCGCTCGGGTCCAAATATAGCTAAATCGACGTAGAATTTCCTTGCGCTTCCAATGAGACAATTTTCAGCTCTCTAAGTCTAATAGGGACCGAGAAATAGCGAAAAAACTATTTGAAATCGGCTAAAAATACAATGATATTCGGATTCAAAATATTTAAAAACGCTCTAAATCGGTCCGATTTCATCCGCTCGGGTCCAAATATAGCTTAATCGACGCAGAATTTCCTTGCGCTTCTAATGAGACCATTTCCAGCTCTCTAAGTCTAATAGGGACCGAGAAATAGCGAAAAAACTATTTGAAATCGGCTAAAAATACAATGATATTCGGATTCATAAAATTTAAAAACTCTCTAAATCGGTCCGATTTCATCCGTTCGGGTCCAAATATAGCTAAATCGACGTAGAATTTCCTTGCGCTTCCAATGAGACCATTTTCAGCTCTCTAAGTCTAATAGGGACCGAGAAATAGCGAAAAAACTATTTGAAATCGGCTAAAAATACAATGATATTCGGATTCAAAATATTTAAAAACGCTCTAAATCGGTCCGCTTTCATCCGCTCGGGTCCAAATATAGCTAAATCGACGTAGAATTTCCTTGCGCTTCCAATGAGACAATTTTCAGCTCTCTAAGTCTAATAGGGACCGAGAAATAGCGAAAAAACTATTTGAAATCGGCTAAAAATACAATGATATTCGGATTCAAAATATTTAAAAACGCTCTAAATCGGTCCGATTTCATCCGCTCGGGTCCAAATATAGCTTAATCGACGCAGAATTTCCTTGCGCTTCTAATGAGACCATTTCCAGCCCTCTGAGTCTAATAGCGGCCGAGTTATGGCAAAAAAACGATTTGGGATCGGCTAAAAATACAATTATATGTATACAATAACTATCGTATACGATAATTATTGTACACATTATGATTGTATAATCTAATATTTCGAAGAATATTCGGATTCATAAAATTTAAAAACTCTCTAAATCGGTCCGATTTCATCCGTTCGGGTCCAAATATAGCTAAATCGACGTAGAATTTCCTTGCGCTTCCAATGAGACCATTTTCAGCTCTCTAAGTCTAATAGGGACCGAGAAATAGCGAAAAAACTATTTGAAATCGGCTAAAAATACAATGATATTCGGATTCAAAATATTTAAAAACGCTCTAAATCGGTCCGATTTCATCCGATCGGGTCCAAATATAGCTTAATCGACGCAGAATTTCCTTGCGCTTCTAATGAGACCATTTCCAGCCCTCTGAGTATAATAGCGGCCGAGTTATGGCAAAAAAACGATTTGGGATCGGCTAAAAATACAATTATATGTATACAATAACTATCGTATACGATAATTATTGTACACATTATGATTGTATAATCTAATATTTCGAAGAATATTCGGATTCATAAAATTTAAAAACTCTCTAAATCGGTCCGATTTCATCCGTTCGGGTCCAAATATAGCTAAATCGACGTAGAATTTCCTTGCGCTTCCAATGAGACCATTTTCAGCTCTCTAAGTCTAATAGGGACCGAGAAATAGCGAAAAAACTATTTGAAATCGGCTAAAAATACAATGATATTCGGATTCAAAATATTTAAAAACGCTCTAAATCGGTCCGCTTTCATCCGCTCGGGTCCAAATATAGCTAAATCGACGTAGAATTTCCTTGCGCTTCCAATGAGACAATTTTCAGCTCTCTAAGTCTAATAGGGACCGAGAAATAGCGAAAAAACTATTTGAAATCGGCTAAAAATACAATGATATTCGGATTCAAAATATTTAAAAACGCTCTAAATCGGTCCGATTTCATCCGCTCGGGTCCAAATATAGCTTAATCGACGCAGAATTTCCTTGCGCTTCTAATGAGACCATTTCCAGCCCTCTGAGTCTAATAGCGGCCGAGTTATGGCAAAAAAACGATTTGGGATCGGCTAAAAATACAATTATATGTATACAATAACTATCGTATACGATAATTATTGTACACATTATGATTGTATAATCTAATATTTCGAAGAATATTCGGATTCATAAAATTTAAAAACTCTCTAAATCGGTCCGATTTCATCCGTTCGGGTCCAAATATAGCTAAATCGACGTAGAATTTCCTTGCGCTTCCAATGAGACCATTTTCAGCTCTCTAAGTCTAATAGGGACCGAGAAATAGCGAAAAAACTATTTGAAATCGGCTAAAAATACAATGATATTCGGATTCAAAATATTTAAAAACGCTCTAAATCGGTCCGATTTCATCCGCTCGGGTCCAAATATAGCTAAATCGACGTAGAATTTCCTTGCGCTTCCAATGAGACAATTTTCAGCTCTCTAAGTCTAATAGGGACCGAGAAATAGCGAAAAAACTATTTGAAATCGGCTAAAAATACAATGATATTCGGATTCAAAATATTTAAAAACGCTCTAAATCGGTCCGCTTTCATCCGCTCGGGTCCAAATATAGCTAAATCGACGTAGAATTTCCTTGCGCTTCCAATGAGACAATTTTCAGCTCTCTAAGTCTAATAGGGACCGAGAAATAGCGAAAAAACTATTTGAAATCGGCTAAAAATACAATGATATTCGGATTCAAAATATTTAAAAACGCTCTAAATCGGTCCGATTTCATCCGCTCGGGTCCAAATATAGCTTAATCGACGCAGAATTTCCTTGCGCTTCTAATGAGACCATTTCCAGCCCTCTGAGTCTAATAGCGGCCGAGTTATGGCAAAAAAACGATTTGGGATCGGCTAAAAATACAATTATATGTATACAATAACTATCGTATACGATAATTATTGTACACATTATGATTGTATAATCTAATATTTCGAAGAATATTCGGATTCATAAAATTTAAAAACTCTCTAAATCGGTCCGATTTCATCCGTTCGGGTCCAAATATAGCTAAATCGACGTAGAATTTCCTTGCGCTTCCAATGAGACCATTTTCAGCTCTCTAAGTCTAATAGGGACCGAGAAATAGCGAAAAAACTATTTGAAATCGGCTAAAAATACAATGATATTCGGATTCAAAATATTTAAAAACGCTCTAAATCGGTCCGCTTTCATCCGCTCGGGTCCAAATATAGCTAAATCGACGTAGAATTTCCTTGCGCTTCCAATGAGACAATTTTCAGCTCTCTAAGTCTAATAGGGACCGAGAAATAGCGAAAAAACTATTTGAAATCGGCTAAAAATACAATGATATTCGGATTCAAAATATTTAAAAACGCTCTAAATCGGTCCGATTTCATCCGCTCGGGTCCAAATATAGCTTAATCGACGCAGAATTTCCTTGCGCTTCTAATGAGACCATTTCCAGCTCTCTAAGTCTAATAGGGACCGAGAAATAGCGAAAAAACTATTTGAAATCGGCTAAAAATACAATGATATTCGGATTCATAAAATTTAAAAACTCTCTAAATCGGTCCGATTTCATCCGTTCGGGTCCAAATATAGCTAAATCGACGTAGAATTTCCTTGCGCTTCCAATGAGACCATTTTCAGCTCTCTAAGTCTAATAGGGACCGAGAAATAGCGAAAAAACTATTTGAAATCGGCTAAAAATACAATGATATTCGGATTCAAAATATTTAAAAACGCTCTAAATCGGTCCGCTTTCATCCGCTCGGGTCCAAATATAGCTAAATCGACGTAGAATTTCCTTGCGCTTCCAATGAGACAATTTTCAGCTCTCTAAGTCTAATAGGGACCGAGAAATAGCGAAAAAACTATTTGAAATCGGCTAAAAATACAATGATATTCGGATTCAAAATATTTAAAAACGCTCTAAATCGGTCCGATTTCATCCGCTCGGGTCCAAATATAGCTTAATCGACGCAGAATTTCCTTGCGCTTCTAATGAGACCATTTCCAGCTCTCTAAGTCTAATAGGGACCGAGAAATAGCGAAAAAACTATTTGAAATCGGCTAAAAATACAATGATATTCGGATTCATAAAATTTAAAAACTCTCTAAATCGGTCCGATTTCATCCGTTCGGGTCCAAATATAGCTAAATCGACGTAGAATTTCCTTGCGCTTCCAATGAGACCATTTTCAGCTCTCTAAGTCTAATAGGGACCGAGAAATAGCGAAAAAACTATTTGAAATCGGCTAAAAATACAATGATATTCGGATTCAAAATATTTAAAAACGCTCTAAATCGGTCCGCTTTCATCCGCTCGGGTCCAAATATAGCTAAATCGACGTAGAATTTCCTTGCGCTTCCAATGAGACAATTTTCAGCTCTCTAAGTCTAATAGGGACCGAGAAATAGCGAAAAAACTATTTGAAATCGGCTAAAAATACAATGATATTCGGATTCAAAATATTTAAAAACGCTCTAAATCGGTCCGATTTCATCCGCTCGGGTCCAAATATAGCTTAATCGACGCAGAATTTCCTTGCGCTTCTAATGAGACCATTTCCAGCCCTCTGAGTCTAATAGCGGCCGAGTTATGGCAAAAAAACGATTTGGGATCGGCTAAAAATACAATTATATGTATACAATAACTATCGTATACGATAATTATTGTACACATTATGATTGTATAATCTAATATTTCGAAGAATATTCGGATTCATAAAATTTAAAAACTCTCTAAATCGGTCCGATTTCATCCGTTCGGGTCCAAATATAGCTAAATCGACGTAGAATTTCCTTGCGCTTCCAATGAGACCATTTTCAGCTCTCTAAGTCTAATAGCGACCGAGAAATAGCGAAAAAACTATTTGAAATCGGCTAAAAATACAATGATATTCGGATTCAAAATATTTAAAAACGCTCTAAATCGGTCCGATTTCATCCGATCGGGTCCAAATATAGCTTAATCGACGCAGAATTTCCTTGCGCTTCTAATGAGACCATTTCCAGCCCTCTGAGTCTAATAGCGGCCGAGTTATGGCAAAAAAACGATTTGGGATCGGCTAAAAATACAATTATATGTATACAATAACTATCGTATACGATAATTATTGTACACATTATGATTGTATAATCTAATATTTCGAAGAATATTCGGATTCATAAAATTTAAAAACTCTCTAAATCGGTCCGATTTCATCCGTTCGGGTCCAAATATAGCTAAATCGACGTAGAATTTCCTTGCGCTTCCAATGAGACCATTTTCAGCTCTCTAAGTCTAATAGGGACCGAGAAATAGCGAAAAAACTATTTGAAATCGGCTAAAAATACAATGATATTCGGATTCAAAATATTTAAAAACGCTCTAAATCGGTCCGCTTTCATCCGCTCGGGTCCAAATATAGCTAAATCGACGTAGAATTTCCTTGCGCTTCCAATGAGACAATTTTCAGCTCTCTAAGTCTAATAGGGACCGAGAAATAGCGAAAAAACTATTTGAAATCGGCTAAAAATACAATGATATTCGGATTCAAAATATTTAAAAACGCTCTAAATCGGTCCGATTTCATCCGCTCGGGTCCAAATATAGCTTAATCGACGCAGAATTTCCTTGCGCTTCTAATGAGACCATTTCCAGCCCTCTGAGTCTAATAGCGGCCGAGTTATGGCAAAAAAACGATTTGGGATCGGCTAAAAATACAATTATATGTATACAATAACTATCGTATACGATAATTATTGTACACATTATGATTGTATAATCTAATATTTCGAAGAATATTCGGATTCATAAAATTTAAAAACTCTCTAAATCGGTCCGATTTCATCCGTTCGGGTCCAAATATAGCTAAATCGACGTAGAATTTCCTTGCGCTTCCAATGAGACCATTTTCAGCTCTCTAAGTCTAATAGGGACCGAGAAATAGCGAAAAAACTATTTGAAATCGGCTAAAAATACAATGATATTCGGATTCAAAATATTTAAAAACGCTCTAAATCGGTCCGATTTCATCCGCTCGGGTCCAAATATAGCTAAATCGACGTAGAATTTCCTTGCGCTTCCAATGAGACAATTTTCAGCTCTCTAAGTCTAATAGGGACCGAGAAATAGCGAAAAAACTATTTGAAATCGGCTAAAAATACAATGATATTCGGATTCAAAATATTTAAAAACGCTCTAAATCGGTCCGCTTTCATCCGCTCGGGTCCAAATATAGCTAAATCGACGTAGAATTTCCTTGCGCTTCCAATGAGACAATTTTCAGCTCTCTAAGTCTAATAGGGACCGAGAAATAGCGAAAAAACTATTTGAAATCGGCTAAAAATACAATGATATTCGGATTCAAAATATTTAAAAACGCTCTAAATCGGTCCGATTTCATCCGCTCGGGTCCAAATATAGCTTAATCGACGCAGAATTTCCTTGCGCTTCTAATGAGACCATTTCCAGCCCTCTGAGTCTAATAGCGGCCGAGTTATGGCAAAAAAACGATTTGGGATCGGCTAAAAATACAATTATATGTATACAATAACTATCGTATACGATAATTATTGTACACATTATGATTGTATAATCTAATATTTCGAAGAATATTCGGATTCATAAAATTTAAAAACTCTCTAAATCGGTCCGATTTCATCCGTTCGGGTCCAAATATAGCTAAATCGACGTAGAATTTCCTTGCGCTTCCAATGAGACCATTTTCAGCTCTCTAAGTCTAATAGGGACCGAGAAATAGCGAAAAAACTATTTGAAATCGGCTAAAAATACAATGATATTCGGATTCAAAATATTTAAAAACGCTCTAAATCGGTCCGCTTTCATCCGCTCGGGTCCAAATATAGCTAAATCGACGTAGAATTTCCTTGCGCTTCCAATGAGACAATTTTCAGCTCTCTAAGTCTAATAGGGACCGAGAAATAGCGAAAAAACTATTTGAAATCGGCTAAAAATACAATGATATTCGGATTCAAAATATTTAAAAACGCTCTAAATCGGTCCGATTTCATCCGCTCGGGTCCAAATATAGCTTAATCGACGCAGAATTTCCTTGCGCTTCTAATGAGACCATTTCCAGCTCTCTAAGTCTAATAGGGACCGAGAAATAGCGAAAAAACTATTTGAAATCGGCTAAAAATACAATGATATTCGGATTCATAAAATTTAAAAACTCTCTAAATCGGTCCGATTTCATCCGTTCGGGTCCAAATATAGCTAAATCGACGTAGAATTTCCTTGCGCTTCCAATGAGACCATTTTCAGCTCTCTAAGTCTAATAGGGACCGAGAAATAGCGAAAAAACTATTTGAAATCGGCTAAAAATACAATGATATTCGGATTCAAAATATTTAAAAACGCTCTAAATCGGTCCGCTTTCATCCGCTCGGGTCCAAATATAGCTAAATCGACGTAGAATTTCCTTGCGCTTCCAATGAGACAATTTTCAGCTCTCTAAGTCTAATAGGGACCGAGAAATAGCGAAAAAACTATTTGAAATCGGCTAAAAATACAATGATATTCGGATTCAAAATATTTAAAAACGCTCTAAATCGGTCCGATTTCATCCGCTCGGGTCCAAATATAGCTTAATCGACGCAGAATTTCCTTGCGCTTCTAATGAGACCATTTCCAGCCCTCTGAGTCTAATAGCGGCCGAGTTATGGCAAAAAAACGATTTGGGATCGGCTAAAAATACAATTATATGTATACAATAACTATCGTATACGATAATTATTGTACACATTATGATTGTATAATCTAATATTTCGAAGAATATTCGGATTCATAAAATTTAAAAACTCTCTAAATCGGTCCGATTTCATCCGTTCGGGTCCAAATATAGCTAAATCGACGTAGAATTTCCTTGCGCTTCCAATGAGACCATTTTCAGCTCTCTAAGTCTAATAGGGACCGAGAAATAGCGAAAAAACTATTTGAAATCGGCTAAAAATACAATGATATTCGGATTCAAAATATTTAAAAACGCTCTAAATCGGTCCGATTTCATCCGATCGGGTCCAAATATAGCTTAATCGACGCAGAATTTCCTTGCGCTTCTAATGAGACCATTTCCAGCCCTCTGAGTCTAATAGCGGCCGAGTTATGGCAAAAAAACGATTTGGGATCGGCTAAAAATACAATTATATGTATACAATAACTATCGTATACGATAATTATTGTACACATTATGATTGTATAATCTAATATTTCGAAGAATATTCGGATTCATAAAATTTAAAAACTCTCTAAATCGGTCCGATTTCATCCGTTCGGGTCCAAATATAGCTAAATCGACGTAGAATTTCCTTGCGCTTCCAATGAGACCATTTTCAGCTCTCTAAGTCTAATAGGGACCGAGAAATAGCGAAAAAACTATTTGAAATCGGCTAAAAATACAATGATATTCGGATTCAAAATATTTAAAAACGCTCTAAATCGGTCCGATTTCATCCGCTCGGGTCCAAATATAGCTAAATCGACGTAGAATTTCCTTGCGCTTCCAATGAGACAATTTTCAGCTCTCTAAGTCTAATAGGGACCGAGAAATAGCGAAAAAACTATTTGAAATCGGCTAAAAATACAATGATATTCGGATTCAAAATATTTAAAAACGCTCTAAATCGGTCCGATTTCATCCGCTCGGGTCCAAATATAGCTTAATCGACGCAGAATTTCCTTGCGCTTCTAATGAGACCATTTCCAGCCCTCTGAGTCTAATAGCGGCCGAGTTATGGCAAAAAAAACGATTTGGGATCGGCTAAAAATACAATTATATGTATACAATAACTATCGTATACGATAATTATTGTACACATTATGATTGTATAATCTAATATTTCGAAGAATATTCGGATTCATAAAATTTAAAAACTCTCTAAATCGGTCCGATTTCATCCGTTCGGGTCCAAATATAGCTAAATCGACGTAGAATTTCCTTGCGCTTCCAATGAGACCATTTTCAGATCTCTAAGTCTAATAGGGACCGAGAAATAGCGAAAAAACTATTTGAAATCGGCTAAAAATACAATGATATTCGGATTCAAAATATTTAAAAACGCTCTAAATCGGTCCGCTTTCATCCGCTCGGGTCCAAATATAGCTAAATCGACGTAGAATTTCCTTGCGCTTCCAATGAGACAATTTTCAGCTCTCTAAGTCTAATAGGGACCGAGAAATAGCGAAAAAACTATTTGAAATCGGCTAAAAATACAATGATATTCGGATTCAAAATATTTAAAAACGCTCTAAATCGGTCCGATTTCATCCGCTCGGGTCCAAATATAGCTTAATCGACGCAGAATTTCCTTGCGCTTCTAATGAGACCATTTCCAGCCCTCTGAGTCTAATAGCGGCCGAGTTATGGCAAAAAAACGATTTGGGATCGGCTAAAAATACAATTATATGTATACAATAACTATCGTATACGATAATTATTGTACACATTATGATTGTATAATCTAATATTTCGAAGAATATTCGGATTCATAAAATTTAAAAACTCTCTAAATCGGTCCGATTTCATCCGTTCGGGTCCAAATATAGCTAAATCGACGTAGAATTTCCTTGCGCTTCCAATGAGACCATTTTCAGCTCTCTAAGTCTAATAGGGACCGAGAAATAGCGAAAAAACTATTTGAAATCGGCTAAAAATACAATGATATTCGGATTCAAAATATTTAAAAACGCTCTAAATCGGTCCGATTTAATCCGATCGGGTCCAAATATAGCTTAATCGACGCAGAATTTCCTTGCGCTTCTAATGAGACCATTTCCAGCCCTCTGAGTCTAATAGCGGCCGAGTTATGGCAAAAAAACGATTTGGGATCGGCTAAAAATACAATTATATGTATACAATAACTATCGTATACGATAATTATTGTACACATTATGATTGTATAATCTAATATTTCGAAGAATATTCGGATTCATAAAATTTAAAAACTCTCTAAATCGGTCCGATTTCATCCGTTCGGGTCCAAATATAGCTAAATCGACGTAGAATTTCCTTGCGCTTCCAATGAGACCATTTTCAGCTCTCTAAGTCTAATAGGGACCGAGAAATAGCGAAAAAACTATTTGAAATCGGCTAAAAATACAATGATATTCGGATTCAAAATATTTAAAAACGCTCTAAATCGGTCCGATTTCATCCGCTCGGGTCCAAATATAGCTAAATCGACGTAGAATTTCCTTGCGCTTCCAATGAGACAATTTTCAGCTCTCTAAGTCTAATAGGGACCGAGAAATAGCGAAAAAACTATTTGAAATCGGCTAAAAATACAATGATATTCGGATTCAAAATATTTAAAAACGCTCTAAATCGGTCCGCTTTCATCCGCTCGGGTCCAAATATAGCTAAATCGACGTAGAATTTCCTTGCGCTTCCAATGAGACAATTTTCAGCTCTCTAAGTCTAATAGGGACCGAGAAATAGCGAAAAAACTATTTGAAATCGGCTAAAAATACAATGATATTCGGATTCAAAATATTTAAAAACGCTCTAAATCGGTCCGCTTTCATCCGCTCGGGTCCTAATATAGCTAAATCGACGTAGAATTTCCTTGCGCTTCTAATGAGACCATTTTCAGCTCTCTAAGTCTAATAGGGACCGAGAAATAGCGAAAAAACTATTTGAAATCGGCTAAAAATACAATGATATTCGGATTCAAAATATTTAAAAACGCTCTAAATCGGTCCGATTTCATCCGATCGGGTCCAAATATAGCTTAATCGACGCAGAATTTCCTTGCGCTTCTAATGAGACCATTTCCAGCCCTCTGAGTCTAATAGCGGCCGAGTTATGGCAAAAAAACGATTTGGGATCGGCTAAAAATACAATTATATGTATACAATAACTATCGTATACGATAATTATTGTACACATTATGATTGTATAATCTAATATTTCGAAGAATATTCGGATTCATAAAATTTAAAAACTCTCTAAATCGGTCCGATTTCATCCGTTCGGGTCCAAATATAGCTAAATCGACGTAGAATTTCCTTGCGCTTCCAATGAGACCATTTTCAGCTCTCTAAGTCTAATAGGGACCGAGAAATAGCGAAAAAACTATTTGAAATCGGCTAAAAATACAATGATATTCGGATTCAAAATATTTAAAAACGCTCTAAATCGGTCCGATTTCATCCGATCGGGTCCAAATATAGCTTAATCGACGCAGAATTTCCTTGCGCTTCTAATGAGACCATTTCCAGCCCTCTGAGTCTAATAGCGGCCGAGTTATGGCAAAAAAACGATTTGGGATCGGCTAAAAATACAATTATATGTATACAATAACTATCGTATACGATAATTATTGTACACATTATGATTGTATAATCTAATATTTCGAAGAATATTCGGATTCATAAAATTTAAAAACTCTCTAAATCGGTCCGATTTCATCCGTTCGGGTCCAAATATAGCTAAATCGACGTAGAATTTCCTTGCGCTTCCAATGAGACCATTTTCAGCTCTCTAAGTCTAATAGGGACCGAGAAATAGCGAAAAAACTATTTGAAATCGGCTAAAAATACAATGATATTCGGATTCAAAATATTTAAAAACGCTCTAAATCGGTCCGATTTCATCCGCTCGGGTCCAAATATAGCTAAATCGACGTAGAATTTCCTTGCGCTTCCAATGAGACAATTTTCAGCTCTCTAAGTCTAATAGGGACCGAGAAATAGCGAAAAAACTATTTGAAATCGGCTAAAAATACAATGATATTCGGATTCAAAATATTTAAAAACGCTCTAAATCGGTCCGCTTTCATCCGCTCGGGTCCAAATATAGCTAAATCGACGTAGAATTTCCTTGCGCTTCCAATGAGACAATTTTCAGCTCTCTAAGTCTAATAGGGACCGAGAAATAGCGAAAAAACTATTTGAAATCGGCTAAAAATACAATGATATTCGGATTCAAAATATTTAAAAACGCTCTAAATCGGTCCGCTTTCATCCGCTCGGGTCCAAATATAGCTAAATCGACGTAGAATTTCCTTGCGCTTCTAATGAGACCATTTTCAGCTCTCTAAGTCTAATAGGGACCGAGAAATAGCGAAAAAACTATTTGAAATCGGCTAAAAATACAATGATATTCGGATTCAAAATATTTAAAAACGCTCTAAATCGGTCCGCTTTCATCCGCTCGGGTCCAAATATAGCTAAATCGACGTAGAATTTCCTTGCGCTTCCAATGAGACAATTTTCAGCTCTCTAAGTCTAATAGGGACCGAGAAATAGCGAAAAAACTATTTGAAATCGGCTAAAAATACAATGATATTCGGATTCAAAATATTTAAAAACGCTCTAAATCGGTCCGCTTTCATCCGCTCGGGTCCAAATATAGCTAAATCGACGTAGAATTTCCTTGCGCTTCTAATGAGACCATTTTCAGCTCTCTAAGTCTAATAGGGACCGAGAAATAGCGAAAAAACTATTTGAAATCGGCTAAAAATACAATGATATTCGGATTCAAAATATTTAAAAACGCTCTAAATCGGTCCGATTTCATCCGATCGGGTCCAAATATAGCTTAATCGACGCAGAATTTCCTTGCGCTTCTAATGAGACCATTTCCAGCCCTCTGAGTCTAATAGCGGCCGAGTTATGGCAAAAAAACGATTTGGGATCGGCTAAAAATACAATTATATGTATACAATAACTATCGTATACGATAATTATTGTACACATTATGATTGTATAATCTAATATTTCGAAGAATATTCGGATTCATAAAATTTAAAAACTCTCTAAATCGGTCCGATTTCATCCGTTCGGGTCCAAATATAGCTAAATCGACGTAGAATTTCCTTGCGCTTCCAATGAGACCATTTTCAGCTCTCTAAGTCTAATAGGGACCGAGAAATAGCGAAAAAACTATTTGAAATCGGCTAAAAATACAATGATATTCGGATTCAAAATATTTAAAAACGCTCTAAATCGGTCCGATTTCATCCGCTCGGGTCCAAATATAGCTAAATCGACGTAGAATTTCCTAGCGCTTCCAATGAGACAATTTTCAGCTCTCTAAGTCTAATAGGGACCGAGAAATAGCGAAAAAACTATTTGAAATCGGCTAAAAATACAATGATATTCGGATTCAAAATATTTAAAAACGCTCTAAATCGGTCCGCTTTCATCCGCTCGGGTCCAAATATAGCTAAATCGACGTAGAATTTCCTTGCGCTTCCAATGAGACAATTTTCAGCTCTCTAAGTCTAATAGGGACCGAGAAATAGCGAAAAAACTATTTGAAATCGGCTAAAAATACAATGATATTCGGATTCAAAATATTTAAAAACGCTCTAAATCGGTCCGATTTCATCCGCTCGGGTCCAAATATAGCTTAATCGACGCAGAATTTCCTTGCGCTTCTAATGAGACCATTTCCAGCCCTCTGAGTCTAATAGCGGCCGAGTTATGGCAAAAAAACGATTTGGGATCGGCTAAAAATACAATTATATGTATACAATAACTATCGTATACGATAATTATTGTACACATTATGATTGTATAATCTAATATTTCGAAGAATATTCGGATTCATAAAATTTAAAAACTCTCTAAATCGGTCCGATTTCATCCGTTCGGGTCCAAATATAGCTAAATCGACGTAGAATTTCCTTGCGCTTCCAATGAGACCATTTTCAGCTCTCTAAGTCTAATAGGGACCGAGAAATAGCGAAAAAACTATTTGAAATCGGCTAAAAATACAATGATATTCGGATTCAAAATATTTAAAAACGCTCTAAATCGGTCCGATTTCATCCGATCGGGTCCAAATATAGCTTAATCGACGCAGAATTTCCTTGCGCTTCTAATGAGACCATTTCCAGCCCTCTGAGTCTAATAGCGGCCGAGTTATGGCAAAAAAACGATTTGGGATCGGCTAAAAATACAATTATATGTATACAATAACTATCGTATACGATAATTATTGTACACATTATGATTGTATAATCTAATATTTCGAAGAATATTCGGATTCATAAAATTTAAAAACTCTCTAAATCGGTCCGATTTCATCCGTTCGGGTCCAAATATAGCTAAATCGACGTAGAATTTCCTTGCGCTTCCAATGAGACCATTTTCAGCTCTCTAAGTCTAATAGGGACCGAGAAATAGCGAAAAAACTATTTGAAATCGGCTAAAAATACAATGATATTCGGATTCAAAATATTTAAAAACGCTCTAAATCGGTCCGATTTCATCCGCTCGGGTCCAAATATAGCTAAATCGACGTAGAATTTCCTTGCGCTTCCAATGAGACAATTTTCAGCTCTCTAAGTCTAATAGGGACCGAGAAATAGCGAAAAAACTATTTGAAATCGGCTAAAAATACAATGATATTCGGATTCAAAATATTTAAAAACGCTCTAAATCGGTCCGCTTTCATCCGCTCGGGTCCAAATATAGCTAAATCGACGTAGAATTTCCTTGCGCTTCCAATGAGACAATTTTCAGCTCTCTAAGTCTAATAGGGACCGAGAAATAGCGAAAAAACTATTTGAAATCGGCTAAAAATACAATGATATTCGGATTCAAAATATTTAAAAACGCTCTAAATCGGTCCGCTTTCATCCGCTCGGGTCCAAATATAGCTAAATCGACGTAGAATTTCCTTGCGCTTCTAATGAGACCATTTTCAGCTCTCTGAGTCTAATAGCGGCCGAGTTATGGCAAAAAAACGATTTGGGATCGGCTAAAAATACAATTATATGTATACAATAACTATCGTATACGATAATTATTGTACACATTATGATTGTATAATCTAATATTTCGAAGAATATTCGGATTCATAAAATTTAAAAACTCTCTAAATCGGTCCGATTTCATCCGTTCGGGTCCAAATATAGCTAAATCGACGTAGAATTTCCTTGCGCTTCCAATGAGACCATTTTCAGCTCTCTAAGTCTAATAGGGACCGAGAAATAGCGAAAAAACTATTTGAAATCGGCTAAAAATACAATGATATTCGGATTCAAAATATTTAAAAACGCTCTAAATCGGTCCGCTTTCATCCGCTCGGGTCCAAATATAGCTAAATCGACGTAGAATTTCCTTGCGCTTCCAATGAGACAATTTTCAGCTCTCTAAGTCTAATAGGGACCGAGAAATAGCGAAAAAACTATTTGAAATCGGCTAAAAATACAATGATATTCGGATTCAAAATATTTAAAAACGCTCTAAATCGGTCCGATTTCATCCGCTCGGGTCCAAATATAGCTTAATCGACGCAGAATTTCCTTGCGCTTCTAATGAGACCATTTCCAGCCCTCTGAGTCTAATAGCGGCCGAGTTATGGCAAAAAAACGATTTGGGATCGGCTAAAAATACAATTATATGTATACAATAACTATCGTATACGATAATTATTGTACACATTATGATTGTATAATCTAATATTTCGAAGAATATTCGGATTCATAAAATTTAAAAACTCTCTAAATCGGTCCGATTTCATCCGTTCGGGTCCAAATATAGCTAAATCGACGTAGAATTTCCTTGCGCTTCCAATGAGACCATTTTCAGCTCTCTAAGTCTAATAGGGACCGAGAAATAGCGAAAAAACTATTTGAAATCGGCTAAAAATACAATGATATTCGGATTCAAAATATTTAAAAACGCTCTAAATCGGTCCGATTTCATCCGCTCGGGTCCAAATATAGCTAAATCGACGTAGAATTTCCTTGCGCTTCCAATGAGACAATTTTCAGCTCTCTAAGTCTAATAGGGACCGAGAAATAGCGAAAAAACTATTTGAAATCGGCTAAAAATACAATGATATTCGGATTCAAAATATTTAAAAACGCTCTAAATCGGTCCGCTTTCATCCGCTCGGGTCCAAATATAGCTAAATCGACGTAGAATTTCCTTGCGCTTCCAATGAGACAATTTTCAGCTCTCTAAGTCTAATAGGGACCGAGAAATAGCGAAAAAACTATTTGAAATCGGCTAAAAATACAATGATATTCGGATTCAAAATATTTAAAAACGCTCTAAATCGGTCCGATTTCATCCGCTCGGGTCCAAATATAGCTTAATCGACGCAGAATTTCCTTGCGCTTCTAATGAGACCATTTCCAGCCCTCTGAGTCTAATAGCGGCCGAGTTATGGCAAAAAAACGATTTGGGATCGGCTAAAAATACAATTATATGTATACAATAACTATCGTATACGATAATTATTGTACACATTATGATTGTATAATCTAATATTTCGAAGAATATTCGGATTCATAAAATTTAAAAACTCTCTAAATCGGTCCGATTTCATCCGTTCGGGTCCAAATATAGCTAAATCGACGTAGAATTTCCTTGCGCTTCCAATGAGACCATTTTCAGCTCTCTAAGTCTAATAGGGACCGAGAAATAGCGAAAAAACTATTTGAAATCGGCTAAAAATACAATGATATTCGGATTCAAAATATTTAAAAACGCTCTAAATCGGTCCGCTTTCATCCGCTCGGGTCCAAATATAGCTAAATCGACGTAGAATTTCCTTGCGCTTCCAATGAGACAATTTTCAGCTCTCTAAGTCTAATAGGGACCGAGAAATAGCGAAAAAACTATTTGAAATCGGCTAAAAATACAATGATATTCGGATTCAAAATATTTAAAAACGCTCTAAATCGGTCCGATTTCATCCGCTCGGGTCCAAATATAGCTTAATCGACGCAGAATTTCCTTGCGCTTCTAATGAGACCATTTCCAGCTCTCTAAGTCTAATAGGGACCGAGAAATAGCGAAAAAACTATTTGAAATCGGCTAAAAATACAATGATATTCGGATTCATAAAATTTAAAAACTCTCTAAATCGGTCCGATTTCATCCGTTCGGGTCCAAATATAGCTAAATCGACGTAGAATTTCCTTGCGCTTCCAATGAGACCATTTTCAGCTCTCTAAGTCTAATAGGGACCGAGAAATAGCGAAAAAACTATTTGAAATCGGCTAAAAATACAATGATATTCGGATTCAAAATATTTAAAAACGCTCTAAATCGGTCCGCTTTCATCCGCTCGGGTCCAAATATAGCTAAATCGACGTAGAATTTCCTTGCGCTTCCAATGAGACAATTTTCAGCTCTCTAAGTCTAATAGGGACCGAGAAATAGCGAAAAAACTATTTGAAATCGGCTAAAAATACAATGATATTCGGATTCAAAATATTTAAAAACGCTCTAAATCGGTCCGATTTCATCCGCTCGGGTCCAAATATAGCTTAATCGACGCAGAATTTCCTTGCGCTTCTAATGAGACCATTTCCAGCCCTCTGAGTCTAATAGCGGCCGAGTTATGGCAAAAAAACGATTTGGGATCGGCTAAAAATACAATTATATGTATACAATAACTATCGTATACGATAATTATTGTACACATTATGATTGTATAATCTAATATTTCGAAGAATATTCGGATTCATAAAATTTAAAAACTCTCTAAATCGGTCCGATTTCATCCGTTCGGGTCCAAATATAGCTAAATCGACGTAGAATTTCCTTGCGCTTCCAATGAGACCATTTTCAGCTCTCTAAGTCTAATAGGGACCGAGAAATAGCGAAAAAACTATTTGAAATCGGCTAAAAATACAATGATATTCGGATTCAAAATATTTAAAAACGCTCTAAATCGGTCCGATTTCATCCGATCGGGTCCAAATATAGCTTAATCGACGCAGAATTTCCTTGCGCTTCTAATGAGACCATTTCCAGCCCTCTGAGTCTAATAGCGGCCGAGTTATGGCAAAAAAACGATTTGGGATCGGCTAAAAATACAATTATATGTATACAATAACTATCGTATACGATAATTATTGTACACATTATGATTGTATAATCTAATATTTCGAAGAATATTCGGATTCATAAAATTTAAAAACTCTCTAAATCGGTCCGATTTCATCCGTTCGGGTCCAAATATAGCTAAATCGACGTAGAATTTCCTTGCGCTTCCAATGAGACCATTTTCAGCTCTCTAAGTCTAATAGGGACCGAGAAATAGCGAAAAAACTATTTGAAATCGGCTAAAAATACAATGATATTCGGATTCAAAATATTTAAAAACGCTCTAAATCGGTCCGCTTTCATCCGCTCGGGTCCAAATATAGCTAAATCGACGTAGAATTTCCTTGCGCTTCCAATGAGACAATTTTCAGCTCTCTAAGTCTAATAGGGACCGAGAAATAGCGAAAAAACTATTTGAAATCGGCTAAAAATACAATGATATTCGGATTCAAAATATTTAAAAACGCTCTAAATCGGTCCGATTTCATCCGCTCGGGTCCAAATATAGCTTAATCGACGCAGAATTTCCTTGCGCTTCTAATGAGACCATTTCCAGCCCTCTGAGTCTAATAGCGGCCGAGTTATGGCAAAAAAACGATTTGGGATCGGCTAAAAATACAATTATATGTATACAATAACTATCGTATACGATAATTATTGTACACATTATGATTGTATAATCTAATATTTCGAAGAATATTCGGATTCATAAAATTTAAAAACTCTCTAAATCGGTCCGATTTCATCCGTTCGGGTCCAAATATAGCTAAATCGACGTAGAATTTCCTTGCGCTTCCAATGAGACCATTTTCAGCTCTCTAAGTCTAATAGGGACCGAGAAATAGCGAAAAAACTATTTGAAATCGGCTAAAAATACAATGATATTCGGATTCAAAATATTTAAAAACGCTCTAAATCGGTCCGATTTCATCCGCTCGGGTCCAAATATAGCTAAATCGACGTAGAATTTCCTTGCGCTTCCAATGAGACAATTTTCAGCTCTCTAAGTCTAATAGGGACCGAGAAATAGCGAAAAAACTATTTGAAATCGGCTAAAAATACAATGATATTCGGATTCAAAATATTTAAAAACGCTCTAAATCGGTCCGCTTTCATCCGCTCGGGTCCAAATATAGCTAAATCGACGTAGAATTTCCTTGCGCTTCCAATGAGACAATTTTCAGCTCTCTAAGTCTAATAGGGACCGAGAAATAGCGAAAAAACTATTTGAAATCGGCTAAAAATACAATGATATTCGGATTCAAAATATTTAAAAACGCTCTAAATCGGTCCGATTTCATCCGCTCGGGTCCAAATATAGCTTAATCGACGCAGAATTTCCTTGCGCTTCTAATGAGACCATTTCCAGCCCTCTGAGTCTAATAGCGGCCGAGTTATGGCAAAAAAACGATTTGGGATCGGCTAAAAATACAATTATATGTATACAATAACTATCGTATACGATAATTATTGTACACATTATGATTGTATAATCTAATATTTCGAAGAATATTCGGATTCATAAAATTTAAAAACTCTCTAAATCGGTCCGATTTCATCCGTTCGGGTCCAAATATAGCTAAATCGACGTAGAATTTCCTTGCGCTTCCAATGAGACCATTTTCAGCTCTCTAAGTCTAATAGGGACCGAGAAATAGCGAAAAAACTATTTGAAATCGGCTAAAAATACAATGATATTCGGATTCAAAATATTTAAAAACGCTCTAAATCGGTCCGCTTTCATCCGCTCGGGTCCAAATATAGCTAAATCGACGTAGAATTTCCTTGCGCTTCCAATGAGACAATTTTCAGCTCTCTAAGTCTAATAGGGACCGAGAAATAGCGAAAAAACTATTTGAAATCGGCTAAAAATACAATGATATTCGGATTCAAAATATTTAAAAACGCTCTAAATCGGTCCGATTTCATCCGCTCGGGTCCAAATATAGCTTAATCGACGCAGAATTTCCTTGCGCTTCTAATGAGACCATTTCCAGCTCTCTAAGTCTAATAGGGACCGAGAAATAGCGAAAAAACTATTTGAAATCGGCTAAAAATACAATGATATTCGGATTCATAAAATTTAAAAACTCTCTAAATCGGTCCGATTTCATCCGTTCGGGTCCAAATATAGCTAAATCGACGTAGAATTTCCTTGCGCTTCCAATGAGACCATTTTCAGCTCTCTAAGTCTAATAGGGACCGAGAAATAGCGAAAAAACTATTTGAAATCGGCTAAAAATACAATGATATTCGGATTCAAAATATTTAAAAACGCTCTAAATCGGTCCGCTTTCATCCGCTCGGGTCCAAATATAGCTAAATCGACGTAGAATTTCCTTGCGCTTCCAATGAGACAATTTTCAGCTCTCTAAGTCTAATAGGGACCGAGAAATAGCGAAAAAACTATTTGAAATCGGCTAAAAATACAATGATATTCGGATTCAAAATATTTAAAAACGCTCTAAATCGGTCCGATTTCATCCGCTCGGGTCCAAATATAGCTTAATCGACGCAGAATTTCCTTGCGCTTCTAATGAGACCATTTCCAGCCCTCTGAGTCTAATAGCGGCCGAGTTATGGCAAAAAAACGATTTGGGATCGGCTAAAAATACAATTATATGTATACAATAACTATCGTATACGATAATTATTGTACACATTATGATTGTATAATCTAATATTTCGAAGAATATTCGGATTCATAAAATTTAAAAACTCTCTAAATCGGTCCGATTTCATCCGTTCGGGTCCAAATATAGCTAAATCGACGTAGAATTTCCTTGCGCTTCCAATGAGACCATTTTCAGCTCTCTAAGTCTAATAGGGACCGAGAAATAGCGAAAAAACTATTTGAAATCGGCTAAAAATACAATGATATTCGGATTCAAAATATTTAAAAACGCTCTAAATCGGTCCGATTTCATCCGATCGGGTCCAAATATAGCTTAATCGACGCAGAATTTCCTTGCGCTTCTAATGAGACCATTTCCAGCCCTCTGAGTCTAATAGCGGCCGAGTTATGGCAAAAAAACGATTTGGGATCGGCTAAAAATACAATTATATGTATACAATAACTATCGTATACGATAATTATTGTACACATTATGATTGTATAATCTAATATTTCGAAGAATATTCGGATTCATAAAATTTAAAAACTCTCTAAATCGGTCCGATTTCATCCGTTCGGGTCCAAATATAGCTAAATCGACGTAGAATTTCCTTGCGCTTCCAATGAGACCATTTTCAGCTCTCTAAGTCTAATAGGGACCGAGAAATAGCGAAAAAACTATTTGAAATCGGCTAAAAATACAATGATATTCGGATTCAAAATATTTAAAAACGCTCTAAATCGGTCCGATTTCATCCGCTCGGGTCCAAATATAGCTAAATCGACGTAGAATTTCCTTGCGCTTCCAATGAGACAATTTTCAGCTCTCTAAGTCTAATAGGGACCGAGAAATAGCGAAAAAACTATTTGAAATCGGCTAAAAATACAATGATATTCGGATTCAAAATATTTAAAAACGCTCTAAATCGGTCCGATTTCATCCGCTCGGGTCCAAATATAGCTTAATCGACGCAGAATTTCCTTGCGCTTCTAATGAGACCATTTCCAGCTCTCTAAGTCTAATAGGGACCGAGAAATAGCGAAAAAACTATTTGAAATCGGCTAAAAATACAATGATATTCGGATTCATAAAATTTAAAAACTCTCTAAATCGGTCCGATTTCATCCGTTCGGGTCCAAATATAGCTAAATCGACGTAGAATTTCCTTGCGCTTCCAATGAGACCATTTTCAGCTCTCTAAGTCTAATAGGGACCGAGAAATAGCGAAAAAACTATTTGAAATCGGCTAAAAATACAATGATATTCGGATTCAAAATATTTAAAAACGCTCTAAATCGGTCCGCTTTCATCCGCTCGGGTCCAAATATAGCTAAATCGACGTAGAATTTCCTTGCGCTTCCAATGAGACAATTTTCAGCTCTCTAAGTCTAATAGGGACCGAGAAATAGCGAAAAAACTATTTGAAATCGGCTAAAAATACAATGATATTCGGATTCAAAATATTTAAAAACGCTCTAAATCGGTCCGATTTCATCCGCTCGGGTCCAAATATAGCTTAATCGACGCAGAATTTCCTTGCGCTTCTAATGAGACCATTTCCAGCCCTCTGAGTCTAATAGCGGCCGAGTTATGGCAAAAAAACGATTTGGGATCGGCTAAAAATACAATTATATGTATACAATAACTATCGTATACGATAATTATTGTACACATTATGATTGTATAATCTAATATTTCGAAGAATATTCGGATTCATAAAATTTAAAAACTCTCTAAATCGGTCCGATTTCATCCGTTCGGGTCCAAATATAGCTAAATCGACGTAGAATTTCCTTGCGCTTCCAATGAGACCATTTTCAGCTCTCTAAGTCTAATAGGGACCGAGAAATAGCGAAAAAACTATTTGAAATCGGCTAAAAATACAATGATATTCGGATTCAAAATATTTAAAAACGCTCTAAATCGGTCCGATTTCATCCGATCGGGTCCAAATATAGCTTAATCGACGCAGAATTTCCTTGCGCTTCTAATGAGACCATTTCCAGCCCTCTGAGTCTAATAGCGGCCGAGTTATGGCAAAAAAACGATTTGGGATCGGCTAAAAATACAATTATATGTATACAATAACTATCGTATACGATAATTATTGTACACATTATGATTGTATAATCTAATATTTCGAAGAATATTCGGATTCATAAAATTTAAAAACTCTCTAAATCGGTCCGATTTCATCCGTTCGGGTCCAAATATAGCTAAATCGACGTAGAATTTCCTTGCGCTTCCAATGAGACCATTTTCAGCTCTCTAAGTCTAATAGGGACCGAGAAATAGCGAAAAAACTATTTGAAATCGGCTAAAAATACAATGATATTCGGATTCAAAATATTTAAAAACGCTCTAAATCGGTCCGCTTTCATCCGCTCGGGTCCAAATATAGCTAAATCGACGTAGAATTTCCTTGCGCTTCCAATGAGACAATTTTCAGCTCTCTAAGTCTAATAGGGACCGAGAAATAGCGAAAAAACTATTTGAAATCGGCTAAAAATACAATGATATTCGGATTCAAAATATTTAAAAACGCTCTAAATCGGTCCGATTTCATCCGCTCGGGTCCAAATATAGCTTAATCGACGCAGAATTTCCTTGCGCTTCTAATGAGACCATTTCCAGCCCTCTGAGTCTAATAGCGGCCGAGTTATGGCAAAAAAACGATTTGGGATCGGCTAAAAATACAATTATATGTATACAATAACTATCGTATACGATAATTATTGTACACATTATGATTGTATAATCTAATATTTCGAAGAATATTCGGATTCATAAAATTTAAAAACTCTCTAAATCGGTCCGATTTCATCCGTTCGGGTCCAAATATAGCTAAATCGACGTAGAATTTCCTTGCGCTTCCAATGAGACCATTTTCAGCTCTCTAAGTCTAATAGGGACCGAGAAATAGCGAAAAAACTATTTGAAATCGGCTAAAAATACAATGATATTCGGATTCAAAATATTTAAAAACGCTCTAAATCGGTCCGATTTCATCCGATCGGGTCCAAATATAGCTTAATCGACGCAGAATTTCCTTGCGCTTCTAATGAGACCATTTCCAGCCCTCTGAGTCTAATAGCGGCCGAGTTATGGCAAAAAAACGATTTGGGATCGGCTAAAAATACAATTATATGTATACAATAACTATCGTATACGATAATTATTGTACACATTATGATTGTATAATCTAATATTTCGAAGAATATTCGGATTCATAAAATTTAAAAACTCTCTAAATCGGTCCGATTTCATCCGTTCGGGTCCAAATATAGCTAAATCGACGTAGAATTTCCTTGCGCTTCCAATGAGACCATTTTCAGCTCTCTAAGTCTAATAGGGACCGAGAAATAGCGAAAAAACTATTTGAAATCGGCTAAAAATACAATGATATTCGGATTCAAAATATTTAAAAACGCTCTAAATCGGTCCGATTTCATCCGCTCGGGTCCAAATATAGCTAAATCGACGTAGAATTTCCTTGCGCTTCCAATGAGACAATTTTCAGCTCTCTAAGTCTAATAGGGACCGAGAAATAGCGAAAAAACTATTTGAAATCGGCTAAAAATACAATGATATTCGGATTCAAAATATTTAAAAACGCTCTAAATCGGTCCGATTTCATCCGCTCGGGTCCAAATATAGCTTAATCGACGCAGAATTTCCTTGCGCTTCTAATGAGACCATTTCCAGCTCTCTAAGTCTAATAGGGACCGAGAAATAGCGAAAAAACTATTTGAAATCGGCTAAAAATACAATGATATTCGGATTCATAAAATTTAAAAACTCTCTAAATCGGTCCGATTTCATCCGTTCGGGTCCAAATATAGCTAAATCGACGTAGAATTTCCTTGCGCTTCCAATGAGACCATTTTCAGCTCTCTAAGTCTAATAGGGACCGAGAAATAGCGAAAAAACTATTTGAAATCGGCTAAAAATACAATGATATTCGGATTCAAAATATTTAAAAACGCTCTAAATCGGTCCGCTTTCATCCGCTCGGGTCCAAATATAGCTAAATCGACGTAGAATTTCCTTGCGCTTCCAATGAGACAATTTTCAGCTCTCTAAGTCTAATAGGGACCGAGAAATAGCGAAAAAACTATTTGAAATCGGCTAAAAATACAATGATATTCGGATTCAAAATATTTAAAAACGCTCTAAATCGGTCCGATTTCATCCGCTCGGGTCCAAATATAGCTTAATCGACGCAGAATTTCCTTGCGCTTCTAATGAGACCATTTCCAGCCCTCTGAGTCTAATAGCGGCCGAGTTATGGCAAAAAAACGATTTGGGATCGGCTAAAAATACAATTATATGTATACAATAACTATCGTATACGATAATTATTGTACACATTATGATTGTATAATCTAATATTTCGAAGAATATTCGGATTCATAAAATTTAAAAACTCTCTAAATCGGTCCGATTTCATCCGTTCGGGTCCAAATATAGCTAAATTGACGTAGAATTTCCTTGCGCTTCCAATGAGACCATTTTCAGCTCTCTAAGTCTAATAGGGACCGAGAAATAGCGAAAAAACTATTTGAAATCGGCTAAAAATACAATGATATTCGGATTCAAAATATTTAAAAACGCTCTAAATCGGTCCGATTTCATCCGATCGGGTCCAAATATAGCTTAATCGACGCAGAATTTCCTTGCGCTTCTAATGAGACCATTTCCAGCCCTCTGAGTCTAATAGCGGCCGAGTTATGGCAAAAAAACGATTTGGGATCGGCTAAAAATACAATTATATGTATACAATAACTATCGTATACGATAATTATTGTACACATTATGATTGTATAATCTAATATTTCGAAGAATATTCGGATTCATAAAATTTAAAAACTCTCTAAATCGGTCCGATTTCATCCGTTCGGGTCCAAATATAGCTAAATCGACGTAGAATTTCCTTGCGCTTCCAATGAGACCATTTTCAGCTCTCTAAGTCTAATAGGGACCGAGAAATAGCGAAAAAACTATTTGAAATCGGCTAAAAATACAATGATATTCGGATTCAAAATATTTAAAAACGCTCTAAATCGGTCCGCTTTCATCCGCTCGGGTCCAAATATAGCTAAATCGACGTAGAATTTCCTTGCGCTTCCAATGAGACAATTTTCAGCTCTCTAAGTCTAATAGGGACCGAGAAATAGCGAAAAAACTATTTGAAATCGGCTAAAAATACAATGATATTCGGATTCAAAATATTTAAAAACGCTCTAAATCGGTCCGATTTCATCCGCTCGGGTCCAAATATAGCTTAATCGACGCAGAATTTCCTTGCGCTTCTAATGAGACCATTTCCAGCCCTCTGAGTCTAATAGCGGCCGAGTTATGGCAAAAAAACGATTTGGGATCGGCTAAAAATACAATTATATGTATACAATAACTATCGTATACGATAATTATTGTACACATTATGATTGTATAATCTAATATTTCGAAGAATATTCGGATTCATAAAATTTAAAAACTCTCTAAATCGGTCCGATTTCATCCGTTCGGGTCCAAATATAGCTAAATCGACGTAGAATTTCCTTGCGCTTCCAATGAGACCATTTTCAGCTCTCTAAGTCTAATAGGGACCGAGAAATAGCGAAAAAACTATTTGAAATCGGCTAAAAATACAATGATATTCGGATTCAAAATATTTAAAAACGCTCTAAATCGGTCCGATTTCATCCGCTCGGGTCCAAATATAGCTAAATCGACGTAGAATTTCCTTGCGCTTCCAATGAGACAATTTTCAGCTCTCTAAGTCTAATAGGGACCGAGAAATAGCGAAAAAACTATTTGAAATCGGCTAAAAATACAATGATATTCGGATTCAAAATATTTAAAAACGCTCTAAATCGGTCCGCTTTCATCCGCTCGGGTCCAAATATAGCTAAATCGACGTAGAATTTCCTTGCGCTTCCAATGAGACAATTTTCAGCTCTCTAAGTCTAATAGGGACCGAGAAATAGCGAAAAAACTATTTGAAATCGGCTAAAAATACAATGATATTCGGATTCAAAATATTTAAAAACGCTCTAAATCGGTCCGATTTCATCCGCTCGGGTCCAAATATAGCTTAATCGACGCAGAATTTCCTTGCGCTTCTAATGAGACCATTTCCAGCCCTCTGAGTCTAATAGCGGCCGAGTTATGGCAAAAAAACGATTTGGGATCGGCTAAAAATACAATTATATGTATACAATAACTATCGTATACGATAATTATTGTACACATTATGATTGTATAATCTAATATTTCGAAGAATATTCGGATTCATAAAATTTAAAAACTCTCTAAATCGGTCCGATTTCATCCGTTCGGGTCCAAATATAGCTAAATCGACGTAGAATTTCCTTGCGCTTCCAATGAGACCATTTTCAGCTCTCTAAGTCTAATAGGGACCGAGAAATAGCGAAAAAACTATTTGAAATCGGCTAAAAATACAATGATATTCGGATTCAAAATATTTAAAAACGCTCTAAATCGGTCCGCTTTCATCCGCTCGGGTCCAAATATAGCTAAATCGACGTAGAATTTCCTTGCGCTTCCAATGAGACAATTTTCAGCTCTCTAAGTCTAATAGGGACCGAGAAATAGCGAAAAAACTATTTGAAATCGGCTAAAAATACAATGATATTCGGATTCAAAATATTTAAAAACGCTCTAAATCGGTCCGATTTCATCCGCTCGGGTCCAAATATAGCTTAATCGACGCAGAATTTCCTTGCGCTTCTAATGAGACCATTTCCAGCTCTCTAAGTCTAATAGGGACCGAGAAATAGCGAAAAAACTATTTGAAATCGGCTAAAAATACAATGATATTCGGATTCATAAAATTTAAAAACTCTCTAAATCGGTCCGATTTCATCCGTTCGGGTCCAAATATAGCTAAATCGACGTAGAATTTCCTTGCGCTTCCAATGAGACCATTTTCAGCTCTCTAAGTCTAATAGGGACCGAGAAATAGCGAAAAAACTATTTGAAATCGGCTAAAAATACAATGATATTCGGATTCAAAATATTTAAAAACGCTCTAAATCGGTCCGCTTTCATCCGCTCGGGTCCAAATATAGCTAAATCGACGTAGAATTTCCTTGCGCTTCCAATGAGACAATTTTCAGCTCTCTAAGTCTAATAGGGACCGAGAAATAGCGAAAAAACTATTTGAAATCGGCTAAAAATACAATGATATTCGGATTCAAAATATTTAAAAACGCTCTAAATCGGTCCGATTTCATCCGCTCGGGTCCAAATATAGCTTAATCGACGCAGAATTTCCTTGCGCTTCTAATGAGACCATTTCCAGCCCTCTGAGTCTAATAGCGGCCGAGTTATGGCAAAAAAACGATTTGGGATCGGCTAAAAATACAATTATATGTATACAATAACTATCGTATACGATAATTATTGTACACATTATGATTGTATAATCTAATATTTCGAAGAATATTCGGATTCATAAAATTTAAAAACTCTCTAAATCGGTCCGATTTCATCCGTTCGGGTCCAAATATAGCTAAATCGACGTAGAATTTCCTTGCGCTTCCAATGAGACCATTTTCAGCTCTCTAAGTCTAATAGGGACCGAGAAATAGCGAAAAAACTATTTGAAATCGGCTAAAAATACAATGATATTCGGATTCAAAATATTTAAAAACGCTCTAAATCGGTCCGATTTCATCCGATCGGGTCCAAATATAGCTTAATCGACGCAGAATTTCCTTGCGCTTCTAATGAGACCATTTCCAGCCCTCTGAGTCTAATAGCGGCCGAGTTATGGCAAAAAAACGATTTGGGATCGGCTAAAAATACAATTATATGTATACAATAACTATCGTATACGATAATTATTGTACACATTATGATTGTATAATCTAATATTTCGAAGAATATTCGGATTCATAAAATTTAAAAACTCTCTAAATCGGTCCGATTTCATCCGTTCGGGTCCAAATATAGCTAAATCGACGTAGAATTTCCTTGCGCTTCCAATGAGACCATTTTCAGCTCTCTAAGTCTAATAGGGACCGAGAAATAGCGAAAAAACTATTTGAAATCGGCTAAAAATACAATGATATTCGGATTCAAAATATTTAAAAACGCTCTAAATCGGTCCGATTTCATCCGCTCGGGTCCAAATATAGCTAAATCGACGTAGAATTTCCTTGCGCTTCCAATGAGACAATTTTCAGCTCTCTAAGTCTAATAGGGACCGAGAAATAGCGAAAAAACTATTTGAAATCGGCTAAAAATACAATGATATTCGGATTCAAAATATTTAAAAACGCTCTAAATCGGTCCGATTTCATCCGCTCGGGTCCAAATATAGCTTAATCGACGCAGAATTTCCTTGCGCTTCTAATGAGACCATTTCCAGCCCTCTGAGTCTAATAGCGGCCGAGTTATGGCAAAAAAACGATTTGGGATCGGCTAAAAATACAATTATATGTATACAATAACTATCGTATACGATAATTATTGTACACATTATGATTGTATAATCTAATATTTCGAAGAATATTCGGATTCATAAAATTTAAAAACTCTCTAAATCGGTCCGATTTCATCCGTTCGGGTCCAAATATAGCTAAATCGACGTAGAATTTCCTTGCGCTTCCAATGAGACCATTTTCAGATCTCTAAGTCTAATAGGGACCGAGAAATAGCGAAAAAACTATTTGAAATCGGCTAAAAATACAATGATATTCGGATTCAAAATATTTAAAAACGCTCTAAATCGGTCCGCTTTCATCCGCTCGGGTCCAAATATAGCTAAATCGACGTAGAATTTCCTTGCGCTTCCAATGAGACAATTTTCAGCTCTCTAAGTCTAATAGGGACCGAGAAATAGCGAAAAAACTATTTGAAATCGGCTAAAAATACAATGATATTCGGATTCAAAATATTTAAAAACGCTCTAAATCGGTCCGATTTCATCCGCTCGGGTCCAAATATAGCTTAATCGACGCAGAATTTCCTTGCGCTTCTAATGAGACCATTTCCAGCCCTCTGAGTCTAATAGCGGCCGAGTTATGGCAAAAAAACGATTTGGGATCGGCTAAAAATACAATTATATGTATACAATAACTATCGTATACGATAATTATTGTACACATTATGATTGTATAATCTAATATTTCGAAGAATATTCGGATTCATAAAATTTAAAAACTCTCTAAATCGGTCCGATTTCATCCGTTCGGGTCCAAATATAGCTAAATCGACGTAGAATTTCCTTGCGCTTCCAATGAGACCATTTTCAGCTCTCTAAGTCTAATAGGGACCGAGAAATAGCGAAAAAACTATTTGAAATCGGCTAAAAATACAATGATATTCGGATTCAAAATATTTAAAAACGCTCTAAATCGGTCCGATTTCATCCGATCGGGTCCAAATATAGCTTAATCGACGCAGAATTTCCTTGCGCTTCTAATGAGACCATTTCCAGCCCTCTGAGTCTAATAGCGGCCGAGTTATGGCAAAAAAACGATTTGGGATCGGCTAAAAATACAATTATATGTATACAATAACTATCGTATACGATAATTATTGTACACATTATGATTGTATAATCTAATATTTCGAAGAATATTCGGATTCATAAAATTTAAAAACTCTCTAAATCGGTCCGATTTCATCCGTTCGGGTCCAAATATAGCTAAATCGACGTAGAATTTCCTTGCGCTTCCAATGAGACCATTTTCAGCTCTCTAAGTCTAATAGGGACCGAGAAATAGCGAAAAAACTATTTGAAATCGGCTAAAAATACAATGATATTCGGATTCAAAATATTTAAAAACGCTCTAAATCGGTCCGATTTCATCCGCTCGGGTCCAAATATAGCTAAATCGACGTAGAATTTCCTTGCGCTTCCAATGAGACAATTTTCAGCTCTCTAAGTCTAATAGGGACCGAGAAATAGCGAAAAAACTATTTGAAATCGGCTAAAAATACAATGATATTCGGATTAAAAATATTTAAAAACGCTCTAAATCGGTCCGATTTCATCCGCTCGGGTCCAAATATAGCTTAATCGACGCAGAATTTCCTTGCGCTTCTAATGAGACCATTTCCAGCCCTCTGAGTCTAATAGCGGCCGAGTTATGGCAAAAAAACGATTTGGGATCGGCTAAAAATACAATTATATGTATACAATAACTATCGTATACGATAATTATTGTACACATTATGATTGTATAATCTAATATTTCGAAGAATATTCGGATTCATAAAATTTAAAAACTCTCTAAATCGGTCCGATTTCATCCGTTCGGGTCCAAATATAGCTAAATCGACGTAGAATTTCCTTGCGCTTCCAATGAGACCATTTTCAGATCTCTAAGTCTAATAGGGACCGAGAAATAGCGAAAAAACTATTTGAAATCGGCTAAAAATACAATGATATTCGGATTCAAAATATTTAAAAACGCTCTAAATCGGTCCGCTTTCATCCGCTCGGGTCCAAATATAGCTAAATCGACGTAGAATTTCCTTGCGCTTCCAATGAGACAATTTTCAGCTCTCTAAGTCTAATAGGGACCGAGAAATAGCGAAAAAACTATTTGAAATCGGCTAAAAATACAATGATATTCGGATTCAAAATATTTAAAAACGCTCTAAATCGGTCCGATTTCATCCGCTCGGGTCCAAATATAGCTTAATCGACGCAGAATTTCCTTGCGCTTCTAATGAGACCATTTCCAGCCCTCTGAGTCTAATAGCGGCCGAGTTATGGCAAAAAAACGATTTGGGATCGGCTAAAAATACAATTATATGTATACAATAACTATCGTATACGATAATTATTGTACACATTATGATTGTATAATCTAATATTTCGAAGAATATTCGGATTCATAAAATTTAAAAACTCTCTAAATCGGTCCGATTTCATCCGTTCGGGTCCAAATATAGCTAAATCGACGTAGAATTTCCTTGCGCTTCCAATGAGACCATTTTCAGCTCTCTAAGTCTAATAGGGACCGAGAAATAGCGAAAAAACTATTTGAAATCGGCTAAAAATACAATGATATTCGGATTCAAAATATTTAAAAACGCTCTAAATCGGTCCGATTTCATCCGATCGGGTCCAAATATAGCTTAATCGACGCAGAATTTCCTTGCGCTTCTAATGAGACCATTTCCAGCCCTCTGAGTCTAATAGCGGCCGAGTTATGGCAAAAAAACGATTTGGGATCGGCTAAAAATACAATTATATGTATACAATAACTATCGTATACGATAATTATTGTACACATTATGATTGTATAATCTAATATTTCGAAGAATATTCGGATTCATAAAATTTAAAAACTCTCTAAATCGGTCCGATTTCATCCGTTCGGGTCCAAATATAGCTAAATCGACGTAGAATTTCCTTGCGCTTCCAATGAGACCATTTTCAGCTCTCTAAGTCTAATAGGGACCGAGAAATAGCGAAAAAACTATTTGAAATCGGCTAAAAATACAATGATATTCGGATTCAAAATATTTAAAAACGCTCTAAATCGGTCCGATTTCATCCGCTCGGGTCCAAATATAGCTAAATCGACGTAGAATTTCCTTGCGCTTCCAATGAGACAATTTTCAGCTCTCTAAGTCTAATAGGGACCGAGAAATAGCGAAAAAACTATTTGAAATCGGCTAAAAATACAATGATATTCGGATTCAAAATATTTAAAAACGCTCTAAATCGGTCCGATTTCATCCGCTCGGGTCCAAATATAGCTTAATCGACGCAGAATTTCCTTGCGCTTCTAATGAGACCATTTCCAGCTCTCTAAGTCTAATAGGGACCGAGAAATAGCGAAAAAACTATTTGAAATCGGCTAAAAATACAATGATATTCGGATTCATAAAATTTAAAAACTCTCTAAATCGGTCCGATTTCATCCGTTCGGGTCCAAATATAGCTAAATCGACGTAGAATTTCCTTGCGCTTCCAATGAGACCATTTTCAGCTCTCTAAGTCTAATAGGGACCGAGAAATAGCGAAAAAACTATTTGAAATCGGCTAAAAATACAATGATATTCGGATTCAAAATATTTAAAAACGCTCTAAATCGGTCCGCTTTCATCCGCTCGGGTCCAAATATAGCTAAATCGACGTAGAATTTCCTTGCGCTTCCAATGAGACAATTTTCAGCTCTCTAAGTCTAATAGGGACCGAGAAATAGCGAAAAAACTATTTGAAATCGGCTAAAAATACAATGATATTCGGATTCAAAATATTTAAAAACGCTCTAAATCGGTCCGATTTCATCCGCTCGGGTCCAAATATAGCTTAATCGACGCAGAATTTCCTTGCGCTTCTAATGAGACCATTTCCAGCCCTCTGAGTCTAATAGCGGCCGAGTTATGGCAAAAAAACGATTTGGGATCGGCTAAAAATACAATTATATGTATACAATAACTATCGTATACGATAATTATTGTACACATTATGATTGTATAATCTAATATTTCGAAGAATATTCGGATTCATAAAATTTAAAAACTCTCTAAATCGGTCCGATTTCATCCGTTCGGGTCCAAATATAGCTAAATCGACGTAGAATTTCCTTGCGCTTCCAATGAGACCATTTTCAGCTCTCTAAGTCTAATAGGGACCGAGAAATAGCGAAAAAACTATTTGAAATCGGCTAAAAATACAATGATATTCGGATTCAAAATATTTAAAAACGCTCTAAATCGGTCCGATTTCATCCGATCGGGTCCAAATATAGCTTAATCGACGCAGAATTTCCTTGCGCTTCTAATGAGACCATTTCCAGCCCTCTGAGTCTAATAGCGGCCGAGTTATGGCAAAAAAACGATTTGGGATCGGCTAAAAATACAATTATATGTATACAATAACTATCGTATACGATAATTATTGTACACATTATGATTGTATAATCTAATATTTCGAAGAATATTCGGATTCATAAAATTTAAAAACTCTCTAAATCGGTCCGATTTCATCCGTTCGGGTCCAAATATAGCTAAATCGACGTAGAATTTCCTTGCGCTTCCAATGAGACCATTTTCAGCTCTCTAAGTCTAATAGGGACCGAGAAATAGCGAAAAAACTATTTGAAATCGGCTAAAAATACAATGATATTCGGATTCAAAATATTTAAAAACGCTCTAAATCGGTCCGCTTTCATCCGCTCGGGTCCAAATATAGCTAAATCGACGTAGAATTTCCTTGCGCTTCCAATGAGACAATTTTCAGCTCTCTAAGTCTAATAGGGACCGAGAAATAGCGAAAAAACTATTTGAAATCGGCTAAAAATACAATGATATTCGGATTCAAAATATTTAAAAACGCTCTAAATCGGTCCGATTTCATCCGCTCGGGTCCAAATATAGCTTAATCGACGCAGAATTTCCTTGCGCTTCTAATGAGACCATTTCCAGCCCTCTGAGTCTAATAGCGGCCGAGTTATGGCAAAAAAACGATTTGGGATCGGCTAAAAATACAATTATATGTATACAATAACTATCGTATACGATAATTATTGTACACATTATGATTGTATAATCTAATATTTCGAAGAATATTCGGATTCATAAAATTTAAAAACTCTCTAAATCGGTCCGATTTCATCCGTTCGGGTCCAAATATAGCTAAATCGACGTAGAATTTCCTTGCGCTTCCAATGAGACCATTTTCAGCTCTCTAAGTCTAATAGGGACCGAGAAATAGCGAAAAAACTATTTGAAATCGGCTAAAAATACAATGATATTCGGATTCAAAATATTTAAAAACGCTCTAAATCGGTCCGATTTCATCCGCTCGGGTCCAAATATAGCTAAATCGACGTAGAATTTCCTTGCGCTTCCAATGAGACAATTTTCAGCTCTCTAAGTCTAATAGGGACCGAGAAATAGCGAAAAAACTATTTGAAATCGGCTAAAAATACAATGATATTCGGATTCAAAATATTTAAAAACGCTCTAAATCGGTCCGCTTTCATCCGCTCGGGTCCAAATATAGCTAAATCGACGTAGAATTTCCTTGCGCTTCCAATGAGACAATTTTCAGCTCTCTAAGTCTAATAGGGACCGAGAAATAGCGAAAAAACTATTTGAAATCGGCTAAAAATACAATGATATTCGGATTCAAAATATTTAAAAACGCTCTAAATCGGTCCGATTTCATCCGCTCGGGTCCAAATATAGCTTAATCGACGCAGAATTTCCTTGCGCTTCTAATGAGACCATTTCCAGCCCTCTGAGTCTAATAGCGGCCGAGTTATGGCAAAAAAACGATTTGGGATCGGCTAAAAATACAATTATATGTATACAATAACTATCGTATACGATAATTATTGTACACATTATGATTGTATAATCTAATATTTCGAAGAATATTCGGATTCATAAAATTTAAAAACTCTCTAAATCGGTCCGATTTCATCCGTTCGGGTCCAAATATAGCTAAATCGACGTAGAATTTCCTTGCGCTTCCAATGAGACCATTTTCAGCTCTCTAAGTCTAATAGGGACCGAGAAATAGCGAAAAAACTATTTGAAATCGGCTAAAAATACAATGATATTCGGATTCAAAATATTTAAAAACGCTCTAAATCGGTCCGCTTTCATCCGCTCGGGTCCAAATATAGCTAAATCGACGTAGAATTTCCTTGCGCTTCCAATGAGACAATTTTCAGCTCTCTAAGTCTAATAGGGACCGAGAAATAGCGAAAAAACTATTTGAAATCGGCTAAAAATACAATGATATTCGGATTCAAAATATTTAAAAACGCTCTAAATCGGTCCGATTTCATCCGCTCGGGTCCAAATATAGCTTAATCGACGCAGAATTTCCTTGCGCTTCTAATGAGACCATTTCCAGCTCTCTAAGTCTAATAGGGACCGAGAAATAGCGAAAAAACTATTTGAAATCGGCTAAAAATACAATGATATTCGGATTCATAAAATTTAAAAACTCTCTAAATCGGTCCGATTTCATCCGTTCGGGTCCAAATATAGCTAAATCGACGTAGAATTTCCTTGCGCTTCCAATGAGACCATTTTCAGCTCTCTAAGTCTAATAGGGACCGAGAAATAGCGAAAAAACTATTTGAAATCGGCTAAAAATACAATGATATTCGGATTCAAAATATTTAAAAACGCTCTAAATCGGTCCGCTTTCATCCGCTCGGGTCCAAATATAGCTAAATCGACGTAGAATTTCCTTGCGCTTCCAATGAGACAATTTTCAGCTCTCTAAGTCTAATAGGGACCGAGAAATAGCGAAAAAACTATTTGAAATCGGCTAAAAATACAATGATATTCGGATTCAAAATATTTAAAAACGCTCTAAATCGGTCCGATTTCATCCGCTCGGGTCCAAATATAGCTTAATCGACGCAGAATTTCCTTGCGCTTCTAATGAGACCATTTCCAGCCCTCTGAGTCTAATAGCGGCCGAGTTATGGCAAAAAAACGATTTGGGATCGGCTAAAAATACAATTATATGTATACAATAACTATCGTATACGATAATTATTGTACACATTATGATTGTATAATCTAATATTTCGAAGAATATTCGGATTCATAAAATTTAAAAACTCTCTAAATCGGTCCGATTTCATCCGTTCGGGTCCAAATATAGCTAAATCGACGTAGAATTTCCTTGCGCTTCCAATGAGACCATTTTCAGCTCTCTAAGTCTAATAGGGACCGAGAAATAGCGAAAAAACTATTTGAAATCGGCTAAAAATACAATGATATTCGGATTCAAAATATTTAAAAACGCTCTAAATCGGTCCGATTTCATCCGATCGGGTCCAAATATAGCTTAATCGACGCAGAATTTCCTTGCGCTTCTAATGAGACCATTTCCAGCCCTCTGAGTCTAATAGCGGCCGAGTTATGGCAAAAAAACGATTTGGGATCGGCTAAAAATACAATTATATGTATACAATAACTATCGTATACGATAATTATTGTACACATTATGATTGTATAATCTAATATTTCGAAGAATATTCGGATTCATAAAATTTAAAAACTCTCTAAATCGGTCCGATTTCATCCGTTCGGGTCCAAATATAGCTAAATCGACGTAGAATTTCCTTGCGCTTCCAATGAGACCATTTTCAGCTCTCTAAGTCTAATAGGGACCGAGAAATAGCGAAAAAACTATTTGAAATCGGCTAAAAATACAATGATATTCGGATTCAAAATATTTAAAAACGCTCTAAATCGGTCCGATTTCATCCGCTCGGGTCCAAATATAGCTAAATCGACGTAGAATTTCCTTGCGCTTCCAATGAGACAATTTTCAGCTCTCTAAGTCTAATAGGGACCGAGAAATAGCGAAAAAACTATTTGAAATCGGCTAAAAATACAATGATATTCGGATTCAAAATATTTAAAAACGCTCTAAATCGGTCCGATTTCATCCGCTCGGGTCCAAATATAGCTTAATCGACGCAGAATTTCCTTGCGCTTCTAATGAGACCATTTCCAGCCCTCTGAGTCTAATAGCGGCCGAGTTATGGCAAAAAAACGATTTGGGATCGGCTAAAAATACAATTATATGTATACAATAACTATCGTATACGATAATTATTGTACACATTATGATTGTATAATCTAATATTTCGAAGAATATTCGGATTCATAAAATTTAAAAACTCTCTAAATCGGTCCGATTTCATCCGTTCGGGTCCAAATATAGCTAAATCGACGTAGAATTTCCTTGCGCTTCCAATGAGACCATTTTCAGATCTCTAAGTCTAATAGGGACCGAGAAATAGCGAAAAAACTATTTGAAATCGGCTAAAAATACAATGATATTCGGATTCAAAATATTTAAAAACGCTCTAAATCGGTCCGCTTTCATCCGCTCGGGTCCAAATATAGCTAAATCGACGTAGAATTTCCTTGCGCTTCCAATGAGACAATTTTCAGCTCTCTAAGTCTAATAGGGACCGAGAAATAGCGAAAAAACTATTTGAAATCGGCTAAAAATACAATGATATTCGGATTCAAAATATTTAAAAACGCTCTAAATCGGTCCGATTTCATCCGCTCGGGTCCAAATATAGCTTAATCGACGCAGAATTTCCTTGCGCTTCTAATGAGACCATTTCCAGCCCTCTGAGTCTAATAGCGGCCGAGTTATGGCAAAAAAACGATTTGGGATCGGCTAAAAATACAATTATATGTATACAATAACTATCGTATACGATAATTATTGTACACATTATGATTGTATAATCTAATATTTCGAAGAATATTCGGATTCATAAAATTTAAAAACTCTCTAAATCGGTCCGATTTCATCCGTTCGGGTCCAAATATAGCTAAATCGACGTAGAATTTCCTTGCGCTTCCAATGAGACCATTTTCAGCTCTCTAAGTCTAATAGGGACCGAGAAATAGCGAAAAAACTATTTGAAATCGGCTAAAAATACAATGATATTCGGATTCAAAATATTTAAAAACGCTCTAAATCGGTCCGATTTCATCCGATCGGGTCCAAATATAGCTTAATCGACGCAGAATTTCCTTGCGCTTCTAATGAGACCATTTCCAGCCCTCTGAGTCTAATAGCGGCCGAGTTATGGCAAAAAAACGATTTGGGATCGGCTAAAAATACAATTATATGTATACAATAACTATCGTATACGATAATTATTGTACACATTATGATTGTATAATCTAATATTTCGAAGAATATTCGGATTCATAAAATTTAAAAACTCTCTAAATCGGTCCGATTTCATCCGTTCGGGTCCAAATATAGCTAAATCGACGTAGAATTTCCTTGCGCTTCCAATGAGACCATTTTCAGCTCTCTAAGTCTAATAGGGACCGAGAAATAGCGAAAAAACTATTTGAAATCGGCTAAAAATACAATGATATTCGGATTCAAAATATTTAAAAACGCTCTAAATCGGTCCGATTTCATCCGCTCGGGTCCAAATATAGCTAAATCGACGTAGAATTTCCTTGCGCTTCCAATGAGACAATTTTCAGCTCTCTAAGTCTAATAGGGACCGAGAAATAGCGAAAAAACTATTTGAAATCGGCTAAAAATACAATGATATTCGGATTCAAAATATTTAAAAACGCTCTAAATCGGTCCGCTTTCATCCGCTCGGGTCCAAATATAGCTAAATCGACGTAGAATTTCCTTGCGCTTCCAATGAGACAATTTTCAGCTCTCTAAGTCTAATAGGGACCGAGAAATAGCGAAAAAACTATTTGAAATCGGCTAAAAATACAATGATATTCGGATTCAAAATATTTAAAAACGCTCTAAATCGGTCCGCTTTCATCCGCTCGGGTCCTAATATAGCTAAATCGACGTAGAATTTCCTTGCGCTTCTAATGAGACCATTTTCAGCTCTCTAAGTCTAATAGGGACCGAGAAATAGCGAAAAAACTATTTGAAATCGGCTAAAAATACAATGATATTCGGATTCAAAATATTTAAAAACGCTCTAAATCGGTCCGATTTCATCCGATCGGGTCCAAATATAGCTTAATCGACGCAGAATTTCCTTGCGCTTCTAATGAGACCATTTCCAGCCCTCTGAGTCTAATAGCGGCCGAGTTATGGCAAAAAAACGATTTGGGATCGGCTAAAAATACAATTATATGTATACAATAACTATCGTATACGATAATTATTGTACACATTATGATTGTATAATCTAATATTTCGAAGAATATTCGGATTCATAAAATTTAAAAACTCTCTAAATCGGTCCGATTTCATCCGTTCGGGTCCAAATATAGCTAAATCGACGTAGAATTTCCTTGCGCTTCCAATGAGACCATTTTCAGCTCTCTAAGTCTAATAGGGACCGAGAAATAGCGAAAAAACTATTTGAAATCGGCTAAAAATACAATGATATTCGGATTCAAAATATTTAAAAACGCTCTAAATCGGTCCGATTTCATCCGATCGGGTCCAAATATAGCTTAATCGACGCAGAATTTCCTTGCGCTTCTAATGAGACCATTTCCAGCCCTCTGAGTCTAATAGCGGCCGAGTTATGGCAAAAAAACGATTTGGGATCGGCTAAAAATACAATTATATGTATACAATAACTATCGTATACGATAATTATTGTACACATTATGATTGTATAATCTAATATTTCGAAGAATATTCGGATTCATAAAATTTAAAAACTCTCTAAATCGGTCCGATTTCATCCGTTCGGGTCCAAATATAGCTAAATCGACGTAGAATTTCCTTGCGCTTCCAATGAGACCATTTTCAGCTCTCTAAGTCTAATAGGGACCGAGAAATAGCGAAAAAACTATTTGAAATCGGCTAAAAATACAATGATATTCGGATTCAAAATATTTAAAAACGCTCTAAATCGGTCCGATTTCATCCGCTCGGGTCCAAATATAGCTAAATCGACGTAGAATTTCCTTGCGCTTCCAATGAGACAATTTTCAGCTCTCTAAGTCTAATAGGGACCGAGAAATAGCGAAAAAACTATTTGAAATCGGCTAAAAATACAATGATATTCGGATTCAAAATATTTAAAAACGCTCTAAATCGGTCCGCTTTCATCCGCTCGGGTCCAAATATAGCTAAATCGACGTAGAATTTCCTTGCGCTTCCAATGAGACAATTTTCAGCTCTCTAAGTCTAATAGGGACCGAGAAATAGCGAAAAAACTATTTGAAATCGGCTAAAAATACAATGATATTCGGATTCAAAATATTTAAAAACGCTCTAAATCGGTCCGCTTTCATCCGCTCGGGTCCAAATATAGCTAAATCGACGTAGAATTTCCTTGCGCTTCTAATGAGACCATTTTCAGCTCTCTAAGTCTAATAGGGACCGAGAAATAGCGAAAAAACTATTTGAAATCGGCTAAAAATACAATGATATTCGGATTCAAAATATTTAAAAACGCTCTAAATCGGTCCGCTTTCATCCGCTCGGGTCCAAATATAGCTAAATCGACGTAGAATTTCCTTGCGCTTCCAATGAGACAATTTTCAGCTCTCTAAGTCTAATAGGGACCGAGAAATAGCGAAAAAACTATTTGAAATCGGCTAAAAATACAATGATATTCGGATTCAAAATATTTAAAAACGCTCTAAATCGGTCCGCTTTCATCCGCTCGGGTCCAAATATAGCTAAATCGACGTAGAATTTCCTTGCGCTTCTAATGAGACCATTTTCAGCTCTCTAAGTCTAATAGGGACCGAGAAATAGCGAAAAAACTATTTGAAATCGGCTAAAAATACAATGATATTCGGATTCAAAATATTTAAAAACGCTCTAAATCGGTCCGATTTCATCCGATCGGGTCCAAATATAGCTTAATCGACGCAGAATTTCCTTGCGCTTCTAATGAGACCATTTCCAGCCCTCTGAGTCTAATAGCGGCCGAGTTATGGCAAAAAAACGATTTGGGATCGGCTAAAAATACAATTATATGTATACAATAACTATCGTATACGATAATTATTGTACACATTATGATTGTATAATCTAATATTTCGAAGAATATTCGGATTCATAAAATTTAAAAACTCTCTAAATCGGTCCGATTTCATCCGTTCGGGTCCAAATATAGCTAAATCGACGTAGAATTTCCTTGCGCTTCCAATGAGACCATTTTCAGCTCTCTAAGTCTAATAGGGACCGAGAAATAGCGAAAAAACTATTTGAAATCGGCTAAAAATACAATGATATTCGGATTCAAAATATTTAAAAACGCTCTAAATCGGTCCGATTTCATCCGCTCGGGTCCAAATATAGCTAAATCGACGTAGAATTTCCTAGCGCTTCCAATGAGACAATTTTCAGCTCTCTAAGTCTAATAGGGACCGAGAAATAGCGAAAAAACTATTTGAAATCGGCTAAAAATACAATGATATTCGGATTCAAAATATTTAAAAACGCTCTAAATCGGTCCGCTTTCATCCGCTCGGGTCCAAATATAGCTAAATCGACGTAGAATTTCCTTGCGCTTCCAATGAGACAATTTTCAGCTCTCTAAGTCTAATAGGGACCGAGAAATAGCGAAAAAACTATTTGAAATCGGCTAAAAATACAATGATATTCGGATTCAAAATATTTAAAAACGCTCTAAATCGGTCCGATTTCATCCGCTCGGGTCCAAATATAGCTTAATCGACGCAGAATTTCCTTGCGCTTCTAATGAGACCATTTCCAGCCCTCTGAGTCTAATAGCGGCCGAGTTATGGCAAAAAAACGATTTGGGATCGGCTAAAAATACAATTATATGTATACAATAACTATCGTATACGATAATTATTGTACACATTATGATTGTATAATCTAATATTTCGAAGAATATTCGGATTCATAAAATTTAAAAACTCTCTAAATCGGTCCGATTTCATCCGTTCGGGTCCAAATATAGCTAAATCGACGTAGAATTTCCTTGCGCTTCCAATGAGACCATTTTCAGCTCTCTAAGTCTAATAGGGACCGAGAAATAGCGAAAAAACTATTTGAAATCGGCTAAAAATACAATGATATTCGGATTCAAAATATTTAAAAACGCTCTAAATCGGTCCGATTTCATCCGATCGGGTCCAAATATAGCTTAATCGACGCAGAATTTCCTTGCGCTTCTAATGAGACCATTTCCAGCCCTCTGAGTCTAATAGCGGCCGAGTTATGGCAAAAAAACGATTTGGGATCGGCTAAAAATACAATTATATGTATACAATAACTATCGTATACGATAATTATTGTACACATTATGATTGTATAATCTAATATTTCGAAGAATATTCGGATTCATAAAATTGAAAAACTCTCTAAATCGGTCCGATTTCATCCGTTCGGGTCCAAATATAGCTAAATCGACGTAGAATTTCCTTGCGCTTCCAATGAGACCATTTTCAGCTCTCTAAGTCTAATAGGGACCGAGAAATAGCGAAAAAACTATTTGAAATCGGCTAAAAATACAATGATATTCGGATTCAAAATATTTAAAAACGCTCTAAATCGGTCCGATTTCATCCGCTCGGGTCCAAATATAGCTAAATCGACGTAGAATTTCCTTGCGCTTCCAATGAGACAATTTTCAGCTCTCTAAGTCTAATAGGGACCGAGAAATAGCGAAAAAACTATTTGAAATCGGCTAAAAATACAATGATATTCGGATTCAAAATATTTAAAAACGCTCTAAATCGGTCCGCTTTCATCCGCTCGGGTCCAAATATAGCTAAATCGACGTAGAATTTCCTTGCGCTTCCAATGAGACAATTTTCAGCTCTCTAAGTCTAATAGGGACCGAGAAATAGCGAAAAAACTATTTGAAATCGGCTAAAAATACAATGATATTCGGATTCAAAATATTTAAAAACGCTCTAAATCGGTCCGCTTTCATCCGCTCGGGTCCAAATATAGCTAAATCGACGTAGAATTTCCTTGCGCTTCTAATGAGACCATTTTCAGCTCTCTAAGTCTAATAGGGACCGAGAAATAGCGAAAAAACTATTTGAAATCGGCTAAAAATACAATGATATTCGGATTCAAAATATTTAAAAACGCTCTAAATCGGTCCGATTTCATCCGATCGGGTCCAAATATAGCTTAATCGACGCAGAATTTCCTTGCGCTTCTAATGAGACCATTTCCAGCCCTCTGAGTCTAATAGCGGCCGAGTTATGGCAAAAAAACGATTTGGGATCGGCTAAAAATACAATTATATGTATACAATAACTATCGTATACGATAATTATTGTACACATTATGATTGTATAATCTAATATTTCGAAGAATATTCGGATTCATAAAATTTAAAAACTCTCTAAATCGGTCCGATTTCATCCGTTCGGGTCCAAATATAGCTAAATCGACGTAGAATTTCCTTGCGCTTCCAATGAGACCATTTTCAGCTCTCTAAGTCTAATAGGGACCGAGAAATAGCGAAAAAACTATTTGAAATCGGCTAAAAATACAATGATATTCGGATTCAAAATATTTAAAAACGCTCTAAATCGGTCCGATTTCATCCGCTCGGGTCCAAATATAGCTAAATCGACGTAGAATTTCCTAGCGCTTCCAATGAGACAATTTTCAGCTCTCTAAGTCTAATAGGGACCGAGAAATAGCGAAAAAACTATTTGAAATCGGCTAAAAATACAATGATATTCGGATTCAAAATATTTAAAAACGCTCTAAATCGGTCCGCTTTCATCCGCTCGGGTCCAAATATAGCTAAATCGACGTAGAATTTCCTTGCGCTTCCAATGAGACAATTTTCAGCTCTCTAAGTCTAATAGGGACCGAGAAATAGCGAAAAAACTATTTGAAATCGGCTAAAAATACAATGATATTCGGATTCAAAATATTTAAAAACGCTCTAAATCGGTCCGATTTCATCCGATCGGGTCCAAATATAGCTTAATCGACGCAGAATTTCCTTGCGCTTCTAATGAGACCATTTCCAGCCCTCTGAGTCTAATAGCGGCCGAGTTATGGCAAAAAAACGATTTGGGATCGGCTAAAAATACAATTATATGTATACAATAACTATCGTATACGATAATTATTGTACACATTATGATTGTATAATCTAATATTTCGAAGAATATTCGGATTCATAAAATTTAAAAACTCTCTAAATCGGTCCGATTTCATCCTTTCGGGTCCAAATATAGCTAAATCGACGTAGAATTTCCTTGCGCTTCCAATGAGACCATTTTCAGCTCTCTAAGTCTAATAGGGACCGAGAAATAGCGAAAAAACTATTTGAAATCGGCTAAAAATACAATGATATTCGGATTCAAAATATTTAAAAACGCTCTAAATCGGTCCGATTTCATCCGATCGGGTCCAAATATAGCTTAATCGACGCAGAATTTCCTTGCGCTTCTAATGAGACCATTTCCAGCCCTCTGAGTCTAATAGCGGCCGAGTTATGGCAAAAAAACGATTTGGGATCGGCTAAAAATACAATTATATGTATACAATAACTATCGTATACGATAATTATTGTACACATTATGATTGTATAATCTAATATTTCGAAGAATATTCGGATTCATAAAATTTAAAAACTCTCTAAATCGGTCCGATTTCATCCGTTCGGGTCCAAATATAGCTAAATCGACGTAGAATTTCCTTGCGCTTCCAATGAGACCATTTTCAGCTCTCTAAGTCTAATAGGGACCGAGAAATAGCGAAAAAACTATTTGAAATCGGCTAAAAATACAATGATATTCGGATTCAAAATATTTAAAAACGCTCTAAATCGGTCCGATTTCATCCGCTCGGGTCCAAATATAGCTAAATCGACGTAGAATTTCCTTGCGCTTCCAATGAGACAATTTTCAGCTCTCTAAGTCTAATAGGGACCGAGAAATAGCGAAAAAACTATTTGAAATCGGCTAAAAATACAATGATATTCGGATTCAAAATATTTAAAAACGCTCTAAATCGGTCCGCTTTCATCCGCTCGGGTCCAAATATAGCTAAATCGACGTAGAATTTCCTTGCGCTTCCAATGAGACAATTTTCAGCTCTCTAAGTCTAATAGGGACCGAGAAATAGCGAAAAAACTATTTGAAATCGGCTAAAAATACAATGATATTCGGATTCAAAATATTTAAAAACGCTCTAAATCGGTCCGCTTTCATCCGCTCGGGTCCAAATATAGCTAAATCGACGTAGAATTTCCTTGCGCTTCTAATGAGACCATTTTCAGCTCTCTAAGTCTAATAGGGACCGAGAAATAGCGAAAAAACTATTTGAAATCGGCTAAAAATACAATGATATTCGGATTCAAAATATTTAAAAACGCTCTAAATCGGTCCGCTTTCATCCGCTCGGGTCCAAATATAGCTAAATCGACGTAGAATTTCCTTGCGCTTCCAATGAGACAATTTTCAGCTCTCTAAGTCTAATAGGGACCGAGAAATAGCGAAAAAACTATTTGAAATCGGCTAAAAATACAATGATATTCGGATTCAAAATATTTAAAAACGCTCTAAATCGGTCCGCTTTCATCCGCTCGGGTCCAAATATAGCTAAATCGACGTAGAATTTCCTTGCGCTTCTAATGAGACCATTTTCAGCTCTCTAAGTCTAATAGGGACCGAGAAATAGCGAAAAAACTATTTGAAATCGGCTAAAAATACAATGATATTCGGATTCAAAATATTTAAAAACGCTCTAAATCGGTCCGATTTCATCCGATCGGGTCCAAATATAGCTTAATCGACGCAGAATTTCCTTGCGCTTCTAATGAGACCATTTCCAGCCCTCTGAGTCTAATAGCGGCCGAGTTATGGCAAAAAAACGATTTGGGATCGGCTAAAAATACAATTATATGTATACAATAACTATCGTATACGATAATTATTGTACACATTATGATTGTATAATCTAATATTTCGAAGAATATTCGGATTCATAAAATTTAAAAACTCTCTAAATCGGTCCGATTTCATCCGTTCGGGTCCAAATATAGCTAAATCGACGTAGAATTTCCTTGCGCTTCCAATGAGACCATTTTCAGCTCTCTAAGTCTAATAGGGACCGAGAAATAGCGAAAAAACTATTTGAAATCGGCTAAAAATACAATGATATTCGGATTCAAAATATTTAAAAACGCTCTAAATCGGTCCGATTTCATCCGCTCGGGTCCAAATATAGCTAAATCGACGTAGAATTTCCTAGCGCTTCCAATGAGACAATTTTCAGCTCTCTAAGTCTAATAGGGACCGAGAAATAGCGAAAAAACTATTTGAAATCGGCTAAAAATACAATGATATTCGGATTCAAAATATTTAAAAACGCTCTAAATCGGTCCGCTTTCATCCGCTCGGGTCCAAATATAGCTAAATCGACGTAGAATTTCCTTGCGCTTCCAATGAGACAATTTTCAGCTCTCTAAGTCTAATAGGGACCGAGAAATAGCGAAAAAACTATTTGAAATCGGCTAAAAATACAATGATATTCGGATTCAAAATATTTAAAAACGCTCTAAATCGGTCCGATTTCATCCGCTCGGGTCCAAATATAGCTTAATCGACGCAGAATTTCCTTGCGCTTCTAATGAGACCATTTCCAGCCCTCTGAGTCTAATAGCGGCCGAGTTATGGCAAAAAAACGATTTGGGATCGGCTAAAAATACAATTATATGTATACAATAACTATCGTATACGATAATTATTGTACACATTATGATTGTATAATCTAATATTTCGAAGAATATTCGGATTCATAAAATTTAAAAACTCTCTAAATCGGTCCGATTTCATCCGTTCGGGTCCAAATATAGCTAAATCGACGTAGAATTTCCTTGCGCTTCCAATGAGACCATTTTCAGCTCTCTAAGTCTAATAGGGACCGAGAAATAGCGAAAAAACTATTTGAAATCGGCTAAAAATACAATGATATTCGGATTCAAAATATTTAAAAACGCTCTAAATCGGTCCGATTTCATCCGATCGGGTCCAAATATAGCTTAATCGACGCAGAATTTCCTTGCGCTTCTAATGAGACCATTTCCAGCCCTCTGAGTCTAATAGCGGCCGAGTTATGGCAAAAAAACGATTTGGGATCGGCTAAAAATACAATTATATGTATACAATAACTATCGTATACGATAATTATTGTACACATTATGATTGTATAATCTAATATTTCGAAGAATATTCGGATTCATAAAATTTAAAAACTCTCTAAATCGGTCCGATTTCATCCGTTCGGGTCCAAATATAGCTAAATCGACGTAGAATTTCCTTGCGCTTCCAATGAGACCATTTTCAGCTCTCTAAGTCTAATAGGGACCGAGAAATAGCGAAAAAACTATTTGAAATCGGCTAAAAATACAATGATATTCGGATTCAAAATATTTAAAAACGCTCTAAATCGGTCCGATTTCATCCGCTCGGGTCCAAATATAGCTAAATCGACGTAGAATTTCCTTGCGCTTCCAATGAGACAATTTTCAGCTCTCTAAGTCTAATAGGGACCGAGAAATAGCGAAAAAACTATTTGAAATCGGCTAAAAATACAATGATATTCGGATTCAAAATATTTAAAAACGCTCTAAATCGGTCCGCTTTCATCCGCTCGGGTCCAAATATAGCTAAATCGACGTAGAATTTCCTTGCGCTTCCAATGAGACAATTTTCAGCTCTCTAAGTCTAATAGGGACCGAGAAATAGCGAAAAAACTATTTGAAATCGGCTAAAAATACAATGATATTCGGATTCAAAATATTTAAAAACGCTCTAAATCGGTCCGCTTTCATCCGCTCGGGTCCAAATATAGCTAAATCGACGTAGAATTTCCTTGCGCTTCTAATGAGACCATTTTCAGCTCTCTAAGTCTAATAGGGACCGAGAAATAGCGAAAAAACTATTTGAAATCGGCTAAAAATACAATGATATTCGGATTCAAAATATTTAAAAACGCTCTAAATCGGTCCGATTTCATCCGATCGGGTCCAAATATAGCTTAATCGACGCAGAATTTCCTTGCGCTTCTAATGAGACCATTTCCAGCCCTCTGAGTCTAATAGCGGCCGAGTTATGGCAAAAAAACGATTTGGGATCGGCTAAAAATACAATTATATGTATACAATAACTATCGTATACGATAATTATTGTACACATTATGATTGTATAATCTAATATTTCGAAGAATATTCGGATTCATAAAATTTAAAAACTCTCTAAATCGGTCCGATTTCATCCGTTCGGGTCCAAATATAGCTAAATCGACGTAGAATTTCCTTGCGCTTCCAATGAGACCATTTTCAGCTCTCTAAGTCTAATAGGGACCGAGAAATAGCGAAAAAACTATTTGAAATCGGCTAAAAATACAATGATATTCGGATTCAAAATATTTAAAAACGCTCTAAATCGGTCCGATTTCATCCGCTCGGGTCCAAATATAGCTAAATCGACGTAGAATTTCCTAGCGCTTCCAATGAGACAATTTTCAGCTCTCTAAGTCTAATAGGGACCGAGAAATAGCGAAAAAACTATTTGAAATCGGCTAAAAATACAATGATATTCGGATTCAAAATATTTAAAAACGCTCTAAATCGGTCCGCTTTCATCCGCTCGGGTCCAAATATAGCTAAATCGACGTAGAATTTCCTTGCGCTTCCAATGAGACAATTTTCAGCTCTCTAAGTCTAATAGGGACCGAGAAATAGCGAAAAAACTATTTGAAATCGGCTAAAAATACAATGATATTCGGATTCAAAATATTTAAAAACGCTCTAAATCGGTCCGATTTCATCCGCTCGGGTCCAAATATAGCTTAATCGACGCAGAATTTCCTTGCGCTTCTAATGAGACCATTTCCAGCCCTCTGAGTCTAAAAGCGGCCGAGTTATGGCGAAAAAACGATTTGAGATCGGCTAAAAATACAATTATATGTATACAATAACTATCGTATACGATAATTATTGTACACATTATGATTGTATAATCTAATATTTCGAAGAATATTCGGATTCATAAAATTTAAAAACTCTCTAAATCGGTCCGATTTCATCCGTTCGGGTCCAAATATAGCTAAATCGACGTAGAATTTCCTTGCGCTTCCAATGAGACCATTTTCAGCTCTCTAAGTCTAATAGGGACCGAGAAATAGCGAAAAAACTATTTGAAATCGGCTAAAAATACAATGATATTCGGATTCAAAATATTTAAAAACGCTCTAAATCGGTCCGATTTCATCCGATCGGGTCCAAATATAGCTTAATCGACGCAGAATTTCCTTGCGCTTCTAATGAGACCATTTCCAGCCCTCTGAGTCTAATAGCGGCCGAGTTATATCAAAAAAACGATTTGGGATCGGCTAAAAATACAATTATATGTATACAATAACTATCGTATACGATAATTATTGTACACATTATGATTGTATAATCTAATATTTTGAAGAATATTCGGATTCATAAAATTTAAAAACTCTCTAAATCGGTCCGATTTCATCCGCTCGGGTCCAAATATAGCTAAATCGACGTAGAATTTCCTTGCGCTTCTAATGAGACAATTTTCAGCTCTCTAAGTCTAATAGGGACCGAGAAATAGCGAAAAAACTATTTGAAATCGGCTAAAAATACAATGATATTCGGATTCAAAATATTTAAAAACGCTCTAAATCGGTCCGCTTTCATCCGCTCGGGTCCAAATATAGCTAAATCGACGTAGAATTTCCTTGCGCTTCCAATGAGACAATTTTCAGCTCTCTAAGTCTAATAGGGACCGAGAAATAGCGAAAAAACTATTTGAAATCGGCTAAAAATACAATGATATTCGGATTCAAAATATTTAAAAACGCTCTAAATCGGTCCGATTTCATCCGATCGGGTCCAAATATAGCTTAATCGACGCAGAATTTCCTTGCGCTTCTAATGAGACAATTTTCAGCTCTCTAAGTCTAATAGGGACCGAGAAATAGCGAAAAAACTATTTGAAATCGGCTAAAAATACAATGATATTCGGATTCAAAATATTTAAAAACGCTCTAAATCGGTCCGATTTCATCCGCTCGGGTCCAAATATAGCTTAATCGACGCAGAATTTCCTTGCGCTTCTAATGAGACCATTTCCAGCCCTCTGAGTCTAAAAGCGGCCGAGTTATGGCGAAAAAACGATTTGAGATCGGCTAAAAATACAATTATATGTATACAATAACTATCGTATACGATAATTATTGTACACATTATGATTGTATAATCTAATATTTCGAAGAATATTCGGATTCATAAAATTTAAAAACTCTCTAAATCGGTCCGATTTCATCCGTTCGGGTCCAAATATAGCTAAATCGACGTAGAATTTCCTTGCGCTTCCAATGAGACCATTTTCAGCTCTCTAAGTCTAATAGGGACCGAGAAATAGCGAAAAAACTATTTGAAATCGGCTAAAAATACAATGATATTCGGATTCAAAATATTTAAAAACGCTCTAAATCGGTCCGATTTCATCCGATCGGGTCCAAATATAGCTTAATCGACGCAGAATTTCCTTGCGCTTCTAATGAGACCATTTCCAGCCCTCTGAGTCTAATAGCGGCCGAGTTATATCAAAAAAACGATTTGGGATCGGCTAAAAATACAATTATATGTATACAATAACTATCGTATACGATAATTATTGTACACATTATGATTGTATAATCTAATATTTCGAAGAATATTCGGATTCATAAAATTTAAAAACTCTCTAAATCGGTCCGATTTCATCCGCTCGGGTCCAAATATAGCTAAATCGACGTAGAATTTCCTTGCGCTTCCAATGAGACAATTTTCAGCTCTCTAAGTCTAATAGGGACCGAGAAATAGCGAAAAAACTATTTGAAATCGGCTAAAAATACAATGATATTCGGATTCAAAATATTTAAAAACGCTCTAAATCGGTCCGCTTTCATCCGCTCGGGTCCAAATATAGCTAAATCGACGTAGAATTTCCTTGCGCTTCCAATGAGACAATTTTCAGCTCTCTAAGTCTAATAGGGACCGAGAAATAGCGAAAAAACTATTTGAAATCGGCTAAAAATACAATGATATTCGGATTCAAAATATTTAAAAACGCTCTAAATCGGTCCGATTTCATCCGATCGGGTCCAAATATAGCTTAATCGACGCAGAATTTCCTTGCGCTTCTAATGAGACCATTTCCAGCCCTCTGAGTCTAATAGCGGCCGAGTTATGGCGAAAAAACGATTTGAGATCGGCTAAAAATACAATTATATGTATACAATAACTATCGTATACGATAATTATTGTACACATTATGATTGTATAATCTAATATTTCGAAGAATATTCGGATTCATAAAATTTAAAAACTCTCTAAATCGGTCCGATTTCATCCGTTCGGGTCCAAATATAGCTAAATCGACGTAGAATTTCCTTGCGCTTCCAATGAGACCATTTTCAGCTCTCTAAGTCTAATAGGGACCGCGAAATAGCGAAAAAACTATTTGAAATCGGCTAAAAATACAATGATATTCGGATTCAAAATATTTAAAAACGCTCTAAATCGGTCCGATTTCATCCGATCGGGTCCAAATATAGCTTAATCGACGCAGAATTTCCTTGCGCTTCTAATGAGACCATTTCCAGCCCTCTGAGTCTAATAGCGGCCGAGTTATGGCAAAAAAACGATTTGGGATCGGCTAAAAATACAATTATATGTATACAATAACTATCGTATACGATAATTATTGTACACATTATGATTGTATAATCTAATATTTCGAAGAATATTCGGATTCATAAAATTTAAAAACTCTCTAAATCGGTCCGATTTCATCCGCTCGGGTCCAAATATAGCTAAATCGACGTAGAATTTCCTTGCGCTTCCAATGAGACAATTTTCAGCTCTCTAAGTCTAATAGGGACCGAGAAATAGCGAAAAAACTATTTGAAATCGGCTAAAAATACAATGATATTCGGATTCAAAATATTTAAAAACGCTCTAAATCGGTCCGCTTTCATCCGCTCGGGTCCAAATATAGCTAAATCGACGTAGAATTTCCTTGCGCTTCCAATGAGACAATTTTCAGCTCTCTAAGTCTAATAGGGACCGAGAAATAGCGAAAAAACTATTTGAAATCGGCTAAAAATACAATGATATTCGGATTCAAAATATTTAAAAACGCTCTAAATCGGTCCGATTTCATCCGATCGGGTCCAAATATAGCTTAATCGACGCAGAATTTCCTTGCGCTTCTAATGAGACCATTTCCAGCCCTCTGAGTCTAATAGCGGCCGAGTTATGGCAAAAAAACGATTTGGGATCGGCTAAAAATACAATTATATGTATACAATAACTATCGTATACGATAATTATTGTACACATTATGATTGTATAATCTAATATTTCGAAGAATATTCGGATTCATAAAATTTAAAAACTCTCTAAATCGGTCCGATTTCATCCGTTCGGGTCCAAATATAGCTAAATCGACGTAGAATTTCCTTGCGCTTCCAATGAGACCATTTTCAGCTCTCTAAGTCTAATAGGGACCGAGAAATAGCGAAAAAACTATTTGAAATCGGCTAAAAATACAATGATATTCGGATTCAAAATATTTAAAAACGCTCTAAATCGGTCCGATTTCATCCGATCGGGTCCAAATATAGCTTAATCGACGCAGAATTTCCTTGCGCTTCTAATGAGACCATTTCCAGCCCTCTGAGTCTAATAGCGGCCGAGTTATGGCAAAAAAACGATTTGGGATCGGCTAAAAATACAATTATATGTATACAATAACTATCGTATACGATAATTATTGTACACATTATGATTGTATAATCTAATATTTCGAAGAATATTCGGATTCATAAAATTTAAAAACTCTCTAAATCGGTCCGATTTCATCCGTTCGGGTCCAAATATAGCTAAATCGACGTAGAATTTCCTTGCGCTTCCAATGAGACCATTTTCAGCTCTCTAAGTCTAATAGGGACCGAGAAATAGCGAAAAAACTATTTGAAATCGGCTAAAAATACAATGATATTCGGATTCAAAATATTTAAAAACGCTCTAAATCGGTCCGATTTCATCCGCTCGGGTCCAAATATAGCTTAATCGACGCAGAATTTCCTTGCGCTTCTAATGAGACCATTTCCAGCCCTCTGAGTCTAATAGCGGCCGAGTTATGGCAAAAAAACGATTTGGGATCGGCTAAAAATACAATTATATGTATACAATAACTATCGTATACGATAATTATTGTACACATTATGATTGTATAATCTAATATTTCGAAGAATATTCGGATTCATAAAATTTAAAAACTCTCTAAATCGGTCCGATTTCATCCGCTCGGGTCCAAATATAGCTAAATCGACGTAGAATTTCCTTGCGCTTCCAATGAGACAATTTTCAGCTCTCTAAGTCTAATAGGGACCGAGAAATAGCGAAAAAACTATTTGAAATCGGCTAAAAATACAATGATATTCGGATTCAAAATATTTAAAAACGCTCTAAATCGGTCCGATTTCATCCGCTCGGGTCCAAATATAGCTTAATCGACGCAGAATTTCCTTGCGCTTCTAATGAGACCATTTCCAGCCCTCTGAGTCTAAAAGCGGCCGAGTTATGGCGAAAAAACGATTTGAGATCGGCTAAAAATACAATTATATGTATACAATAACTATCGTATACGATAATTATTGTACACATTATGATTGTATAATCTAATATTTCGAAGAATATTCGGATTCATAAAATTTAAAAACTCTCTAAATCGGTCCGATTTCATCCGTTCGGGTCCAAATATAGCTAAATCGACGTAGAATTTCCTTGCGCTTCCAATGAGACCATTTTCAGCTCTCTAAGTCTAATAGGGACCGAGAAATAGCGAAAAAACTATTTGAAATCGGCTAAAAATACAATGATATTCGGATTCAAAATATTTAAAAACGCTCTAAATCGGTCCGATTTCATCCGATCGGGTCCAAATATAGCTTAATCGACGCAGAATTTCCTTGCGCTTCTAATGAGACCATTTCCAGCCCTCTGAGTCTAATAGCGGCCGAGTTATATCAAAAAAACGATTTGGGATCGGCTAAAAATACAATTATATGTATACAATAACTATCGTATACGATAATTATTGTACACATTATGATTGTATAATCTAATATTTCGAAGAATATTCGGATTCATAAAATTTAAAAACTCTCTAAATCGGTCCGATTTCATCCGCTCGGGTCCAAATATAGCTAAATCGACGTAGAATTTCCTTGCGCTTCCAATGAGACAATTTTCAGCTCTCTAAGTCTAATAGGGACCGAGAAATAGCGAAAAAACTATTTGAAATCGGCTAAAAATACAATGATATTCGGATTCAAAATATTTAAAAACGCTCTAAATCGGTCCGCTTTCATCCGCTCGGGTCCAAATATAGCTAAATCGACGTAGAATTTCCTTGCGCTTCCAATGAGACAATTTTCAGCTCTCTAAGTCTAATAGGGACCGAGAAATAGCGAAAAAACTATTTGAAATCGGCTAAAAATACAATGATATTCGGATTCAAAATATTTAAAAACGCTCTAAATCGGTCCGATTTCATCCGATCGGGTCCAAATATAGCTTAATCGACGCAGAATTTCCTTGCGCTTCTAATGAGACCATTTCCAGCCCTCTGAGTCTAATAGCGGCCGAGTTATGGCGAAAAAACGATTTGAGATCGGCTAAAAATACAATTATATGTATACAATAACTATCGTATACGATAATTATTGTACACATTATGATTGTATAATCTAATATTTCGAAGAATATTCGGATTCATAAAATTTAAAAACTCTCTAAATCGGTCCGATTTCATCCGTTCGGGTCCAAATATAGCTAAATCGACGTAGAATTTCCTTGCGCTTCCAATGAGACCATTTTCAGCTCTCTAAGTCTAATAGGGACCGCGAAATAGCGAAAAAACTATTTGAAATCGGCTAAAAATACAATGATATTCGGATTCAAAATATTTAAAAACGCTCTAAATCGGTCCGATTTCATCCGATCGGGTCCAAATATAGCTTAATCGACGCAGAATTTCCTTGCGCTTCTAATGAGACCATTTCCAGCCCTCTGAGTCTAATAGCGGCCGAGTTATGGCAAAAAAACGATTTGGGATCGGCTAAAAATACAATTATATGTATACAATAACTATCGTATACGATAATTATTGTACACATTATGATTGTATAATCTAATATTTCGAAGAATATTCGGATTCATAAAATTTAAAAACTCTCTAAATCGGTCCGATTTCATCCGCTCGGGTCCAAATATAGCTAAATCGACGTAGAATTTCCTTGCGCTTCCAATGAGACAATTTTCAGCTCTCTAAGTCTAATAGGGACCGAGAAATAGCGAAAAAACTATTTGAAATCGGCTAAAAATACAATGATATTCGGATTCAAAATATTTAAAAACGCTCTAAATCGGTCCGCTTTCATCCGCTCGGGTCCAAATATAGCTAAATCGACGTAGAATTTCCTTGCGCTTCCAATGAGACAATTTTCAGCTCTCTAAGTCTAATAGGGACCGAGAAATAGCGAAAAAACTATTTGAAATCGGCTAAAAATACAATGATATTCGGATTCAAAATATTTAAAAACGCTCTAAATCGGTCCGATTTCATCCGATCGGGTCCAAATATAGCTTAATCGACGCAGAATTTCCTTGCGCTTCTAATGAGACCATTTCCAGCCCTCTGAGTCTAATAGCGGCCGAGTTATGGCAAAAAAACGATTTGGGATCGGCTAAAAATACAATTATATGTATACAATAACTATCGTATACGATAATTATTGTACACATTATGATTGTATAATCTAATATTTCGAAGAATATTCGGATTCATAAAATTTAAAAACTCTCTAAATCGGTCCGATTTCATCCGTTCGGGTCCAAATATAGCTAAATCGACGTAGAATTTCCTTGCGCTTCCAATGAGACCATTTTCAGCTCTCTAAGTCTAATAGGGACCGAGAAATAGCGAAAAAACTATTTGAAATCGGCTAAAAATACAATGATATTCGGATTCAAAATATTTAAAAACGCTCTAAATCGGTCCGATTTCATCCGATCGGGTCCAAATATAGCTTAATCGACGCAGAATTTCCTTGCGCTTCTAATGAGACCATTTCCAGCCCTCTGAGTCTAATAGCGGCCGAGTTATGGCAAAAAAACGATTTGGGATCGGCTAAAAATACAATTATATGTATACAATAACTATCGTATACGATAATTATTGTACACATTATGATTGTATAATCTAATATTTCGAAGAATATTCGGATTCATAAAATTTAAAAACTCTCTAAATCGGTCCGATTTCATCCGTTCGGGTCCAAATATAGCTAAATCGACGTAGAATTTCCTTGCGCTTCCAATGAGACCATTTTCAGCTCTCTAAGTCTAATAGGGACCGAGAAATAGCGAAAAAACTATTTGAAATCGGCTAAAAATACAATGATATTCGGATTCAAAATATTTAAAAACGCTCTAAATCGGTCCGATTTCATCCGCTCGGGTCCAAATATAGCTTAATCGACGCAGAATTTCCTTGCGCTTCTAATGAGACCATTTCCAGCCCTCTGAGTCTAATAGCGGCCGAGTTATGGCAAAAAAACGATTTGGGATCGGCTAAAAATACAATTATATGTATACAATAACTATCGTATACGATAATTATTGTACACATTATGATTGTATAATCTAATATTTCGAAGAATATTCGGATTCATAAAATTTAAAAACTCTCTAAATCGGTCCGATTTCATCCGCTCGGGTCCAAATATAGCTAAATCGACGTAGAATTTCCTTGCGCTTCCAATGAGACAATTTTCAGCTCTCTAAGTCTAATAGGGACCGAGAAATAGCGAAAAAACTATTTGAAATCGGCTAAAAATACAATGATATTCGGATTCAAAATATTTAAAAACGCTCTAAATCGGTCCGCTTTCATCCGCTCGGGTCCAAATATAGCTAAATCGACGTAGAATTTCCTTGCGCTTCCAATGAGACAATTTTCAGCTCTCTAAGTCTAATAGGGACCGAGAAATAGCGAAAAAACTATTTGAAATCGGCTAAAAATACAATGATATTCGGATTCAAAATATTTAAAAACGCTCTAAATCGGTCCGATTTCATCCGATCGGGTCCAAATATAGCTTAATCGACGCAGAATTTCCTTGCGCTTCTAATGAGACCATTTCCAGCCCTCTGAGTCTAATAGCGGCCGAGTTATGGCAAAAAAACGATTTGGGATCGGCTAAAAATACAATTATATGTATACAATAACTATCGTATACGATAATTATTGTACACATTATGATTGTATAATCTAATATTTCGAAGAATATTCGGATTCATAAAATTTAAAAACTCTCTAAATCGGTCCGATTTCATCCGTTCGGGTCCAAATATAGCTAAATCGACGTAGAATTTCCTTGCGCTTCCAATGAGACCATTTTCAGCTCTCTAAGTCTAATAGGGACCGAGAAATAGCGAAAAAACTATTTGAAATCGGCTAAAAATACAATGATATTCGGATTCAAAATATTTAAAAACGCTCTAAATCGGTCCGATTTCATCCGATCGGGTCCAAATATAGCTTAATCGACGCAGAATTTCCTTGCGCTTCTAATGAGACCATTTCCAGCCCTCTGAGTCTAATAGCGGCCGAGTTATGGCAAAAAAACGATTTGGGATCGGCTAAAAATACAATTATATGTATACAATAACTATCGTATACGATAATTATTGTACACATTATGATTGTATAATCTAATATTTCGAAGAATATTCGGATTCATAAAATTTAAAAACTCTCTAAATCGGTCCGATTTCATCCGTTCGGGTCCAAATATAGCTAAATCGACGTAGAATTTCCTTGCGCTTCCAATGAGACCATTTTCAGCTCTCTAAGTCTAATAGGGACCGAGAAATAGCGAAAAAACTATTTGAAATCGGCTAAAAATACAATGATATTCGGATTCAAAATATTTAAAAACGCTCTAAATCGGTCCGATTTCATCCGCTCGGGTCCAAATATAGCTTAATCGACGCAGAATTTCCTTGCGCTTCTAATGAGACCATTTCCAGCCCTCTGAGTCTAATAGCGGCCGAGTTATGGCAAAAAAACGATTTGGGATCGGCTAAAAATACAATTATATGTATACAATAACTATCGTATACGATAATTATTGTACACATTATGATTGTATAATCTAATATTTCGAAGAATATTCGGATTCATAAAATTTAAAAACTCTCTAAATCGGTCCGATTTCATCCGTTCGGGTCCAAATATAGCTAAATCGACGTAGAATTTCCTTGCGCTTCCAATGAGACCATTTTCAGCTCTCTAAGTCTAATAGGGACCGAGAAATAGCGAAAAAACTATTTGAAATCGGCTAAAAATACAATGATATTCGGATTCAAAATATTTAAAAACGCTCTAAATCGGTCCGATTTCATCCGCTCGGGTCCAAATATAGCTAAATCGACGTAGAATTTCCTTGCGCTTCCAATGAGACCATTTTCAGCTCTCTAAGTCTAATAGGGACCGAGAAATAGCGAAAAAACTATTTGAAATCGGCTAAAAATACAATGATATTCGGATTCAAAATATTTAAAAACGCTCTAAATCGGTCCGATTTCATCCGCTCGGGTCCAAATATAGCTAAATCGACGTAGAATTTCCTTGCGCTTCCAATGAGACAATTTTCAGCTCTCTAAGTCTAATAGCGGCCGAGTTATGGCAAAAAAACGATTTGGGATCGGCTAAAAATACAATTATATGTATACAATAACTATCGTATACGATAATTATTGTACACATTATGATTGTATAATCTAATATTTCGAAGAATATTCGGATTCATAAAATTTAAAAACTCTCTAAATCGGTCCGATTTCATCCGTTCGGGTCCACATATAGCTAAATCGACGTAGAATTTCCTTGCGCTTCCAATGAGACCATTTTCAGCTCTCTAAGTCTAATAGGGACCGAGAAATAGCGAAAAAACTATTTGAAATCGGCTAAAAATACAATGATATTCGGATTCAAAATATTTAAAAACGCTCTAAATCGGTCCGCTTTCATCCGCTCGGGTCCAAATATAGCTAAATCGACGTAGAATTTCCTTGCGCTTCCAATGAGACCATTTTCAGCTCTCTAAGTCTAATAGGGACCGAGAAATAGCGAAAAAACTATTTGAAATCGGCTAAAAATACAATGATATTCGGATTCAAAATATTTAAAAACGCTCTAAATCGGTCCGATTTCATCCGATCGGGTCCAAATATAGCTTAATCGACGCAGAATTTCCTTGCGCTTCTAATGAGACCATTTCCAGCCCTCTGAGTCTAATAGCGGCCGAGTTATGGCAAAAAAACGATTTGGGATCGGCTAAAAATACAATTATATGTATACAATAACTATCGTATACGATAATTATTGTACACATTATGATTGTATAATCTAATATTTCGAAGAATATTCGGATTCATAAAATTTAAAAACTCTCTAAATCGGTCCGATTTCATCCGTTCGGGTCCAAATATAGCTAAATCGACGTAGAATTTCCTTGCGCTTCCAATGAGACCATTTTCAGCTCTCTAAGTCTAATAGGGACCGAGAAATAGCGAAAAAACTATTTGAAATCGGCTAAAAATACAATGATATTCGGATTCAAAATATTTAAAAACGCTCTAAATCGGTCCGATTTCATCCGCTCGGGTCCAAATATAGCTAAATCGACGTAGAATTTCCTAGCGCTTCCAATGAGACAATTTTCAGCTCTCTAAGTCTAATAGGGACCGAGAAATAGCGAAAAAACTATTTGAAATCGGCTAAAAATACAATGATATTCGGATTCAAAATATTTAAAAACGCTCTAAATCGGTCCGCTTTCATCCGCTCGGGTCCAAATATAGCTAAATCGACGTAGAATTTCCTTGCGCTTCCAATGAGACAATTTTCAGCTCTCTAAGTCTAATAGGGACCGAGAAATAGCGAAAAAACTATTTGAAATCGGCTAAAAATACAATGATATTCGGATTCAAAATATTTAAAAACGCTCTAAATCGGTCCGCTTTCATCCGCTCGGGTCCTAATATAGCTAAATCGACGTAGAATTTCCTTGCGCTTCTAATGAGACCATTTTCAGCTCTCTAAGTCTAATAGGGACCGAGAAATAGCGAAAAAACTATTTGAAATCGGCTAAAAATACAATGATATTCGGATTCAAAATATTTAAAAACGCTCTAAATCGGTCCGATTTCATCCGATCGGGTCCAAATATAGCTTAATCGACGCAGAATTTCCTTGCGCTTCTAATGAGACCATTTCCAGCCCTCTGAGTCTAATAGCGGCCGAGTTATGGCAAAAAAACGATTTGGGATCGGCTAAAAATACAATTATATGTATACAATAACTATCGTATACGATAATTATTGTACACATTATGATTGTATAATCTAATATTTCGAAGAATATTCGGATTCATAAAATTTAAAAACTCTCTAAATCGGTCCGATTTCATCCGTTCGGGTCCAAATATAGCTAAATCGACGTAGAATTTCCTTGCGCTTCCAATGAGACCATTTTCAGCTCTCTAAGTCTAATAGGGACCGAGAAATAGCGAAAAAACTATTTGAAATCGGCTAAAAATACAATGATATTCGGATTCAAAATATTTAAAAACGCTCTAAATCGGTCCGATTTCATCCGATCGGGTCCAAATATAGCTTAATCGACGCAGAATTTCCTTGCGCTTCTAATGAGACCATTTCCAGCCCTCTGAGTCTAATAGCGGCCGAGTTATGGCAAAAAAACGATTTGGGATCGGCTAAAAATACAATTATATGTATACAATAACTATCGTATACGATAATTATTGTACACATTATGATTGTATAATCTAATATTTCGAAGAATATTCGGATTCATAAAATTTAAAAACTCTCTAAATCGGTCCGATTTCATCCGTTCGGGTCCAAATATAGCTAAATCGACGTAGAATTTCCTTGCGCTTCCAATGAGACCATTTTCAGCTCTCTAAGTCTAATAGGGACCGAGAAATAGCGAAAAAACTATTTGAAATCGGCTAAAAATACAATGATATTCGGATTCAAAATATTTAAAAACGCTCTAAATCGGTCCGATTTCATCCGATCGGGTCCAAATATAGCTTAATCGACGCAGAATTTCCTTGCGCTTCTAATGAGACCATTTCCAGCCCTCTGAGTCTAATAGCGGCCGAGTTATGGCAAAAAAATGATTTGGGATCGGCTAAAAATACAATTATATGTATACAATAACTATCGTATACGATAATTATTGTACACATTATGATTGTATAATCTAATATTTCGAAGAATATTCGGATTCATAAAATTTAAAAACTCTCTAAATCGGTCCGATTTCATCCGTTCGGGTCCAAATATAGCTAAATCGACGTAGAATTTCCTTGCGCTTCCAATGAGACCATTTTCAGCTCTCTAAGTCTAATAGGGACCGAGAAATAGCGAAAAAACTATTTGAAATCGGCTAAAAATACAATGATATTCGGATTCAAAATATTTAAAAACGCTCTAAATCGGTCCGCTTTCATCCGCTCGGGTCCAAATATAGCTAAATCGACGTAGAATTTCCTTGCGCTTCCAATGAGACAATTTTCAGCTCTCTAAGTCTAATAGGGACCGAGAAATAGCGAAAAAACTATTTGAAATCGGCTAAAAATACAATGATATTCGGATTCAAAATATTTAAAAACGCTCTAAATCGGTCCGATTTCATCCGCTCGGGTCCAAATATAGCTTAATCGACGCAGAATTTCCTTGCGCTTCTAATGAGACCATTTCCAGCCCTCTGAGTCTAATAGCGGCCGAGTTATGGCAAAAAAACGATTTGGGATCGGCTAAAAATACAATTATATGTATACAATAACTATCGTATACGATAATTATTGTACACATTATGATTGTATAATCTAATATTTCGAAGAATATTCGGATTCATAAAATTTAAAAACTCTCTAAATCGGTCCGATTTCATCCGTTCGGGTCCAAATATAGCTAAATCGACGTAGAATTTCCTTGCGCTTCCAATGAGACCATTTTCAGCTCTCTAAGTCTAATAGGGACCGAGAAATAGCGAAAAAACTATTTGAAATCGGCTAAAAATACAATGATATTCGGATTCAAAATATTTAAAAACGCTCTAAATCGGTCCGATTTCATCCGATCGGGTCCAAATATAGCTTAATCGACGCAGAATTTCCTTGCGCTTCTAATGAGACCATTTCCAGCCCTCTGAGTCTAATAGCGGCCGAGTTATGGCAAAAAAACGATTTGGGATCGGCTAAAAATACAATTATATGTATACAATAACTATCGTATACGATAATTATTGTACACATTATGATTGTATAATCTAATATTTCGAAGAATATTCGGATTCATAAAATTTAAAAACTCTCTAAATCGGTCCGATTTCATCCGTTCGGGTCCAAATATAGCTAAATCGACGTAGAATTTCCTTGCGCTTCCAATGAGACCATTTTCAGCTCTCTAAGTCTAATAGGGACCGAGAAATAGCGAAAAAACTATTTGAAATCGGCTAAAAATACAATGATATTCGGATTCAAAATATTTAAAAACGCTCTAAATCGGTCCGATTTCATCCGCTCGGGTCCAAATATAGCTAAATCGACGTAGAATTTCCTTGCGCTTCCAATGAGACAATTTTCAGCTCTCTAAGTCTAATAGGGACCGAGAAATAGCGAAAAAACTATTTGAAATCGGCTAAAAATACAATGATATTCGGATTCAAAATATTTAAAAACGCTCTAAATCGGTCCGCTTTCATCCGCTCGGGTCCAAATATAGCTAAATCGACGTAGAATTTCCTTGCGCTTCCAATGAGACAATTTTCAGCTCTCTAAGTCTAATAGGGACCGAGAAATAGCGAAAAAACTATTTGAAATCGGCTAAAAATACAATGATATTCGGATTCAAAATATTTAAAAACGCTCTAAATCGGTCCGCTTTCATCCGCTCGGGTCCTAATATAGCTAAATCGACGTAGAATTTCCTTGCGCTTCTAATGAGACCATTTTCAGCTCTCTAAGTCTAATAGGGACCGAGAAATAGCGAAAAAACTATTTGAAATCGGCTAAAAATACAATGATATTCGGATTCAAAATATTTAAAAACGCTCTAAATCGGTCCGATTTCATCCGATCGGGTCCAAATATAGCTTAATCGACGCAGAATTTCCTTGCGCTTCTAATGAGACCATTTCCAGCCCTCTGAGTCTAATAGCGGCCGAGTTATGGCAAAAAAACGATTTGGGATCGGCTAAAAATACAATTATATGTATACAATAACTATCGTATACGATAATTATTGTACACATTATGATTGTATAATCTAATATTTCGAAGAATATTCGGATTCATAAAATTTAAAAACTCTCTAAATCGGTCCGATTTCATCCGTTCGGGTCCAAATATAGCTAAATCGACGTAGAATTTCCTTGCGCTTCCAATGAGACCATTTTCAGCTCTCTAAGTCTAATAGGGACCGAGAAATAGCGAAAAAACTATTTGAAATCGGCTAAAAATACAATGATATTCGGATTCAAAATATTTAAAAACGCTCTAAATCGGTCCGATTTCATCCGCTCGGGTCCAAATATAGCTAAATCGACGTAGAATTTCCTTGCGCTTCCAATGAGACAATTTTCAGCTCTCTAAGTCTAATAGGGACCGAGAAATAGCGAAAAAACTATTTGAAATCGGCTAAAAATACAATGATATTCGGATTCAAAATATTTAAAAACGCTCTAAATCGGTCCGCTTTCATCCGCTCGGGTCCAAATATAGCTAAATCGACGTAGAATTTCCTTGCGCTTCCAATGAGACAATTTTCAGCTCTCTAAGTCTAATAGGGACCGAGAAATAGCGAAAAAACTATTTGAAATCGGCTAAAAATACAATGATATTCGGATTCAAAATATTTAAAAACGCTCTAAATCGGTCCGCTTTCATCCGCTCGGGTCCTAATATAGCTAAATCGACGTAGAATTTCCTTGCGCTTCTAATGAGACCATTTTCAGCTCTCTAAGTCTAATAGGGACCGAGAAATAGCGAAAAAACTATTTGAAATCGGCTAAAAATACAATGATATTCGGATTCAAAATATTTAAAAACGCTCTAAATCGGTCCGATTTCATCCGATCGGGTCCAAATATAGCTTAATCGACGCAGAATTTCCTTGCGCTTCTAATGAGACCATTTCCAGCCCTCTGAGTCTAATAGCGGCCGAGTTATGGCAAAAAAACGATTTGGGATCGGCTAAAAATACAATTATATGTATACAATAACTATCGTATACGATAATTATTGTACACATTATGATTGTATAATCTAATATTTCGAAGAATATTCGGATTCATAAAATTTAAAAACTCTCTAAATCGGTCCGATTTCATCCGTTCGGGTCCAAATATAGCTAAATCGACGTAGAATTTCCTTGCGCTTCCAATGAGACCATTTTCAGCTCTCTAAGTCTAATAGGGACCGAGAAATAGCGAAAAAACTATTTGAAATCGGCTAAAAATACAATGATATTCGGATTCAAAATATTTAAAAACGCTCTAAATCGGTCCGATTTCATCCGATCGGGTCCAAATATAGCTTAATCGACGCAGAATTTCCTTGCGCTTCTAATGAGACCATTTCCAGCCCTCTGAGTCTAATAGCGGCCGAGTTATGGCAAAAAAACGATTTGGGATCGGCTAAAAATACAATTATATGTATACAATAACTATCGTATACGATAATTATTGTACACATTATGATTGTATAATCTAATATTTCGAAGAATATTCGGATTCATAAAATTTAAAAACTCTCTAAATCGGTCCGATTTCATCCGTTCGGGTCCAAATATAGCTAAATCGACGTAGAATTTCCTTGCGCTTCCAATGAGACCATTTTCAGCTCTCTAAGTCTAATAGGGACCGAGAAATAGCGAAAAAACTATTTGAAATCGGCTAAAAATACAATGATATTCGGATTCAAAATATTTAAAAACGCTCTAAATCGGTCCGATTTCATCCGATCGGGTCCAAATATAGCTTAATCGACGCAGAATTTCCTTGCGCTTCTAATGAGACCATTTCCAGCCCTCTGAGTCTAATAGCGGCCGAGTTATGGCAAAAAAATGATTTGGGATCGGCTAAAAATACAATTATATGTATACAATAACTATCGTATACGATAATTATTGTACACATTATGATTGTATAATCTAATATTTCGAAGAATATTCGGATTCATAAAATTTAAAAACTCTCTAAATCGGTCCGATTTCATCCGTTCGGGTCCAAATATAGCTAAATCGACGTAGAATTTCCTTGCGCTTCCAATGAGACCATTTTCAGCTCTCTAAGTCTAATAGGGACCGAGAAATAGCGAAAAAACTATTTGAAATCGGCTAAAAATACAATGATATTCGGATTCAAAATATTTAAAAACGCTCTAAATCGGTCCGCTTTCATCCGCTCGGGTCCAAATATAGCTAAATCGACGTAGAATTTCCTTGCGCTTCCAATGAGACAATTTTCAGCTCTCTAAGTCTAATAGGGACCGAGAAATAGCGAAAAAACTATTTGAAATCGGCTAAAAATACAATGATATTCGGATTCAAAATATTTAAAAACGCTCTAAATCGGTCCGATTTCATCCGCTCGGGTCCAAATATAGCTTAATCGACGCAGAATTTCCTTGCGCTTCTAATGAGACCATTTCCAGCCCTCTGAGTCTAATAGCGGCCGAGTTATGGCAAAAAAACGATTTGGGATCGGCTAAAAATACAATTATATGTATACAATAACTATCGTATACGATAATTATTGTACACATTATGATTGTATAATCTAATATTTCGAAGAATATTCGGATTCATAAAATTTAAAAACTCTCTAAATCGGTCCGATTTCATCCGTTCGGGTCCAAATATAGCTAAATCGACGTAGAATTTCCTTGCGCTTCCAATGAGACCATTTTCAGCTCTCTAAGTCTAATAGGGACCGAGAAATAGCGAAAAAACTATTTGAAATCGGCTAAAAATACAATGATATTCGGATTCAAAATATTTAAAAACGCTCTAAATCGGTCCGATTTCATCCGATCGGGTCCAAATATAGCTTAATCGACGCAGAATTTCCTTGCGCTTCTAATGAGACCATTTCCAGCCCTCTGAGTCTAATAGCGGCCGAGTTATGGCAAAAAAACGATTTGGGATCGGCTAAAAATACAATTATATGTATACAATAACTATCGTATACGATAATTATTGTACACATTATGATTGTATAATCTAATATTTCGAAGAATATTCGGATTCATAAAATTTAAAAACTCTCTAAATCGGTCCGATTTCATCCGTTCGGGTCCAAATATAGCTAAATCGACGTAGAATTTCCTTGCGCTTCCAATGAGACCATTTTCAGCTCTCTAAGTCTAATAGGGACCGAGAAATAGCGAAAAAACTATTTGAAATCGGCTAAAAATACAATGATATTCGGATTCAAAATATTTAAAAACGCTCTAAATCGGTCCGATTTCATCCGCTCGGGTCCAAATATAGCTAAATCGACGTAGAATTTCCTTGCGCTTCCAATGAGACAATTTTCAGCTCTCTAAGTCTAATAGGGACCGAGAAATAGCGAAAAAACTATTTGAAATCGGCTAAAAATACAATGATATTCGGATTCAAAATATTTAAAAACGCTCTAAATCGGTCCGCTTTCATCCGCTCGGGTCCAAATATAGCTAAATCGACGTAGAATTTCCTTGCGCTTCCAATGAGACAATTTTCAGCTCTCTAAGTCTAATAGGGACCGAGAAATAGCGAAAAAACTATTTGAAATCGGCTAAAAATACAATGATATTCGGATTCAAAATATTTAAAAACGCTCTAAATCGGTCCGCTTTCATCCGCTCGGGTCCTAATATAGCTAAATCGACGTAGAATTTCCTTGCGCTTCTAATGAGACCATTTTCAGCTCTCTAAGTCTAATAGGGACCGAGAAATAGCGAAAAAACTATTTGAAATCGGCTAAAAATACAATGATATTCGGATTCAAAATATTTAAAAACGCTCTAAATCGGTCCGATTTCATCCGATCGGGTCCAAATATAGCTTAATCGACGCAGAATTTCCTTGCGCTTCTAATGAGACCATTTCCAGCCCTCTGAGTCTAATAGCGGCCGAGTTATGGCAAAAAAACGATTTGGGATCGGCTAAAAATACAATTATATGTATACAATAACTATCGTATACGATAATTATTGTACACATTATGATTGTATAATCTAATATTTCGAAGAATATTCGGATTCATAAAATTTAAAAACTCTCTAAATCGGTCCGATTTCATCCGTTCGGGTCCAAATATAGCTAAATCGACGTAGAATTTCCTTGCGCTTCCAATGAGACCATTTTCAGCTCTCTAAGTCTAATAGGGACCGAGAAATAGCGAAAAAACTATTTGAAATCGGCTAAAAATACAATGATATTCGGATTCAAAATATTTAAAAACGCTCTAAATCGGTCCGATTTCATCCGATCGGGTCCAAATATAGCTTAATCGACGCAGAATTTCCTTGCGCTTCTAATGAGACCATTTCCAGCCCTCTGAGTCTAATAGCGGCCGAGTTATGGCAAAAAAACGATTTGGGATCGGCTAAAAATACAATTATATGTATACAATAACTATCGTATACGATAATTATTGTACACATTATGATTGTATAATCTAATATTTCGAAGAATATTCGGATTCATAAAATTTAAAAACTCTCTAAATCGGTCCGATTTCATCCGTTCGGGTCCAAATATAGCTAAATCGACGTAGAATTTCCTTGCGCTTCTAATGAGACCATTTTCAGCTCTCTAAGTCTAATAGGGACCGAGAAATAGCGAAAAAACTATTTGAAATCGGCTAAAAATACAATGATATTCGGATTCAAAATATTTAAAAACGCTCTAAATCGGTCCGCTTTCATCCGCTCGGGTCCAAATATAGCTAAATCGACGTAGAATTTCCTTGCGCTTCTAATGAGACCATTTTCAGCTCTCTAAGTCTAATAGGGACCGAGAAATAGCGAAAAAACTATTTGAAATCGGCTAAAAATACAATGATATTCGGATTCAAAATATTTAAAAACGCTCTAAATCGGTCCGATTTCATCCGCTCGGGTCCAAATATAGCTTAATCGACGCAGAATTTCCTTGCGCTTCTAATGAGACCATTTCCAGCCCTCTGAGTCTAAAAGCGGCCGAGTTATGGCGAAAAAACGATTTGAGATCGGCTAAAAATACAATTATATGTATACAATAACTATCGTATACGATAATTATTGTACACATTATGATTGTATAATCTAATATTTCGAAGAATATTCGGATTCATAAAATTTAAAAACTCTCTAAATCGGTCCGATTTCATCCGTTCGGGTCCAAATATAGCTAAATCGACGTAGAATTTCCTTGCGCTTCCAATGAGACCATTTTCAGCTCTCTAAGTCTAATAGGGACCGAGAAATAGCGAAAAAACTATTTGAAATCGGCTAAAAATACAATGATATTCGGATTCAAAATATTTAAAAACGCTCTAAATCGGTCCGATTTCATCCGCTCGGGTCCAAATATAGCTAAATCGACGTAGAATTTCCTAGCGCTTCCAATGAGACAATTTTCAGCTCTCTAAGTCTAATAGGGACCGAGAAATAGCGAAAAAACTATTTGAAATCGGCTAAAAATACAATGATATTCGGATTCAAAATATTTAAAAACGCTCTAAATCGGTCCGCTTTCATCCGCTCGGGTCCAAATATAGCTAAATCGACGTAGAATTTCCTTGCGCTTCCAATGAGACAATTTTCAGCTCTCTAAGTCTAATAGGGACCGAGAAATAGCGAAAAAACTATTTGAAATCGGCTAAAAATACAATGATATTCGGATTCAAAATATTTAAAAACGCTCTAAATCGGTCCGATTTCATCCGCTCGGGTCCAAATATAGCTTAATCGACGCAGAATTTCCTTGCGCTTCTAATGAGACCATTTCCAGCCCTCTGAGTCTAATAGCGGCCGAGTTATGGCAAAAAAACGATTTGGGATCGGCTAAAAATACAATTATATGTATACAATAACTATCGTATACGATAATTATTGTACACATTATGATTGTATAATCTAATATTTCGAAGAATATTCGGATTCATAAAATTTAAAAACTCTCTAAA